>CM035413.1:50072662-50157662 GCA_020310875.1 Ceratopteris richardii | reverse complement strand
TTGGACAAAACTACCCTCTCGAGCTACAAAACTTATAGTATACTCTGAGGGGCTTATACAAGTGAACCAAAACTTGTATATACATTTGGTAAGAAAGGACAAAATTTCTTGAACAATCAATGTGATAGTATGTTTGGAGGCCAAAACCAACATAGATCAAAATTTTGATGCCACAAACCAAACATGTTTTGAACCTCTAATCACCCTGAGTATGCTCACCCATTTTCATGTGATTCAAAAACTATTATAGGAAAGGTGTAAAATACTGAATTTATTACCATGTGTACAAACATAAGTAATCTCTTAGGGTTATATGCGTATATACAAGCCAAGGGGAAAAAACCTCCTAAAGAGGAAAAATAGTGCCCCGATGGTCCTAAGCATGTTCACACACATCACTACTGAAATATATCAACACTTTGTAAATGGGACCACCGACATCTTCCCTAAAGGCCAATGGGCGGCCAATGGGCTTAACTATCTCCTTGATAAATCTCTATAGAAAGAAGGGAAGATTAGGAAGCTCCACCGAGAGGGGAAAGCATGATGTTTTAGAGTTGTTTGTGTTGGAGTTTGAGGTCTATGGAAGCACATGAATAGCATAAGGAAGAAGAAGAAGCTTGGAGCACAATAGACAATACCAAATGTATTGCCACTAGAATGTACAAAGATAAGTAACTCGTTAGGTCTATAGGCGTATATACAAACCAAGGGAAAAAAACATCCTAAAGAGGGAAAAAAGTGCCCTAGTGATCCTAGTGTGTTCACACACATCACTACCTAAATATATCAACAAATTCCCCTGGGAGTCATGCAATGAACAAGGAGCTGGCACTCATGTATAAGGAAGTGCCAAGCTATGTGGAATCAATCCACAAAAGGAAGTAAGCCCAAAGCTTTGCGGAAAGCTTCAAACTACTCCCTAGGCAGAGTCTTCATGAAAAGGTCTACAATGTTCTCCTACGTGGGCACATATGCCAAGCTGATATCTCCAACGGAGAACTCTCCTTGACATAATGATAATGCACCTCAATGTTCTTAGTGCGAGCATGGAACACAGGGTTCCTCACAACTTCCAATGCACTCTCACTATCAATGAAGAGGTGGCGGTAGAAGATTGACTAACACCCAAATTAGCCATAAGGCATCTAAGCCACACACACTCAACAATCACTATGAAAGTTGCACAATACTAAGCCTCGCAACTGGAAGTGGCCACAGCCAATGCGCTATGACTGTCCGTGAAGATGGTGGTGCAAGAAGACTGACCAACACCCAAATTAGCCATACAGCGTCTGAGCCACACACACTCAATAGTTGCTGTGAAAGCTGCCCTATACTCAGCCTCACAACTGGAAATGGCCATAGGAGGCTGCTTCTTGCTCAACCAAGATATACATGAGCTACCAAGCATGAATCAAAAGCCACTAGTGGACACACGATTGTCATAGCAACCATCCCAATCAGAGTTAGAAAAAGCATGCAAATCTAGTGGTAGTGATTCCCCCTTGGGATAAAACAACCCAAGTAGCCGAGTACCACTCAAGTAGCGAAAGATGCGCTTAACCGCCTGCCAATGCTCGACTCCTGGGCAATGCATAAACTTGCTCATCTGTGAGACAACAAACTGAATATCTAGCCGAGTAATGCATAAGTAAATCAAGCATCTAACAACCTACTGATAGAGAACAACATCAGATGCATCTCCAAATCATGAAGACTCAATCTTAAACATGTCCCCATAGGAGTGGCAATAGGCTTACAGTCTTCAAGGCCAAAATTCTACAATAATGTGTCAATATATTTCATTTGACACAAAGCCATTCCACCATCAACTTGCATAAATTGAATGCCCAAATAGTGATGCAAATGCCCCAAATCAGACATCTCAAATGAGGCATGCAAATTAGCCTTAAAATCAGCAATATGCGTGTCATGAGGACTAGTGACCAGCATGTCATCAACATAAACCACAATGATAAGAAGTACATCATTAACACGCTTAACATATAAGGTGCTTTCAATTGGACTGTTCTCAAAACCATGTGTAATGAGATAGGCATGTAGCTTTTCATATCAAGCACGTGGTGCTTGCCTTAAACCATATAATGCCTTCTTTAACATGCACACCTAATTTTCATGCCCTTTCTACACAAAGCCACATTGCTGGAAAACATACACTTCTTCATGCAAGTCACCATTCAGAAATGGTGTTTTGATATCCAACTAATGAACATTCCAACCATGATGAGTTGCAAGAGCACAGATGCTATGAACAGTAGTCATTGGACAAGTAGGAGCAAAGATCTCATCAAAATCAATGCCTCTTTCTTGTGCATAATCCTTTGCAACAAGCCTAGCCTTATACCTGTCGACTATACCATCTGGTTTACACTTCAGCTTGTATACCCATTTAGTGCCAATGGCCTGCTTGCCAGGAGGCAAGTCAAATATAGACCAATTACCATTCTTCATTATAGCATCATATTAAGATTGCATAGCAGCCATCCAATTTTCTGAATTTTGTGCTTCATCAAACAAAAGAGGCTCACTCTCATCACAGAGACTAGATGCAGCCAGAGTATATCAATCTGATGCAAAAGAGGCACTATGAGAGCCTGATCGAGTACCATATGACAGAGGTGCATCTAATTTGCTGTCACGCAAAGTCTGCACGAGCCATTTTGGCATAGGTTTTGCCTCCTCAATATCAGCTCTCTCATCAAAAAGTGTATCGTGTAAATCTGCATAAAAAATGGGATGATCTGCATCATCACATGAGACCTACAAAGGTTGAGAAGTTACCTCATTAGGACTAGCACTAGACTATCCACCTGTAAAAAGAGGCAGCAAAGTATCATACATGTCCTTGGAGCTAAAGGATGTCTCCTTAGTACATGAAAGCAATGGCTGAATAACATCTTCCACAAAAACAATATCATGGCTAACAAGAATGCATTTAGTATGTGGATGATACAGACGATATCCTTTACTTTCAGAGTTGTGCCCAACAAAAATACATTTTACAACTTTATCATCCATTTTTTTGCGACATTGTCTAGGCACTAATGCATATGCCAAACAACAAGAAACATGCAAATGAACAACAAATGGCTTGCGATCATGAAAAGCCTCATATGGAGTGATAGATTGCAATGTTTTAGTGGGATACCTGTTAAGTACATATGCTGCACACATGATAGCCTCAAGCCATAAACTATGTGGTAAAGCGTGACTCTTGATACCATTCACCTCGCCATCTCCATGAGTGATCTGTTATTCCGTTCAGCAATTCCATTCTGTTGAGGTGTAGATGGCACTGTACACTGGTGTTTAATCCCACGTTCAGTTAGAAATGCATTAAAATCAGAAGACATATATTCCTCCCTGTTGCTCTAGCACAATGGTGATAACCACGTTAAGAAGCTCCACCTCCTTAATGTCAATCCGCGGAAGAGATAGGAGTGATATGAAGATCGTGAATGTGAGATGAAGTGAAAGTGAAGGTGAGAAGCATAGAGATGCACACACGCATACACACACACTACGAAGAGACAAGCAAGACGCAATGGAAGGTGAGAAATTACTCTATTGCTCAAGAACACTCTTACAACTCAAAGTAGCTCTAAGCTCTTCTCTACTCACACAAGCTAACCTCAAAAATGAGCTCTCTAGCTCTTTTTATAGTTTCTAGACTAGTTTTGATTGGTTTCACATCTAGTGACCGGCATAGTTAAAAAATAGGTCCTAAGTGCTATTTGAAGGGGTAAACGGTTTTTAAAAATAACCAAAATTGATACGCTCATTCTACCTAAGCTCCTCAAGCTCGAGGACTCCTCGGCTTGCACAAAATGGAGCTAGAAATTAAGAAAAGGGGTTTTCTATATTACATATGTTACAAAAGTGATGAAAATCACTGTTGAATGTATTTGAAAAGTATTTTAAAACATAATTCTTTTGAAAAAAGATCCAACTGACTCCCTGCTCCGTCGTTACATGCTTCCGCGTCTTCTATGCCTCTGGCTGCTGCCAACACCTCCCTCCCTCTCGCTTCTGTCATCCTCGACAGAACCTTGTTGTGCGGTCTGTCGGATGTAGTTTTGTAGGAGGTCTTGAGCGAGGGTGTGCTCGGATATTCGAATGCCTCAGGCCAGGTCTGCCTCGAGCTTCTCCCAATCAATTGTTTGCGGTTCATATGATGGCGGGAGTCGATAATGCGTGGAATATACCATCTGTTCACAGGCAATTAATTGCAATAAATGGGTGGGCCTGCTGATGAACACTTCTGAATGGTATTCCCAGAAACTGGTTCTGAACATCTCTTCGAAAGTCTGCTTGTAGCACGCCGGTAAGTATTTGATTCTATAATGCCAGGCATAATACACCCGTAGCGATGGCGTTGTACTCATGTCATATGCAAGATCCAAATTGCCATGCTCGAAGCCTGGGGTATTAACATGAGGTGCCTTGACACGCGAGAAGACTTTAAAAACCATTTGCATCATGTCAAATATTTTGACAGTCATGTGCACTGCGATATCATCCATACGTTTCAAGCGAGGGAGCCAGTGACGAATCGTGGCCATCATGTATCCGATTGTAGGTGGTCCTGTAGGTGGCCTGAAGTACGGGTAGTTTAACCAATCCTGGCATTGCTTGTTGTTCTGTACTTTAATAGCAAATGCTGTCCAAGAGCGGCAACGTGGCACTAGTCCCCAACATGGGTTGTATTTCAGATGTAGTGGTGCCTTTACCCAAGTACTCATCATCTCAGGATATTCTTGTAAAAGATCTTTACGCCACGATGGTTGATAAATCGTGCCTTGCTGCGCATCTAGTGGCAGGTCATCAGGCTCAAATTGAGTAGCGTGAGATGGTTTCTTGCCTGTTTCTTTCTCTATGGCCAACTGATACTCGGCCATTAGCATAAAATACGTGTTTGTACTGTAACTCATGCCCTAATATATATCTGCGAGGGGCCAAATGAGCAAAGTAGGGGGACTGTAAAATTCTTTCTTCAATCATTGCCATGGCGTGCAACTGCGCCTCTACTCCTGCAGAGTGGGTGGTTCCAATCTCTTCCACTGTCTTCATCCATGCGGGGGTTGGAAGTTCATAAGTCATTTGGCCTTCAGCCGTGACTCATCCGCCTGGGATGGGTTGTGGTTCGTAAGCCTCTTCAAATGTTTCCTCCACCGGAATGGTTACAGTTTCTTCATCAACTGGTAGCTCTGGTGGGGAATCTGGCCTTGGGGGTGCTTCATAGACTGCGATTCGTGATTCAAGAGTAGATACCTGGGCCCGTAATGCGTTGAGTTCCTCTAAAATATCAAGAGAAGGGTCCACAGGAGCTGGTAATCCTTGTGGTACTGGTACTCGTAGCTGCAGTAATTTATGAGCCTCTTTTAGCTTTTGTTAGTCCTTGTTCATGTGATCGTACTCATCGAGCAGTCTAACATGATCCTCTAGCAGCATCTTTATTGATTATGAGGGAACCGCTTTGAACCTACTAGGGCTTAGCGGTTGATCTGGATTATCAAGAGCAGCTTCTAAATTCTCTTTGTTCTGCTCTTGTAGCCGCTGGTTCTCTTCCTTTGCTGCTGCTAGGTGTCTTCTGAGTAAGCCCATGTTCCGTGTAAGTGTCGCATTGCGAACTGTCTGGGTCCTTAACAAATTGTCAAGATCAGCGGTGGCCTCTTTGGCTTTCTCTTCACTTTCTACTTCCAGTTTATGGTATGCTTCGCGTAATTCCTGGTACCGGGTGTTCAGGGAGGCATTCTGTATAGACAATGAGTTAAGCTGTGACTGTAAGGCATTGGTTGTCCTCTGCAGCTGCTGATAGTTATCGCCAAGAGATGTGAACTCATCTCTTACTTGCGTCATACACATGAACATCTGTCTAAATGCGGTATCTACATTGGGAGATAATATTACAGATGTTCCTAGTAAAGATGCAGTGGATGTAGATGCAATGGGGATGGGGAATGGGGGTGGGAGAGTGGATGCGGTGGTGATTGTGGAGAATTGTGAGGTGCCTAAATATGGTTGTGCCATGAATGAAGTGAGTGGTGGTGCGGTAGGCGGTGAGATTTCCATGTCATTGGACATGTCGAGTGTGGTGACTGTGAATAATGGTGTGATTGTGGGTGCTTGTGATGGTGTAAATACTGGATTTACAAAGGTTGACGAGTAATTTACAGGGGGGTTTTCTTGTACTCCTTGGGGTAAAGGGAAAAACAGAAATACCGGAGGCCGGGGGGGTGAGACTAGGGAGAAGGTTAATGGCGATGGGAGTGGGAAAAGGGGTCTTGGAGGTGTGGGGAAGGATGGAAAAGATGGAAGGGAAAAGGGAGTAGATGGAAAGGTGGGTGTCTGGAGGGGGAAACCCGGTTGAGTAGGTGTGGTCATGGGGATGGAAATGGATGCGACAAAGGCTTCTGCTATGACGTTGTCGAAGGATGTGGCTGGTCTAGGAGATAGTGGATGAATGGGAGAGACAGGAGGTGAAGGAGGAGTAGTTGGGGTGGCAGGTACTCCGATTAGAGTGGTGGTTTGTACATTAGTAGGGTGGGGTGGGGAGTCGATTACAATGGTCTCTTCTGTCACAGATCTTTCAGGAATCAGACGTGCTTCTCGGGCCTGTAGGGATGACTCGGCACCTGTCGGTACTCGAATATATTCACCAGGTTTAGATAATAAGCGAATTCTGCGAGGGTCATACTGCGGTAAGGGTTTCCTCTGCAAATACCTTAAGGCTTCGGTAGGTCCGACTGATTTGACAAGCTCTCTGAAACCGCTGATATATACTTCTTCGAATCCGCCCGCGACAAGCTCTTGTTCTATGAGGTTTTGGCTCTCTTCATCAGTTAGTTTCTTACGCGCCCAAACCTTTTCCATAGTACGGTATAATTTTTTGATGGCCAGTGTATAAGCTGCAGCTTCAAATGTCTCCTCCTCGTGTGTACTTGTATCACCATGGGTGTCCGTTTGTTGTCCTTGTTCATCTGTTTGTACATGTTCTTGGGAGTCATGTGTGCCCTGGCTGGCTTCATCGTCGCCTTCGTCTTCATCCGTAGCTGTTCTTTTGTCATCAGAACTAGACACGATTGGTCCTTGTGGTTGATCTCGGGGTGTGGTAGGGTAGCTGGGCCTTTCATATTCTTGAGAAAACATTTGGCCTTCTGAAAACTGGAGCTCATTGGAGAACGCATCAGGCATTTCAAAATCAAACGTCGTGTTTATTGGTTCTGCTTCCATATTGGGTATCGGGAAAGAAAACGCTTCCGCACCAATAGTGGTGGGAACTTCTGCTGCCATGGTGGTAGGATCTGGGGTTGTGGCTGCTTGAGGTGCAACGGTACTGGTTGTGCCCTCCATTACAACTGGTCTTGATAATGTGATACGAATAGGTTGTATTGTGGGAGGGGCTGTTGTCGGTGACCGCTCTGGAGATGGTTGTGGTGAGGGTGATTCTGGGACCTGAAGGCAGGGGATAGTTCTTCTCATTCTTTTTCCTGCTCGTCCTCTGCTAGGCTTCCTAGCTTTCTTCGATGTCCCTTTGAAAGCCTTCATCTCTTCACTTGTCATTGCACGTTCGATCGGTAAGTCATATGCTAGGCACATATACACAATGCATGTGAGGGCGCAGCATCCATTGATGAATCTCTTTCTTTCCCATCTATGTTGTGCTAAATACATCTGATCAATGATCCAGCTAGCTAGATCAACTGTCTCGGGTCCAATACAAGATAAATACAAACCAAACCATATTCGTTTGTGAGGCATGGTGAACCTGTCCTGAGCGGGGAAAGCAAAATGTTGCATGCATATCCGTAGTGGCTTTGAAAGCTCAGGTGTGATCGTCGAAATTTCTTCCCACTTAGTGACGTCCCCACATTTCATAGGGTCAGGAACTAACCTTTCTCGCTCTGTGGGCGTGTGGGTTCCATGAATCTTGATGGCAGCTCGAATCAGATCTTTGGAAAGATAAAATCTTTTATATGGTGGATCGTTCACTAAGGATGGCAAAATGAAGGTGCCTGGCAGATCCTTGTTCTCTGAAGCTATCAAAGTGGTGATTAAATAATAGCATCTATAGAAGTCAGGTTTAGGCAAAGGGTCACTAAAATACTCTGTGAAGCCGGCTCTTGCCCAAACATGTGTTAAGTCTTGTGTGTTTTGTAGACCTTCGAACTCTCTTGAGAGAAACTGATATTTGCCCCATGTGCGGTCATCAAAAGTCAAATTAGCCTTTTCTTTGTCTTAAAATTTTGTTTTACGTATTTTATTTGCATTCATATAAAACTAATTGATAAAATCTGGAATGAAGAATATAAATTTATAAAGGACTCTATTTAACCATATTAGGAAAATAGACATAATTTATATTTCTACATTTATAGATTAAGTGAGATTTGTTAAAAATAGAAGGATTTGTAGTTCATTTAGATAACGAAAGTAGTTGTATATATGTAGGAGCATATTGTTGCATGATACATGTCTGTGAAAACCTAGATCTTTCTTTTCCATACAGCTAGATCCTTAGCTCGGATTAAGGGGTTAAGCCTTTCCCCTTTAAAACAAAAAAGTAGCGAAAAAAAAAAAAGAATATTGACATGGAAGTTATACCTTCTTCCACCCCAAAAAGGTATTTACATTTATTATTGATATGAAGTTTACATCATATTTATATGAAGAAACTAGTTGTGAAAAAACACATCTAGTGATTAAAATTGGGCATACAAGGCGGCTGTCTGTCCAAGTAGATTTAGTAGATTTCTTGCCATGCTTGATTGCTCATATGTGAATGCATATATATGACGAAACCTGCATTTGAATGAATGAAAATGAATTCTGTTTTATACTAATCTTTACATAGTTTATAAATGGATAAAATGTAAACTAATGTTTGTTGACTGAAAAGGTTAATAGTTTACCTTTATACTTTAATATGTTTTCATTGCCAGATGTAATCGAAATAAACTTCATGTGCATGTTGAAAGGATTTAAAATTTGATAAGATTAAATATATTTAAAAAAAGAATTGATGTTGTTCTATGATTTAATTTCAGGATAATCATTGAAAATGCTGCTTCCCTAAATCTGCAAGTTGGCCCATCAGGACGATGTGCAGGTTTGGTGGCGGTGGATGTCGGGAAGATTTGCATCTTCCAATTGATGGCCCGAAAAATTAAAATATTTATTGGTGAATTCTAAACCTCTTTTATATCACTGTTGATCAGTTGTGCTAATTGGATTAACTATTTTGAAAATGTTATCAGGTATGAAGGATGAAGCAGGACATATGTTCATATTAGGGTTTACCCTAAGTACTTAATTAATGAGTATTTATATTTATACATGCTAGAAACATGGGTATATAACTCTAGTTCATATGATTTATGACAATAGGGTTCATTTGAAGGGTCTCAAAAGGTTCTAATAGGTTCATGTTAGAGTTTATTTATGTTCCAAAGGGTTAATGATAGGGTTTATTTAAATGTTAATGAGCTAATGGTAGGATTCCAAAAGGGTTTTAAGGGGTTTAGTGTGCAAGAATGAAGATTAGCCTTAGTTTGAAGGGTTGAAACAATTAATATTTAATGAAATTAATCTATAATTTAACATTGGTTAACCTACAAATTTAATTTATGGTTTAATTTGTTAACTTAATAGTGTGTATACTTTTAAATACTAAGGTTCTAATTAATTAAACCCTTAAACTAAGATTGAATTAAATGATTTATTTAAAATAAGAAATATAGGCTAATTAAATTAAAAATGATAAATTAAATGATAAATAATTAGTGGTCTATATGAGTACTAGGAAAAAGAATGGTTTATAGAAAATGTGTAACTAAAGTGATTGAAAGAGTGGTTGGAATAAATGATGCAATTAAAGGAAGTTAAAGAGAAACTTTAAATGAATGGTGTATATGAAAATGGTTAAAAGAATGGAGTAAGTGAGTTGTGTAAATAAAGTCAATTTAAAGTGTGGTGAAAGTAAGGAGATTAAAGTGTGGTTGTAGATTAAAAGTTAAAACCAAAAGAGTGGATTAGGAAGGACTTGTGTATGTATTTAAATGTGTGTTGAGCTCAAGTTTCTCCTAATGTTTTTTGCAGGTACTGTCTCCTGCTCTTTACTTTCTTCTATTTTTCCTTCTTTCTCATTAGACCCTCCTCGTGCTCGGGATATTGAGCCGTCATGTCCTGCTCTGTACGATGATCTTGATATGCCCCATGCTGCTGCATGAATGATTGTCCGGCCGAAAGCATGACCATGCCTATTCCATGGCTTGGTCTGAGTCCCTGCAGTAGTGTGTGGTGTATGTGCGTGTATGTGTTATGTGTATGTGCGTGTATGTGTTATGTGTGAATGTGTTATGTGTATGTGCGTGTTTGTGTTATGTGTGAATGTGTTATGTGTATGTGCGCGTGTATGTGTATATGTGTGTGTGTGAAATATATATGTGATGTGTGTGGTATATATGTGTGTGTGTGTGAAGTGTGTGTATGTGATGTATGTGTGTGTATGTGACGTGTGTGTGTATGTGTTATGTGTATGTGCGTGTTTGTGTTATGTGTGAATGTGTTATGTGTATGTGCACGTGTATGTGTATATGTGTGTGTGTGAAATATATATGTGATGTGTGTGATAATAATGTGTGTGTATGTGACGTGTGTGTGTATGTGTTATGTGTATGTGCGTGTATGTGTGATGTGTGTATGTGTGTATGTGATGTGATGTGTGTATGTGTATGTGTGATGTGTGTGTGTGAGTGAGTTTTCCCCCCCCCTCTCTCCTCTGTCTGTAGCACGCAGCGCGCGCAGAGAGAGAGAGAGAGAGAGAGAGAGAGAGAGAGAGAGAGAGAGAGAGAGAGAGAGAGAGGGAGTGAGAGATAGAGAGAGATAGGGAGAGAGAGAAGAAAGAGAGAGAGAGAAGGAGAGAGAGAGAGAGAGAGAGAGAGAGAGAGAGAGAAACACTCTCCCTCCCCTCCTCTGTCTGAGCGCGGCAGCGCGCAGATAGAGAAGGAGAGAGAGAGAGAGGAAAGAGAAAGAGAGAGAGAGAGAGAGAGAGAGAGAGAGAGAGAGAGAGAGAGAGAGAGAGAGAGAGAGAGAGAGAGAGAGAGAGAGAGAGAGAGAGAGAGAGAGAGAGAGAGAGAGAGAGAGAGAGAGAGAGAGAGAGAGAGAGAGAAACACTCTCCCTCCCCTCCTCTGTCTGAGCGCGGCAGCACGCAGACAGAGAAGGAGAGAGAGAGAGAGAGGAAAGAGAAAGAGAGAGAGAGAGAGAGAGAGAGAGAGAGAGAGAGAGAGAGAGAGAGAGAGAGAGAGAGAGAGAGAGAGAGAAACACTCTCCCTCCCCTCCTCTGTTTGAGCGCGGCAGCGCGCAGACAGAGAAGGAGAGAGAGAGAGAGAGGAAAGAGAAGGAGAGAGAGAGAGAGAGAGAGAAGGAGAAAGAGAGAGAGAGGAAAGAGAAAGAGAGAGAGATAGAGAGAGAGAGAGAGAGAGAGAGAGAGAGAGAAACACTCTCCCTCCCCTCCTCTGTCTGAGCGCGGCAGTGCGCAAACAGAGAAGGAGAGAGAGAGAGAGAGGAGAGAGAGAGAGAGAGAGAGAGAGAGAGAGAGAGAGAGAGAGAGAGAGAGAGAGAGAGAGAGAGAGAGAGAGAGAGAGAGAGAGAGAGAAACACTCTCCCTCCCCTCCTCTGTCTGAGCGCGGCAGCGCGCAGACAGAGAAGGAGAGAGAGAGAGAGGAAAGAGAAGGAGAGAGAGAGAGAGGAAGGAGAGAGAGAGAGTGGAAAGAGAAAGAGAGAGAGAGAGAGAGAGAGAGAGAGAGAGAGAGAGAGAGAGAGAGAAAGAGAGAAAAGAGAGAGAGAGAGAGAGAGAGAGAGAGAGAGAGAGAGAGAGAGAGAGAGAGAGAGAGAGAGAGAGAGAAAGAGAGAGGCGCAGAAGAGAGAAACGCAGAAAGAGAAAGAGAGAGAGAGAGAGAGAGAGAGAGAGAGAGAGAGAGAGAGAGAGAGAGAGAGAGAGAGAGAGAGAGAGAGAGAGAGAGAGAGAGAGAGAAAGAGAGAAAAGAGAGAGAGAGAGAGAGAGAGAGAGAGAGAGAAAGAGAGAGGCGCAGAAGAGAGAAACGCAGAAAGAGAAAGAGAGAGAGAGAGAGAGAGAGAGAGAGAGAGAGAGAGAGAGAGAGAGAGAGAGAGAGAGAGAAAGAAAGAAAGAAAGAGTTAGGAGAGAGAAAACAAATTATATTAACATTAATCTAAATTAAATATAATTATATTTAATTAATTAGTTAATATTACATTGTTTAATTAATTATATCTATTTAGTTATATTACTACATTATTTCAATTAAATATAAGTACTTTTATTAAGATATTTAAGAAATTGGTATTCTAAATACTTACTTCCAAAAGTTTAATTAGAGTTTTTTAGCATATGAGTTACTAAGTGTTATATGCATTAGCATGAATATGTATGTGTATGCATGATTAATATGCATTAGCATGCATGTATGTTAGTATGCATAAGCATGTGTATGAATGCATGTGTTTGAATGATTAATGTGTTAGCATGCATGTATAAATGTGTATGTGCATTTGAAAGCATGTATGTAAAGTACATTAGTATGCATGAGGAATGTATGCATTAGAGTGTATGTGAATACTTTAATGTATGCATGAACATATGCATGTGTATGAAAAATGTATGAGAAGAATTTCTTTTATGTTTCTCATTAATTTCTTGTTAGATTACTAATATTCCTAATGTTTTTTGCAGTGTTGAGAAGCATTGAAGATTAATGAGCAATTGAAGAGCAAATGAAGTGCACTGAACCTAATGTTTTTTGCAGTGTCGAGAAGCATTGAAGATTAATGAGCAATTGAAGAGCAAATGAAGTGCAGTGAACCTAATGTTTTTTGCAGTGTCGAGAAGCATTGAAGATTAATGAGCAATTGAAGAGCAAATGAAGTGCAGTGAACCTAATGTTTTTTGCAGTGTCGAGAAGCATTGAAGATTAATGAGCAATTGAAGAGCAAATGAAGTGCAGTGAACCTAATGTTTTTTGCAGTGTCGAGAAGCATTGAAGATTAATGAGCAATTGAAGAGCAAATGAAGTGCAGTGAACCTAATGTTTTTTGCAGTGTCGAGAAGCATTGAAGATTAATGAGCAATTGAAGAGCAAATGAAGTGCAGTGAACCTAATGTTTTTTGCAGTGTCGAGAAGCATTGAAGATTAATGAGCAATTGAAGAGCAAAGGAAATGCAGTGAACCTAATGTTTTTTGTACTTCCATCAAGAACCATTAGCATATCAATTAATTCATTCAAACAGTTTAGCATCATATTGTTTCATTAGTTTTTCCATTACTTTCCTTGATGTCTTCTAAGTTAGTTCATGAGTCTGAGCACAGTACTATTGAAAATATTGAAAATGTTCCGCCAACTCTAGACAGACCAGAACCCTCTAGCTTACCTGAAAGTTTAGTAGAAGAACCCATTATGGAAGTTTCAATCTCATATCAGGAAGCTGTTGCTATGTACGAGGCTGCCCGTCCTTACGGTCCATAGCTAGTTAAAACTATTTACTTTTGGGAAGAAAACTTTAGTTTCAGTCATAGAATTAGGGAATTTATATTGTTTTGTCATTAGAACCCTTATTTCCTTAAGCCTGAGTCCGCTACAGACACCCTGCGTGTGCCGAATGATTTAGGCGGATGACTTGATCCACCATCCGAGCATCTCTCATGACCCGACAGCGGTCGTCACATAAGTGATGCTAGCGTCGCTCATCCGATGCTAAAAATTAGCGTCGCAAATAGCATCGCTAATTAACAACGTTATTTGTGACGTTGGAAAACTGGCGTCGACGTTGGCAAATTGGCTACGATGTTGGCAAACGGGCTACCACGTTTTATCATTGCATTAGCGATGTCCTGTGTTCCAAAGCATCGCATAAGCGATGGTCGGGAATGTTAGAAAAAAATTTGGATCTCTCCCGGCACATTTGTGCCGGGATTTGGATGGATAGAGAGAGAGAGAGAGAGAGCGAGAGAGTGTGTGTGTGTGTGTGTGTGTGAGAGAGAGAGAGAGAGAGAAAGAGAGAGAGAGCAAGAGATGGGGGCTCTTGAAGCCAGGTATGCATGCACACACACACATGTACACACGCATACATATGCATACACACACATATGCACACATAGACACACACATACACGCAAAAACACACACACACACATACACACACATATACACACATACACACATAATGATGCATTCACACACATACACATGCATACACACACATACATGCACACACACATATATGCATACACACACATATGCATACATAATGCATACATAATGCACATGCATACATACACATACATAATGCACACACACACATATGCATACATAATGCATACATACACATACACACACATATGCATACATATATGCATACACATACACACATACACACATACACACACATAGACACATACACACACATAAACACATACACACTCATAGACACACACACATACACATAGAGACATACATACACACACACATATACACACACACATACACACATGATGATGCATACACACACATACACATGCATACACACATACACACACATACACACATTCACATACACACATACATACATACTTACATGCATACACACACATATTCATAAATAATGCACATGCATACATACACATACATAATGCATACACACACATATGCATACATAATGCAATCACACACATACACACACATATGTATACATGATGCACATGCATATGCATACACACATACATACACATACACACATACACACACATAGACACATACACACACATAAACACATACACACTCATAGGCACATACACACTTACACACACACATCCATACACATTTACACACACACATACACATGCACACCGGCATAAATATAGATACACAGGTATATACACACATAGACACACATACATACACACATAGACATACACACTGTTGAAGCTCAAAGTCAAGGACAAAGCATGGAAGCACATAAAAAAGGTGGACACACAAGGAAAGGGAGCAAGTAGGGAGCTCCAAGAAGTGTATGTCAAATTTTCACAGGAATTCCCTACAAAAATAGTGATTTTCATCACTAAAAACCATTGTAGATACCATTTTCTATTTTTGTAACTCCATTTTGTTCAAGCCAAGGAGTCCTTGAGCTTGAGGAGTATTAGAAGTATCATCCTACCAATTTTCATAATTTTTAGAC
The DNA here is from genome assembly GCA_020310875.1 of Ceratopteris richardii. Lineage (NCBI taxonomy): Eukaryota > Viridiplantae > Streptophyta > Polypodiopsida > Polypodiales > Pteridaceae > Ceratopteris > Ceratopteris richardii. The sequence continues at coordinate 50,142,384 of CM035413.1, read as the reverse complement.
TTCGTTTGAGCCCTCAAATAAGCCCTAGATCCTGATTTTTAACTAGGCCAGACGCTAGGTCTGGACAGGGCCAAAACTAGTCAAAAAACTATAAAAAGAGCTAGAGAGCTCATTTTTGAGGTTAGCTTGTTAGAGAATAGAGCTTTTGTAGGAGAACTCATTTGCAATCGAAGCTTTCCATTGTTCCTCTCTTTGATCTTACCTTGTGTGCGTGTGTGTGTATGTGTGTGCATGTTTGTGTGCTTTCACTCACGCACTTGTGCCTTCACTTGCTCGTGGTCTTCATACCGGTCCTCACGTCTCCACGGATTGACAAGTAAAGGAGGTGGTGCTTACGCTTGAGCTTCACCAAATTTTGGCGCCGTTGTCGGGGAGAGAGCTTCGAGGATGAGCATTGTGATGGTAAGATCGTAGATTTGCGATGTTGGAAGGTAAAAAAATCTATCATTTCTGTTATTTTCTGATTTTTCTTCTTCATCTTCTTCATCATCATCATCTCCACCTTCTTCCATCTTCTTCTTCATAGAAATTTCTTGTTTTTTAGTGCATTTTCACCATTTTCATACCATTTTTCATGCATTATTGTGTGGGAAGGAGTTAGGAAGTGCAAGGGAGAGCAAGCACCTATGTTTTCCATGAATTTCTGCTCATACAGAGCTCGCCATTGCTCGGTGCTCAAAAATTCGAAGTTCTTGCCAAAAAACGTGATTCTGTGATGAAAATCGCGATCCTGTGAAAATTCAAATTTTTTTGAAAATCACGATTTTCTATTTCCCGCCTAAAAGATTGCTGAAAGAATCACGATTCTGTGGTCATTCTTAGAATCACGATTCTGTGGTTGTGCTCAAAATTGCGATTCTCACAAATCACAATTTTTAGCCAAAAACACGATTCTATGAGAACACGATTCTCTAAAACACGATTTTGTGAAAACACGATTTTGTGAAAACACGATTCTCTATTGACAATCGCGATTTTCATGTAAAAAAAAAACGATTCTGTGAACGACGATTTTGTGAAAAACACGATTCTCTGAAAACACGATTCTCTGTTGGCAATCGCGATTTTCAGCCAAAAACACGATTCTGTGAACCACGATTTTGTGAAAAACACGATTGTCAAAAACACGATTCTCTGCTCAAAATCATGATTCTCAAAAATCACGATTTTCAGCCAAAAACACGATTCTATGAGAACACGATTCTCTAAAACACGATTTTGTGAAAACACGATTCTCTATTGGCAATCGCGATTTTCATGTCAAAAACACGATTCTGTGAAAACACGATTCTGTGAACCACGATTTTATGAAAACCACGATTCTCTGAGACAAAATCGCGATTCTCTAGAATACGATTCTCTAAAACACGATTCTCTGAAACACGATTCTGTGAAAACACGATTCTCTGCTCAAAATTGCGATTCTGAAAAACACGATTCTCTGCTCAAAATCGAGATTCTCAAAAATCACGATTTTCAGCCAAAAACACGATTCTATGAAAACACGATTCTCAAGGTACAAAATAGCGATTCTCTGATTTCACACAATCGCGATTCTCTGATTTCACAAAATCGTGATTCTCTGATTTCACAAAATCGTGATTTTTTCCAAAAGGTCCTGTTTGCCTGTTTTGATCCCAAGGAGCCTGATTTGACATAACTTTTTCATCCAAAGTCCATTTTTTGAGCTCTATAGCTCGTTGGAAAGCTCGTTTCGCGTTGATTTTTAGATAGACTAATTTGAAGTTGACCCTCAGCTGGGACTAGGGAACCAAGGGGACTCCAAAGGATTTTGAACCATACCAAGGGGAAATTTTGGACCCTTAACCAAAGCTTATAAACCTGAGATATGGTAGACACCTAGGCAAGGATAAACAAAGCATTAGATCTTCTGAGGCTAGTATCAACCATATAGCTAAGTCTTGGGCACAACAACTAAGTGGTCATCCTTATAGACTAAGTTCAGACACAAGTGACTCAGAAATGTCTTTTAGCATGGGGAAACCTACAGGTGGCTCAGGGACTGCCCATCTACAAACACCAGAAGGTCCCTATAAGACACAGTTGGAATATATTTGGACCAACCGATTAAGTGCTCGCATCTATGAGGATGGCCTGAGGCGATCAGTGGTCCAACTCAAAAATCAAGATCAACCCTTTGGACTTGAACACCCGATGGTCAAGTTCGAAGAGGGTTCATACATTGATAAGGAAGGAACCATGTATGTAGTCACCAACCTACCAGATAGGACTGATGAGTTTGGAAATGTCATTCTTAAGAATGAAATAGGAGACCTAGAACAAGGAAATGTAGGACAAGGATGGGGACTCCTAGAGGTAAGTCAGTTTTGACCAGAGTGATCACTCCAGACTGGATCCCTCAAGACAACAAAAGCATAGAACTATTCTTGAATAGAGAAACAGAGGAAGCCTTTTGGAGATTCAAGCCAGATCAACCTAGCCAATTGGGCATAGTTATCATCTACGAGTTCAAGGATCCAGAGATACCAGGCAAGGTTGTCTACCTGGATAACACATCAGAGAAAATATTCTTGGTAACAGAACATGATAGACATGCATATACTTGGAAGAGTGAATTGATTTTCCCTCCACCAAGATCATGTTCCCCATGGCCTCCAAGGAGTAGGATCATCCCAAGTTCATGAAGCCCAAAGAGAAAGAACTAGAGAGAGACCTGAGGTAAGTTTTGCACACACCGTGGGCAGGAATAGGTCAGGATTTGAAAATGAAAGACCTGAAAGAGAGAGACATCAAGCACATAGGCAACAAAGAGATGAAAAAGATTTTCCATTTGCTAGACCCCGAGAGCACCTAAGAACCCTTAGACCCACTCAAGTGATCAAGGCAATAAAGAATTATTTTGACGGGTCAGGAGATCCTTATGATCATGTGGCCAAATTCAAACAAGTGTTAAGAGCTGAGCAGGTTGAGGACTTGTTCACCCAGTACGAGGCATTTGGTTTGACTCTTAAGGGCACTGCCTTGGCTTGGTTTCAACCACTGAGTAGTCGCAACTATCGCGATATAGGTCAACTGCTAGATGAATTCATTGTAGAATTTTCCAAGAGTGGTATCAGGCATAACACATCATCTCTGATCCACTGCTTCAAGCAGACACCCCAAGAAACAGTGCAGCTAGTAGGTAGAAGGTTCAAAAAGTATCTAGAGAGATGCCCAGCTCTAGAGTTACCCACACCAGCCAAACAAGTGGCTTTGTTTTTAGATGGCTTACTAAGCACCAAGTTAAGATCATATGTGTACTTGAAAGAGCCTAGATCCATAGAAGAGTGTGTGCGGACATGCATTGACATAGAAGATAACTTGGGAGAGGAATTAGGATTGCCCAAACTCTATAAGGATTCTGATAGTTCTACTAGTCATACTTCGAAAATGTCTGTTGGCAGCAGTCAGGGAACAGAAGGAGCTACAAGACGAAGAGAGTCAGAGCGAAGGGACATCACAAGCAGACATGGCAGTCAAAGAAGATCTGGCAAATAGGCCAATAATTTTCCTCATGAAGAAGCAAGTATGAGCATTCACGCAAATCTAGCACTTAGGCAACCCTTTAACTTTTCAAAAACCCTTACACCAATTAAAAGTGATTTTCATCACTTAACACCATTGTAAATACCATTTCATATTTTTGTAGCTGCATTTTGTGCAAGCCAAGGAGTCCTTGAGCTTGAGGAGCTTTAGAAGTATCTACCTACCAATTTTCGTAATTTTTGGATCTCGTTTGAGCCCTCAAATAAGCCCTGGAACCTAATTTTTAACTAGGCCGGACACTAGGTCTCAGTAGGGCCAAAGCTAGTCAAAAACTATAAAAGGAGCTAGAGAGCTCATTTTGGAGGTTAGATTGTAATTGAAACAAACTTGTAAGAGCTTTTTGAAAAGTAATCGAAGAACTCCATTGATTCTCACTCTTTGTCTTGCCGTGTGTGCGCGTGTGTGTGTATGTGTGTGCATGTTTGTGTGCTTCTCACTCACGCACTTGTGCCGCCACTTGCTTGAGGTCTTCATACCATCCTCACGTCTTCCCGGATTGACATTAAAGGAGGTGCTACTCATCACTGAGCTACACCAAATTTTGGCGCCGTTGCCGGGGATCGAGCTTTGAGGACGAGCGTGTGATGGTAATACATAGATTGGAGACATTGGCGTTGTAGGTAATTTCTTTACTTTTCCTATTTTTCTCTTTCTTACCTCACCACCATCATCACCATCATCATCATCACCATCTTCCACCTCCATCTCCATCATCGCGAAAATTTCAGTTTTTTGACTATATCCCCATCTCCACCTCATTTCCCTCATTTCACTTGTGAGAGAGAGCGAGAGAGCGAAATTGCGGGTGCTGTTTTTGCATGTTTCTTGAGCTGTCTTGCAGGTACAGGTCACATCATCGTCCCCAGCACTCTGCGCAGGTACGGAATTCGAAGTAACTGTCTGTGTGTCGCCGACCTCTGTCAATCGCGACCGACAGAAAAAACGCTCAAATTACTAAACAAAGTGCAAAACCATGATCTACAGGCCTAGAGCTTCCCAAAAATGTGTTTAGTTTTTTGAAATTCCTCAGAATTCTGTCAATCGCGATCGCTCTGTCAATCGTGATCGACAAACCACGACGGACAGATTTGTCAATCGCGATCGACACGTCAATCGCGATCGACAGCCCACGACTGACCTGTCAATCGCGACCGACAGAGTCAACGACCGATTGACCATGACCTACGGACCATACGCGTGACACGTGTCAATCGCGATCGAGTCATCAATCGCGATCGACTCATCAATTGCGACCGACACAGTCAACGACTGTTTGACCATGACCGACAGACCACGACCGACTCGTCAATCGTGATCGACACAGTCAACGACTGTTTGACCACGACCGACAGACCCTCGCGACCGATCTGTCAATCGCGATTGACCTATCAATCGCGATCGACAGAGTCAACGACCCTTTGACCACGACTGATTGACTTTTCGTAACCCCTGTCAATCACGACTGACCAGTCAATCGCGACTGACAGCCACGACGGACCTGTCAATCGCGATCGATACGTCGATCGCGACTGACCTGTCAATCGCGACCGACAGACTTTGCGAACGTGTTAGAAGGGCAAATTAGGTCAAATTTTTAAGGTAAAAATAGTGGTCTAAATTTTGGCCAAGTGTGGGACAAACATTAGGGTGTATCCTTGCATTACGAGGGCACGACCCAAGTAACTCTAGCATTCCTGTTTGCCTGTTAACCTAGCTCAAACCTGTTTTAGCCCCAAAACCCTGATCCGGCATAACTTTCTCATACGAAATCCGTTTGCCGTGATTTTTGTTTTGTTGGAAAGCTCACAGGGAGTATTTTGAAGTTGACCATACCCAGGGGGAACAAAGTTCAGGGATCTCTAGAGTTGTGTCCAAAAGGTCATAGTGTAAATTGGTGAAGTGTTACATGAATAAAAGTGATTGGTTCTGTCTTCTGAATTTAAGTCTTGAGCTAATAGTGGGCCTCTTACAGGTCTTGTGAGAGCAGCGAAGGGTACACAAAGCAAGAGTAAGTGCAGGCTTGGGAATACGCGTCCTGGGCACACCAGGGCAACAATACAAGGAAAGGAACTCAAGGTTGGAAAACCCGCAACACCCTCTGTCAATTCTTAGTGTAGGCTAAGTGCGGGTAGTGTTAGAAGTAATTCCAGGCAACGATAGGCATGAGATAAATCAAAGAATATCTAAGAAAATCAAGTGCAAGTTAAGAGATAACCTATGTGTGTGCGAACGACAATCTTAAAAGGAAAAGAACCTAACGTGAAAACGACCAAACTAAAGTGCGAAATTAAACTTAAATAGACGACGTGATATCAGACAAGAGTATAAACACGATAATCAACATAAAAAGAACCAAGTGACCGATACAAAAGGACTCAGAAACGTGGTTGTACCTCGAAAAAAATTGGGTTAATCAGTTAGGCATATGAACCTTAGATCAGAACGTCATCTAGTAAGGGAAAGACAAAGCCTTAGGTCTTCAGAGGCTAGTGTTAACCACACTGCTAGGTCTTGGGCCCAGCAGTTGAGCCACCACTCGTACTACCCTAGCTCTGAGACCAGTGAGTCAGAGATGTCTCAAGGCATGGACAGACCTACGGGAAGTTCAGGAGTGCCTTACTTGTACAGGGTAGAAGGCCCTTACAAAATGCAGTTGGAATACCTTAGGACCAACCGATTAGGTGCTAGCATCTATGAGGACGGCCTAGGAAGATCTGTGGTATAGATTAAGAATCCTGATCAATCCATAGGACTAGAGCACCCAGCTGTCAAGTTTGAAAACGGTGCATACCTGGACAAAGAAGGAACCATATACGTAGTCACCAATCACCCAGACAGGACAGATGAATTTGGGAATGTAATCTCAGAAGCGGACTTAGGTGACTTGGAACAAGGAAACATGGGAGTAGAACCTAGAACACCCCGAGGCAAATCTGTTCTCACTAGGATTATCACACCTGAATGGGTTCCCCAAGACAACAAGAGCATAGACTTGCTCCTCAACCGAGAAACTGACGAAGCCTTTTGGAGGTATAAATCTAATCAGCCAACTGATATAGGAACAATCATGATCTATGAGTTTAAGGATCCTGATAGCCCAGGCAGAGTGACCTACTTAGACCACGCTTCAGAGAGGAACTTTGTGGTGACAGAACATGATAGGCATGCTTACACTTGGAAGGGTGAACTCGTTTTCCCCCAACCAAGATCGAATGTATCCTATGGTCACCCTGGAGCTGGAACATCCCAAGCTCAGGGAATACAAAGAGACAGAAGTAGGGATAGACCAGAAGTAAGCTTTGCTAACCCAGTGGGTAGAGAAAGAACGAGGACGGAAACGAATAGAGTAGAACCTGAGATACTTAGAGCTCATAGGAATCAAAGAAATGCGGATGAGTTCCCTCTACCACGACCTAGAGAGCACACAAGGACTTTGAGACCGACTCAGTTAGTTAAGTCCATGAAGAACTACTTCGATGGCACTGGAGATCCATACGATCATGTGGCTGAGTTTAGGCAAGTCCTAAGAGCTGAACAAGTGGAGGATCTATTCACGCAGTACAATGCCTTTGGTCTGACCCTTAGGAACACTGCCCTGACATGGTTTCAGCCACTGAATGAGAGGCAGTTCAGGAGCATAGACCAGCTCCTAGAGGCTTTCATCATTGAATTCTCTAAGAGTGGCATAAGGCATAATACCTCCTCGCTGATTCACAGCTTCAAGCAAACCCCTCAAGAAACTGTGAGACTTGCAGGAAGGAGATTTAGGCAATATCTTGAAAGATGCCCTGTTTCGGAGTTACCCACACCAGCCAAGCAAGTGGCTTTATTCTTGGATGGATTGCTAAGTACTAAATTGAGATCTTATGTGTACTTGAAGGACCCTAGGACCATAGAAGAGTGTGTACGCATGTGTATTGACATTGAGGATAACCTATGGGAGGAGTTAGAGCTTGCTAAGATATACAAAGATTCCGATAGTGCCTCTAGCCTCTCTTCCACGCAATCCACATCAATCGAGGAACTTGCAGAGAAAGTAGCTCAAAAATTAGGGGTAACTAGTAAACAAATCCCAAGGTTTGCCCCTGTGAAAAGGTGCTACACTTGTGGTGGTGACCACATGGCGAATGTCTGCCCCATTATGGCTCAGCCCCAAGTTAATCCTAGTAGTCAGTACTGCACCATAGAACGAAGGTACACCAATCATACCGTGCAGGATTGCCCCTATAATAAGCAAACCGTTAGGCAGACGTACCCTCAGCCATACCCGCAACAAGGAAGATACCAGAACGAGTACCCACCTCAGCAGTATGCTAGGCCTCAACAAACCTACCAACCCTATCAAAACCAACAAAGGCCTCAGCCTGTGCTAGCACAACAACCCCCAGCTCCGGCTAATGCGATCCTAGTAAAATATGCAGCAGCAGAAGAAAACCTGAATAGAGCGATTGTCCCTGTAACACCACTGCTTTCTGAAAGTGACCCGAGTGACCATAGCTTTGATTCTACACATGTTGATAGTCCCCAGGCGTACTACATGCAGTCTCCAGAACATGGTGAGTCCTATTACAGCGAAGAACCAAATGAACCTAGTTGGGAGTGAGATTACACAAACATCATGTATGCAAACCCCAACCCTAAGCCTCAACCTAGGCAAGTAAGACCTCCATTCCCAAGAGGACCGTGCTACAGATGCCAAGGAGATCACCTCATTCGTGATTGTCCCTTACCTCCACCTACACAAACTCAGTCCGTGACGATCCAGGGCTATTGCCAAGAGTGTGGAAAGGAGCATCTCTTACGAGATTGCCCTAAGAATCCTAATAATATGCCAAAAATCACTCCTATCAATGTGATTGGGTTGGTTGCAGATTCCTCAGGAAGTGTCACTTCCACTGCTCCCATCCAGGTAGTCACTAGAGCTCAAGCATTGCAGCAGAATCAAGGGGTAAACCAGGATAAGAGCCTAGAGGCTAGTGAAACCGAGAGCATAACAAAGAAAAGGACTAGAGCGTGGAAAGATAGTCGAGAAAGAATGAAAAGACAATGGGCTAAAAAGATGAGTGAACTTGAGGAAAGCATAAGAGAAACCAAAGCAAGGATAACTGAACTCACATCTCAAACTCCCTCTCACACTATTCCACCACCACCATTCCCATCGCCATCCGACCAGCCACCTTCCAACCCACCTCATATGATTCCACCACCCCCTAGAGTAGGATCAGTATTAGCTGATCCCACTCCTGAAGATATAAACATGATGCTTAAAGCATATCAGGCCAGAATTCAAGAAGGGCCAAATGTCACAGATCACGACAAGTGTTACCCTAGAGCTGACCTAGAGATAGAAAGAACCAAGCTTTGCGCGAAAATGGTAGCATTGGCTCAAACTATGTTTGAAGCTAGTCACCTTTTCAATTACTCGGGCTCAGCTAAGACGCAATTACACTTGGATGGACTTCTAGAGGATGATGCACATGACCAATTCCCACAAGACATCCCATCCATTTATGGAGAGCAGGAGAGCATCCAATCTCAAGAAAGATTAGACTTCGAGTCTAATTCTTTACAGGAACTACCCCATTTCACAGGCCCATGGGAAGCAAGGTCCACCTGCATGAGGGCACCTACAGTCATGATAAGAAACGAAGATTCAGTCATACCTAGGAACACAGAAGTAGTGAAGAACACTAACGTGCAGTGCAATCTCAAGTTAGAAGAGCTACTCAAGGTTAGACCTGAAGTATGGAAACATGTCGCCAAACAAGTACCAGAAGTAGCCAAACCTCGTTCCCAGGTAGGATCCCATAGAACAGTGCCAGAAATTTCCTTGGATAAGATAGGAGATATGTGTGAAGGTGAAGAAGGTAATACCTATCTTCCCATTACCTACCAGGAGTACACCACCAAGGCAATTTTGGACTCAGGTGGAGGAGTTGCAATTGCTACCACTTCCCTATGGAAGCGTTGGGGCAAGCCGGCACTCAGGCCAACGAGAATGAAATTGCAGATGGCCGATGGTCACATAGAGAGACCCCTAGGATTGTTAGAAGGAATAACTCTCACCACTTGTGGTGTCGAGTTTGAGCATACATTTGCCATATGTGACTTCAGCAAAAATCATGCCTATGAGATGATTTTGGGAAGACCATTTATGAGACAGTTGCAAGTGGTACAGGATTGGGGAACTAATTCCTTGTACCTGCAACACTTAGGTGTTACGACCAAAGTCAATCTCAAGGATTACTCTCATAGAGATGTCCCTCCTATCCAATGGAATCCCATCCATAGAACCAAAGATGATACGGAATCCGTGCATTCCATAGGCTCAGGATCCTCATGGATGCATGAAGACACCCACTTATGGATGTGTAAAGTAGCAGTAGAGGAAGAGAAGAGAGAAAAGGCCAGAGAAATAGGTGCAAACAAAACTCAAAGACCCATTCAAGACCCAGCCTATGCACCTATAGTTTTTCTAGACGAAGAATTTGAACCTCACGGTTGGGCAGAAATCTTAGCAACAATGGACGTAGCCATCAATGAAGAACAATGGACACCTCACTGTGATGAGGATGGCTATGACATTTTAGTCTTCTCCATAGAGCCAATCATGGGAGAGGCAGTTCTAGAAGAATGTGAACCTAGCCCTGATGCATTTGAGGATGCAAGTGACTCCGATCTAGAGTCAATCATTATGGACCCACCATTTGCATCAGATGAAGAATACTTCCATGAAGTAGAATTTCAACCCCAGAGGCATGGAGAGCTTACAAATGATGTAAGATTAACAACACACGTGACTCTGAAGGAAGAAGGAAAGAAACGAAAGAAGAAAGAAGTCTCACCGGAAGAGGAAGAATCTTTGTTTGAGGTTCCAGAAAATTTTAAGAAGTATGAGATAGATGACAGGAGAGTCATGATAAGAATGCCTAAACGAGAGGCACAATCGGGAGAGGCCTATGATAACAAAGAAACTACCAAGAAAATAGTAGTGGCCCTAGAAGAAGGAGAGGAGAGATGCACGTACATAGGCCATGACCTGACAGAAGAAGAAGAGCACGAATTGATTGCCTTGCTAAGAGAATACAGAGATGTATTCGCTTGGAGTTACAAGGATTTGAAAGGTGTTGACCTCGACATATGCTCACACACCATCCCCATGACTTCAGATGCCAAACCCTCGAAGCAAAAGCCCTATACATATAACGATAATTACGCTGCTAAGATCAAAGAAGAGATAGATAGACTGGTTGAAGCTGGATTTATCTATGAAATTGAGCACACTGAATGGGTATCCCCCATCGTAGTGGTGCCCAAGAAGAATGGCAAGCTGCGTGTGTGCATTAACTTGAAGAAGGTTAATGCAGCCACGATTCGAGATAACTATCCGCTTCCCATCACAGAACATCTCTTAGAAAGAGTGGTAGGCAAGGAAGTGTACAGCTTCCTTGACGGATTTTCGGGTTACAATCAAGTAGCCATAGCTCCAGAGGATCAGCATAAGACAGCCTTTGCCACAGAATGGGGCATTTTCGCTTTTAGAGTAATGCCATTTGGGCTTACCAATGCACCAGCTACCTTCGAAAGGCTGATGTGCCATGTATTTAAAGAGTTCCTGAGGAAAAACTTAGAAGTCTATGTTGATGATCTTTGTGCTCATTCCAACATTAGACAAACCCATATCCCTCAGCTCAGACAAATCTTTGACAAATGTAGAGAATATCAAGTCTGCTTAAACCCAGAAAAATGCGTTTTTATGGTCAGGCAAGGTAAGATTCTAGGACACATAGTGTCAAAGAATGGCATATCCACTGATGAAGAGAAAGTGAGAGCCATAGCAGAGCTACCTAGACCAAAGAATGTCAAGGAAGTACAAGCTTTCATGGGGCATTGTGGTTATTACCGAGGATTCATTCACATGTATGCTGTCATTGCAAAGCCCATGTACGGACTTCTGACTAACTTTGAGTGGACGGATGAATGTGAGAATTCCTTCCACGAGCTTAAACGAAGATTATGTTCAGCACCAATCTTGACCACACCAGATTGGAATAAGCCATTCCATGTTCATGTGGATGCATCCAATTATGCTATTGGATGTGTGCTTGCACAACCTACTGGTGAAGGTAATATGGATCTTCCAATTGCCTATGCCAGTAGACAATTGAATGCGGCTGAACGAAATTACACCACTACGGAGAGAGAAGGCTTAGGCATGGTATATGCAGTTAAGAAATTTAGACACTATTTGCTTGCAAACAAGTTTAAATTTTTTACTGACCATCAAGCATTGCTATACCTCGTAAACAAGCCTTGCAATACAGGAAGATTAGTGAGATGGTTTCTCTTGCTAATGGAATATGATTTTGAGGTTGTGGTAAGAAAAGGTAGGACTCACTTAAGAGCAGATCATCTCTCTAGGCTCACATCGGGAGAAGCCCCACAAGGAGTATCAGATGACCTTCCTGATGCTTACTTGTTTAATTTGGAAGTGGTGCCGCAATGGGCTAAGCCATTGGTACCAGTATTGACATACGGGCCTAACCATCCAGTAGTAAACACACGAAATAGAGAGGTTGTAAAAGCCCAAAAGTACCACATCATGGCAGGAAGTATGTACAAGCACACAGATCAAGGGATCTTGGCTTGTTGCATAGAAGAGGATGAGTACGCTAAATGGTTGCAATTAGCACATGTAGGTGCGTTAGAGCAACACTACTCAAAGCAACGAACTTTACAGACGCTAAGGAGACTCGGAGTGCATTGGCCGACTATGGAAGCGGATGTCCAAAAGTTGTGCAAGGAATGCCCAATCTGTCGCACTAAACCACCAGTGGAACACGCCACTCTTTATCAAGTATCCATTGTGCCAGATTGGAGTGAACCTCTAGTATCCTTCTTGAGGACAAACACATTCCCTCCAGACATGACTCTGGCGAGGAAAAGGAGTTTAGAACAAGAAGCCCTGGATTACTCACTCATTGGTGATAATCTATATAAGCGTGGTAAAGATGGTTACCTGAGGCTATGTGTCCATGAAAGTGAATATCTTAAGATCTTAGAAACTGCTCACCAAGGTGTAGCAGGAGGACACTTTGGACCGGATCAGGTGATCAAGGCAATACTATTTGCGGGCTTCTGGTGGCCTACCCTTCACATGGATGCACATACCTATGTGAAACGGTGTGATGTCTATCAGAGGACTCAGTATCCTATACGCAAAGATGAGATGCCACTGAAACCTATGATGGGTGGACGTGTGTTCTCTAAGTGGGGAATAGACTTCGTAGGCCCTATTAATCCCCCAGCTAAGGGTTCTCATGCGGAATACATCATTGTTGCAACAGACTATCTAACTAAGTGGGTAGAGGTAAAGGCTACGATAAAGAACGATGCTCAAACAACTGCTAAATTCTTGTTCGAGAATGTATTCACGAGATATGGGCTACCTATAGAACTTGTAAGTGATAGAGGCACTCATTTCTTGAACGAAGTGATTGAAAATCTACTCCAAGAATTCTTGGTAATACACAAGAAGTCTACCCCCTATCACCCTCAAGCTAATGGACAAGCTGAGAGCACTAATAAGATCTTATGCAATGTACTGACAAAATTAGTGAACACTAAACGCTCTGATTGGGACAAACAACTGCACCATGCTGTTTGGGCATACCGAGTTGCCTACAAAACGGTACTCCAAGCCACCCCCTTTCAGATGGTATTTGGCCAAAACGCTATGCTACCCTTGGACTTCTTAATACCTACGTTGAAAGTAGCACAAGAGCACGAATGGACAGGTCATGAGCTCTCCTCTAGGATCTTTGACCTTGAACGATTAGGGGAAACAAGACTGAGAGCCGCTGCAGGAATATATGCAGCCAAGAAGAGACAGAAGGCATACTTCGATGCCCATGTGAAGGATAAAGGCTTGAAAGCAGGAGATCTAGTCTTAGTCTATACACTGAAACAACACGCGAGGAAGCTAGAAAAGAGAGGCTACGGACCTATGATCATCAATAGGATCTCCACGAGTGGAGCAGTACAACTAGCCACGTTAGAGGGTGATGTTCTCCCAAACTATATTAGCGGTTGCAGAGTCAAGTTGTATCAGGAACCCCTCACGGAGGAAATGCTCAGCCGACTCAACACTGCTAAGAAACGCAAAGAGGAAGAAACGCGAATTCGAGAAGAAGCTCAAGCAGAAGCTTTAGAACGCATCAGAAGGATGAAATTACGAAGGCAAGGTAGAGATCAGCCTAGAACAAATTACTATGCAGATCAAGGATATCATATGGCAATGTGTGAAGTCGCAGGAACAAGCTCACATAGGATAACTGATCGACGTCCTTTCGTAACCTTAGATATAGGGCAAGGAGAGAGTGCAAGGACCGTAAGAGCCTTGATTGACTCAGGTGCAGCCACTAGTGCTGTTAGAGTGTCTTACTGTCAAGAGTTGCAGTTAACTGTCAATCCTGTGGAAGCATATCTCATAGGATTGGGAGGCGTGGAAACCCCTTGCATGGGCGAGGTGGAACTTCCCCTCTACATTCATGATGAGGCAATGACAGTTAAAGTACTAGTGTGTCAAGACGAGGATCTCATTGAACCCCTTGTCTTGGGTCAAGACTGGATCTATGACCAAGCAGTCAACTTAAACCTAAGAAGTGGACTTCTTCAGGTATGGGTCAATCATAGTCGAATCACAGTAGATTTAGATAATGGAGCACTCAAAGAACTAGGAAAGGCACAAACTCCTGGTCCTTCCAGGGGTACACATGAAGATGACCATGCTGTTCTTGTCCAAAACTATGTGTTGCAGAGGAATGATATTCTCAAAAAAGGAGTCAGGGATGAAACGGAACTCCCTTCTTTTCCAAAGGCCAGAAGGAGGCAGCAACCAAAGGTGGATCAAAGGCAGAAGAAGCAGAGTACTACCCATGCCGGAAATCAAAAGTACCTGCGCAGCAAAATATCTCAGCAAGTAAACCAAGTATGGGTGCGGAAAGGCGAACACCCGGTTGCACTCAAGCCAACCACACGGGCAAAGCCTCTTATTAGTAACCGACGATACGACACTAATAAGAAGTCTTTCAGAAATTCTTCTGCTAACGTGAAATCTATTTGGGTGCCCAAGAAGTCGATGAAGGCTAGCCCACAATCAAGAAAAATTTGGGTACCTAAGGCTTGTTTGCGGGCGCAAATAGCTACGCCGAGGCCACAACCTATACAGCGTAACCCATTCACTCGCACAGCCAGCATTCACTCGTTCTCAACACTCAGGAACACACCAAGGCCCATGAGCACGAACATAATCGCTTGCAAATGGGTCCCTAAAAAGCCTCATTCTCAAGCCGATACACCTATAAAGCCCTCTAGCGTCTCTACGAAACCAAAAACAAAGCCCATCCACTGCATTTGGCAGCCTAAGACCTGTAATAAACCCCCCGATCCCAATTTGTAAATTCATCCCCACTTACTAACTTCATTAGTCTCCTAGGACTACCCAAGCATTAACGACACACACTGTCTTCGTGCACTTACTAACCACTAACTCACCATCTACCTCATGTTAATGTTGTAATGGGGACAACAACGGATTTATTCTGTCCATTACGATGTTAACACGTGGTTCTATATTCTCACAGAACCAACCAGCAAGCAGGGCCATGGCAGAAGCAGGAGGTACCAGTTCTCAAGCCGGATCTGGTGCACAAATTGTGGACATAGAAACACTCCTCCTCGAGCCACATCTCACCGCAAGGCCCCAAGAACTTCAAGCCGTGCATGTGCTCCCCATTCAGGATCCTCCTCAAGGGCACACTTCTCAAGTAGGTAAGCACGCGCATTGGTTCAGTGATGTCGCTGGACCATTGGGCGATGAAACCTATTTCTGGGAAGCAGAATTGGAATTTAATGGCAAATGGGGACGATACCACTTTTTCACGTGCCAGTTTGAAAGCTATCAAAACGCCGAAGTCATGCGATCAATTTGGATCAAAGCAGGGGTGGACAGTTATTTCAGGGCCCACTTACCAAAGTCGGATTTCTTACGATGTTCATATCTTATCAGTACCATCACACCAAGCAGGGCCAAAGGAGGCGACAGCACCTTTGTGTTGCCATCACTGCTGCCGGGTCATGAGCTTAAAAGATTCAAGTTGACCCTTAATCTGGTACGGGAAGCGTTGGGCATGTATGGCATGCACATCCCCACAGAAAAGGAAACCATGGTTCCAGGTCGAATGAAACACAAAGATCTTAATAAGTTGAAGGATATGGTAGCGATGACACCTACCATTGCGCTTCACCTGCGGACCATCATGCAACATTTTGCTTTCCCCGCCCAGGAAAGATTCACAATGCCTCCAAAGAAAATTTGGTTCAGCTTGTATCTGGCAGAGACGGAAGGCCTTCCCATCAATGTGCCACACTGGATCATAGATCAGATCCACCTAGCCCATCAAAGGTGGAACAAGAAGCAGAAAAATGTGCTTCATGGATATTGCGCTCTAACAAAGATAATCTACCGATGTCTGGCCTATGACGTGCCTATTCAGAGGGCACTCATATGGCCCCGCGCCCAGGAATTCCAGAGACGACTCTCAGCAGCAGGTCGCCCATCAAAGAAGATGAGGGGGGGAGTACAATTACCCTGTGCTCAACCAAGGGGAGCCACCACTACACCAGAAATTACCCCTCCCCAGACACGACGCGTTAGGCCATTCACAATCTGGCTACCAAGACCAAGCACAGATGGGCCTAATCTGGTATTCCCACCAGTCCCATCAGATCTGGAATTCCCACAGGGTTTTACTCTAAATGATCTCACGGATGAAGAAGTAGCCCGATTGATCTATGATTCTAATCTCGAGACGGAAACAGAACATACTCAGGAACCACAACCCCAGACAACCACAGCAGCCCCCACCCGACCAGAAGTGGTAGAAGTCGACGCCGAGGAACAAGAGACAGAACAAGAAGAAGAAGCCTACGAGGAACAAGAATATGACGAGCTTTCCGAGCTGGCAAGTGCCCCTGCGTATTCGGCACAAATCAAAAGACTATATCGAACCATGCAACTGGTTCAAGAACAGCATAAGATGTCACTGGAATCGGGCAAGAAACTCATGAACCAGTTGCTAGCTGAGGAAGGTGTGGACGAGTTGTTCATTGAGTCCATAAACCTTCATGCCGACGCAGTAGGAGTGGATGATGCCATCCATGAGGCAATGGCTTACATTCACAGATTTGAGAAGAGGGTTCCGGTTCGTCCCACGAGGTCCGGGAAACAAATTCATATAAATGTATCAGCACCAGGAGAGACAACGCAGGCAGGCGAATATCAGGAAGCACCACTGTCACCACCATCCCCACCTCGCACTACACAATTCACTCCACCACATGACCCTAGCACCGACACATCCACTACCACCACCATTGTCATGGGAATCCCACTCTCTCCGGGAATCCAATTCGGGGGAGTCACCATGCCCACTTTCACGACTCTGTTCACTGACGTAACATCCACTACACCCACAATACCCATCTACACTGTCACTCAAACTATTGACACTATGGAAACATCTCCTGCCACAGCACCGCTCCCTCCCCCCATGCCACCTTCATCTCCCATACCCCCTCCACCCACATCTCCACTTGCATCCACATCATTCACAACTCCCATCCCCGCCCCCATTCCCCCTGCATCTTCACCCCTCCCAGCATTATTTAATGTAAATAGCATATTTTTAGCATTAAATCAATGTGTATATCAGCTCCAGAATGAGTACAGAGCTCTAGACGGTCGGTATCAACAACTGACAACACACCATCAGAACTTACAAAGGCAATTTCACATTCTACAAACAGAAAATGCAGAAGTGAATCAACGCTACACAACACTTGAGCAGGCTCACCAAACATTATTCGAGACACCACAGCCATCGACAGAATCAGGTGTAAAACAACTAGAAGCTTTGCTCGAAGTATACCAGACCGATAACCTACGAGTCAGACGCAACTTGGCGCTACTACGGAAACATATGGCCACATCACTGGAGGAGAACAAAAGACTGCAAAAACAAAATGAAGAGAATCTGGAAGCGGCAATGGAAGGCTCCCTTCACGAGATAGATCCAGAGCAGTTCAAAGCAGTTCCAACGGAGACGATGAAAACCATTTTGGAAAGCTATGCAGATCTCCTGGAAGCCCATGATGACTTGGAAAGACAGCGTGACACACTTCAGAACAGACTTAAGGAACAGGAGGAACAACCGAAGAGTGTCCCATCAACCTCCACCTCAGACGAAGTAAAGGCCTTAACGGAGCAAGTAGCAGAGTTACAGCAGAGGTTACTGACATACGAAAGGCAGCCATCTCCAATGGTCAAACCAGAGCAAGAAGAGTTGGTCCCTATTGAGGTCGATGATTCGTACGAGGAACCATATGTTCCTATGCCAATGCCAGGCGGGCGACAAACCTCAGAGGGACTAGACACATTGGAAGTGGAAGCACCTTAGTGGCTTCAGACACTGGAAAGGACAGCTAACACCCACGAAGAACGGGTGGCCATTCAGATCCAATCAAGTCTAGCGAACTTAGAAGAAACTGTCATAAAGTCTGAATACTTCAGAAGCATGTCTCATCATAGATGGATCGGTACCAATAATGACCAATACGTGCCATTCTGTATACTTTTGGCCGATTACAATGTGGAGATTCAACGACAATGTGGCAAGCCTCCCACGTTTGCTACACAATTTGGTCCAGATGATATACCGGAAAGTGCTCAGCGTGGGTCCATCCATCAACCCACCTGGAGAATCAGGCTTTTGGAAACGTATCCAGAAATGGTCCGAACCTGGAATAATATGCCGTTGTTTATTAAATATAATCCTTGTTACATTCCAGTTCTTCGACGACGCACCTGGCCTGAATTCACTATGGCTGTCAGAGACATCAAAGCCTGTGCAAAATGGTTGAATTATGTTTATCTAGCACCTCCACGAGGACCCCCCACGGTCAACTACATGATTTCTACAATCCGTCACTGGAGTACTCGGCTACGCAATAATCCTGATGTGATGGCCCAGATGTGTATGAAAATATTTGAATTAATGCTGATCACTTTCAGGACGTTCAAAAACATTAAGGACCCTCACTTCTCAGGTGCAGGCTTTGTGACAGGAAACCAGGATCTAGTGTATGATATGAGTACCACCCCGTCCATTGAAGTAATATATGCCTGGCACGCCAGAATCAAGTACCTCCCAGCCTGCTTTAAACAGACATTTGAGGAGATGTTCATCACAGGATTCTGGGAATATCACTCCGAAATCTTTATACCCAGACCATCACATCTCCTCCAATTATTTGCTGTGGAGAGAACTATTTACTCAGAACAATTGAGGGTGCCTCATCCAGATGTTCCTGGTCCTGTGAATTGGGATGATTTGCTCACAGATCTAGCACGCGGATTGCGACTCGAAGAACACCACCTAGCCTCCGATGTCGTCCAATACTATGTTCAAAAATCCTCTAGACAAGGGTCTGACAGGGGCGACAGACGCGAGAGTGGGGGGAGTGTTGGCAGCAGTCAGGGAACAGAAGGAGCTACAAGACGAAGAGAGTCAGAGCGAAGGGACAGCACAAGCAGACATGGCAGTCAAAGAAGATCTAGCAAATAGGCCAATAATTTTCCTCATGAAGAAGCAAGTATGAGCATTCACGCAAATCTAGCACTTAGGCAACCCTTTAACTTTTCAAAAACCCTTACACCAATTAAAAGTGATTTTCATCACTTAACACCATTGTAAATACCATTTCATATTTTTGTAGCTCCATTTTGTGCAAGCCAAGGAGTCCTTGAGCTTTAGGAGCTTTAGAAGTATCTACCTGCCAATTTTCGTAATTTTTGGATCTCGTTTGAGCCCTCAAATAAGCCCTGGAACCTAATTTTTAACTAGGCCGGACACTAGGTCTGAACAGGGCCAAAGCTAGTCAAAAACTATAAAAGGAGCTAGAGAGCTCATTTTGGAGGTTAGATTGTAATTGAAACAAACTTGTAAGAGCTTTTTGAAAAGTAATCGAAGAACTCCATTGATTCTCACTCTTTGTCTTGCCGTGTGTGCGCGTGTGTGTGTATGTGTGTGCATGTTTGTGTGCTTCTCCCTCACGCACTTGTGCCGCCACTTGCTCGAGGTCTTCATACCATCCTCACGTCTTCCCGGATTGACATTAAAGGAGGTGCTACTCATCACTGAGCTACAATGTCCACGGAAATAGAGGAGATAGCTGAGCAAGTTGCCAAGAAGCTGGGAGTCCAAAATAGACAAACACAGAGATTCTTGTGTTATACTTGCGGAGGCGACCACATGGCTAATGTATGCCCAATGCACAACCAGAACATGAGAGAAAGGAATACCCCATACTGCACTATTGAAAGGAAGTACACAAACCATATGGCTCAAGATTGTCCCTACAATAGGCAGGCTGTTAGACAGAATTATCAGCAACCTTACCAACAAGGTAGGTATCAGAACCAATACCAACAGCCACATTATCGACCACAACAGCAATATCAGGCACACTATAGGCCATAACCAGTCTTGGGAAACCAACCACCAACTCCTGCCAATGTGATTCCAGTCAAGTATGCTGTGGGAGAGGAAAATCCAAATAGAGCATTGGTGCCACTAACCCCATTGATACCAGTTAATGACTCTCACGCTCATAGTTCAGACTACTCCCATGAAGGTAGTCCACATGCTTATTACACTGAGTCACCTGAGCATAGTGAGATTTACTCGTATCAGTATGAGACACCACCTATGGAGCAAAATTGGGAGCCTGAATACTCCAATGTCATGTACGCAAATGCTAACCCTAGGCCCCAATTGAGACAAGTAAGACCACAAGCTCCTAGAGGTCCATGTTTCAGATGTCAGGGTGACCATTTCCTTCGTGATTGTCCCCACCCACCATCTCCGAATCAAGGTCAGGCCATCACAATACAAGCTTTTTGTGCTGAATGTGGCAAAGACCATCTCCCCAGAGATTGTCCAAGAAACCCTTCTAGTGTACCCAAGATTACACCCATTAATGTGGTAGGCTTAGTGGCAGATTCAAGTTCATGTAGCAGTAATGTGGCTCCTATACAAGCAGTTACTAGGGCACAAGCATTAAAACAAGATAAACCAGTAGAACAATCGGAGTCGAGTGAATCGGGAGAACCTAGTAGGAGGAAAACAAGAACATGGAAAGATACCAGAGAGAAGGCCAATCGCAAGTGGAATAAAAAGTTATCGGAACTATAAGAAAGCTTGAAAGAAGCAAAAACAAAAATAGATGACATCGCAACTCAAAGCCCCTTGCATGCCGAAACTCCATCTACTCCACCTCATCCCACCCCACCACCCATTGTAAATAGACCGCAACCAGGGTCTGTTCTTGCAGATCCAACCCCAGAAGGCTTGGACATGATGTTCAAGGCCTACCAGGCTCGTCTTCAAGAAGGGCCAACAGCTGCAAACCTAGACAAGAGCTACCCGAGAGCAAATTTAGAGATTGAACGGATGAAAATGTGCATGAAAATGGTAGAACAAGCTGAAGCTATACTTGAGACTAGTCAAAAGTTCAATCAGACAAACTCTGTCAAACCAGATTTGCATTTACAGGGCTTACTAGAAAGATTAGAGCAGTTGGTAAACAAACCACAAGTTTCTTTACCTCCACAGGCTCAACCAATTATTGAGAGAGGAAGCTCACCACCAATGGGAGCTTATGTTCCTAATTCCACGGATGCTGGAATACCTCCTTCAATTCAGCAGTACTCTCAAGAGTTCTTGCGGGAAATACAAGAAGAGAAATGGGCCAAGGAGAAGGGTAATTCCCCTCCTATTCCTGAGATTGATGATCTTCATGATCAATTTCCGTAAGACATCCCATCTATTTACGGAGATGAAGCAGAACAACAAGAAAATGAAATATTAGATTTTGAATCTAATACTTTAGAAGAATTACCTCAATTTCCAGGCCCATGGGAATCTGAATCTCTTCAGATAAGAGGTCCCACAATACTGGTGAGACATGAAGACTCAGTGGTCCCAAGGAACACTGATGTCGTGAAGAACACTAAGGTTTAGTGTCATCTCACTGTAGAAGAGCTGCTCAAAGCAAAACCCGAGCTGTGGAATCATGTTAAGGATCAGGTCCCAGAACTTGAGTCCAATATGCCAAAAGCAGGCTCTAAGAAGAAAGTACCAGAGATACCTCTAGACAAAATAGGGGACATGTGTGAGGGTGAAGAAGGTAATTCTTATCTTCCAATCACCTACCAAGGTTACACAACCAAAGCAATCATAGATTCAGGTGCTGGTGTTGCTATTGCGACCACCTCCTTGTGGAAGCAATGGGGCAAACCCACATTAAGACCAACTAGAATGAAGCTTCAAATGGCTGACGGCCATTTTGAAAGACCTCTAGGATTGCTCGAAGGGATAACTCTAACCACTTGCGGTGTAGAGTTTGAACATACATTTGCTATATGTGATTTTGAGAAAAATAATGTCTATGAGATGATCTTAGGAAGACCCTTCCTTACGACAATTGAAAATAGTACAGGATTGGGGAACCAACTCCTTGTACTTACAACACTTAGGGGTCACCACCAAGGTCAATTTGAAGGATTACACCTTCAGAGATGTACCACCCCTACAGTGGAATCATATCCACAAAGCAAAAGAAGAGTCCATCTATGTGCATTCTGAAAGTTCACCTGATCCATCATGGCTACACGAAGATACTCATTTGTGGATGTGCAAGTTCGTAGAGGAAGAGGAAAAACGTTTAAAGGCAAGAGAAGAAGGAACTTCTCCCATAGATAGACCAATTAAGGACCCATCCTATACACTGATGATCTTTCCAGATGAGGAATTTGAGCCTCATGGATGGCCAGAAATCTTAGCCACCATGGACATTGCTGTCAATGAAGAACAATGGACACCTCATTGTGATGAGGAGGGTTATGATATTTCAGTGTTCATGTGTCAGCCCTTGCTAGAAGAATGTGACCCTAGTGATGTCATAGAAGAAGAAGAGAATGACGATGATCTAGAGTCCATTGTGATGGATAGTTGCTTTAACTCAGAAAAGCACTATTTAGAAGATGTAGGAGTGTTTAACCAAAAAGAAGAAGAACCTCTCACAAGCATTAAAACGGTAAATTCAAAGGATGGAAGTGAGAGCAGTCAAAAGAAAAAGAAAAGAAAAGTGGTGAAACAAGAAGAGGAGGAATCACTGTTTGAAGTACCTAAAAACTTCAAGAAATATGAAGTTGACGACCGCAAAATTTTGGTACGAATGCCTAAAAGACAGGCCATCATAGGAGAATCATATGATAATAAAGAAAAGACCAAGAAAATTGTAGTGACCATTGAAGAGAACGAAGAGAGATGCACATATATAGGAGATGACCTAAGTGCAAGAGAAGAAATGGATCTCGTAGCTCTATTAAGGGAATATAGGGATGTGTTTGCATGGCACTATAGAGACTTGAAGGGGGTACATCCAAGAATATGCTCTCATACGATCCCCATGACTGCTGATGCGAAGCCCACCAAACAGAAGCCCTACACATATAATGATACTTATGCAACCAAAATAAAAGAAGAAATTGATAGGCTGATTGAAGCTGGATTTATCTATGAGATTGAGCATACTGAATGGGTGTCCCCCATTGTAGTGGTGCCCAAGGAGAATGGGAAGTTGCGAGTGTGTATTAACCTTAAAAAAGTATATGCCGCTACGATCAAAGATAGTTATCCACTTCCAATCACGGAACACCTATTGGAGCGTGTTGCAGGCAAGGAAGTTTATAGCTTCCTTGATGGATTTTCAGGTTACAATCAAGTAGCCATTGCCCCAGAAGATCAACAAAAAATAGATTTTGCCATAGAGTGGGGAATCTTTGCATTTCGTGTGATGCCATTTGGGCTCACCAATGCACCTGCAACATTCCAAAGGCTCATGTGTCATGTCTTCAAAGAGTTCTTGCGAAAGAGCTTAGAAGTGTATGTGGATGATTTATGTGCTCATTCCCAAGAAAGAAGATTTCACATCCTTGAACTCAGACAAATCTTCAACAATTGTAGAGAATATCGAGTGTGTCTGAACCCAGAAAAGTGTGTGTTCATGGTGCGTCAAGGTAAAATCTTAGGGCATATTGTTTCTAAGAATGGAAGCTCAACATACGAAGATAAGGGGCTGCCAAGGCCAAGGAATGTTAAAGAGGTACAAGCCTTTATGGGCCATTGTGGATATTACCGTACGTTTATCCACATGTACGCGATCATAGCTAGACCCCTTTATGCCTTGTTGTCTAATTTTGAGTGGAACGATGAATGCGAGAATTCTTTCAACGAACTGAAGAAACGTTTGTGCACAGCACCAATACTGACCACTCCTGATTGGAATAAACCATTCCATGTCCATGTGGATGCATCCAATCACGCCATAGGATGTGTGCTAGCACAACCCACAAGAGAAGGAAACTTAGATTTTCCCATAGCATATGCTAGTAGATAGCTCACCGCAACTGAACGAAACTATACCACAACTGAGCGAGAGGGCTTAGGCATGGTATATGCTGTGAAGAAGTTTAGACACTACTTATTGGCCAACAAGTTCAATTTTTTCACTGATCATCAAGCTTTGTTATATTTGGTCAATAAACCCTGCAATACTGGGCGCTTAGTAAGATGGTTCCTCTGACTAATGGAATATGAATTTGAAGTTGTTGTCAGGAAAGGTAGAACCCACCTTCGGGCAGATCACCTTTCTCGCATCACTTCAAGAGAGTCACCGCAAGGAGTGTCTGATGAATTACCCGATGCTTATCTGTTCAATTTAGAAGTTGTTCCTAAATGGGCAAATAAGTTGGTACTAGTCCTAACCTTCGGCCCTGCAAATAAGAATGTGAAAACATCACAAGAAGAAATTGTAAAATCACAAAAATATCACATATTGGCAGGAAGCATGTACAAACAAGATACTGAGGGTGTATTAGCTTGTTGTGTCGAGGATGATGAACATAGTAGTTGGTTGTAGCAAGCTCATGAAGGATTGCTAGGAAATCACTATTCTAAACAACGAACATTGCAGAATCTGAAGCGTTTAGGAGTGTATTGGCCTAGCATGGACAAAGAAATACATGAGTGGATTAAGAATTGTCCAATGTACAGAGAGAGACCCCCATTGGAGCATGCGACCCTTTATCAAGTGTCATTAATTTCAGTTTGGAGTGCTCCATTGGTAGAGTTTTTGAGATCGCGAAGATTACCCAAAGAGGCTAGTCTAGCAAGACGACGAAGCATGGTGCAAGAGGCTCAAGGCTATGCCTTAGTAGGAGACAACCTATACCAAAGAGGCAAAGATGGTTACTTAAGATTGTGCGTTCATGAATCAGACTATTTAAATATCTTAGAGACTGCACACAGTGGTGTTGCAGGTGGACATTTTGATCCTGACCGAGTGATCAAGTCCATTCTATTCTCAGGACTTTGGTGGCCCACTCTCCATATGGATGCACATACCTATGTGAAGAAATGTGACACATGCCAACATGCACAATATCCAGTTAGAAAAGATGAGATGCCTTTGAGGCCAATGATGGGAGGACGTGCATTCTCGAAATGGGGTATAGACTTTGTAGGTCCTATTAACCCCCCAGCTAGAAACTCTCATGCAGAGTATATTATTGTAGCCACAGATTACCTTAAAAAGTGGGTGGAAGTAAAAGCCACAACAAAGAATGATGCTCAAACAACAACTAAGTTCTTATTTGAGAATGTGTTCACGAGATATGGACTACCAATAGAGTTAGTGAGCGATAGAGGCACACACTTCTTGAATGAAGTCATTGAAAATATTCTCCATGAATTCTTGGTGATACATAAGAAGTCTGCCCCCTATCATCCACAAGCTAACGGACAAGCTGAGAGCACCAATAAGATCCTCTATAATGTATTGACAAAACTGGTAAACAATAAACGCTCTGATTGGGACAAACAACTTCATCATGCTGTTTGGGCTTATCGAGTTTCCTACAAAACGGTACTCAATGCCACCCCATTTCAGATGGTCTTCAGACAGAATGCTATGCTACCATTGGATTTCCTAATCCCTGCTTTAAAAGTAGCACAAGAGTATGAGTGGAATGGACATGAATTTTCCTCGAGGATCTTTGATCTAGAACGCTTAGGTGAGACAAGGCTACGAGCGGCAACAGGCATCTATACTGCAAAGAAAAGACAAAAGGCATACTTTGATGCACACATCAAGGATAAGGGACTGAAAGAGGGAGACCTAGTGTTAGTTTATATGCTAAAGCAACATGCCCGTAAGTTGGAAAAAAGAGGATATGGACCCATGATCATTAATAGAATTTCCACTAGTGGTGCTATTCAATTGGCTACTTTAGAAGGTGACATCTTGCCAAACTATATCAGTGGCTATCGAGTCAAGTTATATCAAGAACCTCTTACAGAGGACATGCTAATGAGACTGAACACTGCTAAGAAATGAAAAGAAGAAGAGATGAGAGTCAGAGAAGAAGCACAAGCAGAGGCTAGAGAGCGCATAAGGCGAAATAAGTTAAGGCGACTAGGCCTAGATGTCAACTCAAAAGCCCCAAAATATCACATGGATATGTGCCAAAAATGAGGCATAGCGACTTCTCAAGTCATTGACCGACGTCCCTTTGTGACCATAGAGATAGGACAAGGAAAGGGTGCAAGGACGGTGAAAGCATTGATTGACTCAGGTGCAGCAAGTAGTGCAGTTAGACTATCCTACTGCCAAGACTTGCAGTTGAATATCAATCCCATAGAAGTTTATCTCATAGGATTGGGAGGTGTGGAAACCCCATGTTTGGGCGAGGTGGAACTTCCCATCTACCTTCAAGATGTTCCAATGAAAGTCAAAGCGCTCGTGTGTCAAGATGAGAACCTTATAGAACCACTTGTCTTGGCTCAAGATTGGATCTATGACCATGCAGTTAACTTAAACCTAAGAAGTCAAATTCTTCAAGTTTGGGTACATGAACAATGCACTACATTAGAACAATGCATGCTCCGAGATCATTGTTAAAAATAAAGAAGTAAGCTCTTATATTTTTGCAAAAAGGATTTTCTTCAAGTAGAAGGAAAATACAAAAAAATGAAAAATAGAAGCATTTACTTCAGCAAGTAGTGGAGGCCAAAAGAGAATCGTTCAAAAGAGAATCAAATCCAAAATCTGAACTGTAAGAGGAGTGGCTGTCCAAAGTAGTGGAGAAATGATGGAGAAGAGCTCTCAAACTCATCATGAGAGTTTTTGGTCACTTGGATATAAAAGAGGCAAGGGAGGACACTCAAGAATAGAGGAAGAAGGCGTGGAAGCCCCCTTGTAGCTACTTCAATTGTTTTGAGTCATTTCGTTCAATTTACTCTCATAGAGTATGTCCAGCCGCACACCCATTTTTGGGTAGTCTACTTGTAAGAGTCATATCTCTCAATATATCTATCCAATTTTCATCTTTAAACATTCGTTTGAAAGCTTATCTTGAGTACTTCCTCTATCTAGAAGAGTTTTATTAAATTCTTTATGCTCTGTGAGTTATTCAGGTTTTATTGAATTCTATTTTTCAGCCTAACTGAGTGGACAGGTAGTCTGTTTTGAATCAAATAGTTGCCAACTCAAATCTACTCCAAATTGAGTCTTTGGTATCTCATTTGAAAGCTCTAGGTGTCTAGCTGGAGTGACCAAAATTTCAAGTTCATTGGATATTTCAAAAGTTGGTACTAGTTTTCATTTGAAGGTTCTACTGTTGGCAAGAGTCTTGATCCTGAGAAGGTCTTCTACACTTTCCGCTGCGATTAGGAGAGGAATTCTCCAACAATTGGTATCAGAGAATTGGACCTTGAAGTGGCAAAGCATTGGAGCTGAATTAAAGTAAAGGAGAAGCTACAAATCAAGGGGGAGCTTCGTGAAGTCAAGAGAGAGCGCCACAACATACTTGAGGTAAACTTCAATCTTGGAAGTTTTCAATGGCTGATTTAGGAAAACAAGTTGAGAAGTTAGACAAAGACAATTTTCAGTTTTGGAGGTATAGAATGATAAATTACCTTAAAGGTAAAGGTTTATGGAATCTAGTTAGTGGAGACGATCCACAACCGGTGGACATTGAAGATCCCAACATTACTCCGGCACAAAGGAGACAATTTGCTGATTGGGAAGAGAGGAATCGAAGGGTGATGTTCCTCATCTCACAAGTTATTTCTAACACTATGATTGTTCATGTGCAAAGCTTAGAAACAACCCAAGGAAGTTTGGGAAGCATTGGAGAAGGTGTATGCTACCTCAACAAGGTCTCGAAGGATGCAACTCAAGAACGAGCTCAACAACATGAGGGAAAGCTCAAACCAAAGCATTAGTGAGTATACATTGAGGATCAAAGAGCTTCGAGATCAGCTAGCATCAGTTGGATGCAAGATAGAAGAGGAAGACATCGTCCAAACAGCCCTCAATGGCTTGAGAAGTGAAGAAAAGTGGAAGCGCCTCATCATAAACATCCTTTATAGAGATCCTCGACCAACATTCGAGGAGATTATACCAAATCTTATGGCTGAAGAGGTTGCTCAACAAGAAGAAGGCAACAAAGGTAAGGACAACCATAGTCAAATGTTATATGCAAGAAGAGGTAGAGGAAGGAACTCAAGAGGAGGTTCGAGAGGAAGAGGAAGAAGCTACAACAACACAAATTTCAGCCAACACAACTCGGAGGACAACAAGGACAACTCAAATGACAACACACATGGAAGAGGTGGAGGAAGAAATAGAGGAAGAGGTCGAGGTTCATACAATCCTCATAAAGGTATAACATGTTATCATTGTGATAAACTAGGACATTATGCAAATGATTGTTGGCAAAAGAATGGAAGGCTGAATGGAGGCAACCAAAGGAGCCAAAATAACTATGCGAGTACATCAAGTGAAGGAGACAATCAAACCATGCTTGCCATGAAGCACGACTACAGCAACTCAAGAAGTGATGCTGGAATTCCCTTTGCAAAGTGTGACTAAAGCAAAAGGACACTGGTTTAGAGACGATCAAGTAGCAAGGGATTTCTTATTCCTTGTAACCATTAAAATCATGGATACAGATCATCAATTCCCTGTGATGTCCAAAGACTTCAAGGTAGTACATGAGCTCACATCAACCATGGATGTTATGAAGAAGGCAGGTATTCATAAATATTTTGAGTTGCAGATATACAAGCCTGATTTTCAGCAATGTGCCCAAGTTATGAACACTCTGTAGCTTGCCTTGCATGATCCATTGGTGCCGGAGGCCAGCGTCTTGGATGCAGTAGGTGAATGGGTCATAATACAATTCATACATGATCTAATAAAGGAAGCTTTTGGATGGGAAAAGGATGGAACCACGATATTGAAGGAGGAAAGTCGAGGAGCAAAGACTCGAACCTTCAATGACATTAATCGCATTGATATTGAAGATGAAGTGAGACGAATTCATCAGCACTTTTGCTTTCCTAACATGCATAGGTACAGTGCTCCACAAAAGATAGTAGTACAAATGTTTTCACATGCTATTAAGCAAATTGGGAATCAAGTCAATATGACTCCCTATATCCAAGAAAGACTATTCGAGGCCAAGAAGCAGTGGAGTCATAAAAAGTTTTTGAATGACAGTAGTGCCTTAACTGTCTTGATATATCATGCATTGGGCATTAGAGAGCATTTAAGAGAGATGCCATCATCGGAAGCCATGGAAAAATATGCAAAGGTGGCTACAGTCCCTAGAAAGAAGAAAGGAGTAAAGATCATTGAAGAGGCAGAAACAAGCTCACAACCTAAAATGAGAGGTACAAAGAGACTAAGGGAAATGATGCAAGCAGAAGCAGAAGTTCAAGCCACCAAAAGGGCACATGTGCTTCCAAGAACAAGACTTGAAGACGGACAACCTATCACAGAAGAAGAATTGGCCAAAGCAATGGAAGCCACACACTAGTACACCGAAGGCCAAGTCAATCTATCAGTGCAAGGACACCATTACCAGCAAGCCCATCAAGATATAGAACAAAAAAAGAGGTTGAACAAGGTGCATAGATGTAGGGAATTAGGTTTAGTAAATTCAAGCTGATCATCAGATGCACAAGAAGAACCAAACACATCCTTGCTAAATGTGGACACTTGAAGTGAGTCCAAGGATGATGGACATAGGGAGGAGTTAAATGAAGTGAACAAGAATGTGGAAGAGGAGGGCATGAAGGTGGATCAAACGCACATCAGCTCCGACCACGACAACACAGGAAAGGAGGCCTCCCAAAAGAGTACATATCATTAAATTGAATGAAGATTCTAACATGAAAATCCAAGAGTCTATGCTTACTAGAGAGGTATTATTCAAAAATCCCAAGGAGGAACCAGAAGATAATACGGTGGAAGAGTTAGAACCCTTTACACCAATAAGGGTAGTGGCATAACACTCCCCTATCGATGTTACATTTCAAGGGAGTGCCACGAAGGTCATTAATAAAGCAGACGAAAACAAAGAAGAAGAACTGCAACTCCAAATCAGACGACCACATAATGAAACTATACCTCATGAACAGAACTCCGATTGCTGTTGTACATCAAGCTACACCTCAAGAGAAGTTTACAAGTAAAAAACCAAACTTATCACATCGGAAAGTTTTTGGCTGTATTGCATATGTACATGTCCCAAATTTATTGAGGATGAAGCTTGATCCAAAAGCAGAAAAGTGTGTCTTCATTGGATACTTCATTGAGCAAAAGGGATATAAATGTTATAACCCACTCACACAACAAGTAAAGGTGAGCAAAGATGTGGTATTTGATGAAATGTCAAGCTTCTATGCAAATGCCAAAGAAGGACTGAGTCTTGAACCAAATGACAAGGAAAATGCTGAAAAATCACCAAGCAATAGTTCTAACTCAAATCCATGGATTGGAAGATTACGTGGAAATTTCAGTCTAGCAAATTCATCAAATACATCCAAGAAAGGTAAAGAAAAGCTTTTTGCTGGTCATAAAACATGTGCAGGTTTTGAAGACATTGATGGAGATTCAAGCGGTTCAAAAAAGAGTCTTGATGAGGAACTTGGATTGCCCTCGGTGAAGCCTCTAGGAGTAAGAAGGGCACATGCAGATGATACAAGGAGAAGCGACCCAGGACCAAGAAGATCTGGGAGGATGAGGAATTCAGTGCAACGATTGACATATGATAGTTACATGGCTCGTCATTATGCCTACATGACAAAGGTAATACAAGATGTTGAACCTTCTTGCTTTGAAGATGCAATTGGAATTGCAGATTGGGAAAAAGCTATGGATGAGGAGATGGCTGCACTTTATGGAAATGATACATGGAAGCTAGTTCCATTGCCGCAAGGAAACAAACGCATAGGCTCTAAATGGGTTTACAAGGTAAAGCATAATGGTGATGGTAGCATAAGCAGGTATAAAGCACGATTGGTAGCTAAAGGATATGCACAGACATATGGCATTGATTATGAGGAAACATTCAGCCCTGTAGCTAAAATGTCTACTGTTAGGACACTTGTTGCATTAGCTACAGCAAAGGGATGGACTTTGCATCAGATGGATGTGAAGAATGCTTTCCTGCATGGTGAGTTATAGGAAGAAGTATATATGGACTAGCCACAAGGATATGAAGATTCAAAGCATCCAAAATATGTTTGCAGGTTGCAAAAGGCTTTGTATGGGATGAGGCAGGATCCACGTGCATGGCATGGAAGGATTGCTGATTACTTAACCAACATTGGGTTTTCTATGTGTGATGCAGATCATTCACTATATGCAAGGAAGGCTGATGATGGCATCATGATTTTGGACATTTATGTTGATGACTTGATTGTAGGTGGCGATAATGAAGAAAGCATCAAAGAGGTAAAGCAACTTCTTATGTAGGAATTTGACATGAAAGATCTTGGTGTGTTGTGCTATTTATTGGGCATTGAGTTTATACATACAGAAACAGGTATATGGATGTCGCAAAGGCAATATGCCTTGAATATGCTACAAAAGTATGGTATGGCTGGTTGTAAGCCAATTTCTATGCCATTAGATCAAAATTTGAAGTTGGATATTACATCAGGTGAAGCATTGGAAAATGCTACTATGTATAGGAAAATTGTGGGAAGTCTTATATATCTTACAATTACAAGGCCTGATTTAAGCTATACTGTTGGACATAAAAGTTAGTTTATGCATGTTCCTAGGAAGCCACATTTGGATGCTCTGAGGTGCACTCTACGTTATGTGAGTGCTACTTTGGATTATGCATTGTTTTATGAAGCTGGTGTAGATTTGCAGGTTCATGGATACACTGATGCAGATTGGGTTGTTAGTGCTCTAGATAGAAGATCTACTAGTGGCTTTCTTTTCTCACTTGGAGGTGCAGCTATTACATGGAGCAATAAGAAGCAACCCACTGTTGCTTTTTTGAGTACAGAGGCTGAGTATAGAGGTGCTGCAATGGCAGCATGTGAGGCATCATGGCTGGAGATTTTACTTGCAGATTTAGGTGTGGAAGTGCAAAAGCCTATCACTATCTATTGTGATAATCTTAGCAGCATACAGTTAGCACGGGACCCTGTTTTCCATGCTAGAATAAAGCATATCAAGGTACATTATCACTTCATCAGAGAGAATGTATAAGCAAGTGATATTGATCTTGTTTATGTGAGAACAGATGAGCAAGTTGTTGATATTTTCACTAAAGCACTCGGAGGAGAGAAGTTGAAGAAGTTTTGGGAGATGCTTGGATTACAAGATATGGCGTTGAGCTTGAGGGGGAGTGTTGAGATATCAAGCTCAACATGTGATGATCTAGGATGACACATACTAGTTTTTCGTTTCTCTGACATGTATAGTGGTCACACCAGTATATGTTAGGGATACTTCATTGAGATTTATTAGATTTATCTACCGAGAGTGATGGCACATTTGTTTCTTGCCAACTCACTCATTCACGGACATTAGGTTTTTGCTTATGTACTAATCTTTATATATTGCACTTGTTGTATTCTTGTTTTTAGGTCATTCTTGTACATTCCTTTTATGTAATAGAAGAAGAAGAAGATCATTCTTCCTTGCCTCAATCTGTGTGTGTGCTTCTCCTTGAGAGTGAGAGTGTGTGTGTGAGATCTCTTTTGTATCTCCTTCCTCGTGACAAACACACTTAGGACCGCCAGGGTATATTTTCCCTCTTTAGGAGGTTTTTTTCCTCCCCTGTCTTGTATATATGCCTATAATCCTAATGGGTTAGGTATCTTTATGCATTCACTTGGTAGTACATTCAGTATTGTCTCTAGTGCTCAAAGCTTCTTCTCCTTCCTTGTGTTGTTCATGTGCTTCTGTAGAGCTCATACTACAACATGAAGGTGTGTTGTACTCCTTCAATGCTAGATGCCACCTTCAGATCCACATGGAGGCAGATCTCAATGGTGAGTTACCCTAAAAAATATTTAGTGACATTGATGAAGAAAATCCCTTAGAATAAGAATTAATCTTTAAAAATATGCCTAATGCTTTCTTCTAGTGTGGTACTCTTAGTCATAGAGTCAAAGAATGCCCACTTAGGCAAAGATCCCAAAGATTAAAGAAAGATCTGATAGTTGATTAGGTTGGCAAAGTTTTGTTCACCAAATGGATTGAAGGGAAAATTTCTAAAGATCCTTCTTCAAATTCAAAACAAGTTAAAGATATGCCACCTAAGGATTTTAATGAGGGGTCCTTCACGATAGTGAAAAATAGAAGAAATTGAAGCCCTACTAAGCACTCTCGATTGATTCCTTCCAAGTCAGTCTGTGAATCAAACCTCTACCACATCTTACGAAAGGAGATCAACTAGCTAGACTACCCGGGAGAAACAAATCAACGTTTTACTAAGGAAAAAAACATTGAGTTTAATTCCACAACCAAGCAACATAATCAAGAAGATCCCAATGGAGAACATAACCCTAATAGTGAAAGCTCAATAATCGACTCGATGTTTCCTAGTTAGGTACTATACTCATTTTGTGGGAGTGGTTTAACACAAAGGAGAACACTTGATCGGATTTCATTGGAAAAGCCCCTCTCAAAGGATGATTAGTGTACCATGACCCATATTCCTTGAAAAGAAAAGACAAAAACAAAAAAATAGGGATAACTCCCAGAATCACAAAGATATCAACCCACACAAATGATCATTGTCTTATTTAACGCTATGAGTTTGATAAACTCTTCAAGAGCAACAATAATTGCACATTGGCTTCGAGATAAAAATGTTAACCTAGACTTCATCTACCTATACGAGATCAAAATTGATGGTGTGAAGCTTCATAAAAGGTTAAAAGTATCTCATTGTCTCATCTGTGGCTCTCCATAGAGAAAATTAGGGGCAATGGTGGTGTGTCCCTAGGTATAAGGTCAACCTAGTAGGACTCCATGGTGCAAATCATGACGGACTATAACCATCATTGGATAGCGGCTTCATTTAGAAGCCCTCTCGATTTTGCTATTGTTTTGGTATACACCCTAATCTTGACATAGAGGGATGGGATACATGGCTTACCTTGGAATCCCTTTCCATGGAGTTCATCCTTTGTAGGAACTTCAACATGGTGGAAGCCAAATCAGATAGATGAAACCATAGATGCCAAATCATCGATGGCTAGGAAAAAGATGTCTAGAACCAAGTCAAACTTTACCAAGATTTAACGGAAATCAAAGATGCTTATGGCTTCTCCTGTTCAAACCTCTAGTTGCGGACAAATTGAGGAAAGCTAAACTTGACAGATACTATCGATCTCAAAATATCATCCACTTTCTTGGACCCCCTTCCTACTCTCAATGCAAAGACCTAGCTCTATCTAATCATCATCATGGTTTTCTTGCCTTCAAACCTCAAGGGGGACACAAGAAAGCTCCATGGTTTCATACAAATACTTCAATCCTCTCCCTTCCTTTGATCCAACAAATGATAGCTTCAACCTAGACCAAAACTTTTGATAGCTCAAATCATCAGATAGGTGTTGGAAGATGGCAGATAATCATTCCCAATTGCTACTTATCAAGGCTCAAAGGGAGATTCAAAATATTTGATGTACAAGGAGAGAAAAGTTGTATCATAGGCTTCATCATCTTGAAGTGAAACTGCATAAAAGTAAGGTTCCCCCACATTTTGGACTCCCCAAAAATCAAAAGCAAACTTAGATATGAAGAAGAGATCCAAAGAAAGCATCTACAATTTTACTTTAAAGAATGGTGGGCAAGAAAAGTAGATAAATCAACAAAATATATGAGCAAAATCCTGAAGAAAAAGAAACACAAGATAGAGATTCCATTTTTGATTGATCACATCGGAGTGGAATGCAATTCTATTGATTAGAACATGGAATCGATTGCTCGCAACTTCTCTCAATTTACGGGAATGTCCACTCTGATGTCTTCTCAAAGTTGTGACAGCATGACCACCATCTCTAACATTAGGGCCAAGAAAATTCCACATAATTTGTGCTACCTTCTTGAGTCCCCTATCTCAAAATCTGAGATTGGGAAGGTTATCAACATTCTTCCCAATGGGAAAAGCTGGGATCTGGATGGTCTCACTAACAGGTTCTTCAAGTTGCTTAAGAATGGGTAAGACCATTGCATATGGTATGGTAGGAATCCCTAAAATTTGGCCTTTGCCTAGCTTTTCTCAACAAAGGTGCAATAAAATTGATTAACAAAAAAGACAAAAAAACAAGATTGAAAATTGGAGGCTAATCATGATGCTGCAAAGCGACTAAAAGACCTTAGCAAAGTGGGCATTCTTTGACTCTATGTAATATGTGTCAAGGCATTTCCCAATAACGTTGAGATAATCTTGATGAATATGGGCCTGCACCCAAGATCCTTCAAAGATTGTAGAATCAAGTCTCACTCCAAGCGATCATACGTCTTATTTATCAATCTTGATGAATAGAATATGTTGGGATGAATCCTTAGGCATTCCCAAACATCGATAATTGCCTTCAAGATGGATCAATGAAGATAAAGAAGGATTCATTAAGGTGGTCGATCCATCTTGGTGGCAATTATCAATGTTTGGGAATGTCGAAGGATTCATCCTAACATATTCTATTAATCAAGATTGATTTTAATAAGGCCTATGATCACTTGGAGTGAGACTTCATTCTACAATCTTTGAAGGATATTGGGTGTAGGCCCATATTCATCAAGATGATTGCAATGCTATTGGGAAATGCCTCGACACATATAATAATTAACAAAAAACTTTTGTATTTTATAGGATTAAAGAGACCTATTCGAGAGGGTTGCCCCTTGGCTCCACTTCTATTCACAATTGCCATTGATAGCCTTAGTTCTTTGGTTAGCCAGCAAGCTCAACTTGGGAGGATCAAGGGGCTATTACTTACCAACAATGATTACCTGATGTTAATGAGATTTTTTGTAGATGTCACAAATGCTATTTTACTTAATGATAACAATAGTATTGTGACTTCCTAACAATGCTTGATAACCTTTTGCATTACCCACAACTCTAGAATAAAGCAAACAAATCTGTAGATTGTCAAGAATACAAATAGGATTCTATGTATCTCTAGTGCAGAGATGGAATTGGGTTCTCACCAAACTGGAACATAAGTTTACCCACTAGAAAGGGATATAGCTCAACATGGTGGGGCATGCTATGGTGATTAACACCTTTCTTCTTTCATCTACTTTTTTTTTTGGCACGTTGGAGGCTAAAAGACAAAGATTTATCAAATTTGGAAAGTTTTTGCATAAACATTCTTTGGAGGGGGGATCCCAACAAAAGAGGTATGCCCAAGGTCAAATGGGATTTGTGTATAAACCAAAAAGATAATGGTGGCTTGGGCATTCTGGACATTGTGGGGATGGCTGATAAATTGTTTGCCAAATGGATGATCAAAGCATGGTGCAAGTGCATTATGGGCTAAGCTATTTCTCTGAAACAAATATGCACTTACATTAGTGGGCCTCCCTAGATGGAATAATGTTGAACTTCTCACTCTGATCATTAACCCTATTCTGATGACTCCTAGAGGATTAGACTTGTTTTTCTCTTTTTGGAAGAGCCGAAATAGAATGAAACCATACATCAAGGTGAATGTGGATTAGAAATGAGTGATCACAATCAAACAGAATGACACTATCTTGTTTTGAATTCATCTTTGGAAACAAGAAAGAAAATGTTGGATCAGGTTCAAGGATATTGATCTGACTAGTAGAATTGACCGTGAGGAGTGGTGCCTTTTAAGGCATACAATCAACACTTGGAGTCCTCGAAATCGTGCCTCCTACTCGAACATGATCATCTTTGCATCAAGGGGCTAACATGGATCAATGAACACAAATTCGATAAAGCAAAAATCTTGAAGAAACATGTGGAGTGACATCATACTCTCAATACAAGATGGTGTCTCAACTAGATAAGTATCAAATGGAAGTATAAGTTCACTGACCTATGGCACCCCTTCATTGAGAAAAAAAAGTCAATTCTTATGTGGAAAATTCTCCACCATGGAATTTAGATCAATGCCAAAGCTAAAAAAACTTGTGTGGCCTCCTTGTGGTGTAAGCATTGTCATGGGACTAGAGAGGACATTGGCCATCTTTTCTTTTCCTGTCCCAAAAGCCACACTATGTGGCAAGTTCTTGCTAGGATATTGATGCTCCAAAACCAAATCAATTGGAAACAAGCACTACTGGGTGAAGCGATTGGGTGCTCCTCTGCATTGTGGAACACCATCAGAGGGGAGGCTCTATGGAGATTTGGAAAGAAAGATGATTGGCTAATTTTGATGAAGTTCCAAAAGAATGGTCAATTTTTTACTCCCTTGCCCTACTTGGCAGAAGAATATATAAGAAGTCCCCTCCCATCAAACGCCATAGGATCTTCATCTCAAAAAATAGGAATCTAAAAAGTAAATGGTTAGCGCATGCGTGTGATAAAAAAATAATTGATCTCCTCTATAACATGATATAAACCACTCTTGTTCCCTATCAACTTGCTATTAAAATTTGCCATTGTTGAACTTAGTCCATTCCTTCCCCTACTTTGTGGGATGAGGATTCCATGGGCACTCTGTGTGCACTAGGCAATAAGCCTAAAGCTTTGCAAAAAGCTTCAAACTTTTCCCATGGAAGAGCTTTGGTGAATATGTCTCCCACATTATCTTGTGTAGGTGCACACATCAATTGAATATCTCTCGCATGAAGGTGCTCTCTCACATAGTGATAATGCACCTCAATATGTTTGGTCCATCCATGAAGCACTAGGTTTTGTGCAACAGCCAACGCACTCAGATTATTCAGAATATGCATAGTAGCATCAATCTCCATGCAAAGATCCATCAATAGGTGCCTCAACCATATAAATTCTACTATAGCTATGAAAAATGCCCTATACTTAGCTTCACAACTCGGTCTATCCACTGTAAGTTGCTTCTTACTCAACCATGATATGCATGAGTCTCCAAGGAAAAAGCAATTACCATTAGTGGACATGTAAATATTTCAACAACCATGCCAATCACTATCTATAAAAGCATGCAAGCATGGTTGAATATTTGTTCCATAAAAGATACCTAAACTCAAAATGCCTTTGAGATATCTAAGCACATGTTTAACTGCTTTCCAATGCTTAGTGCCAGGGCTATGCATGAATTGATAAGACACCCACAACTTGTAGATAAAACCTAAATTGAGAAGCCTAGAATGCATCACTAGAATCCTCAATTGAGAACCTAAATCCTTTCTCAAGTGGTGTGGAAGTTGGCTTGCAATCCTCAAAGTCAAAACATTGTAGTGGTTTTTCAACATACTTTGCTTGATGCATAACAATTTCCCCCTCAACGGATACAAATTTAATGCCAAGATAGTAGCTCAAAAGACCAACACAAGTGACATCAAAAGTGTGCTACAAATACCATAAGGATATTAAGTTTTGGATCACATGAACCAATCAAGACTATGTCCTCAACATAAATGTTGGGAGTGATGGTTGGATGCACTCAAGAGATTGAGTAGATGCTGCTAACCCTGCTTTGCACCAGCCCTCTTGACTCCAGATATGCTTAGTAGACTCCTTAAGTTTCCAAATGATACCAAAATATGCTATATGTACTTTGAAAGAGGTTTGAGTAATGACTTGATCAAAACAGATAAGTTTGTAAATCACAAGTCTCAAAAACTTTCTAATTTTGTCTTGATACCTACTCAGTCTTTCACTCAGTATCACCAGTGTAGTTACAATTGGAAAAATTCCTTCTAGAGATATTCTATTAGCTTAGTAAGCTACCATTTGCAAGTGAATTGAGATAAAATGATAGACTATACTCAGAGAAATCACTTTAGCAAAATCAGGAACACTCCCGACTTTTTAGGAGCTCTGCAGAAAATTACCAGAGACCAGTTCGATGGCGATTTCTCGAAAATGGCTGAATCAATTGACTTGAAACTTTGTAGGTGTATAGAAGACTTTGAGCTGAATTCAATGTGCTTTGAATCACTTGATTTGGTTCAGTAGATCTTGAGATATGCTCCTTTGAAGTTGACAGACTTGGAGTAGAAGACTCAGAGACAACAGAGATAATGAATGTAATGATATGTATTAATTCACATTGATGTACATTCCCATTGACATGATAATCATTGCCAAATGGTACTCTGAGGTGTAGGCTTTGAAAGAGTCCTCACACACTCAAGTTTTGATCCACAATAGCCTCGGGATATGAGCTGAAGTGAACAATCTCACCCGCGACTTTTTGATTGTGCCTTTTATAGAGAATGAGTTGAGATTTGAATTTGAATTCAAATTCAAATCTCCTATATTCTCTACTCTAAAAGTAAGGAGATATTCTCTCCAATCATACCATCCAAATTCCACGACTCTAATCAGTTAGGTGTGTATACATAATGCCAAGTCATTTAGACTTTTACATGGAGTAAAATGTAATAACACATAGGCAAGTGTTCCTATGGTTCTAGCTTCACATAGTGATACCCTTCAAGGGTTCCAAGCCAATCTTCCAATGTTCCAAGCCAAGTGTGAAGGCTTGATATGCACCAACAGCTCCCCCTCAAGCCAAACACTTTGGCTTAAGTCTTCTTCTTCATTCTTCAATCACTTCCTGCAATCCAATCATAGATTTGAATCTGCATAACTTGTTTCCATCTAATGCCTTTGTAAGTAAATCTCCACATTGCATACTAGTAGACACATATGTCAATTGAATCTCTTTGCTAAGTAACTTTTCTCTCACATAGTGGTAATGAACCTCTATGTGTTTGGTTCTGGCATGATAAATTGGATTAGCTGCAAGGTGAAGAGAGCTAGTGTTATCTCCAAAGATGATTGGTGGCCTTGTATATAGGCCTAACTCTGTATATAGAAGCTTCAACCAGATAGCTTCTTGAGTGGCATTGGCAAGCCCTCTATACTCTGCTTCAGTGGATGACAATGCCACTGTAGGTTGCTTCTTGGCTGACCAAGAAATAGGCTTATCTCCTGCAAAACAAATGTATCCTGAGGTGCTTCTCCTATCATCCTTGCATCCTGCCCAATCTGCATCTGAGTAAACTTTAATGTCAATATCTGATGTATAAGGAAAGTACAAACCATGACTTTGAGTTCCCTTCAGATACTTCAAGATCTTCTTTGCTGCCTCTAGATGAGGTGTCCTTGGTTTGTGCATGAATTGGCTAAGCACACTAACTCCATATGCTATGTCAATTCTTGTCAAGGTAGCATAGTTCAAGCTACCTACCATACTTTGATATTCTGTGATGTCTTGTATTTCTTCCCCTTCATGAGCACTTAGCTTTAGGTTGACCTCCATTGGAGTAATAGATACTTTAGCATCCTGCAAGCCAAACTTCTTGACCATATCCTGCACATACTTCTTTTGAGTGATGTAGATACCTGAATTTGTGTAGACCAATTCAAGACCTAAGAAATACTTTAATAATCCAAGATCATTGATCTTGAATTCCTTCATCATCTGTCCTTTGATATGTCTAATTCCCTGAACATCATTCCCTGTAATAATGATGTCATCAACATAGACACATAAATATATTACCTCTGTACTACTTCTCTTTATAAACAAAGAAGTGTCTGCTTTACTCATCACAAATCCTTGATCTAGGAGGTAGGTTGTCAACCTGTAATTCCATGCTCTAGGTGCCTGCTTTAGACCATACAGAGCCTTCTTCAATTTACAAACATAATGTACCTTTTTGGATCTTCATAGCCAGGTGGTTGTGACATGTAGACTTCTTCAGATATCCATCCATTCAAGAAAGCATTCTTGACATCTAATTGGTACATATTCCAATTCTTGGATGCAGCTACACTCACCAAAATTCTGATAGTTGGCATCTTAGCCACAGGAGAAAATGTCTCCTCATAATCAATGCCTTGGGTTTGTGCAAAACCCTTGGCTACCAACCTAGCTTTGTACCTGTTTATTGTTCCATCTGAATTCTTCTTTAGTTTGTAGATCCATCTGGATCCTATTACCTTCATAGAGTCTTTCTTGGGTACCAAGTCCCAAGTATCACTCTCCTTGAGAGCTTCCATCTCTTCATCCATGGCTTCTCTCCATTCAGGTTTGGTAATTGCTTCTTCATAGGTACCTGGTTCTTCATTCAACAAATCCTTTGCAAGATATACAGAATGTTTAGTTACAAGTGATGTGTCATACCCAAATCTGATAGGCTTCTTCTTTTCTCTTTGAGATCTCCTCATTGCTTGAGTTGAGGATTCTGGTTTATCTTCAAGTTTCTTTATCTTCATCTTCCCTTTGGACTTCCAAGCCTTGAACTCTTCAAGATTTATTGTATCATCATCATCTGAGCTTGAATCTTCTTGCTGAATTGGTTCTTCCTTGGTGAGCTTTGGAAAATCTTCTTCCATGTCATAGCGTAGACTCACTTTCCTGCATTCATTCTCATACCATGAGTCATTCTCATCAAAGATGACATCTCTGCTTACCTTGAAACCTTTGTTTGTTGGGTTGTAGAATCTGTATCCCTTTTGGTTCAAATCATAACCAATGAAGATACATTTTTCAGCCTTGGGATCTAGCTTTCCCCTTACCTGTGAGGAAATATGCACATATGCTACACAACCAAAGATTTTGCAATGATCCAGAGAGGGTCTCTTACCATGCCAAGCTTCATATGGTGTCATGCCATCAAGTGATTTGGATGGCAACCTATTGATGAGATAGGTGGCAGTGGAAACACTCTCTGCCCAAAGATAATTTGGTAACTTTTTCTCATTAAGCATAGACCTAGTTGTTTCTACTATGAGTCTATTCCTTCTTTCAGCTACCCCATTTTGTTCAGGTGAGTACCTTGTAGTAATCTCCCTTTTGATGCCTCTTTCCTGCAAGAAATCTTCAAACTCATTGGAGAAGTACTCTCCTCCACCATCTGACCTTAGCCTCTTCAAGCTTCTTCCTTTTTGATTTTCAACAAGTGCAAGATACCTCTTGAAACAATTAAACACTTCATCTTTATGCTTCATCAAGTATAAAATGGTCCACCTGCTATAGTCATCAATGAAGGACACATAATACCTTGAACCTGAAATGGAAGGGTCCTTGCTAGGTCCCCAAACATCTGTGTGTACCAAGTCTAGGTAGTCTTCATGCATGAAACCTTTCCTTGAATAGGGTAACCTGTGAGACTTACCAAATTGAGATGACCCACATTTGTATATCATATGTTGCTTGGACACATTTGGTATCCCAAGCACACATTGATCCCTGTACAAGGTTCTTTCACCTATGTGCCCTAATCTCTTGTGCCATATTTCTAACTCTGAAAGTGTCTGATCCTTGTAATTATACAAAGCAATGTTCTTGGTGTCTTCTAGCTCAAATGTAAATAATCTACCTGATTTTTCTGCCTTGGCTATCTTTCTGAATCCATGTCTTGGGTCCTCCACATATGCTCCATGTTGTGTGAATCTGACCTGCAAACCTTTCTCCACAATCTGACCAACACTCATTAGATTCTTAGTGATGGTTGGTACATAGAGTACCCTGCTCAATAGGTTCTGGTTACCATCACATATCTTGACATTGCCTACTTTAACAACTGAATGTTTAGTGTCATCACCTGTCTGTACCTGATGTTTGCCCTTGGGCTCTTCCAAATCAGAAAGTAGTGCCACATTGCCAGCTACATGGTTAGAACATCCTGAGTCAATATAAAATAAATGATCATCATTTGTACCTGCCTTGGAGGTCATATTCATGATCAATAGGGAGTCATCTTGCTCCTCTGTGTAGTTGTTGTAGTCTCTTCTATTTCTGAATCCACCTTGGTAATTACCATTGTGGTTGTGGTTGTAATTGTTGTTGTATTGATTGTTGTATTCATTGTAGCCTTGGTGTTGGTTGAACCTGCCTCTCCCTTGAGAGTATCCACCTCTTGAGTAGCCTCTTCCTCTCTGATTCTTGTAGTTCTTGTAGCATTCATCTGTGGTATGATTAGACAATCCACAAATGTTGCATGGTGATGAGTTGTAGGATCTCCCCCTACCTGACTTACCTCCTCTGCCTCTTCCTCTTGAAGATCTACCTCTCCCTGCATAATTGGCTTGGGAGGTAGAGCCTTCTTCATCCTGTTTCTTCCCTTTACCTTTATCTTTAACTTTCTTATCAGTATAGAGAGCAGAGGGGTTGTTACCTTTTGATTGATCTCCAGCCTTTGTAAACTTTGCTTCATGTGTAAATAGTTGGCCCATGAGTGTTGTGAGATCAGGGGTATGCATGTCCATATAGAGGTCCATTGCAGTGGTGAAACTTTCCCACTTATCATCTGCCTTGAGTCCATTTGTTACTTGCCTGACTATTTGCTCCTCTTCAATCTCCTCTCCAATGCTTGCTAATTGGTCTGCCACATCTTTGATCTCTGTCACATACTCTGAGACTGATTGCTTGGGCTGCTTCCTAAGGGTTGTGAACTCAATCCACAATTGATTCTTCCTAGCCCTTGTGTTGGAAGAAAAGTAGTTTGACAAGGTTTCCCAAGTCTCTTGGGAAGTCTTACAGTTCTTTACATGTGGTAAAAGAAAGTCAGATATAGAGTTTAAGAGATAAGACCTTGCCAAAGCATCCTTTGCACACCATTGGTTGAGTCTTTCATGTTCATCCTTTATGGGTAATCCTCTGGTCTTGAATGAGGGCAATTCCTCATCTCCTGATATGTATCCAAATAAGCTTCTCCCTTGTAGATAGGTCTTCATTCTCAATGACCAAGCCTGATAATTGTTTCTGTCCAATTTGTCAATGAATGAAGGGAAACCATCACCCATCATTAGGAAAAAGGGTGAACCCTGCATGGGCCTTGTAAGGATCCCTAATTTTCAGGGATTAAGCCTCATTCTGCTGTTGTCTAAGGGGACAAAGTGCATTTAATAGGGCACTTTTTAGTAGGCTGGAGTAGGCTTTTTTTAAGGCTTACTAGGCTCCTCTCTCTCTTCTTTTAGAGAGAGAGAAAGGGAATCTACTTTCCACATCATCAAACTCGAGCATGTATGGGAATAAAAAAAAGATTTTTTTTTTAAAGTCTCAATTTCAGTGTTTATTTACTTGAAAGGGCTCATTTTTTAATATATATGTCAGAAGTGACCTTTTTTGAGTTTAGTTTT
This sequence comes from Ceratopteris richardii, assembly GCA_020310875.1. Classification (NCBI taxonomy): domain Eukaryota; kingdom Viridiplantae; phylum Streptophyta; class Polypodiopsida; order Polypodiales; family Pteridaceae; genus Ceratopteris; species Ceratopteris richardii. Next base: position 50,098,031 of record CM035413.1, on the reverse strand, counting down.
TAATTTTCCTTTTGAAAAAGCAATATTTTTAAAATCCCTCCAAAAGTAGAGTGCCACATCATCAAATCTGTAACTACTCTTCACCCAAAAAATGACTTTTTCAAAATTTCAACATTTTTGGCTATTCTCAGTGGAAAAACACACTGTGACCCATCCTCATCCAAGAAAACAAACTTTTCTTGAGAAAACCATGCTCTAGCATCTCTTCCAAACAAATTTCTGGTCTCTTTCTCAGTATTGTTTAATTGTTGGAAAAGATGGTGTTGACACCTATTACAAACCTCACATTAGGACGTCCTCATGCCCCAGCATCAACAAGTATCCATGTTCGTGTGCCTAGAGAGTTTGTTCCAAATACACAATGCAACAATGATGTGAACTCTCAAAATGAGCGTCGTGAAGCTGGAGAAAAGAATATTGATCTTTGGACTCATGGTTCATTATACCCTCCTGATCCAATGTCTTCTTACCATCCAACATTCCATAACCTCTCAACTTTACTTCAGTTCATCGGTGCCTGTAAAGCTGGGCTCTTAGGTTATTGTCAACGATTATCTACACATTCAACTGCCATTACTAAGTATTGGATTCAACAATATCAACTAAATCATACAAGGTTGGTCACTTTTGAAAGCACAATCATATCTTTACAAGAAAAGCTTGCAGAGCTTGAAAAGCATATGGAAGAAAAGGAGAGAACAATCGAGAAATTTAAAAACACTGTCCAACACTTGAGAGAGACTCCACTTGGGATGCGACGTAGGAGACGATCATTAACATCCTTTGACTCTCTTTCAATTGGTGGTGGAGCACGCAAACGACGAGTTTTTGCAATAAGGTTTGACTTGTATTTGTTTCTCTTTTTGGAAGACTTTTATATGTATATATATATATATATATTTTTCTTGTTATGTAGGTCATTCGTTGAAGATGTTAATGCATCATCAACAACAGAGGATCAATTCAAGTTATTAAATTCTTGTTTGACCAACAAGCAGGTGGTTAGTATTTTGGAGTCACGGATAGGAAACCTAATCAAGAAGAAAGTGATTAAAGATTTCACAAAAAAGTTACAAGATATTATCACTCCTAGAGACGTGCAGATGGTATGTGATGAAGCAGGAATTAGTACTAAAGGATACAGTGCATTGTACAACCTTTTGAAGCATTCATTAGAAAGAGAAGGTATTTTACAGAATATGTTTCCATCTCCTTACAAGGTATCGCTAAAGAAGTCAATGTCCAATGAAGATATAACTAGTATTCTTGGAAACTACTTATATATAGAGGATATTATGCCTATGTCTATTTATCATTTATCTACATCCAAAAAAGAGTTGAAAAGCGCAGTTGGAAATGGATTTCCTTACACAAAGTACAACAACATATTCGTGGATTTGGAGAGGCTTCAACAGGCAATGGTTCAATTTTACAAATCTACTATACCAGGTATGTGCACTATTGTTACCTTGATATACATTGTATTTTGATGTTATAAAGATTTTGCTAATTTATGCAGATTGTAATACCAAATTACAGTTTATATTGAAGATAGATGAATGCCAGATTATAAAGGGACGACGAATGGAGAGATTGAGTTTGAAACTCATGAATGAAGCTATGAGAAATGCCATATCTGATGAAAGTTGTAACTCTAGCTCTAAGTCTACATATAGTGTTCAATCCGAGAAAGAAATATGGTGGTTAGGTGCTATTGAAGTACCTAAAGAATCCAATGATGTTCTTTCATGGATTTTTAGTAGGACCCCATGGATCACTAAAGTAATACTTTCTCAAATTCATGGTGCAAAGCTCCACATAGAAAACTTTGGTGATTTTGAGATAGATTGGCACTTGGGTGGGGATTTAAAAACTATCAAATGCATGTTAGGTTGCAAGCAAGGTGCATCTGCTCGTTATCCATGTCCATTTTGTACTCGAGGCTACAAAGTAACAAAGGGACAACAAAAAGTACTATCTAGCTTAGATGAATACATAGATGCACCTACTTCCACGGAATGGGATAGACCTTTGTTAAGGTGTCCAATGTTAGAAATACCTAACCGTGACACATTAGATAAAGATTGGAATCCCATTATTCCATTTCCATTAGTTAATGTTCACTTTTGCACATTGCATGCTTTCATGAGAATATTTGATAGATTATTGAAGCTCCACGTAGAATATGCATTTTCCATGAAGCCAATTGATAAATCTGTACAAGCAATCAAAAAATTGGAAGAGTTGCTTAATTCGATTGGTTGTCATGGTGGTAATGTAACTCTAGTTGTCAAAAAACTGGTGAATCGCAAAATAGTTTGCAACAAGTGTCAATGACAGGGAAGAAGGCAAGAAAATTTTTCAGAACAGGTGTAAGCCCTAAGAAAAATGAATGCAGGGAGCTATGGAAAGACTTGTGCATGATCACCACTGATAGTGATTCTCAAATTGACCTTAGTAATAGGCGAAAGAAGGTTTGGTCATGCTTAGATAAGTTGGTAGGTTTAATGAGTCTTAATAGCTCCAACAAAAATGATCGTCAGTTGTTTCAAGATACATTAATGGAGTTTGCAAAGTGTTTCATCCTATCTTGGGGAGAGAGCAATATTACACATTACATTGTAAGTTTTCTTATTTTTTCAATTTTCTTGTTGATAAGATTGTGTTATATGTACTTATATCATTTCAGCATATTTTATTTGCACATGGAGCATTTTTTATGCATCGATATGGTTCATTGGAGATTTTTAGTACACAAGGAATGGAGAAGTCACATTACAAGGCTAGAGGTGTTTACTTCAAGAACACACGACATGGTGGTGGTGCAATGCAATCAAACTATATGGAAGAGATGTTTAATTGGTTTTATCGTACTGCATTTTCAAGGACATATGCAATGGAACGAGCCAAGGAGTCGAAAGTTGCAAAACTTGCAAGATTTCATCAACACAACTTAGCTAGTGAAAAATGGAAGTCATCATTGGGACCTTTACATCATGCTCAATGGCGGGCTACAAGAACACGAGAGGGTTCATCATGGAAGTGAAGTCATTTAATACATTCATGGCATTTTCTGAATAATTCATAAGGTTTGCTACACACTAATCTCTTGTTTGCAATTTTTTCAGGTAATTTTTAATTTTTAAACTATTTTTTGTCCATTTAGGTGTGAACAGAACCTTTTTAAGTGAAACATTATAAAAGGAGACTCTTTGTCTCATTTCAACATTCTAGCACTATAGAGGATGGCACGAACAAAGCAAACTGCAAGGAAGGATCCCATTAACTTTCCTACCTATGTGCAAGGCACTCAGAAGCCACCATGGATGAATCACCACAAAAGGCGACGTAGTGTCTCGCACTCTGCATCCCATCGCGAAACAGGTGGTGGCCATACCTCTGGGAGTGAACAGTTGCATGAACAAGTGGAACATGGGCAATCCAGGGAAAAGGCCGTAAATCAACCCCAATCACCACCATCATCATATGATGAGCCTCCATCACCAAAGAGACCAACAAAGACAAGGGTGAAGGAGCGTGCTCATAGACAGGTAGTTTCTGATGATGATTTTGATGAATCGCATGAGGATGTGTCTCAACAAGGTTCACAATCAAGTGATGAGAGTCAAAGATTGCCACCATGGGGTAACGAAGAAATACCTACAAATCATAGGGTTACTGTAGCGGGAAAGACACTACCATCAAATCAGGGGGCCATACCCAATGATCAAGAGAGAGAGCAAAGCCAGCAACAACATCCTGAACAAGGAGAAAGCTCAAGATGCGTGCAACGGAAGAAGAAACTCTTTCAACCTCGTCGTAGACCACCCCAACCAAGACCACAAGAAAATGTCCAACGAAGACCACCACCACCACAAGCTAGAGCACCACAACGAAGAAGAAGATATACGAAGGCATTTGCAGAGATAAGGCACTATCAAAAGACAGCTGAGCTTCTCATACCTAGAAGACCCTTTGCAAGGGTGGTCAAAGAAGAGTTACAAAGGTATTGTGCAGGGTTAAGGATCCAAGCTCTAGCTTTAGAAGCTTTACAAGAGGCAGCTGAAGCATTTTTGATATCAATGCTAGAGGATTCCAACCTGTGCGCCATCCATGCTAAGCGAGTCACTATACAACCGAAGGACATACAGTTAGCTAGGAGAATTAGGGGTGATCGTAGCTAAGTTTTGTAACTGATCTCTATGGACAAGAGATTTTTTGTAAATATTGCCATTTTCAATGAAACATTAGCACTTCTCCTCTATTCCATTTATAATCTCATTATTTAGATTGAAACATGAGCAGTCATTTTACATTTCCATGTGTTTTCTTGTGATAATCTCTCATATATGAATGATTGTTTTCTTATCTTGTCATTTTGATCTAGTGATAATATCCCTGTACTGAAATTTCTTTTTTATTTAAGGTCATGTAGGTCTTGTAGGGCATTAGGAGGCCAAATAAGGCCCTGCCACAGAAACGCGGGAGAAGGCCCTGCAAAACGTTTGCAGGGCCTTCTCCCGCGTTTCTGTGGCAGGGCCTTATTTGGCCTCCTAATGCCCTACAAAACCTTTGAAATATGAAAGAGGGATCACGACTAGTAAAGCTAGTTCAGGGGTAGTTAATATGAACAAATTTTGACCTCCCTATACCTTTGAAACATATGAGCAGAGCATTTTGAAACTTAGAACATTTGCATTCTTGAAAATATCCATCTAGTGAAGGTTGAGTCTCATGTAAGGTAACCTTGGGCATGTCAGGACCTTTAGTTTCATTCTTTTGGACTCTTGATCATTGGGTAAGCCTCCATTAAGGTCTTCTAGGGCATTGGGAGGCCAAATAAGGCATTGCCACAGAAACGCGGGAGAAGGCCCTGCAAACGTTTTGCAGGGCCTTCTCCCGCGTTTCTGTGGCAGTGCCTTATTTGGCCTCCCAATGCCCTAGAAGACCTTAATGGAGGCTTACCCAATGATCAAGAGTCCAAAAGAATGAAACTAAAGGTCCTCCCAATGCCCTACATGACATCAATACATCACATGCAGGTCCAAAAGAATTTTAGATAATATACTGAAAAAGAAATACTTGAGACAATTGTAAATAAAGCAAAGTGAAAATTTGATATTAATTCAATTGTTTACATCAATTGGCTTTGAGTTTCTCAATGACTCTCTTTCGACGCTCCAAAGCCATGGGTAGGGTGTAAGTCAAAATTGAGTTTGCTATTTGATCAACATTTCTAACACCTAGACCTAGAGATATACCTATTTGGCCTAAGACCTTTCCACGGAAGTTGGAACCTAAGGTTGTAGTTACAAGGGATTTCTTAACTAAAAAGATACAATTACTCCCCTGTGTAATGGTTGATAAACAAAGAAATTTACTTAAGGCCTTTAGACACCATGTCATGAAGTGGCTCTGAGGACTGAACTCTTTATGGATAATTACAAAATGGTCTTTGGGAAGTTTCCCAATGTAGTTTGCAAGGGATGAGCCACCTCCACGAGCCACTCGATCACCTCCGCTCCTTGCTGCAAACTTGTCGACTTCAATCACCTCCTGCACAAAGTTTTATGATTAGTAGCTGCATGTGTTTGTAAGAATGAATGACATGAATTGAAGATACTTACATCCTGAACTCTATCTTCTTCTTCTCCTCTCTCTTGAAGTTGTAAATTAATGCTGGAGTGGGACATCCCACTCTGCTCGATTACTGGTGAGGAGGGAATTTTTGATTCCAATATCCTTTCTTGTGCATTATTAAATTGTTCTTCTGTGATATGTTCATGTTCACTTGTGAGTATGTCATTGCAAACCAATTTTATTGTGTCGGCCACTGAGTCACCAAATGGCAAACACTTTTTCTCCAACAACTCAGAGGTACTATCCAAAGGACACTCTAACAAAGTACAAAACAAACTTAGGCATTCATCAAGCCGTAGCCCAAATGCCTTCTCTACATCATGTAAAAACAAATATTCTTGTCCCTCGACAAGAACCACTGAAAAAGTTTCAATCTCCACCTCTGGAATAGTTGCTTCTGGCTCCGAAGAGGTGGATGGCTTAGGCACTTCTTTCAACTTATCATCCACACCAAGAGGATAAGTTTTCTCAATAGCTTCTCTCTCTAATAGGAGATTCAAGGGTTCTTGAGGTGGTTCCTTTTTATCCTCGACAAAACCACCTGTAAGAAGATGAGGGATCTCATGAGGAATTGGTTCTGGTTCCTCATTCACAAAGAAAATTGTGGCAGCAATGAATGAAAGATATTTTGGACCCATCTTGCATTTCCTATTCAATTTCCTTATAAGTGGCACAGTTTCATCAAGAAGGTGCCCTGCTTCCTCTGCAATTGCCTGGAACCGTTTCAATCGTTTTGCAAAAGCCTCATCACCTTTGTGAATGTAGGTGAGAAGGTCACATGTGTTGGAGAAACAATCACTAATTAGACATATATTTGAAGGTCAAATGTTAGGAAGAAAACCCCATGCCTATGTGAAGGGACAAATTCACAAGTGTATCATACTTGTAAAGTTAGTTCACTTTAGTTCTAGAAGTTTTTAAAAATCACGGGAATGAGAAAGTCTATATAAGTTAGTTAGTATTAACTGACGTGTAGAGAAGAAGAAGGAGGAAGACAATGAGAAAGTGAGAAGAACTCATTTTTGTATGACTGAGTATAGTCGGGCTTCTCTGAGTGAGAAAGCATCTGTAAAATTTCTGAGTTTTTTATAGTTATGAGAAGAACTGAGTAAAGTTCTGTGTATGAGCCTCTCTCCATCATCTCCATGATTACCTACTGTGTGATGAGTTACAAAGATTACCTACTGCTTTGTGGGATTTGGGGGGTCCCGTGGGCACTAGCCCCTTTCTTTTGTACCTTTGTTTCTTAATTTAATTCAAGTCCGGGAGAGTAGGCTATTGCCGAACTTCCTTTATATTAAAAAAAAAAAAGATCAAGTTTTCCAAGCAACTCGATGCCTGGCATCGAATCTCTGTTGATAAGTCATATTTTCTTTTATATTTTTCATTCAGTACTGAAGTGTTTAAAAACATGATGTTGTTGGAGCAACTCGATGCCTGGCATCGAATTCCAGTTGATAAGTCATATTCTAAGTGTGCATGAAATCACCTATAGTTTTGGTGTCCAGAAGATCAAGACTTTATGCGGGAAGTCGATGCCCGGCATCGAATCCCTGCTGAAAAGTGGCCAAAAACATCCCAAGTCGATGCCCGGCATCGAATTCTCGTTGCAAGTCGATGCTAGGCATCGAATTCTAATTTTAAACAGGCGCTCTTACTAAAACAGGCAAGTTTTCCAGTTTTGGAAGGTCATACAGGGTCATCTTGTGAGGGCCATAACTTGAGTTCTAGAGCTCTGTTTGATGCATATGATAGCTTGTTGGAAAGCTCTACTCTTCTAGTTTCAGCCTATGAGGTTTCATAGAGAAATAATATGTGAGCTAGGAGAAATTAGCAAAATACTGAAGGTATGTCATTTCGGTGACTAGGAATTTCTGTAGAAGCAAAGTTCTCACTTTAAGCTATCATTTCTCAAAGTTTGGAGTGGCAATGAGTTAATGGTGACCATAGAGGTGTTCTAGTGTCACATTAATTCATTTCTTGTGGTGTTTTATACATCAACAAGTGGTATCAGAGCAGAAAGATTCTCAAGAGCAGAAGGCGACAAAGGTACGAGAAGTTTGGTAAAGTTTTCCATTAAAGTTTGAAAGGTGAAGCATTTGAAGACACAAGGCATCAAAAGGTTACTTCAAAAGTATCCTCATACACAAAGAACTTCAAAAGGTATTATCCTTTATCCTTTAAGCTCACAGGTTGCAGCAGAAGGGAAGGAGTATGGCAGATCATATCTCCATTGACAAACTGGACAGAGATAATTACCCCGCATGGGTAATGAGAATGGAAGCCTTACTTATGAGTAAGGATCTCATGGTATATGTAACAGGTGAAGAAGAGAAGCCAGTATTTGAAGATGAAAGCCGACCAAAGAAAGAGGAACTTGATGCTTTAAAGCATTGGCAGAAGAAGGATGCAAGTGCAAAAGCCTACATCTACAATACAATCTCAGATCATTTGCTACCACACATCAGAGGATTGGAATCATCAGAAGATATATGGAATGCATTGGAATATCATTTCCAAAGCACTACTAAAGCACGGAAAGCAAGTCTATGGTCAGAGTTTACAACATTCAAGAAGAGGCCAAGTCAAACCATTAGTGATTATGTCACTAAGATGAAGGATCTAGAAGATAGTCTTGGATCCATAGATGAAGATGTTGAAGATCACAGATTGATTGCTCAACTACTTGCAGGCTTGAGAGGGGATGAAAGGTGGAAACCTTTTGTCTTATCAACAGAACTTTCATTAAATCATTATGTTCCAGATTTGAACCAGTTGCTTGGTTTGATGCTCACATATGAGCAAGAATTGAAGGGAGATGGAGATAAAGGTCAAAGTTCTGCAATGTACATGAAGAATAAGAAGAAAGGAGATAAAGGTAAAGCAAAGGATGAAGAGGAGTCTAATTCTCAAGCTTATTATGCAAGAGGTAAAGGCACTGGCAGAGGAAGAGCAAGAGGTTTTGGAAGAGGAAGAGGTAATCAAAATAACAACAAGAAGGCTTGCTGGATCTGTGGATTGAGTAATCATTTGGCTCATGACTGTTGGCACAATCAACAAGGATCAAACCAGAATCAAAACAACAATAGCAGAGGTCGAGGTGGAAGATATCAAAGTAATTTCCAAAGAGGTAGACAAAGTCAAAGAGGAGGCTATGGTAGAGGTGGAGGAAGAAGTTGGGGACAGAATCAATCCTACAACACCACCTACTACAACTATGCAAATGACACACAGAATGAAAGTCATACATCATTGATGATGAATTCAATCAGCACATGAGACAAAGAAGATCTAAAGGTATTTTACATTGACTCTGGATGTTCTAATCATTTGTCAGGAAACATAGAATTGATGTCAGATTTGGAAAAAGGCATTTCTAGTCACACAGTTCAAACTGGTGATAATACAAGACATAGTGTACATTCAATTGGAAAAGTGAAATGCAAGAGTGGAGCAGATTTGCTAACCAATGTTTTGTATGTTCCTACAATACTTAAAAACTTGATTAGTGTGGGACAGATAGTTGAAAAAGGTTTTCAAGTCAGGTTTACAAATGAAGGAGTATTTGTGGAAGATCCAGAGAATGGATATAATCAGATTGTCTCTGGTAAGAAAGAAGGTAGACTCTTTACTTTAAGAGTGCAAGGGAACATTGGTCAAGCTTTGCTCACACATGGTGAAGCAGTGATTACAGAACTTGATCTCTGGCATAAGAGATTAGGTCATTTCAATGAAAGAGGAATTAAAGCTATGGTTGCTAATCAGTCTGTACTAGGATTACCAAATGTGCAAAGTCAACATATGGTTTATAAATGTGAAGCATGTCAAATGGGTAAAGCACACAGGTTACCATTTCAAAAGAAAGGATTCAAACATGATGGAGTACTTGAGCTCATTCATACAGATGTATGGGGACCAACAAAAGAAGGATCTATCAGTGGCTCAAGGTATTATGTTCTTTTCATTGATGATGCTACAAGATGGATAACATTATATGTTTTGAAGGAAAGATCAGAAGTGTTTGGAGCTTTCAAGCATTTTCATGCATATGCAGAGAGAGTCACAGGTCAAAAGCTTAAGAGACTGAGGTCTGATGGAGGGGGAGAATACTTCTCCCAAGAGTTCAATGATTATCTTTGGAATGCAGGTATTAAGAGAGAAATAACTTGCAGGTATACACCACAACAAAATGGTGTAGCAGAAAGAAGGAACAGGACTTTGGTTGAGTTTGCTAGAGCTATGCTAAAGGAGAAGAACTGTCCAAATTATCTTTGGGCTGAGGCTGTAAATACAGCTACATATCTTGTGAATAGATTACCATGTGCAGCTCTGAATGGAATGACTCCATATGAAGCTTGGTGGGGTAAGAAACCAACACTAGATCATTGTAGAGTGTTTGGATCAATTGCATATGCTTATGTGCCATCACAACTTAGGCATAAACTTGAACCAAAGGCAGAAAAATATGTGTTCATTGGTTATGATGAAAAACAGATGGGTTACAGATTGTGGAATCCTCTAACCAAACAATTTATTGTTTCTAGAGATGTTACATTTGATGAACAGAAAAGTTGGTATGCAGATGAAAGTCATACAGCTGAAGAATTTGAAGAAGAGGTAAGAAGATGTGAGAAAGGAAAATCAATTGTGCAGGTGAATAGAGATGAAGACTATATGCAAGCAAGTACATCCAGAAGTGGATTAACAAGAATGAATGAAGAAGCTCCTATATTTGATGAAGAGGTGTATCCAGAAACTTATGAAGAATGTGAACCAAGAAGGTCAAGCAGGACAAGGAGACAACCATAAAGGTATTCTTATGATACTTCTTACATAACTCAGAAGAACTATGCTTATATGGTCAAAGATGATGAAGAACCTCAGAACTATGATGAAGCTAAAGGTAAGAAGCAATGGGAAGAAGCAATGAAGGAAGAATTCAATGCACTGGAGGAGAACAAGACATGGGAACTTGTTCCTAAACCAAATGGTAAGAAAGTAATTGGAAATAAATGGGTTTATAAAGTGAAGAAGCTTGCAGATGGAAGTATAGCCAGATACAAAGCTAGATTGGTGGTGAAAGCTATGCCCAAACCTATGGCATAGATTATGATGAGATATTCAGTCCTGTAGCTAAGATGTCAACTATAAGGACAATCATTGCTATTGCAGCTTCAAAAGGATGGACTCTAAGTCAATTGGATATAAAAAATGCATTCTTGAATGGATACATATCAGATGAGGTATACATGGAACAACCTCAAGGGTTTATAGATTCCAGGTATCCAAATTTTGTTTGCAGGTTGAGAAGAGCATTGTATGGATTGAAGCAAGCTCCAAGAGCTTGGAACTATAGACTGGTGAAGTATCTCAATGATCTTGGATATCAAAGTTCAAAAGCAGACCCAAGTCTACTTATCAGAAGAACAGAGGAAGGTACAATCTACATTTGTATTTATGTAGATGACATTATAATCACAGGTACTTCAGATGAAGGAATCAAGGAGGTAAAGAGATTACTTGAAAAAGAATTCAAGATCAGTGACCTAGGAAAGTTGTCATACTTTCTTGGAATGGAAGTTACTTATACAGATCATGGCATATATGTATCACAAGAAAGGTATCTTCTGAATCTATTGAAGAAGTTTGATATGGGAAATTGCAGAGAAGCTTCAACTCCACTTGAAGTTAATCACAAGCTCAGTAAATATGATGGTGCAGACTACAAAGATATGAGGAAGTATCAATCTCTTGTGGGTAGTTTGATTTATGCTACACTAACAAGACCTGATCTTAGTTATGCAGTGGGAGTTTTGTCACAATTCATGCATTGTCCAAAGGACCCACATTGGATTGCAGGTCAAAGAGTTCTCAGATATATCAAAGGAACTATAAAGGAAGGATTATATTATCCTTTTACATCAGATTTGAAGTTGAGAGCCTATAGTGATTCAGATTGGGCAGGTAATCAAGATGACAGAAGATCAACTCATGGTTACATGATATATATTGGTGATAAGCTTGTAAGTTGGTGTTCAAAGAAACAACATACAGTAACATTATCATCAACTGAAGCAGAGTACAGAGGACTTGTGGAAGCAGCTAAGGAAGTCATATGGATGCAGACATTGTTCAAGAGCTTAGGCATTGATCAAGGTACACCTACAATACATGGAGATAATATGAGTTCACTTTATCTTGCAGCAAATCCAGTATTTCATGCAAGGACAAAGCACATAGAGATACAATATCATTTTCTCAGAGAAAAGGTAATGGAGAAGGAGATTGAAGTGGAGTACATTTCTACTAAAGATCAGTTAGCAGACATAATGACAAAGAGCTTGGATGGTGTGAAGACCAGCAGATTCAAAAGCATGGCAGGAGTAAAAGAAAAGAAGAAGATATGAAGAAACAGGGAATGTAAATTAGTGATTGAGGGGGAGCTGTTGGAGAAACAATCACTAATTAGACATATATTTGAAGGTCAAATCTTAGGAAGAAAACCCCATGCCTATGTGAAGGGACAAATTCACAAGTGTATCATACTTGTAAAGTTAGTTCACTTTAGTTCTAGAAGTTTTTAAAAATCACGGGAATGAGAAAGTCTATATAAGTTAGTTAGTATTAATTGACGCGTAGAGAAGAAGAAGGAGGAAGACAATGAGAAAGTGAGAAGAACTCATTTTTGTATGACTGAGTATAGTCGGGCTTCTCTGAGTGAGAAAGCATCTGTAAAATTTCTGAGTTTTATATAGTTATGAGAAGAACTGAGTAAAGTTCTGTGTATGAGCCTCTCTCCATCAGCTCCATGATTACCTACTGTGTGATGAGTTACAAAGATCAAGTTTTCCAAGCAACTCGATGCTTGGCATCGAATCTCTGTTGATAAGTCATATTTTCTTTTATATTTTTCATTCAGTACTGAAGTGTTTAAAAACATGATGTTGTTGGAGCAACTCGATGCCTGGCATCGAATTCCAGTTGATAAGTCATATTCTAAGTGTGCATGAAATCACCTATAGTTTTGGTGTCCAGAAGATCAAGACTTTATGCGGGAAGTCGATGCCCGGCATCGAATCCCTGCTGAAAAGTGGCCAAAAACATCCCAAGTCGATGCCCGGCATCGAATTCTCGTTGCAAGTCGATGCTAGGCATCGAATTCTAATTTTAAACAGGCGCTCTTACTAAAACAGGCAAGTTTTCCAGTTTTGGAAGGTCATACAGGGTCATCTTGTGAGGGCCATAACTTGAGTTCTAGAGCTCCGTTTGATGCATATGATAGCTTGTTGGAAAGCTCTACTCTTTTAGTTTCCGCCTATAAAGTTTCATAGAGAAATAATATGTGAGCTAGGAGAAATTAGCAAAATACTGAAGGTATGTCATTTCGGTGACTAGGAATTTCTGTAGAAGCAAAGTTCTCACTTTAAGCTATCATTTCTCAAAGTTTGGAGTGGCAATGAGTTAATGGTGACCATAGAGGTGTTCTAGTGTCACATTAATTCATTTCTTGTGGTGTTTTATACATCAACAACATGGAACCCAAATTCCATCATATGGTGGTATTTCAATGGAGAAACGCAATATATGAACTTGCATATATTGAAGTAGCTCCTCCAAAGCATCGGCATTCATTTGCACGGTTCCATGGAGGTCAGGAACCTTGGAGAGAAGATCATATAGGTCATGTTGACCTTTGTAATCTGAATCCTCCAAAAATTCTAAAAACTTGTGGCGTGCACTCTTAGTAGGTATAGAGGTGGAAGCCATAGCTTGCAAATGCAGACTGTTCTAACACTCAATGTGGTTGCAAAAGTGAGAAATGAGGAGAGAGGACTCCTATTTATAACTTTTCTAGAATTTTTAAGTGATGGGTCCCACTTTTTCATAGAAGTGACTTTTCCTTAAATTAAAACATAAGAGTCTTGAAAAGGAAAACTTTGACATTTGAGATCACATCAAAGGAAATAAACAATAAGAATGCTCTTTCAAGAAAAACCTTGAGAATTTACAGATACAAGTAGAATGTGGCCAAAATATCCTTGAAGCAAATGTGAAAAATTTTTCATTGCAAAAATAGGTTTGTTTACAGGTTTCACAGTATCTTTACAAAAAAGAGTTATGACAATGAAATGTCAGTTCCATCTATGCTCCAATCTGCAAGAACCTTGATTTTGTCTTCCAATCTCTTTCCAATCTGTGGACAATTCATAAAAGAGTAAAACATTTTCAAATCATGAACAATAGTGATAGAATAATATATATATATATATATATATATATATATATATATATATATATATATATATATATATATATATATATATATATATATATATATATATATATATATATATATATCTATATGTATATATGGAATACAACTCTTACCTTGTTCCTCGTATTCGAAATTTGAAATCATGAAGATCGTCATATCCCATGATAAGTAAGTGCTCTCTCAAGTTGGCCAAGTTCCAATGTTGATTAACTAAAACCACCTCCATATCATTGTTTGGTAACTTCACATTAATTTCAAATGAAGCTAAAGATCCCTCCGAGCTTTGCAAAGGTATCCACTCTCCTAGTTTACACATCCAACGATCATAATAAAATCTGATGTACAATGAGGTGCGATGTTTTAAATAGCGAAACCCTATACCTGTGTCACCAATTCTACAACGATATCTATCCCCTTTTGACAATCCTTCTACATAACCCCAGTTTTCCCCTAACAATCCTTCTACTGCTTCGTATGTAATATCTTTACATAGGAACATTGTAGGAGTTTCTACAAAAGGAATGCCTTGAAATATGAAAACAAAGCAATGGATTGGTAGAGTCCAATGAAGACCTATTGATCTAGATACGCGTGTGAATTTCAAAGAGTTATGTATGTCCATCACCATCTTACGCTTGAAAGATGATATGGACCAAAAATCAGGTTTTGGCCACTCTAAACTAAGAAGAGAGTCAACTTTGATAATCTCCAACCTTCCATATTCACCTCTGTGGAAGGAACAATGTACTCGTGAGTGTAAAAGAAGATCCTTTCACGAATAAGTTTAGCAGGAGGTACATCTGGAAACACTAATGCCCCAATGTCTGCATGTAATGCTTTGAAAGTTCCTGTGAGACTATGAAGTGGTTGCTCTTCCACTAAACTAGAAGGAAATATGACTGTAGCAATGAAAAACATATGAGATGAGTAATTAAGACATTTAACACCATGAAGCATTGAGAAAATAGAAATACTCACAATGGATTGGATATCTAATTCTATTGGAGTTTTCTAACTTCATGGTTGAAACTGTGAAGACATGTTGTACAATAGCAACCATCCCACCATGTATTTGCTGCTTGAAGCCTAAGAGCTTACCTTTCCAATGAAGATCCAAATTTCCACGATCTCGAACACGATGAGGACCAAGTCCAGATGGCTGCATGTACACCCATGCACCTTTGCAAAACTCTTGTGGTAGCCAAATTCCTTCCATTGTTTTGATGTTGTGGCACGTCATTGTGTGAACTTCGTCCTTTGGTCTCCTACGAGCTCTGGAGCTTTCCATGGGAGTAAGAGTTGTTGTCATTGCTGCAGAAGTTGGGAGAATGGTAGGAGGAGAAACAATGCTTCTGTTGTATGGTATGGAGGGAATAGAGGTGAAAAATATGACTTTTTGGGTTTTGGGTATGAAAATGGGAGTTTGAAGAGGGAAAATAGAGTTTTTTGAGTCATTTTGAAAAAAGTCACTTTTTTAGTCCACAAACATGCACGGATTTTGAATTAGAAGTCAAAAATAGCACTTTTGACCCTGAAAAGTGATATGGAGGTCATTTAATGGTATTATGATGAGTTTTACAACTTTTAAAAAATTTTGAATTTTTGGGCCCAGCCTGATTACGAGATTTCTTCTCTCTCTAGAAGACAACCCTGAACATAGAGGAATCTTGTCCCCTCTTCCCCCTTCAGCCTAGTATTTTATAGGGTATAGACTGTGGCCACCACCCTCTTCTGATTGGTCCATCACTAATCACTCTTTGAGCTAAAAGGCCCATCTAGGGTTCACCTTTTTTCCTAATGTGTTTACCTTCTTTGCTCTGATACCACTGTTGGGAGTGATGGTTGGATGCACTCAAGAGATTGAGTAGATGCTGCTAACCCTGCTTTGCACCAGCCCTCTTGACTCCAGATATGCTTAGTAGACTCCTTAAGTTTCCAAATGATACTAAAATATGCTATATGTACTTTGAAAGAGGTTTGAGTAATGACTTGATCAAAACAGATAAGTTTGTAAATCACAAGTCTCAAAAACTTTCTAATTTTGTCTTGATACCTGCTCAGTCTTTCACTTAGTATGACCAGTGTAGTTACAATTGGCAAAATTCCTTCTAGAGATATTCTATTAGCTTAGTAAGCTACCATTTGCAAGTGAAATGAGATAAAATGATAGACTATACTCAGAGAAATCACTTTAGCAAAATCAGGAACACTCCCGACTTTTTAGGAGCTCTGCAGAAAATTACCAGAGACCAGTTCGATGGCGATTTCTCGAAAATGGCTGAATCAATTGACTTGAAACTTTGTAGGTGTATAGAAGACTTTGAGCTGAATCCAATGTGCTTTGAATCACTTGATTTGGTTCAGTAGATCCTGAGATATGCTCCTTTGAAGTTGATAGACTTGGAGTAGAAGACTTAGAGACAACAGAGATAATGAATGTAATGATATGTATTAATTCACATTGATGTATATTCCCATTGACATGATAATCATTGCCAAATGGTACTCTGAGGTGTAGGCTATGAAAGAGTCCTCACACACTCAAGTTTTGATCCACAATAGCCTCGGGATATGAGCTGAAGTGAACAATCTCACCCGCGACTTTTTGATTGTGCCTTTTATAGAGAATGAGTTGAGATTTGAAGTTGAATTCAAATTCAAATCTCCTATATTCTCTACTCTAAAAGTAAGGAGATATTCTCTCCAATCATACCATCCAAATTCCACGACTCTATTCAGTTAGGTGTGTATACATAATGCCAAGTCATTTAGACTTTTACATGGAGTAAAATGTAATAACACATAGGCAAGTGTTCCTATGGTTCTAGCTTCACATAGTGATACCCTTCAAGGGTTCCAAGCCAATCTTCCAATGTTCCAAGCCAAGTGTGAAGGCTTGATATGCACCAACAATAAAGAACACACACCATAAGATCAACCCCATCTTTGTGTACATAGAGTGTGCTTTCAACTGGACTTTATGTGAAGCCAAGAGCAATCAAGTGCTTATGTATTTTTTCATACCATGCATGTGGGGCTTGTGTGAGAGAATACAAGGCTTTATGCAAGTGACAAACCATACGATCTTGCACTTTCATGGCAAATCCTTGTGGTTTTTTCACATAAAGCTCTTCTTGTACTAAAAATGCAATTTTTGGTCTCGTAGCTATCATAGCATACATGAGACTACCAACAAGAGGCTGATAGGGAATTTTGGTAACGAATTCCTTTTTGTCATCTGTTTTTGTGAAATCATCCTTGCTCAATTTCACATATGTGGGTAAAGCTGTATTCAATGCCTTTCCACCCTACATATTGAACCTATGAAGTACTTTGGATATGTACTCACTTTGAGACAAGTATATGCATCTTTTACTCCTATCATGAGTAATGCACATGCCAAGAATATGTTTGGCATCCCCCTAATCCTTCATATCAAATGTCTAACCAACTTCTTTTTGAGAATTGACAAGTCATAAGAGGACTTCTATCATCGGCATAAAGTATCAAGCATATCAAGCTGGCATCTGAGCATCTCTTTGTGTAGAGAAAATGATCCTCATTGCTTCATGAATAGCCTTGAGACTTCATAAAAGCATCAAACTTTTGGTGCCATTGTCTACGGGACTCCTTAAGTCCATACAAGCTCTTCTTGAGCTTACAAACTAGATTTTCCTTACCAGGAACTACATAACCCTCTGATTGTTCCATATAGATCTCATTTGTAAAATCTCCATGCAAGAAAGCAGTTTTCATATCCATTTGGACTAGCTCTAAGTTCTCCATTGCAATGAGTCCAAGCAACATGCACACGGTAGTCATCTTAACCACTAGAGAGAAGATTTCCTTGAAATCAACACCATGTTGTTGCTTAAAACCCTTTGCAACAAGTCGTGATTTATAATTTGGAGAAGCACTATCTGATGTGAATTTCAGCTTATATACCCATTTACATGGTAAAGCTTTCCTACCCTTTGGCAAAGGTACTAAATCTCAAGTACCATTCTTGTGAATAGAATCCATCTCACTCTTCATGGCACGCTCCCACTTGACATGATCCTCTGTTTGCATAGCCTCTTTGTAGCAAGAAGGCTCACCGAAATATGTGAGCATAACAAAATCTAAACCTGGAACATATCTATTAGGTGCAGAGCGTCTCAATGGTTGCTGAACAGGAACATGTGCAGACTGACCTGGTCAGACATTCTCTTCACGTCCCTATGTGCAACATTTTTATGCATGCTAAGTGGAGAACTAGTATCCTCAAACGCCACTCTTCTCACTTCAATCTCCTTAATGGGCTGTTTATGCATCTTAGAATCTTGAAAATGACATCACTACTCATCACTGACCACGTTTCAAGATCCCATAAGTGATATCCAAATTATCCTTCTCGGCCATATTCAAGAAACATGTATTTCTTTGACTAATGGTCCAACTTTTTTTCTAGGATTCTTGGTTACATTAACATATGCTTCACACCCAAAAAGTCGAAGATGATCATAATATGGTGGCTTCCCCGTCCATAACTCTTGTGCCACTTTTAGACCTTTGGCAATACTAGGCTAGTTCTATTCATCCTTTCAACTACATCATTTTGTAATGGGGTATAAGGAGCTATAAAATTTGTATAAATCCCTCTAGAATGACAGAAAAGGCCAAATTTATGTGAGCTATACTCATCCCCATTATTTGAACGTAAAGACTTAAGCTTAGCTCCTTTTTCAGTCTCAACTGAAGCAAGCTCCATATTAACAATGCTCACAAAATGAAAAATCAAAGAAAGATAACATAGGTAAATAGCCAGAACGAGAAAGATTTTCCATTCCACTACGAGATATATGGCCCAAAGGACCATGCCAAATACAAGCCATATGTTGTTCAGTAATATCTAACAAGTGTTCTTTGTGTGATATAAATAAAGGATAAAGTGAGCCACCTTTTCTTCCTTTTGCAATAACCACATTGCCCTTTGATATACGAAAGGATTGAGCATAGAAGACCACCTTGTAACCAAGGTCATCAATTTGACTAACTAACATCAAACTGTGCGATAACTGAGGTACACGGTGTACATTATGCATAGTAAATTTTGAACCATCAATGAACTACACAACCACATCTCCAATACCCACAATGTCACACTGGTAAGAGTCACCAAGTCTCACAGTACCAAGAGACTTTGCTGCATTCTCTGTGTGGTGTCACATGGAAAGAATCACCACAATCTAGCATCCACGTGTGGGAAAGAGAATCAGCCTAAAGAGCCCCAGTTGGCACAGTACTATCAAGTGTCAATACATCAGCATCATCAGAAATAGCATTAATTTCTTCAATCTTCACTGTTGTCCGGATCTTGCTCACGCTCAAACAGAAGTTACGAACGCAGAAAAACACACAGAGAATAGACGCAACAAGAGACGAGACACAACGCAGTATTGGGTGCAATCTCCCCCCATGCACTCTGTTTTGACAGTCCACAGAGTGCATGTATTTATAGGAATTTTGATTACGTCGAAAATAGTGGTTACATGAGGGCGGCTTAAAAAAGCAGGCGTGAAACTAAAAGTTGGTAACTTTTATAGAAAGCCATTGCTTTTAATAACAGAAACTGCGGTCTACAATGGCCCTTATTCTAACCATTACTTTTCTAACAATAGAACCTTCTACGTAGGTTTATTTACAAAATAAATAATAATTATTCGGATTATTGATGTCCGCCCTTTCACGCCTTGCACGCTCCTCACGAACCTTCAGCTGCTATATCAAAAACATCAAAAACATATTAATACATTAATAATTTAACATTTTAACAATGCCTTGTTCAATAATATACAACATGCCTCTCAGTTGACAAGCAACTGACCTCAGTTGATAAAATAATTCAACACTCTAACAATTATAATGCAGTGTTCAACATATTCCATATTACTGTTACAATCCAACAATGCATTGGCCAAACATATTTCATGTTACAATCCAACAATGCATTGGCTATTCGATATTTCAATCCAACAATGCATTGGCTAACATATTCCATGTTACAATTCAACAATGCATTGTTCAACATATTCCATAAGGTATAACATGCCCCGCAGTTGAACAAGCAACTGACCTCAGGTGATAAAAGAATAAACATGGATGGCCAGTCGCATGTTTCATCACTGAATAAAAAATAGGCATGTGCCATGTAAAAGTACATGCATGGAAATGTTCATGGAGTTGTTACATTAACGTGTTTGTGTATGATAAGCAGAAATTAAGTGGTCATAATGAGGTGTTAATTGTGTTTTATGTATCCATTGACATTCTTCAATAGAGTGATTTTTGTACTTAACCAAATATCGATGATATTGAGTACCAGTGCGTGTAGTAGTGACATCATAATCAATGATTTTCTCAGGGACTAAGATTTCCGATTGTTCTTCAATTAAAGGAGGGTCATCAAGAAGTGGAGCAAGTGGTAAAGTTCCTTTAAATGGTTTAAGTAAAATAATATGAAAAGAATTATGAATGGTCCAATGGGATGGAATATCTAATCGAAATGAATTATCATTAATTTTTTCGATAATGTGAAACGGTCCATAATAGCGTGGTGCAAGTTTAATTTTAGGATGCTGCAAAATATTTTTGAGACGTCTTTTAATTATTCGCAACCATACAAAATCATTTTCCCTGAATTCTTTGGCTACTCGTTTAGTATTGATATTACGTGTATAGCGCTCTTGACTTTTCCTAATGTGCTTGTGAACATCATGAAGCATAGAAACTTGATCATGAGCAATAGAGTCAGCCATCGGAATGTCGGTTTGGGTGAGGGACATGGGAGTGGGAAGCTTTTTACCAAAAGTTATTTCAAAAGGTGCACGACCAGTAGTGGTGTGTGAAGTGTTATTGTAAGCAAATTGAAGCAATGGCAACTTTTCATCCCAATTATTAGGATTATCTAATGAATAACAACGCAATAAATCAAGAATAGTACTATTTGTAGCCTCACTCTGTCCATTACTTTCAGGATGAAATGCAGAGCTAAAATCTATTTTAGAACCAAAATGTTGAAATAAGGCAACCCAAAAATGATTACAAAACCTAACATCACGATCAGATAACATTACTTTAGGAAATCCATGATATGGAAAAATGCATTTAATGAATAATTTTGCAGCTTGAGGTGCAGTCAAAGTTTTTCTACATGGAATGAAATATGCATATTTACTAAACCTATCAACTATTGTCCAAATCATATTATTATGTGATGAAGTGATGGGAAGACCTGTGATAAAATCCATAGAGATTTGTTCCCATGGTTCATTTGGAATAGGAAGTGGCATTAATAATCCAAATGGTTTACCATGATGACGTTTGACACGCTGACATACAATGCATTGAGAAACATAATGTGCAATGTCTTTTTCCATGTGTTGCCAAAAGAAGAAATCTTTGCAAGCAGAAATAGTGCTCTGTATGCCTCTATGACCCATGTAAGATGGTTCATGCATTTCTTTAATGACAAAATCTTTAAAAGCTTGGGTTATGCACAATCTATGTTGAAAATAGAGAAAACCATTATGAAATGTATAATGCTCATCAGATAAAGATGCAGCATTGTTGAAGTCATGCCATGCATGTGAAAAATACAAATCAGATGCATAAGTGGAAACCATTTCTTGAAAAGAATGAATTTGGATGGCAGAATTTCAAAACAACAGAATGTGAAGGAAAACGGCTAAGAGCATCCGCTACAACATTAGCTTTACCAGGCTGATATTGTATCATGGGTTGGAAATTTTGAATGAATGATGCCCATTTAAGATGCCTATCAGAGATTAATGGCTGATGTAATAAATGTTTAATAGCCTGTTGATCGGTTTTTATTAAGACCTCAGAGCCCATAAGATAGTGTTTCCAAACTCGCAAAGCATGCACAACTGCTAACAATTCTTTATCATACGTACTATAATTCTGCTCTGAGGGTTTAAGCTTCCTACTCTCAAATGCAATGGGATGGTCATTTTGCATCAGAACAGCACCTATTCCTGAACCACTAGCATCAGTAACAACATGAAAGGGTTGTGAGAAATCAGGTAATTGTAAAATAGGTGCATGTGAAAGTGCATGTTTAAGTTTGTCAAAGGACTGTTGTTGGGTAATTCCCCATGCAAATTTTATTTTCTTTTTCAACAACAAAGTAAGAGGCAATGCTAAATACGAAAAATTTCGAACAAACTTCCTATAGAAACTAGCCAACCCAAGAAAAGAACGAACATCATTGGCTGATTGTGGTGTAGGCCATTCTACGATAACTCTAATCTTTTTTGGATCCACATGCACACCTTCACTTGAAATAATATGTCCTAAATATTCTAACTTACGCTGAAAGAAATAACTCTTTTCAGGATTAGCATAAAGTGTGTTCTCTCGTAACAAATGAAAAACTCTTTCAAGATGCTTTTCATGTTCACTATCATTCTTACTGTAAACAAGTATGTCATCAAAGAATACAAGAACAGAAGCTTGGTAATGAAGAAAAATATTATTCATCATTCGCGCAAATGTAGCAGGGGTATTAGTAAGTCCAAAGGGCATTACCATAAATTCATAATGGCCATTTTGGGTTCTGAATGCAGTCTTAAAAATATCACTTTGTGTCATACGAATCTGATGGTAACCCGATTTAGGATCAATTTTACTAAAGACACGAGCTCCTCGTAACTTATCTAAGAGATCATCTATTCGAGGAATAGGGTATCTATTCTTGATCGTGATCTTGTTAAGGGCTCTATAATCAATGCACATTCGATAAGTTTTATTCTTCTTCTCTACTAAGAGACTGGTGCTCCAAATGGGGAAGAACTAGGCCTTATAAGTCCTTTTTGTAGTAAGTCTTTTACTTGGTTTTCTATTTCCTTTTGATGTAGTGGGCCATGTCTATAAGGTGCTTTATGAGGAGGAGAACTACCAGGGACTAAGTCTATGCTATGGTCAAAGGATCCTCGAGATGGTGGTAGTTCAGAGGGATAATCAGACATAAAACAATCCTTATAAGTACTCATGCATATGCATCTGGAAGTGTATGAGTATAATCATTGATGACATTGACAAAAACAATGCATGAGTTGAATCCTTTCCTAAATGCACGTTTTACTTGCGTGTGACTAATCAATGGAAATGGCTGGAAATCATGCCGTGCAGACAAAGTAACGATTTGACCTTTGAAAGCAAACTTAAAGGTATGAGTATGGTAGTCAATACGTGGATTATAATGGTGACGAAAAGGCATACCTAGTATAACATCATAAGATTGCAAAGGTGCAATTAAAAATGTTCGTGAGTCAACATAAGGGCCTATGCTAATCGTAACATCTTGCACTTCTCGTGTTACATTATAACGACTACCTTGAAATGCAGCTTTCACTTTATACAAAGGAGGAAACGTTTCTAATTTAAGTTCTTGTACTAATAAATGTGAAATGAAGTCATGTGAACTACCATCGTCATGTAGAATTTTAACTAGTTTGTTATTTATTGTACCCGGCATGCAAAGAAGAGAGTGTAGAGAGATATCGTTACCCAAGGTACTTAAGTCCTTCTCCAGTGATTCCTCTCTCCAAACAGGAGGAATTTCTTCATTATGGACCTCCATGTTATGCAATCGAGCTGTAGCCGGTTTCATATGAAGAGGTTGCAATCTGCACCTTATTTTTGTATATCCAGGTTTACCACAATTCCAGCAAGTGATTCGTGGTCGCTTCTGTTGGGCATTCACTGCTGAAGTTTGAAGGGTAGGTGGTTTGGTTGGTTGGAGAGATGAAGCAACGGGTGGAGTCGAGTAATTGGATTGTGGAGGACGAGGAAAACTAGGGTAAGATGGGGCATTAAAATTACGCTTCATAGGAAATGAAGGTTTAACAGGAAATGGTCGTGGACGTGGTTGTTGTAGACAGAGTGACTTGGTTATGGACTGGAATTCTTTTTCTGCATCATAAGCAAAAGATATAGCCTCGTTGAGGGTTGTAGGTCGTAGGGTGTGAAGCTTAGCTTGGATTCCCACCTCCAAACCATCTTCGTATTTCTGCTGCAAGATATCCTCTGATACATCTTCAAGCATTCGAACAAGTAGTAAATTTTGCCAGAACCGCTCCGTGTAAGTAGTAACCGTATCACCCTCCTTCCATGTAAGAGTCGTCCATGCACGTCGAACATGCAAATGGTATTGAGGAGGAAGAAAAGAATCCTTCACTTTTTCTTGGAAAGCCTTCCACGTTGTTGGACGCTCAGTACTGTGCCGTAGGACATTCCACCAGACTTGAGCTTGACCTACTAAATAGTTAGTGGCAAATTTAACTTTTTCACTTTCAGCATACATCTCCTCAGTATAAAAATCATCAAACTGTGACAACCAAGAAAGGACTAAAGGCCCATCCTTTCGGCCATCAAATCGTAGAAACTGGTAGTTTCTATTACCAATCTTTGAATGAGTAACATCAGACTTGTGAAGTATCTCAATGAACTTGGATACCAAAGTTCGAAGGCAGATGCAAGTCTACTCATCAAAAGGACAGAAGAAGGAATGATCTACATTTGTATCTACGTAGATGACATAATAATTACAGGTACCTCAGATGCAGGAATCACAGAGGTAAAGAAACTGCTAGAAAAGGAATTCAAAATCAGTGACCTGGGAAAGTTATCATACTTTCTAGGTATGGAAATCACATATACAGATCATGGTGTATATTTCACACAAGAAAGGTATCTCCTGAACTTACTGAAGAAGTTCAATATGGAAAATTGCAGAGAAGCTTCAACACCGCTTGAAGTAAACCATAAACTTAGTAAATATGATGGAACAGAGTTTAAAGATATGAAGAAGTATCAATCGTTAGTAGGAAGCTTAATATATGCTACGCTAACAAGACCAGATCTCAGTTTTCCGGTGGGAGTTCTCTCACAGTTTATGCATTGTCCGACAGAGCAACATTGGGTTGCAGGACAAAGAGTTCTCAGATATATCAAAAGAACTATAAAGGAAGGATTATATTATCCTTTTACATCAGATATAAAGCTCAGAGCATATAGTGACTTAGATTGGGCAGGAAGTCAAGATGACCAAAGATCAACGCACGGGTATATGATATACCTAGGAGATAAGCTGGTAAGCTGGTGTTCGAAGAAGCAACACACAGTAGCCTTATCCTCAACAGAAGCAGAATACAAAGGACTGGTAGAAGCAGCGAAAGAAGTAATATGGATGCAGACTTTACTTAAAAGCATGGGTATACATCAAAGTATACCGATCATACATGGAGATAATATGAGCTCGCTGTACCTTGCAGCGAATCCTGTGTTTCATGCGAGAACAAAACACATAGAGATTCAGTATCATTTCCTAAGGGAAAAAGTAATAGAGAAAGAAATAGAAATTGTCTACACTCCTACAAAAGATCAGATTGC
>CM035413.1:49930162-50065162 GCA_020310875.1 Ceratopteris richardii | reverse complement strand
TTGTTCCATAGCTTCTTGGCATTTTGAATGTTCCACGACTCCACACTCCGGATGCCATGTATCGGAAACCAGATAGAGTCGTTTTGTCTGATTCCGGCCGCCCACTTCCAGTCCTCACTAATTCTTGTGAAGCTTTTGACTTTATTCCAGCCCTTCCAAAGTGAGCACACGAGATTGGAGCCTTTCAGGAAGACGGGGATCGGGGAAAAAAGCAGGGTCATGATGTCAAGATTCTTCCAGTTCGGGAACCCCATGAGGGCCAACTCGTTCTTGTTTCTGAATATCAGCTTGGCCCACGAGGCCTCCCTATTGCACCAAGCCTTAATCATCCATTTGGCTGCCAGTTTGTTAGCCATACACCCAATGTCCAGGATACCAAGCCCCCCGCTATCTCTAGGGCTAGTGCAGATGGCCCATTAGATTTTAGGCACCCCCCTTCTGTTGTGATCGCCCGTCCAAAGAAAGTTTCTACAAATACTATTCAGTTTGGACAGGCCTTGCTCATTCGGTCTCCAACAAGAAAGGAAATAGATGGTAGAAGATAGGAGGAACGTATTGATAACCATCGCACGCCCAGCGAGATTGATTTGCATACCTCTCCAATAGTTAAGCTTGTTTTCGAGTTTGGCCAACACCCAGTTCCATCGCTGCTCCATAGAGACGCCAAACCCCAAGGGGATTCCAAGAAGTCGAAAGATTTGGCCCTGCGGAATGATTTGACAGCCATGATCAATGAGAAGGCCAGGATGATGTCCCATAATAGCCCTAAAGGCGGTCTTAGAGTGGTTGATTCTGGATCCAGAAGCATCACAAAAGGTAGCAAGACACCTCCAGAAGGTCTCCAGGCTGGTATTATCATTGTGAACGAACGCGTTCATATCATCGGCAAAAAGTCTCATGATGATTTGACTGTGGTCGTGAGGAAGCCGGAGGCCCTTGATATTGCCAGCCTCCACATGATGTGCCACAAGTCTGCTCAGCCGCTCAGTGGCGATGGCAAAAAGAAGGGGGGCCAGAGGGCACCCTTGTCTAATAGATCTTCTAAGATGGATCGCCTTCGAAAGTTTGCTGTTAACGTTAATTTGGGTTGTTGCGTTTCCGAGAAGGGTCGCGATCATCTTGGTGAATTTCTGACTACATCCGAGATCTTGGAGTGACTGCAGAATGTAGTCCCATTCTAGCCTGTCGTAGGCTTTGTCAAAGTCGATCTTGAGGAAAACCACATCTTGATTAGACTCATTTGCAAATTGAATACCTTCCCAAATATCCATAATGGTTTCCAGGATAGACCTGCCTTTGATGAAACCTTTTTGGTCCTCACTAAGCCAAGATGTCAGGTGGCACGAGAGTCTGTTGGCAATGACTTTGGCGATGATCTTGTATCCAGTTTGGAGCATCGTAATAGGCCGCCAGTTCTCGATTCTGTTCTTTTCCCCCTTCTTGTGAATCAACTTGATAATTCCATTATTTAGACAAGAAGGAAGAGCACCAAACCTTAGCGCTTCTTGCCAAACCATCCGAAGAGGGGTGGCAACCACCAGCTTGAAGGATTTAAAGAATTCGTTAGTGAGTCCATCGGGTCCCGGGCTTTTACCGAGAGGGAGGGCGTCAATGACCTCAATGATTTCTGATTCAGAGATAGGGGCATGAAGCAGGGAGTGGAGGTTGGATGGTATCCTCCGGGGGGAAACCCTAGAGATGGCAGCCATACAGTCCCTTCTATGGTGGGAGAGGGGGTTCGAGGTTCCCAGGAGTCTCGTGAAGTGCCCTTCGATGATGCCAAAATTATCTTCTTCCGAATTGGAAACATTGCCCTGCGGATCTAGCAATAGGGGGATCGATTCTTTGTTGTGTTTCCTTTTAAGGATACGGCACATCTCTTTGGTGGGTTTGTCGGCTTTGCCAGCCCACCACTCCTTGAAGAAGATTTGCAAGTTTTTCCTTTGCATTTCTTCCTCGTATCTCAACAGTGCTCTGATTTTTCGGAGACCTTTCTGGGCTTGGTGTTTTCCTTTGTTCACTTCCTCCTCGAGTCGCCAGAGTCTGTGGTAAAGAGCTTCCCTACGAGCCCGCCGCACAGTCTCGAGCATCTTCTTAGTTCTGATCATGATCTTACGAGACTTGTCGACCGCACTTCTCCAGCACTTGGCTGGGGCCAAGCCAGAGGCGAACGTCACCTTCCACACATCGGCAATTTCTTGATGGACGGAGGGGAGAGAGAAGGTGGTTGCGTTGGCATGGAGCCACGGAGCCTTGCGGATCTTGTTGGAAGGTTGAAAAGTGATAACGATCGGGTAGTGATCAGAGATAGTGAGGTCGGTGCGTTGCGTGATGGTAGGGTGGCTCCACTGATGGGTAAAACTCTGAGAGATGTAGCATCTATCGAGTCTAGCTTTCCTCAGGTCCTCGCCCACTTGGAGATTCGACCAAGAGAAGCCATTCGAGTCTTTGAATTCAACCAAATCCAAGTGGAGTTTGGTCATGTCCCACGTTTCTTTCTCCCGACTGTCGATGACCCTGCCCTTGCCCATCCATCTGTCCAAAGGGTCCTCCACCATATTGAAGTCTCCACAAATAAGCACGTTGTGGGGAAGCGAGTCAAGGGAGGCCCAAGTGTTCAGTCTTTCCAAATCCCCGTTAGGGGCGTACAAGGAAACCATAGTAACACAAAGAGGAGCACCAAAAGAAACAGCAATCCAACGGTGACTTACATCTTCAAAGGAGTTCTCAAGCTTTTCAAACCAGAGTTGTTTAACACCGATAACCGTCCCTCCAGACCCCCGCTGGTGCTTCGTTGGGATCCACACATGGGCCGAGGAGACCTGTCTGAGCCGTTTCTGGAGGTCTTCACCGTCAATTTTAATCTCTTGAATACATATAAAGTCTGGGTTTAAGCTAATGTCGCGAATCCATTGACCAATGATGGTCGCTCTTGAGGGGTCGGTTATGAAACGAATATAAAAGATGATTTTCTTGATGGATGGATATTTGAGGAGGTATACATGACTCAACCTCCTAGTTTTGAAGACCAATCATACCCAAGATATGTATGCAAGTTGAGGATATCTTTGGATGAGTTGAAGCAATCCCTTAAGGCTTGGAATCATAGGCTTGTCAGTTACTTACCGGATAAGGGACACAATGTGAGCAAGGGAGATCCTTCCCTCTTCACTAAGAGGAATCAATTAGAGGTCATATGGCTATTTCTATATGTAGAATGACATAGCCATTAGAAGTAATGATGTAGAAGGAATTAGAAGATCCATCAAACTCCAAATCAAAGGAGATTTCAAGATGAGTGATCTTGGTTTCCTTATATACTTCCTAGGTTTGGAAATGCTATATATAAAAAGAGGTTTTTTTCTTACTCAAATGAACTACATCTATGGCATGCTTTACAAATTCAAAATGGAGAGTTCAAAAGTTGTAGGTACTCATATAGTTATGAACTTGAAATTAAGTGCTCATGAAGCTTGAGAAAATTGAGGATGTAACTAGCTATCAAAGTATAGGTTAAATTTTGAATTATGCTACACTAGCTAGAGTAGACATTTGATATGGAGTAAATGTCTTGAGTTAACTCATGTATACTCCAAGGAAACCTCACATGGAAACAACCAAAAGAAATATTAAATTCTCAAATTGTACAATCAATGAAGGTTGATATACTATCCTTATAGATCTCATAAAGATATGAAACTCATCTCTAATGCTGATTGGGCATGCTGTAAAAATGATATGAGAAGCACATCTCAATACCTCACCGTTTGAGGTACAAAGTGGATCTCTTGGTCCTCAAAGAAGCAACCAACTATAGCACTCTCATCAATAGAGGTTCCCTACAATGGGCTAGCAAATGCTACATAGGAAGTAATGCACATTAAGACTCTATAGCCTAATTTAGGGCTGAATTCTTCCACTCCGCAAATCTTTGGAGATAATATTAGTTCTTAAAATTTTTGTCTACCTCAATCAATCATGCGAGGACTAAAGATATAGAAGTACATTATCATTATTTTAAGAAAAAAATTAAAAGCAAGGAGACTCAACTTTCATATGTGTCAACACATCAACAATGTGGAGATATGATGAGAAAGGCATTAGATTAACTAAAAATAAATTATTCAAATCAATAACTAGATTCTAAGAGATCTTGAAGGATTGAAGGTTCAAGGTTCTTCGGCTTGAAGGGGAATTGATATTGCAAATGGCAAGGCTAAAATTTTGGCATTTGACTTCTGGACTACTTCCATAAGTCATCTTGCTCTAATATGTTCACATGAACACATGATTTTGAAACCCCTATGAGTAAACATTGTACTTACCTTTGTTTTTCTTTTAAGTTTAAACAAGAATAGGAATCTTGTGATGTTAAGAAGCCTACTCCAAGACTTTTGGTAGATGGAAGTAAAGTTATATCATCCAAAGGTCTAGGATCACTTTGAGGTAAAGATCTATCTCATTCAACTTTGAAATTCATGTACAAATACATTGCTTTTTAGTCATGGCATATCACACATATTCCTGAGATATTGAGCTACATTCTTGAGCATACATGCTACTCACTTCATGAAGGATTAGGCGTCTACACTTGTCATGTATCATTTGTTTAGTATCTTTCACATTTCTGATCATTACTTTCAGCAAGTCAATCTCAATATGATGCTACAATACACTCATGTGCATAGCAAGCTTTTCTTCCCTTCTCCATGCATGAGTATCAAATTGCCATAGTTATCCTTGGGTTAGTTTGATTGAAGTGTCAAGTATCTATATATCACGTTTGGAAATCATTGGCTCAACAAATCTCAAGATATGAATGGTTGAAGATGACTATGTCTAAACATCTACTTGTTCCTAAAACATCTTGGTGACCTCTGAGACTTCTGATATTTTTTTCTTCCATAACTTGCTTTGGTCATTTATAGACTTCAATTAGATCTATAAAAAAGATCTATGGATAATTCGTACAAGATTGTCAGCTCTAAACATATTTCTGTAACCTTTGCATCCTAAAATAGAAAGTTCTTCTCACTCTTTGCAAAGTAGATATTATTTATTTTTATGCAGATATTTAGAATTGATGTAATGACGTGATGGTTCTTTGAGCATATTTGGGAAGCCAAGAAAGTATACTAAGCATTCCTAAAGTCACATTGGTTGGTGTAGAGTAGGTTTGCTACAACAACAACTCATATATGTGCATTGTCCATAAGCTCTTCACACTATGATCATCACTCTAGTTAACAAGCGAGCTCCACCCACATTGCTGACTCTAATCACGGCAAGGAAAATCATGGGAGGGGACGTGTCTAAAAATACAAAAGATAATGTGTTTCAACTGAGAAGCCCAAATAAGGAGAGATATGCAAGTGCATCCTAGAAGGTGTGTCTATATATATATATATATATATATATATGTATATATATATATATATATATATATATATATATATATACATACATACATACATACATACATACATACATACATACATACATACATACATACATACATACATACATACATACACAAACACACACACACACACACACACACATATATATATATATATATATATATATATATATATATATATATATATATATATATATATATATATATATATATGTGTGTGTGTGTGTGTGTATGTGTGTGTGTGTATATATATGTATGTATGTATGTATGTATACATACATACATACACACAACCACACACACACACATATACATATATAAATATATATATATATATATATATATATATATATATATATATATATATATATATATATATATATATATATATATATATATATATATATATATGTGTGTGTGTGTGTGTATGTATGTATGTATATATACATATATACACACATATATATATATATATATATATATATATATATATATATATATATATATATATATATATATATATATATATATATATATATATATATATGTAAGCCGCCGGAAAGGAACTCATACTTTTTGTAATATATATTCTGAAAAGTCACATGCATGATGTAAAGGCATAGCGCAAAGTTGTAACCTTTGGAAAAGTTTAATGAAAGAGTCGCGTGAAGCAGAAGGAGTAGTCATCAGACTGTTCGTCTGGGCGAGAGTCGAAAGCGAAGCGCTATTGTCGAAACTCTGTGTAATCTAAGTATGTTGTTATTTTGTTGATTAAGTTAAATCATTAAGTGAATTCAATGAAATATTAAGTAAATTGATTAAGGGGATAAGTGAAGAAGTTATACAGTTAACTGTCGGGTGTGGAAGTGTGTTGAAGAACGTATTCAAAACAATACTGGAAGATAATCCAAGTTAGCGCATTAGTTCGGTGAAGTAGTATATTCTTAATCTGTAGATTTGGGAAAATACAAATAGGGCCTCTGCTTACAGACCCCTAACCATCCCAAGAACCAAGACTTGAATTTAACTTAAAGAGATAACTTAATCCTAAGTTTAAGTTTAACACTAGTGCCGTCGGTGGGAAATGGAGTAGTTGTTTGCATAGAAGTTTAAAGATTGACGAAGAATACCGGTAACACGTTCCGGCGAATCATACCCCAAATACCGGTAACACGTTCCGGCGAATCATACCCCAAATACCGCAGAGATCAACATCCTTGAGCAGTTCCGAACCTATTAGGAACACCCCATGGTGGTAGAAGTACAGGACAATTAAGTCGAGTTGCAGAAGGTTTAGTACAGCCAACCAGCAGCAATTGCGGTGGTAGTTTGGTAGCACACGGCGAGATTCCGGTGCGTGTCCGATACCTTCTGGATAAAGTACGATGATTTCTGGTTGTACAGAGGCACAGTGCAGAGACAGTTCTGCACTATCTGGTCAGAATTCAATCACTTTCGGTGATAGTTTTGCGTTATTCGGTGAGAACATTTCCAATGACAGTGCAATCTAGTCTAGTGAGAATTCAACGAGTTTCAGTGAGACTTCGGTATTACCTAGTGGCGATTCGAAGCTTTTCGGTGAAACTGCGGTGCTCTTTGGTGGACACTTACTACATTCACCATTTTTCGGTGCACGTTTAGCTAATTGCGACTCCAAAGTTGAGGAAAGGTTGATAGATTTGGAGTTAAGCAATGGGTTCAACGACATTTTAGGACCGGAAAGTGAGTAGGTTGACTAGACAGTCCACGAGGATCAAGAGATACCTCCCCAAAATTCAAGTAACAACAACAACACCATGAGTGGATCATAGCAACAACAACAAACACCACCACAGCCGCAACCACAACATGAGTAGCAATAGGTTATCCCACTGCACCCGGTACCAGCGGGGGTCACGTATACAAAATTTGGAGGTTTTTCAGGGGATGATCACGATGCGCATGTGCGGACCTTTGAGACTAATTATGTAGTTGTGAATTACCTAGCAGACCCTGTGTATAAAGGTATTGTGTTCAAGTCTACCTTGGTTAATGAAGCTGCATGATGGCTAACCAAATATGGTTTGAACCACTTCCGACAGTACGATGATGTGAAGGATGCATTCCTAAAATGATTTAATCCAACAAGGATCCTTTGAAACAAATTTACTGTACCAAATGCAAAAATCCAAGGCACAACAATTCAACATGCACTCTGAACCAAATGTATTGGGCAATTTGCCATACAACAGACCACACTACTGAGACTTGCCCGTATAATGCCAAGGTACAAAACAGAGTAGCTGTTAATGCCATTATTCAGGAACAAGAGCAATGAGCCAGCCATTATGTGCCACCACATATGCAGAATACTCCATACCAAGGATTCAAGAATTATCGAGGTGGACGGTCAAATAATTTTGGACAAGCTCGGTGGAGTGCAGGTCCAAGGAGAAGGTGCATCTCTTCCCCCTCCTAAATATCATTTTTGTGGTGAAATTGGGCATATCCGAAGGTTCTGCAAAGATGCAGGTAAGTATGACAAAAAGAAAAAAGAACAACAACATCCGATGGCAAATATGGTGTACATCTCAACCATGGATACGCAAGCAACAGTGGTGCAAACACGTTCGAGCAAGCAATTACAACAAGCTACAGAGATCTTTGAACCAGGAATTCATGAATAACAGGAGGCATTCACAAAGGCAAGCAAGTGGGCTATGCAAGAACAAACTGTCTTTCCTGACCCGATTCTGGTAATGCAACAAAGTATATTGTCGGAAATACCAGAAGGGCGAAATTTGACTCATATAGTACCGGAGTCTCTACAGGAGACCATATCAGAACCAATGAAAACTGATTCGGTGTGGGATGTTCTGTCCAAGGCATCAATTACATTGCCCTTGGGTCAACTATTGGCTTTGGCCCTGGGAGTGCGTCAACAATTTCAGCAGCACGTCAGTCCAGGATCCTCAAGTGCCCCTGCAACAACAACAATTCAACCAGAATAGGACCCAATGGTGGACCATACAGTACCACTAATTACAGTATGGTACAAACACCACAAAATCACACAAGTCTTAATTGATGGCGGATCTGGTGTCAACATTGCAACAACAGCACTTTGCAAACCGCTGGCGTGGATGCTTCAATTCTTTGTACGCATGGGTAACCAATCTCGAGTCCATCCGGTGGGCTTGGTGTAAGATATTCCGATCCCTCTACAAGGTTCTGTTTTCAAAATGACCTTTGTTGTGCTAGATTTACCAGAATCGAGCTTGGACTACAATCTGCTCTTTGGACGTCCCTGGCTAAAACAAGCTAAGGTAGTGCAAGACTGGTCAGCGCATGAACTAGTCTTTAAAAATAATCACCGCAAATATGTTGTCCCACTAGAGGACATGAAACCCTGTGATTTACATGCATGACCATATTTAGCGGAGCCTGTACACATGTTGGATGGTCTCTCCAATGATGAAGAGGAGACTTTCCTTAAAGACAATAAGGATTTGATGGCACTTGGCACTATAGATTTACAAACGATGGCTGATAACTAGAGTCCGACAGCCTGCACGGTGGTACCTTTGACCGATGGGCATGAGTCAAGTACAGAACAGCCCTTGGATGAGTCGATGCGCCAACAATTACTCTAGTCTAGAGAGATTTGGAAAGCCCCCGGTAGTTCTATGTATCCGAAGATCAGCTGATCACTTGCAATTTAGGTGACCAAACCAACCCACGAATAGTAAAAATAAAGGCACGACTGTCCGAGACTTTCCAAGAGCACCTGTTGCGGCTGCTACGAGAGTTTGGTGGTGTGTTTGCATGGGATTACAAGGACATAAGGGGTTGGAATCGCGGATTTATCAACACAGAGTGGTGCTAAAACCGGATGCGAGACCCATCAAACAACCTAGTTACAGGATAAATCCTAATTATGCGGCACAGGTTAAAGCCGAACTTGATTGATTGTTGAAGGTGGGATCTATTGTGCCTATTGAGCATGCAGAATGGATCTCTCTCATTGTTATAGTTCCGAAGAAAAACAAGCAGCTGTGGATATGCGTGGACTATCGAAAGCTCAATGCCACAATCGTACCCGATCTGTTTCTGTTGTCGTTCCTGGATACCATGTTAGACGATGTGGCCGATAGGGAGATGTATTCCTTTCTAGATGGATACAATGGTTACAATCAAGTCCACATGGCAGAGTAGGACATACCCAAGAGTGCATTTATTACAAACTAGGGTGTCTATGCGTGTACCGTAATGTGGTTTGGACTACGCAATGCTCCTACCACGTTTCAATGCTACATGCAGAAAATTTTTTCCCCTTATCTCACCACATTTATGAGAGTGTATTTGGATGATTTCTCGTTATCTGTTGATACATCAACACACCTGTACAATTTATGGTATTGCTTTTCAAAGTGTCGGGAATATCGCTGGTGCCTGAACCCGAATAAATCGGTATTCTCTATATCCTATGGCAAGCTGGTCGGACATGTTATTTCAAAACAAGGCATTCAGGTGGATCCGGACAAAGTGATGGTCGTACTAGAGGCTCCAGCTCCTAAGACACCTAAAGACGTGATGCAGTTTTTGGGCCAAATCGGATGGCATGGGTGGCATCTGCGCTCGCTTGCTCATCTGGCCATACCACTTAATCGATTGATAACTAGTAGCCCACGTCAGCTCGAGTGGACGAAAGAATGTGAACTTTCTTTTGACAGGCTGAAATCATTGTTAACTGAGGCTCCCATTTTACAAGCACCGAATTGGGAATTGCCATTTCATGTCTTTGTGGATGCCTCTGACCAGTGCCATTGGTAGTGTGCTGATGTAGCAGATCGATAAATGGTTTCGTCCCGTATATTATGCGAGTCGCAGATTGGCCCCAACAGAGCGTAACTATTCAATTACTGAATGAGAATGTCTTGGCTTAGTATATTCTATGAAAACATTTTGACATTATCTGTTGGGAATGTTGGAACATCAAGCTTACACTATGCTTGAGGTGGATTTGATCTACATCAAAGGCTATCGCGTCGAAAGAATATCCGTTGGAGAGTTCTTTTTCATATGCTCATTTATTGTATTTTTTGAGAATATTTTGATGGCTCATTTACCATTGTAAAAGCCTTAAGTTGTACACATGTAAAGGTACAAATATAGAGCCAAAATCCGACGAAATTTTGGTGGTTGAAGTTGCATTCAATCAAGCAAATCAAGTCACCTAAAAGTAGATCAATCAAGATCTTCACTTTTCCTAGATTATAGGGAAGTGAATTGATTCCCTCCAACAACCATTCCCACCTTCATTTGAATTCAAATTCAAGTTGTAAAAGTCATGGAACACTCCTAGAGGATATATAAGGAGTTGAAATCACTTGTATTATACATGGAAGCAATATACATACACTTATGACCATCATTGTCTTGCTCCTTCAATTTTCTGCATCATCTTCTTCGCCAACAGTAATCTTGCAGAGGCTTCTGCGCTCTCCTCAGAGCTTCAAATTGAATGCAAGAGGACTCATTGGAAAGGTATCAGTGTCTAGTTTATGCCTGTAAATTTTCAAAGCATTTGGTTTAGCAGATTTGGAGAAATCTCAGTTTTTCTGCCTCGGGGTCAATCTCTGCGTATTCCTGAAAAATAGGAAGTACCACCGGTGAATGCCGCATTCATTCCTATAGCATATTTTGCTTATTCCTTATACTTTTGTGCATTACATACACTCAACCCTATGTGTATCACTCCCATCAAAGGATTTTTTCAAATTTTAATCACGCTGGTCGCTATGGGCATTTGAAGTTCATTGTCTCTTCCATAGATAGTAAGTTTTTTGAGCTAGTCGACCCGCGAATCTATCTGTTTTGTATCGACTCATTCTCCTTAATGCTCCAAAGTACATAGTGTGTTTCTTTGCACTTATAGCATGCCTATAAGGTCTATTTGAGTCTCCAAAAGCTCAAGGGCTGGTCTTGTGCCGGTTGGCTTGACCAAACTTCATCGCTTCGAAACGCACTTTTCTACCTTCGACAAGCTTCTCCAAGTTCCTTCAGTGGTATCAGAGCTAGATCAAGATGGGTGACGGCTTTCCCTCAATGATCGAGAAGCTTGATCGACACAACTACACGGCTTGGCAAATCAGAATGGAGGCCTACTTGCAAGGTAGAAATCTTTATGGAATTGTAGCAGGTGATGAAGCTATGCCTATTCCAAGATCCAAAGGAGGACCTACACAAGAGGAGATAGATAAGCTCACACTTTGGTGCGCAAGGGATGCTCAAGCAAGGTCGTACATACTAGACTCTATCTCGGACTTTCTATTACCACATATTAGAGGATGCAAGACATCTCAAGAGACTTGGGATGCCCTGGAGACTTTCTTTTCTGCTAGTACCAAAGCAAGAAAGAATCATCTTTGGAACGAGTTCAACCAAATGAAGAAGACACCTAAACAAACCATCACAGAGTTTGTTACTAAGGTCAAGGAGGTTGCGGATCAGTTAGCATCCATTGGAGAGCTGATTGAAGAAGAGGTCATCATGAGGCAAATTCTCAACGGCATTCGAAGTGATAAGCAATGGCAATCCTTCACGACGGCTTACGATCTCATCATGGATGTGCAAACTCCAGACTTCAACATCTTTCTTGGACAAATCTTCAATCAAGAAGCCAACAATAGCATAAAGGAAGGTAACTCTTATCATTGTAGTTCAACTAGTGCTCTATATGCAGATAAGAAGGATAAGAAGTAGAAAGGCAAGAAGAAGGAAGAAGACGAAGAAGAGACTTCCCAAGCCAACTTCGCAAGCAAGAGCAAGTGGAAAGGGAAGAAGAAAGGACCAAAGCAAGACAAAGCCAAAGGTCAGAATGTTCAACCTTGTGCCATATGCGATAAGACCAACCACACCACTCAGAACTGCTGGTTCAATGGGAAGACCCAGAAAGGAAGTGGAAGAGGTGGATATGGCGGCAATAGAGGCAGAGGTGGACACAACTTCAACAACAACAATAGAAGCTATAATAGAAGGGACTACAACAATTATTCAGAAGATCAACCACATGAAGACTCATTGCTTCTTATGAACCTAAGCCACAAAGAAGGTAAAGAAGACGATCATTTGTTCTACATAGATTCAGGATGTTCGAATCATGTTGCAGGCAACATTGCTCTTCTATCTGACTTGGAAAGTCCAAAGCATAGACATGAAGTGCAAACAGGGGATGACACGAAGCATAATGTGGAGAAGATTGGTAATGTCAAAGCTTCCAATGGCAGGACAAACATTCTGAGTAAGGTTCTCTATGTACCCACTATCACTAAAAACCTAATAAGTGTAGGCCAAATAGTTGAAAAGGGCTTGCAAGTTAGGTTCACCCAACATGGAGCTTTTGTGGAAGATCCATGTCAAGGCTTCAAGAAGATAGCCCGAGGTGAGAAGCATGGTAGGCTCTTTACTTTTGAAGTAGGAGATACCAGGAACATAGCTCTATTCAACTTTGGGTCTCAAACCCTAAGTGAACTTGAAATGTGGCATAAGAGACTTGCTCATGTGAATGAAAGAACCTTGAAGGATATATGCAGGGATCAAAGTGTTCTAGGACTGCCGAACATATCAAAGCAACACATGATCAACAGGTGTGATGCATGTCAGATTGGAAAGGCACAAAGACAACCATTCAACCACAAAGGCTACATCCACAACAACTTATTGGACTTAGTACACACAGATGTATGGGGACCAAGTCAAGAACCTTCATTGGCAAGATCAAGGTATTATGTCTCATTTATTGACGACCATAGTAGGTGGACTGTTCTATACTTTATCAAGAGTAAGAATGAAGTGTTTCATTGCTTCAAGAAGTATCTTGCACATGTGGAGAATCATACAGGTAGATCACTAAAGAAGCTCAGATCTGATGGAGGGGGAGAATACTTCTCCAAAGATTTTGATAAGTTCTTGCAGGATAAAGGTATCAAAAGGGAAGTGACTACCAGGTACTCTCCTCAACTAAATGGAATTGCAGAGAGGAGAAACAAGACATTGGTTGGATCAGCCCGAACAATGCTTGAAGAAAAGAAGTTGCCACATTATCTATGGACAGAAGCTATTTCAACTGCAGTGTACCTTGTCAATCGACTACCATCCAAATCACTTCAAGGTATGACTCCTTATGAAGCATGGCATGGAAGAAAACCTAGTCTTGGACATTGCAAGGTTTTTGGTTGTTTAGCTTATGTTCATGTACCATCACAAATAAGAGGTAAGCTAGATGAAAGGGCAACAAAGGCAGTGTTTATTGGATATGATTCAACTTAGATGGGTTACAGGTTCTTCAATCCTTCAACCAAGAAATTCACTACAAGTAGAGATGTTGTGTTTGAAGAACACAGGTCTTGGTATGATGAAGACAAACAAAAGGTAACACTACCATATGATCTTGATTCTGACTCTCATCAATTAGGAAGCAAGCATGATACACAGGTCCAGGATCCAAGAAGTGATACAGACGATGACCAAAATGAAAGAGAAAGGGATTACAAGCTATGGAAGTCAAGAGGCAAAGCAAAGATGCAAGAGGTTGGAGAATGCTCCAAAAAAGCACCTAGAAGATCAGCAAGAGAGAAGAAACAACCAGAAAGGTATGGATATGATTCCACATTTGTTACAAAGCATTCAATCTACTTGGCAAAAGACTCTATTTCAGAGGAACCCTCAACCTATGAAGAGGCAAAGGGAAACCCTAATTGGGAAAAGGCCATGAACGAAGAGATAGATGCATTGAAGGAAATGGACACTTGGGATTTGGTTCCAATGTCGCCGAGTCAAAAGGTAATTGGTTGCAGATGGGTATATAAAGTTAAAAGAAATTCTGATGGATCAGTTTGCAGGTACAAGGCAAGATTAGTTGCCAAAGGATGCTCACAAACTCATGGTATGGACTATGAGGAGACATTCTCACCAGTTGCAAAGATGACTACAATCAGGACATTGATAAGTGTAGCTGCTGCAAGGAATTGGAGACTCCTCCAACTTGATGTGAAAAATGCATTCTTAAATGGTTGGATAAGTGAAGAGGTATACATGTCACAACCACCAGGTTTTGAAAACCCTAATCATCCATCTTATGTTTGCAGACTTAAGAAAGCATTGTATGGATTGAAACAAGCTCCAAGAGCTTGGAATTACAGGTTGGTTACATATCTTCAAGATCAAGGGTTCAAACCTAGCAGCTCAGATCCTTCTCTATTCATCAAAAGGGATCACAATGAGGTTATCTATCTATGTGTATATGTAGATGATATTATTGTGACAGGTGATGATCTAAATGGCATTCAAAGGATCAAGAGACACATGCAAGAGGAGGTCAAAATCAGTGACCTAGGTGAGCTCACATATTTCCTAGGTATGCAGGTGATATACACAGATGAAGGAATGTATTTTGTTGGGAGTGATGGTTGGATGCACTCAAGGAATGAGTTGATGCTGCAAAACCTGCTTCACACCTGCCCTCCTTTAACTCGAGATATGCTTAGTACACTTGCTTATCTTCTAGATGATACCAAGAAACCATATATGTGTTTTGCAAATGTTATAAGTAATGATCAAATCAAGACAGACTACTTGTGACTTCAAAATTCTGAAAAACTTGCTATTTTGG
Organism: Ceratopteris richardii; assembly: GCA_020310875.1. Taxonomy (NCBI): domain Eukaryota; kingdom Viridiplantae; phylum Streptophyta; class Polypodiopsida; order Polypodiales; family Pteridaceae; genus Ceratopteris; species Ceratopteris richardii. Next base: position 50,050,091 of record CM035413.1, on the reverse strand, counting down.
TAGTGACACCTGCTCAGTCTTTTACTCAGTATGACCAGCACACATAAAATTGATCTAATTCCTTCTGGACATATTCAATTAGCTTAACAAGCTTCCATTTGCAAGTGGAATGAAGGAAAATGACAAACTACACTCTGAGAAATCAATTTAGCAATCTTAGGAACACCCCCGACATTTTAGGAACTGTATAGAAAAATACCAGAGGCTATTTCGTGCACGATTTCTCCCAGATGGTTGATCCAATGACATTCAAATTTTGTAGGCATATAGTATGCTTCAAGCTTGTTCCAATGTGCTTTGAATCACTTGATTTGACCCAGTAGATCGAGAGATATGCTCTGTTGAAGTTGACAGACTTGGAGAGTACACTCAGAGAATAACAGAGATGATAAATGTCAGTATATGTATTAGATCTATTGATTGTACATTCCCATTGGCATGATATGTAATGCCCAATGGTACTCAGAGGTGTTGGCTATGCTGTAGCACACACACACTCAATTGATTTACTCAGAAATGCCTCGGGAAGAGTGAAGGATACCCGCGACATTTTCTTAGTAACTTTTTATAGAGATTGAGTAAGATTTTGAATTTCAAATCCAAGTCAATCTCCTAGAATCTTTCACCTAAAGATTGATTGAGATATTCTCTCAACTAAACAATCACTTTTCCACGAATTAAACTAGTAGGTGTGATTACATGAGTGGTTAAAGTCATATTGACTTTTACAAGAGATAAAAGGTAATAACCAATAAGCATTGGTTCCTATGATGCTTCTTCCATGTAGATATATCCTTCAAAGGTTCCAAGCTACTCTTTCAAGGTCCAAGCTTTATGTGAAGTCTTTAATGTTGATATCCAAGCCAAGCGTTAAGGCTTGAATTACACCAACAGCTCCCCCTCAAGCCAAACACTTTGGCTTAAGTCTTCATCTTTAGTCTTCAATTACTTCCTGCAATCCAATCATGGATTTAAATCTGCATAGCTTGCTTCCATCCAATGCTTTAGTAAGCAAATCTTCACATTGCATATTAGTAGACACATAAGTCAATTGGATATCTTTGCTAAGTAATTTCTCCCTCACATAGTGGTAATGAACCTCTTTGTGTTTTGTCCTAGCATGATAAATTGGATTAGCTGCAAGGTGAAGAGAACTTGTGTTATCACCAAAGATGATCGGTGGCCTTGTGTATAGGCCCAATTCTGAATATAAAAGCTTCAACCAGATGGCTTCTTGAGTGGCATTTGCTAGCCCTCTATACTCTACCTCAGTAGATGATAAAGCTACTGTGGGTTGTTTCTTGGATGACCAAGAAATTGGTTTATCACCTGCAAAACATATGTAACCAGATGTGCTTCTCCTGTCATCCTTGCAACCTGCCCAATCTGCATCTGAATATATTTTAATATCAATGTCTGATGTATAGGGAAAGTATAAATCGATTTTGAGTTCCCTTTAGGTACTTCAAAATTTTCTTTGCTGCCTCTAGATGAGGTGTTCTTGGTTTGTGCATGAATTGACTAAGCACACTAACACCATATGCTATATCAATCCTGGTTAAGGTAGCATAATTAAGACTACCTACCATACTTTGGTAACCTATAACATCTTGGAGTTCTTCTCCTACATGAGCACTGAGTTTATGGTTGACCTCCATAGGAGTGCTTGAGACTTTAGCATCCTGCAAATTAAACTTCTTGACCATACCCTGAATGTACTTCTTCTGGGTAATAAAGATACCTGAATTTGTGTAGACCAATTCAAGTCCTAGGAAGTACTTCAATAATCCAAGATCATTTATCTTGAATTCCTTCATCATTTGCCCTTTGATGTGTCTAATTCCCTGAACATCATTTCCTGTAATAATGATGTCATCAACATAGACACACAAGTATATTACCTCTGTGCTACTTCTCTTTATGAATAGAGAAGTGTCTGCTTTACTCATCACAAACCCTTAGTCTAGCAGATAGGTTGTCAACTTGTAATTCCATGCTCTAGGTGCCTGCTTCAGTCCATATAGAGCCTTCTTCAATTTACAAACATAATTTACCTTCTTGGGGTCTTCATAGCCAGGTGGTTGTGACATGTAGACTTCTTCAGATATCCAACCATTCAAGAAAGCATTCTTGACATCTAATTGGTACATGTTCCAATTCTTGGATGCAGCTACACTCACCAAAATTCTGATTGTTGGCATCTTGGCCACAGGAGAAAATGTCTCCTCATAATCAATGCCTTGGGTTTGTGCAAAACCCTTGGCTACCAACCTAGCTTTATACCTGTTTATTGTACCATCTGAGTTCCTCTTAAGTTTATAGATCCATCTGGATCCTATCACTTTCATAGATTCTTTCTTGGGTACCAAGTCCCAAGTGTCACTTTCTTTGAGAGCCTGCATTTCTTCATCCATTGCTTCCTTCCATTCTGATTTAGTGATTGCTTCTTCAAATGTACCTGGTTCTTCATTCAAGAGATCCTTTGCAAGATATACAGAATGCTTAGTTACAAGAGAAGTATCATACCCATATCTAATAGGCTTCTTACTTTCTCTCTGAGATCTCCTCATAGCTTGAGTTGAGGATTCTGGTATATCCTCTAGCTTCTTCATCTTCATTTTCCCTTTGGATTTCCAAGCCTTGAATTCTTCAATGTTGATGGTGTCTTCATCATCTGAGCTTGTGTCCTCTTTCTGAATTGGATCTTCCTTGATAAGTTTGGGGAAGTCTTCTTCCATGTCATAAGGTAGACTAACCTTCCTGCATTCATTTTCATACCATGAATCATTCTCATCAAAGATGACATCTCTGCTTACCTTGAAGCCTTTATTTGAGGGGTTGTAGAATCTGTATCCCTTCTGATTCAAATCATAACCAATGAAGATACATTTTTCAGCTTTAGGGTCTAGCTTTCCCCTTACCTGTGAGGGAATATGCACATATGCAACACAACCAAAGATTTTGCAATGATCCAGAGATGGTCTCTTACCATGCCAAGCCTCATAGGGTGTCATTCCATCAAGTGATTTTGATGGCAACCTGTTAATTAAATATGTGGCAGTAGATACACTCTCTGCCCAAAGATAATTTGGCAATTTCTTTTCATTTAGCATAGACCTAGCTGTCTCTACAATGAGTCTATTCCTTCTTTCAGCTACCCCATTTTGTTCAGGTGAGTACCTTGTAGTAATCTCCCTCTTGATGCCTCTTTCTTGCAAGAAATCTTCAAAGTCATTTGAGAAGTATTCTCCACCACCATCTGACCTTAGCTTCTTCAAATGTCTACCTGTTTGATTTTCAACTAGTGCAAGATATTTTTTGAAACAATTAAATACTTCATCTTTATGTTTCATGTAGTATAAGACAGTCCACCTGCTATAGTCATCAATGAAGGACACATAGTACCTTGATCCAGATATGGATGGTTCTTTGCTAGGTCCCCAAACATCTGTATGCACTAATTCCAGATAATCTTCATGCATAAAACCTTTCTTGTTATAGGGCAATCTGTGTGACTTACCAAATTGACAAGCCCCACACTTGTATATCATGTGTTGCTTGGATACATTAGGTATCCCAAGCACACATTGATCCCTGCACATTTGTTTTAAGGTCCTCTCTCCAATGTGACCTAATCTCTTGTGCCAAATCTCCAATTCTGATAGTGTTTGATCCTTATAGTTGTATAAAGCAATATTCTTAGTGTCTTCAAGTTCAAAGGTAAACAATCTACCTGATTTTTCTCCCTTGGCTATCCTTTTGAATCCATGTCTTGGATCCTCCACATATGCACCATGTTGAGTGAACCTGACCTGTAGACCTTTTTCCACAATCTGACCTACACTCATTAGGTTCTTGGTGATTGTTGGAACATACAATACTCTGCTCAATAAATTCTGATTACCATCACTAGATTTAACATTGCCTACTTTAACAACTGAATGTTTAGTGTCATCACCTGTCTGCACTTGGTGCTTGCCTTTGGGTTCTTCCAAATCAGAAAGTAATGCAACATTGCCAGCTACATGATTAGAACAACCTGAATCAATATAGAATAAGTGATCATCATTGATACCTGACTTAGAAGTCATATTCATGATCAATAGGGAGTCATCTTGCTCCTCTGTGTAATTGTTGTAAACCTTCCTATTTCTGTATCCATTTTGATAGTTGCCATTTTGGTTGTAATTGTAATTGTTGTTGTATTGATGGTTGTATCCATTGTAGCTTTGGTGTTGATTGAATCTGCCTCTTCCTTGAGAGTATCTTCCTCTTTGGTGACCTCTTCCTCTTTGGTTCTTGTATTTTTTGTAGCATTCATCTGTGGTATGGTTAGACAAGCCACAAATGTTGCATGGAGATTGGTTGTAGGGTCTCCCCCTACCTGACTTACCTCCTCTGCCCCTACCTCTCGAAGACCTTCCTCTCCCTGCATAGTTTGCTTGAGAGGTAGAGCCTTCTTCATCAACTTTCTTGTTCTTACCTTTGTCTTTAACTTTCTTATCAGTGTATAGGGCAGAGGGATTATTACCTTTTGATTGCTCTCCATGCTTTGTAAGTTTTGCTTCATGTGTGAAGAGTTGTCCAATCAGAGTTGTTAAATCAGGTGCTTGGATGTCCATGTATAAGTCCATTGCTGTTGTAAAGCTCTCCCACTTGTCATCTGCCTTTAGTCCATTGATTACTTGTCTGACTATTTGCTCTTCCTCAATCTCCTCTCCAACACTTGCAAGTTGGTCTGCAATGTCTTTGACTTTGGTAACAAAATCTGAAACAGATTGCTTTGATTGCTTCCTAAGAGTTGTAAACTCAATCCATAGCTGATTCTTTCTGGCCCTTGTGCTTGATGAAAAATAAGTTGACAAGGTTTCCCAAGTCTCTTGGGAAGTTTTGCAATTCCTCATGTGTGGTAGAAGGAAATTAGAAATAGAGTTTAGAAGATATGACCTTGCCAAAGCATCTTTTGCACACCATTGATTGAGTCTCTCTTGCTCTTCCTTGGTGGGTAGGCCTCTAGCTTTGAATGAGGGCAATTCCTCATCTCCTGATATGAATCCAAACAAGCTCCTTCCTTGTAGATAGGTCTTCATCCTTAGAGACCAAGCTTGATAGTTGTTCCTGTCTAATTTGTCAATGAAGGAAGGGAAACCATCACCCATGATTACCTTATTTGCTCTGATACCACTGTTGGGAGTGATGGTTGGATGCACTCAAGGAATGAGTTGATGCTGCAAAACCTGCTTCACACCTGCCCTCCTTTAACTCGAGATATGCTTAGTACACTTGCTTATCTTCCAGATGATACCAAGAAACCATATATGTGTTTTGCAAATGTTATAAGTAATGATCAAATCAAGACAGACTACTTGTGACTTCAAAATTCTGAAAAACTTGCTATTTTGGTAGTGACACCTGCTCAGTCTTTTACTCAGTATGACCAGCACACATAAAATTGATCTAATTCCTTCTGAACATATTCAATTAGCTTAACAAGCTTCCATTTGCAAGTGGAATGAAGGAAAATGACAAACTACACTCTGAGAAATCAATTTAGCAAACTTAGGAACACCCCCGACATTTTAGGAACTGTATAGAAAAATACTAGAGGCTATTTTGTGCACGATTTCTCCCAGATGGTTGATCCAATGACCTTCAAATTTTGTAGGCATATAGTATGCTTCAAGCTTGTTCCAATGTGCTTTGAATCACTTGATTTGACCGAGTAGATCCAGAGATATGCTCTGTTGAAGTTGACAGACTTGGAGAGTACACTCAGAGAATAACAGAGATGATAAATGTCAGTATATGTATTAGATCTATTGATTGTACATTCCCATTGGCATGATATGTAATGCCCAATGGTACTCAGAGGTGTTGGCTATGGTGTAGCACACACACACTCAAATGATTTACTCAGAAATGCCTCGGGAAGAGTGAAGGATACCCGCGACATTTTCCTAGTAACTTTTTATAGAGATTGAGTAAGATTTTGAATTTCAAATCCAAGTCAATCTCCTAGAATCTTTCACCTAAAGATTGATTGAGATATTCTCTCAACTAAACAATCACTTTTCCACGAATTAAACTAGTAGGTGTGATTACATGAGTGGTTAAAGTCATATTGACTTTTACAAGAGATAAAAGGTAATAACCAATAAGCATTGGTTCCTATGATGCTTCTTCCATGTAGATATATCCTTCAAAGGTTCCAAGCTACTCTTTCAAGGTCCAAGCTTTATGTGAAGTCTTTAATGTTGATATCCAAGCCAAGTGTTAAGGCTTGAATTACACCAACATATTTGACTCAAACAAGATACATTCAGGATCGGCTTCTCAAGTTCAAAATGGAGAACACTAAACCTGCAGGTACACCTTTGGAGATGAATCATAAACTTAGTGTTTATGAAGGTGAGAAAATTGAAGACATTAAAGAGTATCAAAGCTTGGTAGGTAGCTTGATATATGCTACTCACACAAGGGCGGACATCTCATATAGTGTGGGAGTGCTTAGTCAGTTCATGCACTCACCAAGAAGACCACACATGGATGCGGCTAAGAGAGTACTTAAGTATCTCAAAGGTACAATCAACGAAGGTATATTCTATCCTTACTCTTCCGATTTGGATATCAAAATCTACTCAGATGCAGATTGGGCAGGAGCTTAGGATGATAGAAAAAGTACATCTGGTTACTTAGCATTTGCAGGTTCAAAGCTAGTGTCATGGAGTTCCAAGAAGCAACCAACAGTTGCTTTATCCTCAACTGAAGTAGAGTACAGAGGCTTGACCGTAGCAACTCAAGAGGCAATATGGTTAAAAGCATTGTATACAGATTTGGGACTTGTGAGTTCCAAACCTCACATATTTGGAGATAATGTAAGTTCCATGCATCTAGCGGCAAATCCTATTTTCCATGCAAGAACCAAGCACATAGAAGTCCATTACCACTTCATCAGGGAGAAGCTCATGGCAAAGGAGATCGACATTTCTTTTGTGCCGACTGAAAAGCAAGTAGCAGATATGATGACGAAGGCACTTGATGGAATAAAGCTTTGTAGATTCAAAGCTATGGCAGGTATTCAACCTATCAGAGAATGAAGACTCAAGCATACTTTAGCTTGAGGGGGAGCTGTTGGAACATCAAGCTTACACTATGCTTGAGGTGGATTTGATCTACATCAAAGGCTATCGCGTCGAAAGAATATCCGTTGGAGAGTTCTTTTTCATATGCTCATTTATTGTATTTTTTGAGAATATTTTGATGGCTCATTTACCCTTGTAAAAGCCTTGAGTTGTACACATGTAAAGGTACAAATATAGAGCCAAAATCCCACGAAATTTTGGTGGTTGAAGTTGCATTCAATCAAGCAAATCAAGTCACCTAAAAGTAGATCAATCAAGATCTTCACTTTTCCTAGATTATAGGGAAGTGAATTGATTCCCTCCAACAACCATTCCCACCTTCATTTGAATTCAAATTCAAGTTGTAAAAGTCGTGGAACACTCCTAGAGGATATATAAGGAGTTGAAATCACTTGTATTATACATGGAAGCAATATACATACACTTGTGACCATCATTGTCTTGCTCCTTCAATTTTCTGCATCATCTTCTTCGCCAACAGTAATCTTGCAGAGGCTGTTGCTCTCTGCTCAGAGCTCTAATTTGAGTGCAAGAGGACTCATTGGAAAGGTATCAGTGTCTAGTTAATTCCTGTAAATTTTCAAAGCATTTAGTTCAGCAGATTTGAAGAAATCTCAGTTTTTCTGCCTCGGGGTAAATCTCTGCGTATTCCTGAAAAATAGGAAGTACCACCGGTGAATGTCGCATTCATTCCTCTAGCATATTTTGCTTATTCCTTATACTTTTGTGCATTCCATACACTCAACCCTATGTGTATCACTCCCATAAAAGGATTTTTTCAAACTGTAATCACGCTGGTCGCTATGGGCATATGAAGTTCATTGTCTCTTCCATAGATAGTAAGTTTTTTGAGCTAGTCGACCCGCGAATCTATCTGTTTTGTATCGACTCATTCTCCTTGATGCTCCAAAGTACATAGTGTGTTTCTTTGCACTTATAGCATGCCTATAAGGTCTATTTGAGTCTCCAAAAGCTCAAGGGCTGGTCTTGTGCCGGTTGGCTTGACCAAACTTCATCGCTTCGAAACGCACTTTTCTACCTTCGACAAGCTTCTCCAAGTTCCTTCAGGGAAGACGCTTCACCTTCCACGTAGATCATGCAGCATTGGTGTATCTTGTGCGCCAACAGCATTTGGGAGGATGGTTAGCATGATGGATCTTGCTGCTTCAAGAATTTGATTACTCCATTGTACATCGACTAGGGTCAACACACGCACTGGCTGACTTTCTCTCTCGGTTGGATTCCGGTGAGCCTCCGGAGGGAATTAATGATACAACACCAGCCATCTATACAACAGATACAATATAGGATGATCAACAGGAATTACCGGTACCCTCTTCTTACTATGACACCTTGCTTCTGTTCTTGACTAGTGGATGTGTGCCTCGTATGATTTCTTCAGCTACTAGACGAAGACTAGCCATGTACAGTCGATGCTTTTGGTTGATTGTCAGACAATTATATTACATGGATCACTCAGGAGTACTACTCAGATGTGTCCAGCCACATGAAATTGCTTGAGTCGTTACCATGGCCCATACTTCCCCAACCGGAGGACATTTTGCGGCAGACCTGACTCACCAGAAGCTTCTGCAGAGTGGATTGTGGTGGCCCACTATGTATCGTGACGTGACCAAGTATATACAACAGTGCGATGAGTGCCAACATTCCAGTCAGCCTTTACAGCGAGACTAATTTCCCTCTCTAACTTGTTGTGCCTCTGGAACCATTTCAGAAATGGGGTTGGGATTTCATAGGACCAATTACACCTCCGACAACAGTCACCAATAACGGATATATTCTAACATGCACAGATTACGCAACTAGATAGGCTGAAGCATGGGCTCTCCGATCAGCTACAACGACTACGGGTGTTAAATGTTTAATGAAGGATATCTTTCCGCTCTACGGGTTACCCTTGGAGATAGTAACTGATCAAGGTACGCTCTTTGTAAATACATTAATGCAAGTGCTTACGAAAACATTCCAGATTGTGCACAAATTTAGTTCTCCCTATTACCCACGAGCAAATGGACTTGCTGAGAGCACCAACAAATCTCTCTTAAAAATCTTGAAGAAACTGGTGTTATTGCATTGACAGATGGGACCAATTTCTACCTGGTTTACTATGGGCTTATCTTACCACATACAAAGTGGCGATCGAAACAACTCGTTTTAAGTTGGTGTATGAATTGGAAGTAATTGCTCTGATGGAATTGGTGGTTCCCAGTCTACGTGTGGCCCTAGAATGGAAGCTATTACCGAAAGAATCTTTTCCCTTTTGACTAGAGGCTTTACAGTCTCTAGATGAACAACATCTGGAGAGTTTCCTCGTGTTGTAGGAAGTGAAGCTGAGATAGGCCAAAACCCATGATCGTTTCGTCAAAACCCCTATGTTTACGATAAACCAATTAGTCCTCTTCTATAATGCTAAGTCTAATAGATCTATCGAAAAATTTAAGTTGCAGTTGTTCGGTCCATACCAGATTGTTGAACAATGTTGGTGCAAGACAAGCCTACACACATTGGCTTGGAACTTTGGAACTTTGGAAGATGGACTTGGAACCCTTGAAGAAAGTCTCTACATGAAGAAAGAACCATAGGAACCTATTCCTATATGTTATTACCATTTTACTCATTTGTAAAAGTCATTATGACTTGGAATATCTTGTAATCACACCTACTTGAGAGAGTCGTGGAAAAGTAGATGATGTGATTGAGGGAATATCTCCTTATATTTAGATGCTAGATTGAAGGGAGCCAAAACTTGAATTCAAAATTCAAACTCTTACTTAACTCCTATAAAATGGCTAGTAAAAAAGTCGCGGGTACATCTGTTCATATCCCGAGGCTAATCCATTTATCATTGAGTGTGTGTGAGCTAAACCATAGCCTACACCTCTGAGTACCATTGAGCATCACATTTCATGCCAATGGGAATGTACAATCATTAGATTTAATCAATATACTTACATTCACAATTTCTGGTTTCTCTGAGTGACTATCTTCAACTCTGTCAACTTCCAAGAGGCATATCTCAAGATCTACTGAACCAAATTGGATGATTCAATGTGCATTGGATTCAGCTCAAAGTCTACTATACACCTACAAAGTTTGAAGGCTATTGGATCAACCATTATAGAGAAATCGCAGTCGGGGTGCTCACTGGTCTGTGACTGTAAGTCTCCTAAAAAATCGGGGGTACACCTTTTTTTGCTAAAGTGATTTCTCTGAGTGTTGTTTATCATTACCTTTCATTCCACTTGCAAATGGAAGCTTACTAAGCTAATAGAATATCTCTAGAAGGAAGTTTGCTAATTCTAACTACACTGGTCACACTGAGCATAACACTGAGTAGGTGTCAATACCAAAATAGCAAGTTTTTTAGGATTTTGAAGTCACAAGTAGTCTGTCTTGATTTGATCATTACTCATAACATTTGCAAAACACATATATGGTTTCCTGGTATCATTTGGAAGCTCAAGGAGTCTACTAAGCATATCTGGAGTCAAAGGAGGGCAGGTGTGGAGCAGGTCTAGCAGCACCAACTTGATCTTCTGAGTGCATCCAACCATCACTCCCAACAGTGGTATCAGAGCAAATAAGGTAATCATGGGTGATGGTTTCCCTTCCTTCATTGACAAATTAGACAGGAACAACTACCAAGCTTGGTCTCTAAGGATGAAGACCTATCTACAAGGAAGGAGCTTGTTTGGATTCATATCAAGAGATGAGGAATTGCCCTCATTCAAGACTAGAGGCCTACCTACAAAAGATGAGCAAGAGAGACTCAATCAATGGTGTGCAAAAGATGCTTTGGCAAGGTCATATCTTCTAAACTCTATTTCTGATTTCCTTCTACCACACATAAGGAATTGCAAAACTTCCCAAGAGACTTGGGAAACCTTGTCAACTTATTTTTCATCAAGCACAAGGGCGAGAAAGAATCAGCTATGGGTTGAGTTTACAACTCTTAGGAAGCAATCAAAGCAATCAGTCTCAGACTTTGTCACCAAGGTCAAAGACATTGCAGATCAACTTGCAAGTGTTGGAGAGGAGATTGAGGAAGAGCAAATAGTCAGACAAGTGATCAATGGACTAAAGGCAGATGACAAGTGGGAGAGCTTTACCACAGCAATGGACTTATACATGGACATTCAAGCACCTGATCTAACAACCTTGATTGGACAACTCTTTACACATGAAGCTAAGATCACAAAGAATGGAGAGCAATCAAAAGGTAACAATCCCTCTGCCCTATATACTGATAAGAAGGCTAAAGACAAGGGTAAAAGCAAGAAGGTTGATGAAGAAGGCTCTACCTCCCAAGCAAACTATGCAGGGAGAGGTAGATTATCTAGAGGTAGGGGCAGAGGAGGTAAGTCAGGTAGGGGGAGACCCTACAACCAATCTCCATGCAATATTTGTGGCTTGTCTAACCATACTACAGATGAATGCTACAAAAATTACAAGAACCAAAGAGGAAGAGGTCACCAAAGAGGAGGATACTCTCAAGGCAGAGGCAGATTCAACCAATCTCAAGGCTACCATGGCTACAACAATAATTATAACAACAACTACAATCACAATGGCAACTATCAAGGTGGATACAGAAATAAGAAAGACTACAACAATTATGCAGAGGAGCAAGATGATTCCTTATTGATCATGAATATGACATCTAAGTCACGTATCAATGATGATCACTTATTCTATATTGATTCAGGTTGCTCTAATCATGTAGCTGGAAATGTTGCATTGCTTTCTGATTTGGAAGAACCCAAAAGCAAGCATCAAGTGCAGACAGGTGATGACACTAAACATTCAGTTGTTAAAGTAGGCAATGTCAAAACTAGTGATGGTAATCAGAATTTATTGAGCAGAGTATTGTATGTTCCAACAATCACCAAGAACCTAATGAGTGTAGGTCAGATTGTGGAAAAAGGTCTACAGGTCATGTTCACTCAACATGGTGCATATGTGGAGGATCCAAGACATGGATTCACAAGGATAGCCAAGGGAGAAAAATCAGGTAGATTGTTTACCTTTGAACTTGAAGACACTAAGAATATTGCCTTGTACAACTATAAAGATCAAACCCTATCAGAATTGGAGATTTGGCACAAGAGATTAGGTCACATTGGAGAGAGGACCTTAAAGCAAATGAGTAGGGATCAATGTGTGCTTGGGATACCTAATGTATCCAAGCAACACATGATATACAAGTGTGGGGCTTGTCAATTTGGTAAGTCACACAGATTGCCTTATACCAAGAAAGGTTTTATGCATGAAGATTATCTGGAATTGGTGCATACAGATGTTTGGGGACCTAGCAAGGAGCCATCCATATCTGGATCAAGGTACTATGTGTCCTTTATTGATGACTATAGCAGGTGGACTATCCTATACTTCATGAAACATAAAGATGAAGTATTTAATTGTTTCAAAAAGTATCTTGCATTAGTTGAAAATCAAACAGGTAGACATTTGAAGAAGCTAAGGTCAGATGGTGGTGGAGAATACTTCTCCAATGACTTTGAAGATTTCTTGCAGGAAAGAGGCATCAAGAGGGAGATTACTACAAGGTACTCACCTGAACAAAATGGGGTAGCTGAGAGAAGGAATAGACTCATTGTAGAAATAGCTAGGTCTATGCTAAATGAAAAGAAATTGCCAAACTATCTTTGGGCAGAGAGTGTATCTACTGCCACATATTTAATTAACAGGTTGCCATCAAAGACACTTGATGGAATGATACCCTATGAGGCTTGGCATGGTAAGAGACCATCTCTGGATCATTGCAAAATCTTTGGTTGTGTTGCATATGTGCATATTCCCTCACAGGTAAGGGGAAAGCTAGACCCTAAAGCTGAAAAATGTATCTTCATTGGTTATGATTTGAATCAGAAGGGATACAGATTCTACAACCCCTCAAACAAAGGCTTCAAGGTAAGCAGAGATGTCATCTTTGATGAGAATGATTCATGGTATGAAAATGAATGCAGGAAGGTTAGTCTACCTTATGACATGGAAGAAGATTTTCCCAAACTTATCAGGCAAGAACCAATTCAGAAAGAGGACACAAGCTCAGATGATGAAGACACCATCAACATTGAAGAGTTCAAGGCTTGGAAATCCAAAGGGAAGATGAAGATGAAGCAACTAGAAGATAATCCAGAATCCTCAACTCAAGCTATTAGGAGATCTCAGAGAGAAAAGAAAAAGCCTATTAGGTATGGGTATGATACTTCACTTGTAATCAAGCACTCTGTATATCTTGCAAAGGATCTCTTGAATGAAGAACCAGGTACATTTGAAGAAGCAATCACTAAACCAGAATGGAAGGAAGCAATGGATGAAGAAATGGAGGCTCTCAAGGAAAGTGATACTTGGAACTTGGTACCCAAGAAGGACTCCATGAAGGTAATAGGATCCAGATGGATCTACAAACTCAAAAGGAACTCAGATGGTACAATAAACAGGTATAAAGCTAGGTTGGTAGCCAAGGGTTTTGCACAAACCCAAGGCATTGATTATGAGGAGACATTTTCTCCTGTGGCCAAGATGCCAACTATCAGAGTTATGGTGAGTGTAGCTGCATCCAAGAATTGGAACATGTACCAATTGGATGTGAAGAATGCATTCTTGAATGGATGGATATCTGAAGAAGTCTACATGTCACAACCACCTGGCTATGAAGATCCCAAGAAGGTAAATCATGTTTGTAAATTAAAGAAGGCTCTGTATGGATTGAAGTAGGCACCTAGAGCATGGAATTACAGGTTGACAACCTACCTCCTAGACCAAGGATTCATAATGAGCAAAGCAGATACTTCATTGTTTATCAAAAGGAACAATTCAGAGGTAATATACTTGTGTGTCTATGTTGATGACATCATTATTACAGGAAATGATGTTCAGGGAATTAGACACATCAAAGGACAAATGATGAAGGAATTCAAGATTAATGATCTTGGATTATTGAAGTACTTCCTAGGACTTGAATTGGTCTATACAAATTCAGGTATCTTTATTACTCAGAAGAAGTACATTCAGGACATGGTCAAGAAGTTTAATTTGCAGGAAGCTAAAGTCTCAAGCACTCCTATGGAGGTCAACCATAAACTCAGTGCTCATGAAGGGGAAGAACTCCAAGATATTACAGGTTACCAAAGTTTGGTAGGTAGTCTAAATTATGCTACCTTAACCAGGATTGATATATCATATGGTGTTAGTGTACTTAGCCAATTTATGCACAAACCAAGAGTACCACATTTGGAGGCAGCAAAGAAGATAGTAAAGTACCTAAAGGGAACACAAAATCATGGTTTGTACTTTCCATATTCATCAGACATTGATATTAAGGTATACTCAGATGCAGATTGGGCAGGTTGTAAGGATGACAGGAGGAGCACATCTGGTTACATATGTTTTGCAGGTGATAAACCAATTTCTTGGTCATCCAAGAAACAACCCACAGTAGCTTTATCATCTACTGAGGCAGAGTATAGAGGGCTAGCAAATGCCACTCAAGAAGCTATATGGTTGAAGCTTTTATATTCAGAATTGGGTCTATACACAAGGCCACCAATCATATTTGGTGATAACACAAGTTCTCTTCACCTTGCAGCTAATCCAATTTATCATGCTAGGACAAAACACATAGAGGTTCATTACCACTATGTGAGGGAGAAGTTACTAAGCAAAGAGATTCAATTGACTTATGTGTCTTCTAATATGCAATGTGCAGATTTGCTTACTAAAGCTCTGGATGGAAGCAAGCTATGCAGATTTAAATCCATGATTGGATTGCAGGAAATAATTGAAGACTAGAGATGAAGACTTGAGCCAAAGTGTTTGGCTTGAGGGGGAGCTGTTGGTGCAAGACAAGCCTACACACATTGGCTTGGAACTTTGGAACTTTGGAAGATGGACTTGGAACCCTTGAAGAAAGTCTCTACATGAAGAAAGAACCATAGGAACCTATTCCTATATGTTATTACCATTTTACTCATTTGTAAAAGTCATTATGACTTGGAATATCTTGTAATCACACCTACTTGAGAGAGTCGTGGAAAAGTAGATGATGTGATTGAGGGAATATCTCCTTATATTTAGATGCTAGATTGAAGGGAGCCAAAACTTGAATTCAAAATTCAAACTCTTACTTAACTCCTATAAAATGGCTAGTAAAAAAGTCGCGGGTACATCTGTTCATATCCCGAGGCTAATCCATTTATCATTGAGTGTGTGTGAGCTACACCATAGCCTACACCTCTGAGTACCATTGAGCATCACATTTCATGCCAATGGGAATGTACAATCATTAGATTTAATCAATATACTTACATTCACAATTTCTGGTTTCTCTGAGTGACTATCTTCAACTCTGTCAACTTCCAAGAGGCATATCTCAAGATCTACTGAACAAAATTGGATGATTCAAAGTGCATTGGATTCAGCGCAAAGTCTACTATACACCTACAAAGTTTGAAGGCTATTGGATCAACCATTACAGAGAAATCTCAGTCGGGGTGCTCACTGGTCTGTGACTGTAAGTCTCCTAAAAAATCGGGGGTACACCTTATTTTGCTAAAGTGATTTCTCTGAGTGTAGTTTATCATTTCCTTTCATTCCACTTGCAAATGGAAGCTTACTAAGCTAATAGAATATCTCTAGAAGGAATTTTTCTAATTGTAACTACACTGGTCACACTGAGCATAACACTGAGCAGGTGTCAATACCAAAATAGCAAGTTTTTCAGGATTTTGAAGTCACAAGTAGTCTGTCTTGATTTGATCATTACTCATAACATTTGCAAAACACATATATGGTTTCTTGGTATCATTTGGAAGCTCAAGGAGTCTACTAAGCATATCTGGAGTCAAAGGAGGGCAGGTGTGGAGCAGGTCTAGCAGCACCAACTTGATCTTCTGAGTGCATCCAACCATCACTCCCAACAAACAAGTGGGACCCACAACTTTTCGGTTATCCACCTTAACTGGTCACCTTCTCCCTAAAGTGATTAATGGTTAGAAGCTTCAACCCTACTATCCGCCATCTACCAACTCATGAGGTGTCTTCAGTATTTTTCACTCTTTTTCGCTTGCCACTCGATTTTCTTTTCTCATCTCCGTGTTTCTATTGACCAACTAACCGTAATCCTTCTATTTTCTTATCTAACCATGATTAATAGCCGCCTCTGTGTCATTCCTTATGTTAATGTATGCATGTCATGATTATGTTGGTATATTTCCAATACTTCATTATGATTAGGGTTCTTGCCACCTGATTTTTCCAGTGTTTCTACTTAACCTTGTTCTTTCTGTTGTTAGTCGCTATTGTGTCTTTGTGTGTTTGCAAACCTTGTGTGCTCTATGTTTTCGCTTGTCTCTAAGTGCACGATGGAAGCTCTTGTGAACATAATAACCTTCCGTGCGGGTCTCACTCCGGATGTGAGTGAGTACTTGCGTGCTCGGGAACTTTTGGCCTTCGCTGAATTGCCTTGGCATTCAGTGGAGCGTCATCCCTTTCATGCGCACATTATCTTTGCCATAAAAGCCATGAATGCTACAGAGTAGTGTTGGCCCTTAACGTGCTTAAACCCTCGTGTAGTAGTTACACTAAACACGGTTGCTGAGGGGCTCCGTCTCCCTCAAGAAGGGTTGGTCAATGGACCACTCCCTCCCCTAGCGACCATGAAGGAATTATTTCCCTGGTACTCATCTAATGAGTTTGCCATTCTCTGCCAACCCGAGCCAGAGTGCACCATGTTGCAATTTCTTGTCGCTGCCTTAAACTTGCAAAAATGCACGTATGGTATCTCTCGAACTTTCTATTCGATGATTGACACTGCCTCACGAGAGGGGGTCAATTTCACATCCTTTTTCTTCTGGTGCATTCACTGTGAATGCTTAGCAGCTACCAAACAACTTGCCAAGCATGAAATTCCCCGTACCAGATTGCCCCACCTCCTCACCCTTCTCCTTTCGATGATACAAGCCGTGCAACCACCTCCAACAGATACCATGCTCTTACATGAGGAATCTACACAGATGCTCAAAGATGACAATGATGAAGACCTGCTCCATTTCTTCCAATGAAAACATAGATGAATTAGCCCATCACAAAGCGAGGTGCAGGGTTCCACCGCAGTTCAAGAAGTTGAACTCTTTCATGACACCACCACTTCCTTACAGGTAGAATCTTTCCCGTTGTCTCCTAGTAAGCAGCCAAAAAAAGACATTATTATTGAAGATGTAGCTGAAGTCTCATAGTGGGGGGAATCTCATCAATTGGATGTTGAGGCTATGAAGGAGATAGTGGAAGATACCACTGTTATTGAGTATCATCCTCTTTCACCAACCGCAGATGACCAAGTAGATACAGTCAATCAATCAACTGGTAATGAAGAAGCAGTTACTGAAGCTGCCCTGTCGGTCCCTCAACAACATCAAAACAAGAGGGTTCAACATCTTGTATTACCTTTGTCATGTAGGCATAATGATGAGCCATGTAACTTTCATTTTTCAACTTTTGCACTCCATTCCACATCCTCCTAGATCTTCTTGGTCCTATATCACTTCTCCTTGTATCATTTGCATGTGCCTTTCTTTCTCTTGGTGTCTTCATAGAGGGAAATCCAAGTTCCGCATCAAGAATCTTTTCTGAATCGCTTGAATATCCATCAACATCTTCAAAACCTACAAATGATTTACTACCAGTAGAAAGCTTTTCTTCACCTTTCTTAGACGTATTTGATGAACTTGTTGGACTCAAATTTTCATGCAATCTTCTACTCCATGGATTTAAGTGGGAACTATAGCTTGGTGATGCATCCAGTCCACTCAAAACTTGAGATTCTACACTTAATTTTTCAGCATTTTCTTTGTCATTTGATTCATGATTAAGCCCATCTTTGGCATCTGCATAGAAGTTTGACATTTCATCAAATAACATATCTCCTTACCTTTACCTGTAGTGTGAGTGGGTTATAAACTTTATATCCCTTTTGTTCAAGAGAGTATCTAATGAAGATACATTTTTCTGCTTTTGGATCAAGATAAATTCGCAAACCATCTGGAACATGTACATATGAAATGCAACCAAATACTTTCATATGTGATAAGTTTGGCTTTTATTTGTAAACTTCTCTTCAGGTGTAACTTGATGTACAACAGTAGTTGAAGTTCTATCCATGATATATACAGTAGTATGCACATCTTGTGCCCACTAACAATTAGGTGTATTCCTCTTAGCCATCAAGGATCTTGCTATTTCTACAATATGTCTATTTTTTCGTTCAGCAATGCCATTCTTTTGTGGTGTGTACCGGCATGAAAACTGACCTTGAATTCCATGACTTTTAAGAAAGTTGTTGAACTCATTTGACATGTATTCACCTCCTCCATCAGATCTTAATGTTTGAATATACTTCCATGTCTACTTTTCCACCATAGCTTTAAAATTCGTGAAGTAAGTGAAGACCTCACTCTTCTGTTTCATGAACAATACCCACACTTTTCATGTATGGTCATCAATGAAGGTAACATAAAACTTGCAACCACCCATAGATGTGGTCTTTGCAAGACCCCAAACATCTATATGTACTATTTCTAGCACATTGTCACTATCATGCTTGTCATGTAGAAACGATGCTCTTGACTATTTACCAGATTGATATCTTGCACATACCTTTTGCCTTTCTGCAACTTTGAAATTTGGTAGCCCATTGACAATCTCCCTTGACTGCATCAATTTCAGCCTTTGCAGATTTGCATGTCCAATTTGTTTTTTGCCAGATTTCTATATCAACAATAACTCCTACAACTTTTGCAAACATGGTTGCATCATTTTAGGAACTTTTAGATTTAAGGTGAACATCCTACCCACTTTGTTTCCTTTGGTATTCAATCATCCACTCTGTTTGTACTCTTCTACATATAACCCATTAGCATTGAACCTAACTTCTAATCCATGGTCCACCATTTCTCCAAGCGAAACTAGATTCTTTGTTATATTTGGAACATACAGCGCATCAACAAGACCTTTTACCTTCCCATATTCCATAGATAATGCTATGTTTCCTGTATGCTCCATCGGGTGTATTGTGTCATCATCATCTATTTCAACATATCCAAAAACTGGCAATTTTTGCAAACTACTAAACCATTCCACATGATAGATCATGTGGTCTAAACGATGAAAAAATTCTAAAACATTACTGCTCGATTTTGGAACATCAACACACATCATATTCATCATACGATATTGAACCATGAATAGCTTCTTTCAATCATGTACACTTGTGGATGCATAGTTGTATTATTGCCTTCTATTATCTTGATTCTTCAACTTGCAATCAGGTTCAAAATGTCCAAGTTTACCACAATTCTAGCATCGTTTACTGTCATTACCTTAATCATTTCTTTGGAAATTTCTGACCTCTTTGGCTCCCCTTGCCTCAAAACTGTCCTCTTCCTCCTGCATGATTCTGTTGTTGACCTTGGTCTTGGTAGTAGATAAATCTAATAAATCTCAATGAAGTGTCCTTGACATATACCGTCATGACTACTATACATGTCCGAGAAAAGGAAAATTTATATGTGTTGATCATCAGATGTTGAGCTTGATGTCTCAACAAATCTAGCAGACTGTCTATGTTCATGATGCAGAAAATGGTTTAATTCTTGGGAAAGAAGAAGAAGGGAGAAAATTCTAAAGACCTAGCTAAATTTCACCAAGCTAGTAGGTCCACCAAAGGGAGGATGTCCAATCAAATATTATATGCTAAATATAATTGATACATTCATATTTGATATGCAAAATGTAAAAGGTTACTTTATCACTATGTAGATAGGAATTCTCAAAATGATAAAAGCATGATTGGAATGCTTCTAGAGGTCAACATAAGGACCATGAAATTATTGGGTTTGCATTTGAGAATAGAAACATTACTTTTGATTTTAGTAAAGCTCTAGACAAGTAGTGTCTTATGTCCTAATTCAGTCGAGTGAGATTTATGCAAAGCATCCATCTTCAAACTTTTGAGGATGATTTTAGTACTACATTTTTTGAATAGGAAACAAAAATTTTAACACTTTTTTTTCTATAGTCTGATGCAAGAATAGTAGCATATGAAAGCATATTTTTGGAATACCACATCAAGAATACAATGGAGGCTATAGAAGCACCAATAAATTGGATGAAGGCTGTGATAGAAGTAATAAATGATATGAAATCAAAAGATAGTAAAAAATATATCAAGCTTCAATAGGTGTACAATAGAAAACAGAAGTAGTAAAAAAGTCAGCCAAAAAATGTACATAAGTCTTGACGAGGACATTAAAAGTTTTATGATGGAAGGTTTGTTGAAGGAATATTTTCAAACACTTGTACATTGACACTTTTTCTCTATAAATAGCCAAACAATAGAGCTAGAAAGATTTACATTTTTGAAAACTCAAGAATAGGCTTCCTTGCGTTGATAAAGACATATGTACAAATTTAATAACTTTCATCAAAGAACAATAGAAAATAGTTTAGGAGTCGTGAAGTTGAGAAAGTATTTTCTTTGGAAGTGGTATATAAGTGAATGTAGAGACGGATTGAGGGACACAATGTTATTTGTAATTTTTTTCTTTGAGAATAGAGAGCTCCTTCTTCATTGTGATGCCTTTATGTGACGTCTTGTGTACCTTGTAGTTTGTTGTTTGGCTGATCAATTAGTTTTAAATTGAGCTAAGAATTGAATATGAGATCCTTCAATATGAATCTAATAGTCGGTTTGATCTTTTCTTGGTTTGGAGAAAATAATCTATTTTGAAGTTGTTATGCCATTGGTTTTTACTCAACATATGTATGTATGTGTATGTATATATGTGCATGTGTGTGTCATACATGTATGTGTGTGTATGGATGCATGCATGTGTGAATGCATTTGCATGTATGCATGTGTTTGTATGCATGTGTGTATGTGTGTGTGTGTCATGTATAGGTATTTCTGTGTGATGTGCATGTGTATGCATGCATGTGTGTATGGATGGATTTGTTTGTGTGATGTGTATGCATGTATGTGCATGTCTTTGTATGCATGTATGTGCATGTGTGTGTGGAATGCATATGTATGTATGTGCACGTCTGTGCGATATATGTATGTATGTATGTATGATTGCTTTTGCATTTATGCATGTGTGTATGTGTGCATATGCATGTTTCTATGTATGCACCTATGTGTAATGTGTATGTATGTGCATGTGTGTGTATAAATGTGTGAGGGCATGTATATATTCTTGTGTGTGGGCATGCATGTATGTATGTATTTGTATATGCATGTGTATGTATGTATGCAAGTGTGTGTATGTGTGCACACGTATCTATGTATGCATGTCTCTATGCATGTGTATCGGCATTTGTGTATGTATGCATGCTTACATGTATGTGTTTGCATGTTTGTATGTATGCATATGTGTATGTATGCATGTGTGGCACGCGTATGTATGTAAGCGCATGGATTTGTGACATATGCATGCGTGTGCATGCATTCATGTGTGCATGTATGCATGTGTGTATATACATGAATGTGTGCAAGTTTGTATGTGTTATCTTTTTCTTCCTTATAGAATTTGTTTCTCAATTATAGAATAGTCTTTAAAATGCTCTTCCAATGCTCTCTTTCTCGCTCATCATGCTCCTTTTGTGTATGTTCACGCTTATAAGAACTCTACCTATGTTTTTCTCTATTCAAGTGCCATTTTCTAGTAGCTTATTGACGATTGTTCCTCTGGAAAGTATTTCAAACATAAGTGGTAGTTAGACACATAATCATCTAGTTACTTTTGGTGTGTCTGACAAATAAAATGCTAAATGCCTTAGCTCTTGGGTTGTTCAATTCGTTCCTTTGAACTTTCCATTGATTTACATGAGCTTTTTAGATCATTCTTTTTCTTTCTATGTTTTGTACACATCTGAATAGAAATCCATTTGAATCTTTGAAATATAAGCTAGGTGTTACTATGAAAAGGTTTCTTACTTTCCTAAGTTTATTGTCTTCTTTTATAGTTCATTCTATGATGTGGCCCATGTGTGAGCATAGGCACCAATTCTAGAGCCCATGATGGACATACTTCTAAGTTCAATGGGTAATCATCTAGAATTCCATGGTTCATTCTTGATGTGATCTAACATGAGTATTTCTTTTTTTTAATGACTACATCAAAGTTAAATTCCATCAATAAAAGAAACCATATGATTAGCCTTTCAATATTGAAAGGTTTGTTGACAAAATATGACAAAGCTTGATCATCAATGAAGAGTTTGAATTTATTGGATAGTAGGCAGTGTCAAAATTTCTCTATGATGTAGACAATCCCTAATCCTTCTCTTTTTGTAGTAGTGTAGTTTCATTTATGTAAGCTCAAATTTCTACTTGCATATGAGAAAGCATGATCTAGTTTTCCTTAAATTCAATAGCAAAATTGGAAGCATCTGCATGAGTATGGAATGGTTTCTTCTAGTTAAGCACTTTTAATATTGGTGTAGTACTCAATATTCTCTTGAATTCAATGAATGCTTGCTCATATTCACCACTGAAGTTGAACTGATTTAGCAAACCATATAATGTTTTAGCTATGATCTCATACATGTGGATAAATATAGAATAATATTTGTACTAGCTCTCAAGGACTTGAACTTCCTTTATATTCTTGGATTTGGGTAACTTTAAGATCACTTTGATCTTATCTTCATCCACAGAGATACAATTCCTACATACAATTTGTGCTAGTATTTTGCCTTGTCGCACCATAAAGGCACAATGTTTTAGGATTCAAGCATACTCCATATTGCCTATACTTGTCAAAGATATGTCTTAACTCAGGTATATGAAAAGATTTATTGGAAGTGTAGGTGCAAAGATATCCACATATATTTCCATACTCTTCCTTGGAAATTCCTTGAAGACATGAAACATGAATCTTTCAAAAGTGGTTGGTGCATTGGTTAGGCAAAAAGGCATACACCTAGTAGTGTATACACCATCTTTGGTAGTGAAGATAGTCTTATGTTGATCCTCAATAGCAATGGCTACTTATTTTTAGTGTGAAAATTAATCAAGGAAGTTGTACACTTCCTTGCCTGCTACTCTTTAAAAAAAGGTAATTACTAATATGTAATGGGTTATTAGCTCTAATAGAGGAAGCATTAATTATTTTAAAATTAATACAAAGCCCAAAATTTCCATTCTTCTTGGGTACTACACCAAAGCAGAAACCTATTTGGTATGCTCAATCGCGTATAATAAAATTTTTCTATCTCCTCTAAAATCTTAGCTAAGTAGATATTAATATATGTGCAGGGTTTTTGTTTTGGAGGCTTTGTCTTAGGGTTCATATGAACCCTATGAGAAAAAATCTTCAAGTCTACTACTTTTAAATCCTTATAGGCTCATGAAAAGACATCACAATACTTTCATAGTAGCTCTACTAGTTCTTGATCCTCTTCTATGTGCATCTATACTCATCAATCTCTTACGTCGCTATGATTATCATCTCTTGTTCTTTGTTGTCATATGAAACTTCTTGTGCCCCTTGCTTAGGAATTTGAATATAAATTGTCCATTTTTCTACCCAATATAAGTGTGAAGGGACTTCAAAATATTCCCTTTTTTGGCCTACATTTGCATTGCAATCATCCCTCTTATTAGGGATTTTGGGTTGTTCTATTCCGATGAGGATGGTGCAATTCTCTTTAGTGTTGATTACTCCAATATCTTTTAAATATTCTTCTTTTAAGTCAAACTCAATCTCCACTATTATGATCTCATCCACACTCAGTCATGGTAACCAGTTTCTCGTTCATAGACAACTAGGGTTGCTAATATTTCCATCCAATCATGGGGCTCAAATGCTTCATCAAGAAATATTTGAGGGATAAAATTTGAGTCTTCTATTGTTCGTTCTCCTCCTAGCCATGACTTCAAACATTGGAGTCTCTTTTCTTCTCTAAGGAAAGCCTTGCAAATCCATAGTTGAGTATCCTCATTCATACATGATTGATCAAATTGGCATGTCGTCTTTCTCTTTAAGGATTGGACTCCAATGAAGAGATTGACATCCCTATAGGAGAAATTCTAGAAAGCTATCATGGTCATAGTGCCTCGATGGTGTAGGTTTATGGCATCGGTTCCCCAAAACTTGTTTGAACAAGAAAATTGTCAGTATCCTTGGATTTTAAGGCTCTCAACAAGAAAAATCAAGTTTATTCTTTGAAATAATCTATATTCATGTGGCAAAAATATATGGCATCATTAACGTCTTTTGTATACTAACATATTTTCAAGATTTATTCCTTTTACCATAGCATTAGTGTTCATTTAACTTTTTAATTGATGCCCTTAAGCCACGAGTCAAATGCTTGGAGTCTCACACCAAGATACAGATCAATAAAAAGATAGACGTGATCTTCTACTTTATTTCCTAGATTGTAGGAAAAGAAAACATGTGACACCAAACTCACTCTAGTGAGCTTTGTGAAAAGAAATTCATTGTTAGGATTTGTGGAACATCAAAAGGATTGTTTTATGAGTGTATATAATTACTCCACACACTTCTACTAAAAAGTTAAGTGAATACAATCAAGTTTGGTTCACGTTCTTGCTCCGTAGCCCTTCTTTTGCATAATGGTCTTTGTAATCAATAGTTTTGCAACTCTTTCTTCTCTTAGATCAGTATATGATAACTCATGTGATCTCTAAGACGATTGTTTTTACCACTACTCCTAGGCTGAAATAATGAGTCAGCAAGGCTTGTGTTCAAAAATAGTTGCCATGATTGCTACTAATTGATGTTGGAGCACCTAGGGAAGTCATGAGGTTGAGCATCTCACTCCAAAATCTAGCATCCATTTTCAACAAATAATAGAGGCTTACCTATTGATAGGTGTTTCTCAATATGTTACTATTGGAGAAAGGATTCATGGCTATGATCATTTCTAGCTTCGAATTGCTCTCTCAAAGGATTCATCTATGCATCCCTCTGAGTCTTTCTCCTTGTCGTTCTCTTTGCAGAAGTAAGCATCCTAGTTAGAATCCTTTGTGCATACTTGATGACATGTTCGTCCTATCAAAGTATCATAGTTTGTGATAGATAGCTCATTATGACTCTAGCTCTCTTGTGAGCTAGTTTCACTATTCTCGATTGCTCTACGTTCTTCCTCCAACACTCGCTGGACTCTGCACCATTATTGATGATATCTCCCAGAATTGCACAACATTAGCAATGGTTGGTCAGAGCAGTGTGTACTATGAGATAATTGCCTCAAAAGAAACATGGAAGTTATTATTTACATAGTGGAACATTTTAGACTCAAGAATGATAGGTAGGAGATGGTTGAACCACATCTTAAGATGGAGGATTAGAAAGTAATCGTAAACCATGGATTTTGGGGAAAGTGATTACTCCATCATACTCCTAGAATATTAGCCATGAGTTCAATTCCTCTTGGATACAACAATTGGCATTAGAGCCTAGGAAATAGTGTTGAGCAAGGTGGATAGATTTCACAAGGTTCATGGGCACCTAACGGCCTCTAGATAATGATCTTGGGTATTTTGTATCTAAAAAGGTACAAAAAGTAGTACATGTCATTCTGAGAACTTAGCCTAATAAAGACTAGTGTATCTCCTAATCTGTAGGTCAGATTTATATGTGTAAGATTGTTGGAAAGATCTTGAAATCTCTCAATTTAAGCACTAGATTGAGTGTCCAAGTTACCTAGCATGAGTGAGAACTAGGTTCAAGATACTAAGGTTGAAAAGATAGAATCAAGACATGAAGTTTATGAACAAGAAGGTTCAAGACACCAAGGTTGACAGAACACTAAGGTTGAGAACAAGAAGGTTCTTGACACTTTGCAAGGGTGAGGATATCAATTGAAGGGGTGATGACAAGGTGATCATTGAGGAAAATGATCTGTAGAAGGGAAAGATAGTCTTAGACTCAATAATCAGGATCAAAGGATGGTTGAACCACACTCTAAGAGGGAGGAGTAAAAAGTAATGTTAAATCATGGATTTTGGGGCAAGTGGTTAGCTGATCATATGCCTAGATGATACCTCATTGGTTCATAGCACCAAAATCTAGGAACCATGTGTTAGAAAGAGAACTTGTGCCTTAGTGTTCAAAATGTTGTCTAGTGTCAACATATCAACATCATTAGAAATAGCATTAACTCTGTTTATCTTTAGACTTGAAGTAGATGGTATTGGTAATTGTTTAACATGCCCATCAACATTCTATCCTTTACCTTTAGCATTCTTTAACATATAGCAATCTTTCTTCATATTTCCTTTCTTATGAAAATAATGGCACTTGATATCCCTCTTCCTTGATTTACTTCTACTCTTATTACATTTACCTTTCTTTCCCTTGTTCTCACTCTTGCCATGATTTTTATTATTTCCTTGCTAAGTGTCATAGACATTTCCTAACCATTCACTTTCTATGGATCTCCTCATTTAAGAGTGCTCCACATATGTCAGCATAGTGTGTATATGTTTTATAAAGGAAGTTCGGCAATAGCCTACTCTCCCGGACTTGAATTAAATTAAGAAACAAAGGTACAATAGAAGGGGACTAGTGCCCACGGGACCCCCCAAATCCCACAAAGCAGGGGAAGCTTGATTGAATCCTAGGTTGCATTACAGAGAAGGTTAATCACCCTCTCGTCGCCCTCATGTGGGGCCCACTTGGGTTTGAGCTTGTTGTTGTTCAAAAGGAGGACTTGATGGTGCCTGAAGGGGGGGGATTTCTTACTGTTAACAATCCTTTTGCCAAGGAGGAATAGTGATTTCTCAATCGACCACTCCCTGGAGGGATCGCCGAAGTTGAGAGCACACCTCTCCCGCCAAATTTTCCACAGGACTTCCCCTCTGATTGCGTTCCAGAGTGTCGCAGAGCAGCCGATCGCTTCTCCCAAAAGGACTTGTTTCCAACTAAGCTGTTTTTGAAGTCTGATTTTCATTCTAACCGTCTGCCAGATTCTATAGGAGCTGGGGCAAGTAAGGAAGATGTGTGGGACATCTTCGATAGCACGGTGGCAGCGTTTGCACCATGGAGGAATCCCACAAAGTTTGCTAGCCTTGCGGTTGGTCCAAATTCCTCGATGAAGAATTTGCCATAAGAGGACAGACTTCTTAATCTCTATAAGTGGGTGCCAGATACCCATGAATTTCATGTCCCACCGAAGCCGCGTCCAAGACAGGCACCACTTCTTGTTGAGGCACCACTTCTTAGTGTGTATATGTTTAGTATCTGGATTAAAATGGCACTTAAAGGCTGCATTTATAACCCAAACACTAGCCAACAAAACCTACAAGTGCCTATCAACTCCAGTATTTAGGCCCATAAAACCTACATAAACTTGTAGTGGCTACTCCCACCTTAAATGAAAGCATTTGAGTTAGTGGAAGCATTGAAGGCCAATCAAGAAGCCCAAACCCAACTATTACTATAACTATAACTCTAATGTAAGAAACAATGCTCAAAGGCCTACTTGGATGAGCACCTAAAGTGTGATGAACATATGATCATCAAATTGTTCTATAAAGATCTACCAAAACCAAGTAAATCTCATCAAATATGATTTTTTTTTGTATTTATAGAGGTCTAAAATTTTCCCCATTAGATTATGATGACATAAATCTAGACTGAACGAACTCTTTTTTGGTGGTAAACCCAAGATGCTACGATATGTCGAGTTCTTCCCCATGAAAACTTAAACTAGATCAAGCATATTTCCCTCTAGAACTTACAAGTCCATGGCTTTTGCTTTGGCAACTACAAGACCAAATAGCATGTAGAACTTGGCTTGATTGTTCTAAGATACTAGATCCTCTAAAGGGAAAACTATCAACCAAAAAATATATGGTTTGAGGCTCAATATATGATAGTGTCTTAATACTATCTTGTACAAGATCTTGCATGTGTCATGCTTAGTAGAATAATGCATATGATTAAAGCATGTCCGATGACTTTCAATAGTATATACCAGTCTATACTACAACACGTCCACTTTTGTAAAGGATATGCCACATTGGAATTCAACATAAGATAAGATCTAGACCATAGAATCTAAAAGTGGTGGCCGAGTTCAAGGAATAACATTATTTGCAAAACGTGTGTGCAAGTCACTTATGTGATAGCATATCAAGGAATATAATAATTTTCTTGACTATTTGGACTTACTTAATTTCAAACAAAGTATGCAAGTGAAGGAGTTTGAGAAGACATATTTGATTGCAAAATCATGTCAAGTGGGCAAAAGGATATTATCATTACTCTTTATGTGAACTTCCATATGAGCATCAAACATTGTTCTATATGCATGTTTTGAAAATACACATAGTGTCAGAGTTAGAAACACACTACATTGAGATTGGCCACACGACATACATTGATATTGAGCATATACACTACATTGATATTTCCCATTGTGATTCTTATGTATATCCTCAAGCTAAAAAGAGTTTGAAAATGTCATAGGATCAATAGGTAGCTTCTTGCATGATACTGATTTGGTAGCTCATACATGAAATGGGTTGATAGGTGATGACCAAGGGCGACCATTAACCAATTTATTATGTGTGATGGTATCACTACTGACGCCACTGAGTCATAACAAACGATAACAAAGACATTTTCTCATTTTAATTTGAGAAGAAATGCATGAAATGTCATAAAAATGGTTGGGTTTTTGTTTTCCACACTAGAAAACACTATTCGTGTTTAATAAGTGCCATGAAAAATTGTCAGTTTTTCTTATCAAATTCATGAAGTAGTTAGGCAAATTTTTTTTAAGGGAAAACAGGCTACCTAATGATCACGTACCTCCCATCAGAGTTTCACATTCTAGAGAATTGTGGAAATAGTGCCAAAAACTAAGAAGTACAACCTCTTGACATAGTTCTAGGTGTTGAGATATCAAGCTTAAAATCTAATGATCCAAGATGAAATGCATCATTTGCTTCATTTCTTTGACATGTATAGTGGGCATGCCAATATATGTCAAGGATAATTTAGTGACTTGTACTAGATTTATCTACCGAGAGTGATGGCACATTTGTTTCTTTCTAGCTCACTCATTCGTGGGCATTAGGGTTTTCTTTATTTATTTTCTTTATATATTGGAACAGTTGTATTATTGCATGAGGTCATTGTTGTATATTCTCTTTATGTAGAAGAAGACAGAGAAATATCATTCTTCCTTGTCTCAATTTGTGTGTGCTCCTCTCTTTGTGTGTGAGAATGTGTGAGAGCTCTCTTCCTTATCTCCTTTCTCATGAAATGGTATAAGAGCGAGTGTGACTATAGAGAGCTTGTGGAGAACATCGACCATGAAGAGCATGTGAGAAGGCATGGAGAAAGCGTGATTCAGAACTTAGATTGCTACAAAATTTGGTATGAGGTAGAAGGTGCCATGATATTTTTTCAAGTTATGGCTTTGGGGTTACTTGTTTTGCTCACATTTCACTTTCAAAGCCATCTAGACCTCTATTTTGAGCACATAAGGTGGGAGCCATGGAACAATTAGGTCGGTTTGCAAAACTATAACTTAGATTCTATTTGCCAGCACCCAAATATCCTACACCCAAAATTTCAAGCGATTCTGTGTACTCTTGATACATGAAGATTTAATTTTTCTAAGATCAAACTTTCACATGAGAGTTTTGATAGTGTTCAAGCAGAGGTATTGCTTCTAATGTTTTTGCAATCTTCGGAATTGCTACAAAAATGGAGAAAGCTGATGGAATGATTTAGTTTATGAGCGATAAGCTAGAAAAGAAGAACTTCCATGCTTGGAAATTTAGAATGATGAATTTCTTGATGGGAAAAAGATAAATCAAGAACACTAAAGGGATAACAAAAATGCTCTCCAATTACTAGAGAGGAATCAGATTGCACACTAGATAAGAGCTAATAAAGAGTTGAATCAAGGAGCACAAAAGGTAATCTATTGGTTGTCAACTAGCATATAGGATAGCATGATTGGGCACACATAGGATTACAGATAACACAACATGTCAACAGTTCAGAAGGGAGGTTATGACGTCTTGTGAACATTCCCTTACATACCAGCACATTTCTATGGTCATTATCAAGCTTTCCAGCTAAAGTTGCATGTAGGCCGATGAACAAGTGATTGAAGGATGAATAAAGAAACGGTATGAGTTCTACAGAAATAGGCTTTCCGATTGAAAGATGCCTCATGATGTTCTTATTGTTATCCTGCTGTTGTTTTAGTGAATGATTTAAGCATGTTAAGGATCTAGAGTTTATGTTAATGTGGAGCTATTTTGATTCGTTTCAGTATCCTGCGTCAATTTTTGAAATGATTTTGTCTCGTTTCTTTTGAAACGATTTTGAGTCAAGGCAGTTCACAGCTTGTCTAGCTATACATTTTGTGTTGTTTTTTTTTTTTTAATATAAAGGAAGTTCGGCAATAGCCTACTCTCCCGGACTTGAATTAAATTAAGAAACAAAGGTACAATGGAAGGGGACTAGTGCCCACGGGACCCCCCAAATCCCACAAAGCAGGGGAAGCTTGGTTGATACCTAGGTTGCAATACAGAGAAGGTTAATCACCCTCTCGTCGCCCTCATGCGGGACCCACTTGGGTCCCGCATGAGGCTTTTGTGTTGTTGGCTAAGTATTGATGCTCTTAATTTAAATGGCTTTACCCTTGACATACTAAACTTAGCACTATGGGAATAGGCTGCTTGGTGTGAGACAAACAACTATTAAGGCAGAGCACATATATATTTGTCCTACGGAATCGCTACCACTCCTTCCGAATTTCATGTAGTAGAACAATTATGCAATTCTGCAGATCATTCTATAATGAGGAATTAGACATCTATCCAAGTTCTGCTTGTTGTTTTACTTGACGTTGGTTGAAGAAGAAGTTCTTCGTTTAATAGAATCTAGAAGAAGTGACTACGGACCATGTTCATAGCCCTGAAAAGGCCTGATCCGTGTTCATTTCTAATGTTTGCATGTAATGCTCACAGACTCTTCTGCATGTTGAATATGATGGTCCTGGGAGTTTTGATATTGTGTCAGTATACGCCTGAACTTTTGTTGTGTATGCGTTTCCTTAAAAGACTTTATTTATTTGCTAGAGCGAGAGAGACTAAATGCATCATTCTTTGAATCTTGGAGATCTCGCATGGATAAAGAACACGACTGATGAGCAGAGGAGAGCTCTACTAGATATAGAGATTACATGATGGACAACGTTGCTATTGAGGGGGACGGCCAATTTAGCAATTAGCAGAGAGGCTTTTCCCATTGCAATTGAGGAGGCAGAAGAAGAAAATAAAAAATAATCCGTATAGTTCGGAGCTTGCATATGCAGTGGACGACGTGACCATTGCTAGGATTGCACATTTGACGTCCTGCCTGATAGAGGTTCAGCGCCATAAGACATGGAGCCATAGATTCTATCCAAGAACTACATGGAAGAGATGATAGATCATTTGCGCCTCGGACCAGATCAAGAGTGTTCCTTAGGAGAGAGAGAGAAGAAAAATTATTCCTCCATGAAACAGTTAGTTGCGAAGAGGAAATAAAGAGCATTTTGAGTACTTTTGAAATAGAGAGTAAATTAAACAACATGCAAGGAAACAGAATCACTTGAAATATTTTATGTTTGCTGTAAGATTTGCTCAATAGAACATAAACCGTCGCTCTTTTCTTCGTTAGAATTTGGAGTGGAACGCATGGCATGCATGTTTTGGTTTAAGTAAGCCAATGACATCCTTATAACTTGATCATGACTTTGTAGAGCTTAACCTTTGTTTGAAAGTCATAGAACATGATAAAAAGAACATAGACTCATATGTGTGAAAGTTGGAAACCGCAGCTGCAAACATCTTGTTTCCTTGTGTGCTTAAAGAAGTGGTTCCTATGAATCTACAAAGAAGTGAGAATGATTGCTTATCATTGTAAGGTGATGAGTTCAAATCTTGTAGCACACTCAAAGTACAAGTCGATCATCTCTGTCTAGCCTAAAACAACATTAAAGTTAACAAATTGTGAGCACATCATTGAACAAAGACTAAAATTGATGTCGTCAAATGAGATTTTCAATGGACTATCAAATTTCAAGGTTGCAGAGATGTAAGAGGTATGTATAGTGTGTCAATTTGATAAACAATCTAGAGTATCATTTGCGCATGACAAACATGTTAGTGAGAATGTGTACGAATAGTACATACAAATGTTTGGGGTCCTACGAAGACCACATCTATGGGTGGTTATAGGTTTTATGTCACTAACATTGATGACCATACACGAAAATTATGGGTATATTTCATGACAGAGAAGAGTGAGGTATTCACTCACTTCTAGAATTTTAAGCCTATGATGTAAAAGAAGATAGTAAAGTATATTCAGACATTAAGACTAGATGGAGGAGCTGAATATATGTCAAATGAATTAAGTAGCCCTTTAAAAAGTCACGGAATTCGACGTTAGTTTTCGTGCAGGTACTCTTGGTGCAAATCACAAGCCTACACATTTGGCTTATAGTTCATACACATGAAGGTTCATGGAAATCATTGCTAATAGAGGATTACTTATTTAATCTTTCTAAAAGTCATCTTTGACTTGAGAATCTTTGTAATCACCTACCAAGATAAACTTGTGGAATAAGTTAGAAGTTGATTGAGAGAATATCTCCTAGGATGAAGGATCACTTTTTAGAGAGAACCAAAATTTGAATTCAAATTCAAATGAAAGTGAAACTCATATATATAATCCTTTTGTAAAAGTCGCGTGAGAGAGTGACTATTTCCTGAGCTCTCAATTGTTTCTCTATATGTGTGTAAGGCCCACACTATAGCCTACACCATTCTACATCATATGGATATGATTACCAATCCTATGACATTGTACAACATTGTTCGTTAGTGGGGCCACCCCTCCCTCTCGCAACGCACCGACCTCACCATCTCTGATCACTACCTGATCGTCATCACTTTTCAACCCCCCACCAAGATCTGTAAGGCTCCGTGGTTCCATGCCAGTGTGCCCTCCTTCTCTCTCCCCTCCGTCCATCAAGAAATTTCGTCGACCATTTACTTCCTCTCTTGTTGGAGACCGAAAGAGCAAGAGCTTTCCAAAATCGAAAGTATTTGCAGAAACTTCCTTTGGACAGGGGACCCCAACAGGAGGGGGATGCCTAAAATCAAATGGTCCATCTACACTAGCCAAAGGGATAGTGGGGGCCTTGGTATTCTGGACGTTGGATGCATGGCTAACAAACTTGCGGCAAAATGGATGATTAAGGCATGATGCAATGGGGCCAAGTTGATCTTCAGAAATAAGAATGTGCTGTCTCTTGTGGGATTCCCCAATTGGAAAAACCTTGACATTTTGACCCTTTTGTTTTCTCCAACCCCGGTTCTCCCAAGAGGCTCGAATCTGGTGTGCTCCCTATGGAAGAGTTGGAATAAAGTCAAAAGCTTCATAAGAATCAATGAAGATTAAAGTGGGCGGTCCGTATCAAACTGAATGACTCGATTTGGTTTCCGATCCATGGCATCACGATCATGGATTCTTGGAACATTTGAAGTGCCGAGAGGCTCTGGAACAAGGGATTTAGAAAATGAAAACACCTCTGGAAATAAGACACTAAGTAATGGATCAACTTCGAGGATATTGACCCTAGTGTCAGCATTACTTACAAAGAATGGAATACTCTACAAAACAAACGTCTTGCCTAGGGCTTCTCTAAAGTTCATCTTCTCATGGGACACGACTCGCCGTGCCCTCTAGGTCTCAGATGGCATAATGGTAATTGCTTTAAAAAAATCCTAGATATCAAAGAAGACATTGATTATCAGGTCAACCTCAACAAGAAGTGGTGCCTATCATGGACATGGCTACGGTGGGATATGAAGCTCATGGCTCTCTGGCACCCTCTCATCGAAAACAGAAATTATGTCCTCATTTGGCATCGAAGAATTTGGCACCCTCTCATCAAATTCTCCATCAAAGAATTTGCACCAACCTAAAGACTAGCAAATTTTTTTTGGAAAAACAATGCCTTATTGGTTCAATGGTCCAACAATTTAGAGCATGTGTAGTAGTCTTTTCTACTTCCTCTACAAGTTACTCTACAAACAGACGATCTAAACAAAATCTGTAGCGCTTGGTAATAGCTCTTGTACATCAAAAGCATATGGGCGCCATGGATAAGTGGGAGTGTGCTCAAACTACCCACCAGAGATCATATCCCATTGACGACAGCGCGAAAAACATCTTCTATTTTTATTTCATGCTTTTCATAATAGGCGATGTTATTCCCCAAAACGCAACGGACGCAGAGTGATTATTTTGTAGCTTTTTTTATCTAAAGAGCGATCGCAGATCGTTGTGTTTTATTTTGGCTTTTGAAGAAGCTTTTGAGAGTACACACAATACTATATAAACAAGTGCTTGGGCTCACATGTAATCATAATTCACCTAGTATTCAACACAAGCTTGGAGCTTAGACCTCAATAGAGGTGGTGGGTGAAGATGTCTGCAACTTGATCCTTTGTTCCAACAAAAGAAACTTGCACTTCATTGTTCATGGCCTTCTCTCGAACATAATGATAGTGAACCTCTATATGCTTTGTTCTAGCATGAAAAATAGGATTTGAGGTCATATGAATGCTGCTCAAGTTATCCCCATATATCAGTGGTACATCAACCTGCAGATTCAAGTCATGAAACAACTTTTAAACCACATAACCTCAGTAGTAGCCAATGCTAAACCTCTATACTCAGCCTCTGTAGAAGATAAAGCAACTGTAGGCTGTTTCTTTGAACTCCATGTTAATGTCTTGTTTCCTACTATTACCACATATCCACTTGTGGATCTTCTGTCATCTTTCCTTCCAGCCCAATCTGCATCACTAAAGACTTTAAGAGTTAGATCAGCATCATGACTATAAAATAATCCTTCGTTCATGGTACCTTTCAAATACCTAAGCACTCTTTTCGCTGCATGCATATGAGGTACTCTAGGTTCATGCATAAACTGTGACAATACTCCCACTGCATAACATATATCAGGTCTAGTTTTTGTTGCATAAATCAAAGATCCTACCATGGATCTATATACATTCATATCATGCAACTCATCACCTTCCTTTGCACTCAGCTTTACATTACATTCCATTGGAGTAGAAAAAAATTTACATTCCTGCATACCAAACCTT
Organism: Ceratopteris richardii; assembly: GCA_020310875.1. Taxonomy (NCBI): domain Eukaryota; kingdom Viridiplantae; phylum Streptophyta; class Polypodiopsida; order Polypodiales; family Pteridaceae; genus Ceratopteris; species Ceratopteris richardii. Next base: position 50,014,685 of record CM035413.1, on the reverse strand, counting down.
TTCAGCATATCATATATATACTTTCTTTGTATCAACCACATACCTTCATCGCTATACACAATTTCAATCCCAAGAAAGTATCTGAGCAAACCAAGATCTGAAATTTTAAATTCCTTTCCCAAATTACCTTTTATCTCATCACTTGCTTTTGCATCATTCCCTGTAATCAACAAGTCATCCACATAAATGCATACATAGACACACATGCCATCTACATGGTTTACATAAAGTGAAGGATCAGCATGACTCGCTGTGTATCCTTGCAGCATAAGATACTTTACCAACCTTGCATTCCATGCCCTTGGTGCCTGCTTAAGACCATACAATGCCTTCTTTAACCTGCATACATGATTAGGACATTTTGCATCCACATAACCATCTGGTTGTGACATATACACTTCTTCATTTAACTCATCATTAAGAAAGGCATTCTTTATATCGAGTTGATATATATTCCACCTTTTACTTGCAGCTAAAGCCAACAAAGTTCTCACCGTTGCCATATTTGCTACTGGACTAAATGTTTCCTCATAGTCCACACCTTGAGTTTGATTATATCCTTTTGCTACAAGTCTAGCCTTATATCTAGACACACTACCATCACTATTTCTTTTAATCTTAAAAACCCACTTGCAACCAATTACCTTTTGCTTTGGTGTACTTGGAACTAAATTCCAAGTCTTGTTATCCTGAAGTGCTTCCATTTCTTCTCTCATTGCTTTCTCCCACTTTTCATCTCCTTTGGCCTCATCATAACATGTGGGTTCATTTTCCTGCTCAACTTTTGTCATAAAAGCATAATGAGTATTCATGAAAGATTCATAAGTATACCTTTGAGGTTGCTTACTTACTCTTGAAGTTCTTCTTACCTCCAATGTAGATGCTCTTCCTTTCTTATTAGGAACCTTTGATGATTCTCCATACTCACATACATCACTAATTTCCTCTCCTTCATCATTAACTTCAACAAGTTTGAGTTTACCTTTACTTTTAACACTTGGAGGTGAGTCTTGCCTTAATCTTCCATTGAAAGGTGATCCTCTTTCTTCATCTAAACCACTCCTTTCATCATTTAAACTTCCTGATGGTTGAACTATGCATTCATCTCCTTCAACCACACCTTCTTCATTTTCATCCATGACCTGCAAACAATTCTTATCTGCATACCATGAAAGTGATTCATCAAAGTTTACATCTCTTGACACAACAACCTTATTGGTATGAGGATTATAGCATCTATATCCTCTTTGAGTATCTGCATAACCAATAAATATACATTTTTCTGATTTCGCATCAAGTTTAGATCTCACCTCACTAGGTACATGTACATAACATACACAACCAAATACTTTCAAATGACTTACACTTGGTTTCCTTCCATGCCATACCTCATATGGTGTCAAATGATGAACTCCAGCAGTCGGAACTCTATTCATAATGTAAACACTTGTGCTAGCTTCAGCCCAAAAATAATTAGGCAAACACATATCATTAAGCATGCTTCTAGATGCTTCTGCTATGATTCTGTTTCTTCTTTCTGCAACTCCATTTTGTTGTGGAGTATACCTGCATGTAACTTCTCTTTTGATACCTTCATCATGCAAAAAATCAGTAAAAGCTTGAGAGAAATACTCTCCCCCTCCATCGGATCTTAGCTTCTTAATATACCTTCCTGTTTGCTTTTCGACATATGATTTGAACTTCTTGAAACAATCAAAGACCTCACTCTTATGTTTAATAAAATACACAAATGTCATTCTACTATGATCGTCAATGAATGATACATAGTACTTATTACCAACCAAGGATGCCTCTTTAGTAGGTCCCCACACATCTGTGTGTATGAGATCTAGCAAACCATCACTTACATAGCTTGAATGCTTGAAAGGTTGTCTACTCTGCTTACCCATTTGACATGCTTCACAAAGATGCACCATATGTTGCTTAGTAAGATCAGGTAATCCTTCAACAATCCTCTTGGCTTTGATAGCTCCTTTAACATGTGTCCAATCCTTTTGTGCCATAGATCAAGCTCTGCTATTCGATGCATACCATAAGAGAAATAGTTTGTATGATTTGGTTTTACCTTGAATGTAAACAATCTACCTTGTTTTTGACCTCTAGCAATTAACCTCCTTTGCTTTGGATCCTCAATGAAGCAACCTGCATGATTAAATCTCACTTGTAGACCTTTTTCTACCATTTGACCAACCGACATCAAATTCTTAGTGATCGTTGGCACATAAAGTACATCCTTTAAGCAATTTGTCTTGCTCTTATCCTGCATAACAACATCTCCAACCTGCATAATCTTATGTGTTGTATCATCTCCTGTTTCAACATGACCTTAACATGACGGATTATGCATATTAGAAAACCATGAAGCATCATGAGACATGTGATTAGAACAACCACTATCTACATACCATACATCTCTATTGCAATTCATCTTAGTTTCTACATTCATCATAACAAGAGAATCATAATCATCACTTTTACCTTCAACTGCATAATTTCCTTGTTGTTTACCTCTTCTTGAATAGCCTCCTCTTCGATTACCACCTTGATTATTTTCATTTTGATAACAATCTTTGGCATAGTGTCCATACCTTCCACATATATAGCAATTGTTCTTATTATCTTCACTCCTTTGTCTTTGGTTGTAGTTGTAGTAGCCTCTCGTACCTCTAGCGCTTGATCTTCCTCTTCCTCTTGTGTTGAAGAAGCCACTTGAAGTCCTTTGATCATCGCTCCTTCTTCCTCGACCTCTATTTGAACCTCTTCCACCTCTGTTTCCACCTCTTGATGATCCTACATAAAGAGCTTGTCCTTGAGATCCTTTTTTATTTGAAGTAGAACCATTTAGATTCATCTCCTCCGTGACCATGAGGGCAATAAGTTGATCAAAATCTGGTAATTCTCCTCTGACATAAACTAAAGTAATGAAGGGTTTCCATCTCTCATCATCTTTGAGTCCGTTGAGAGTATGTGCAACCAAGTCGTCGTCCTCCACATGAGCTTGAATTGATCCTAGTTGATCTGCAATCTCTTTAACTTTCAATATGTAATCATTGACCGATGTCCTTGTATCTTTCTTTATGTTATTCAACTCATTTTTGAGTTGAATCTTCCTTGCTCTTGTACCTGTAGCATACAACCTTTCGAATGCAAGCCAAACATCTCTACTTGTGTCTAGATCTTGTATGTGTCCTACCATTGAATCTTGAATATTTTGTGATAAAATGAATATAACCCTTTTGTCTCTCTCATTCCAAAGTCTAAACTCCCTCAATTGTTGCTGATTTGGGTCCTCTGGTAATGTGGGTTTGATATATGTGCCGTCAATCAAACCATACAAGCCTCTACCTTGCAAGTATGCTGTGATTCTAAACTTCCATGCTTGATAATTGGTCTTATCAAGCTTCTCTATTTGTGCATGTTGGTCTCCCATAATACAAATGCTAAGCTTCCTCCTTTAAGCCTCCTTTCCAATGTGTGTGATGAGAAGAAATATAATATTTACCTTGTAAATGAGGAATGTGCACCTTTCTTTGCTTGGATGTTGCTTGAGATGCCTCCTTGCAATCTTCTTCTACCTTTGTGTAGTGTTGATGATGAACTGCTTCTTTGATAGCTTCAAATTCTTCATCAAGGTATGATAACATTCTCCAGGCCTCCAAGTAATTGCTCTGATACCAATGTTGGAGTTTATTGATCTCCAAAGTACAGCTAGAAGTAGGTGAAACCCAACAGGACCTAGTTGACTTTTTCACAAACTTGTATGCACAGACCAATTTTCTTGCAGAGCAAAATTGCTCTTTTCTCACTTGGAATTTTCCAAAACTGTTTCACACACATAAACTAGACTCTAAGAGCTTTCCAAAAAGATATAGAACACCTCAAATGGATAAATACACAATGATCTATGACCTCTGCAATATGCAGCTTTAATGGAGACCTTGAAACAGAGATGAACCTGAGGACACACAGCACTTGCAGAGACTACTCCTCTTAACTCACAACTCCAATGACTTTGAAACTTTCCAGAATACAAGTAGACTTAAAGCGCTTTCTAACAAGCCAAATAACACATGATTTGGATACATACACAAGGAGATATGACCTTTGCAAGTTTGAGGTTTAATGGAGACCTTCAACAGGGATAAAAAACAGAGAACACACACTACTTTCAGAGAATATTTCTCTCAGCTCACAAATCCAATGATTATGAAAATTTACAGGAAAAAAGTAGACAGTACGATCTTTCGAATGAGATATCAAACATGCAATTTGGATATATAATGAGGGAGATACAAGCTCTGCAATCTCTGCATACAAAACTACAGCAGTATAGAGATACACATATGACTCTCTTGGACATCCCACAAGATCACGACTTTTCTCCTCTTTTTATAGCATGAGAAACTAATCTAAAACCTTCCTAATACATCTAAATTCGTGGTAGACACTTGGATGGAGGTATTACATGACTCAAGTGCTCAAATAAGCAAAGTATTGATGGACTTTGAGAACTAGCCACATCGACCTTCCACTAGGACACCACTTAAGCTCCCTTGTGACTCACTAATTTGACTCACCATGTTCTAGAACTCACGTGGTATTTTTGCTACATTTTATGAATAATATGAGCCTTCTTGAAGTATTTGAAGACTTCCCAAAGGTATTTACATAATTTGAAACTTGTACCCTACATAAAACAAATGTTCGCAACATTCTCCCCCTCAAGTTTCAAAGGGTATTTCCTTCATGCCAAGAATATAGTTGAATCTTTGAAGCTTTGGTCCATCCAAGGATTTGGTGAAGATGTCTGCAACTTGATCCTTTGTTCCAACAAAAGAAACCTGCACTTCATTGTTCATGGCCTTCTCTCGAACATAATGATAGTGAACCTCTATATGCTTTGTTCTAGCATGAAAAATAGGATTTGACGTCATATGAATGCTGCTCAAGTTATCCCCATATATCAGTGGTACATCAACCTGCACATTCAAGTCATGAAACAACTTTTTAAACCACATAACCTCAGTAGTAGCAAATGCTAAACCTCTATACTCAGCCTCTGTAGAAGATAAAGCAACTGTAGGCTATTTCTTTGAACTCCATGTTAATGTCTTGTTTCCTGCTATTACCACATATCCACTTGTGGATCTTTTGTCATCTTTGCTTCCAGCCCAATCTGCATCACTAAAGACTTTAAGAGTTAGATCAGCATCATGACTATAAAATAATCCTTCGTTCATGGTACCTTTCAAATACCTAAGCACTCTTTTCGCTGCATACATATGAGGTACTCTAGGTTCATGCATAAACTGTGACAATACTCCCACTGCATAACATATATCAGGTCTAGTTTTTGTTGCATAAATCAAAGATCCTACCATGGATCTATATACATTCATATCATGCAACTCATCACCTTCCTTTGCACTCAGCTTTACATTACATTCCATTGGAGTAGAAACAAATTTACATTCCTGCATACCAAACCTTTTCAGCATATCATATATATACTTTCTTTGTATCAACCACATACCTTCATCGCTATACACAATTTCAATCCTAAGAAAGTAGCTGAGCAAACCAAGATCTGAAATTTTAAATTCCTTTCCCAAATTACCTTTTATCTCATCAATTGCTTTTGCATCATTCCCTGTAATCAACAAGTCATCCACGTAAATGCATACATAGACACACATGCCATCTACATGTTTTACATAAAGTGAAGGATCAGCATGACTCGCTGTGTATCCTTGCAGCATAAGATACTTTACCAACCTTGCATTCCATGCCCTTGGTGCCTGCTTAAGACCATACAATGCCTTCTTTAACCTGCATACATGATTAGGACATTTTGCATCCACATAACCATCTGGTTGTGACATATACACTTCTTCATTTAACTCACCATTGAGAAAGGCATTCTTTATATTGAGTTGATATATATTCCACCTTTTACTTGCAGCTAAAGCCAACAAAGTTCTCACCGTTGCCATATTTGCTACTGGACTAAATGTTTCCTCATAGTCCACACCTTGAGTTTGATTATATCCTTTTGCTACAAGTCTAGCCTTATATCTAGACACACTACCATCACTATTTCTTTTAATCTTAAAAACCCACTTGCAACCAATTACCTTTTGCTTTGGTGTACTTGGAACTAAATTCCAAGTCTTGTTATCCTGTAGTGCTTCCATTTCTTCTCTCATTGCTTTCTCTCACTTTTCATCTCCTTTGGCCTCATCATAACATGTGGGTTCATTTTCCTGCTCAACTTTTGTCATAAAAGCATAATGAGTATTCATGAAAGATTCATAAGTATACCTTTGAGGTTGCTTACTTACTCTTGAAGTTCTTCTTACCTCCAATGTAGATGCTCTTCCTTTCTTATTAGGAACCTTTGATGATTCTCCATACTCACATACATCACTAATTTCCTCTCCTTCATCATTAACTTCAACAAGTTTGAGTTTACCTTTACTTTTAACACTTGGAGGTGACTCTTGCCTTAATCTTCCATTGAAAGGTGATCTTCTTTCTTCATCTAAACCACTCCTTTCATCATTTAAACTTCCTGATGGCTGAACTATGCATTCATCTCCTTCAACCACACCTTCTTCATTTTCATCCATGACCTGCAAACAATTCTTATCTGCATACCATGAAAGTGATTCATCAAAGTTTACATCTCTTGACACAACAACCTTATTGGTATGAGGATATAGCATCTATATCCTCTTTGAGTATCTGCATAACCAATAAATATACATTTTTCTGATTTCGCATCAAGTTTAGATCTCACCTCACTAGGTACATGTACATAACATACACAACCAAATACTTTCAAATGACTTACACTTGGTTTCCTTCCATGCCATACCTCATATGGTGTCAAATGATGAACTCCAGCAGTCAGAACTCTATTCATAATGTAAACACTTGTGCTAACAGCTTCAGCCCAAAAATAATTAGGCAAACACATATCATTAAGCATGCTTCTAGATGCTTCTGCTATGATTCTGTTTCTTCTTTCTGCTACTCCATTTTGTTGTGGAGTATACCTGCATGTAACTTCTCTTTTGATACCTTCATCATGCAAAAAATCAGTAAAAGCTTGAGAGAAATACTCTGCCCCTCCATCGGATCTTAGCTTCTTAATATACCTTCCTGTTTGCTTTTCGACATATGATTTGAACTTCTTGAAACAATCAAAGACCTCACTCTTATGTTTAATAAAATACACAAATGTCATTCTACTATGATCGTCAATGAATGATACATAGTACTTATTACCAACCAAGGATGCCTCTTTAGTAGGTCCCCACACATCTGTGTGTATGAGATCTAGCAAACCATCACTTACATAGCTTGAATGCTTGAAAGGTTGTCTAGTCTGCTTACCCATTTGACATGCTTCACAAAGATGCACCACATGTTGCTTAGTAAGATCAGGTAATCCTTCAACAATCATCTTCTTTGATAGCTCCTTTAACCTGTGTACATTATCCTTTTGTGCCATAGATCAAGCTCTGCTATTCGATGCATACCATAAGAGAAATAGTTTGTATGATTTGGTTTTACCTTGAATGTAAACAATCTACCTTGTTTTTGACCTCTAGCAATTAACCTCCTTTGCTTTGGATCCTCAATGAAGCAACCTGCATGATTAAATCTCACTTGTAGACCTTTTTCTACCATTTGACCAACCGACATCAAATTCTTAATGATCGTTGGCACATAAAGTACATCCTTCAAGCAATTTGTCTTGCTCTTATCCTGCATAACAACATCTCCAACCTGCATAATCTTATGTGTTGTATCATCTCCTGTTTCAACATGACCTTTACATGACGGATTATGCATATTAGAAAACCATGAAGCATCATGAGACATGTGATTAGAACAACCACTATCTACATACCATACATCGCTATTGCAATTCATCTTAGTTTCTACATTCATCATAACAAGAGAATCATAATCATCACTTTTACCTTCAACTGCATAATTTCCTTGTTGTTTACCTCTTCTTGAATAGCCTCCTCTTCGATTACCACCTTGATTATTTTCATTTTGATAACAATCTTTGGCATAGTGTCCATACCTTCCACATATATAGCAATTTTTCTTATTATCTTCACTCCTTTGTCTCCCAAATCACTGATTTTGAACTCTTTCTCCATTTGCTTCTTTAAGCATTGAATGCCTTTTTCATCTGTACCTGTAAGTATGATATCATCAACATATATGCACATGTAAATAAACCCATCATCACTTTCTTTGACAAGCAAGCTACTATCTGCTTTAGATACTGGAAAACCAAGTTCTTTCAAGAACTTTACAAGTCTATAGTTCCATGCCCTTGGGGCCTGCTTCAAGCCATATAAAGCTCTCTTGAGCTTACACACATAATCTGGATATCTTCCATCTCTGAATCCTTGAGGTTGCTCCATGAAAACTTCATCTGAAATGTAACCATTCAAAAAAGCATTTTTTACATCAAGTTGACATAACTTCCAACCTTTACATGCAGCAATAGCTATAAGTGTCCTGATAGTTGTCATCTTTGCCGCAGGACTATAAGTCTCATCATAATCAACACCATATGTCTGAGCAAACCCTTTGACAACAAGTCTAGCTTTGTACCTAGACACACTTCCATCTGCAAATCTTTTTGTCTTATAAACCCACTTACATCCAATGATCTTCTGGCTATTTGGCTTTGGAACCAAATCCCATGTCTGATTCTCCATTAATGCATCATATTCTTCCTGCATAGCTTTCTCCCAATTTTCTTTACCTTTTGCCTCTTCATATGTAGAAGGGTCTTCATCTGCTTTAATCATGTAAGCATAATCTTTGGTAGCCAAAAATGAAGTATCATAGCTATACCTTGTAGGTTGCCATTTGTTCCTTGTAGACCTCCTAAGTTCTCCACTTCTTGAGGTTTCTGGTTCTTCATGTTCAGGATCAAATCTTGGTGTTTCTTCCACTTCAACCTGCACTTCATTATTCTCTTGCTCATCAAATATCTGGACCTTTGATTTACCTTTCCTTTGGCTCACAACTTCTTCATCATTTGTATTAATATTGATAGTACTTGCATACCAAGTACCTTGCTCATCAAATGTAACATCTTTTGATACAAGAAAATGTTTTGTGGATGGATTCCACAACCTGTATCCCATCTGCTTATCATCATAACCAATAAACACATATTTTTCAGCTTTAGGTTCCAATTTGTGCCTTAATTGTGATGGCACATATGCATAGGCCAAACATCCAAATACTTTGCAATGGTCTAGTGTAGGTCTCTTACCCCACCATGCCTCATAAGGTGTCATTCCCTGCAAAGCTTTACAAGGTAGCCTATTAACCAAATAAGTAGCTGTATTTACAGCCTCAGCCCACAAATAATTTGGGCAATTTTTCTCCTTCATCATGGACCTTGCAAACTCAACAAGAGTCCTATTCCTCCTTTCTGCTACACCATTTTGTTGAGGAGAGTACCTGCAAGTAACTTCTCTCTTTATACCTGCATCCCAAAAGTAATCACTGAATTCATTAGAGAAATACTCTCTCCCTCCAACTGACCTTAATCTCTTTAATTTTTGACCTGTAATTCTTTCTGCATATGCATGATAGTGTTTAAATGTATTAAACACTTCTGACTTATCTTTGATCACATAGATAGTGATCCATCTGGTAGCATCATCAACATAAATCACATAATACCTTGAACCATTGATACTGAAATCCTTTGATGGTCCCCACCCATCTGTGTGTACCAATTCAAGTTTCTGTGAATACATAAACCCATGCTTAGAGTAGGATTGCTTATGAGCCTTACCTAATTGACATGCCTCACATCTGTATGTCATATGTTGACCTGCAACATTAGGCAATCCAAGCACTGAACCATTATTAATCATGTCTTTAATACCTCTTTCATTGAAATGTCCAAGTCTCTTGTGCCAAAGATCTAACTCAGAGATCTTATTTCCTCCATAAGTGAACAAGGCATGACCAACATTACCTTGAATCTTCAATGTGAACAATCTTCCTTCTTTCTTCCCTGAAACAATTTGTTTATACCCATTGCTAGGGTCTTCCACAAACACTCCTTCATTAGTGAACCTTACTTCATAACCTTTTTCCACAATTTGTCCTACACTTATCAAATTCTTAGGAATTGTAGGAACATACAAGACCTTACTCAATAAGGTGCTACCATCCTTGGCCTTCACTGATCCAATTGACTTCACATTGTGCTTTGTGTTGTCACCTGTTTGAACAACACGATTGAATACCTTATTCTCCAAATCAGTCATCAAGGCTATATTACCACTCAGGTGATTGCTACACCCTGAGTCAATGTAGAAGACTGTTTGATCTTCACTCTGCCTCTCACAAGTTGCATTCATTATCAATGTTGAATCTTCTTTTTTATCTGAAGCATAGTTGTAGTAGGTGTTGTTATATTGTTGACTTTGGAAACCTCTACCTGCATTTCTTCCAAAGTAACCCCTACTACCTCTGCCTCTGAAATTACCTCTTTGATTTCTGCCACCTCTTCCTCTTGCATTATAGTTTTGGCTATATCCATTATTACTCTGAGTATTGTGCCAACAATCATTAGCTAAGTGATTTGTCTTACCACAAATCCAACAAGCTTTGCCTCCATCTTTGTTGTTTCTGCCTCTTCCTCTACCTTTGCCACCTCCTCTTCCTCTTAGGAAGTTGGCTTGACTAGTTGTTCCTTCATCTTCATTTGCTTGTTGCTTTCCTTTGCTATTCTTCTTCTTGTCCTTTGAGTACATTGCATGACCTGCACTCTTGTCACCATCTCCTTTAACATCCTGCTCAAATGTTAGCATATGACCTAGCAACTGATTTAAATCAGGAGTGAAATGATCAAGTGATAATTCTGTAGACAAAATGAATGGCTTTCATTTGTCATCACCTCTCAAACCTGTAAGGATTTGCCTTACCAATTTATCCTCCTCAATGTCTTCATCAACAGCTCCTAAAGCATCTGCAATATCTTTCATTCTTGTCACATAGTTTGAAATGGATTGAGAAGCCTTCTTCTTGAAGGTAGTAAACTCTGCCCATAAGGATGCCTTCCTTGATTGTAGTATTCTGGAAGTGCTCCTCCAAAGCATTCCAAATATCAGTTGCACTTTCAAGACCTCGAATATGAGGTAACAAGTAATCATTGACTGCCATATAGATAATGCTCCTAGCTTGAGCATCTTTCTTCATCCAATTTTTCAAATCTGTTAACTCTTCCCTAGTTGGAACACTAGGATCTCTGAACTGTGGCTTCTCTTCTTCTCCTGTGATGTAAGCTATTAAATCTTTGCTCATAAGATGAGCTTCCATCCTCATTGACCATGCAGGATAGTTTTCCCTATCCAATTTCTCTATCTGTAGAGAATCTCCCATCTTGTGTCCACCTGTGTATTGAAATCTTCAAGCTTTATGAATAATATATGTACCTTTGCTTCAAATTAGAGTTCTTTTGTCTTTCTTGATGTCGTATGGTCTCCTCCTCAAGCTTTGCCTTCAAGCTTTCACCTTTTAGTTCTTCAGTTGTTGAATTTCTTGAATCTGCAGCAGTCGGGATCCTCCTTTCCTTGATTTTGATGTTTCCTACTCTGATACCACTGATGGAGAGTGTTAATCTCCAAAAGAACAACCTACTCTTGAATTTAGAACACCTCTATATCAAGAGTAAGTCAAAACCTTCACCAATTTAAAAGATCAATGACCAAATATCAATTTCTTGACTAAATTGTGAAGAAAGAAATTCCTCAGAAAGTCTGCTGCATAGATCTTGCTCATTGACTGAGTAAATGTGTAAAGTTTTTTCTAAAACTTTGCACAAGGTGTCGCCTAAAGATTGTGCACCTTCTCCAAGTCAAATTACTTCAAAAGGTTCAGTAGATCTTGAGAAATCTACTTACCAAGTCAGCTATGTCTAAATCTGCACTTCTGAGAAGTCGATTTGGACACCCCTAACTTTTTACCTTTAATTCTCTCAGTATAGAACCCGTTTAAGCAAATGCTTCTAGCCACGAGTAGCTTATTTTCCAACTTAAAGATTAAGTGCTTATTTGCACAAAACTTTAAACTGTGGAGTGAGAAATGATCAAATCATTAAGATCGAAATTTGCGCCTGTTTCAGGAACCAGTGAGTACTTTCTCACATGTAAATGTTCCTACACACAATTCTCTTAGCCTGATCAGAATTAGACTCTCAAACTCTAGCCATAGATTGATTAACTATGGACTTAGATATCTCCAAAAGGAATTCACAAAAGATCTACCACACGAGGAGAAAACACAGAAACATCGGGCGCAATTTTTCCTTCTATTTCTCAGAAGTTTACAACTCAGTGAGAGAGAAACTTCAACTCACTTCTCATGTGTCTAATGACACTTACAACTTCTCAATACACTATTCTCATGATCTCCTATTGTCTCCTCCATTGCCCCGACATTTTTTCCAAGTATTTATAGGCAAATATGTACAAGTTTATGACTATTCAAAACTCTAAGTGATCTATGTCTTCACTAATGTACATATGTGTACAAATCATTCATCCTGTGAATGTATCCATCTTCTTTGTTTCAAAACTTGATCTCATCTCCATCATTTGTCCTTCAAATCTTCAATTGGTGATTGGTCTGCACCAACAACATTTTAGGGAAACATGATACAGAAACACATGAGGAGGAACACAGAGTTATAACACCTCTCATAGTCATGTCACTCATACCCTCATATCTCCCACGATACGATCTAAAAGTCAATTTCTAAAGGGTTGTGGGAAGGAAGGAAAGACTGGTGAGAGATAAGCAACCTTTGAGGTCGAGGTCTTCCAAGGACGAAAAACCTATGTCAAGTATGCAAAAAGTGGCAAAACTTGGAGAAATCTTTAGATAAACTTTAAATAAATAACGAATCATTGAGGATGTAGGTTACTCGTTCAAAATACTAAAATACAGTAAGAGAATCAATGATACAAATATAGGCTACGTGACTCTACACACCCTCCCTGAACACATAGTGACTGCACTTCACTCTTAGATCAATTTCTCCAAGACTATGTAGAGTTAGGACCAAAATGATGAGCCAATTTCAGAGGAATCTATCATCTTATTCTTTAAGATCATAGGCTCATCATTCATGACCATTGGATAATTTATTTGAAGATAGTAGATCTTTTATACAATAGCAAGCAAACTCCTTCCACACAATATTTTCATTTCATAATTATGTACACCAAACATCTCAATATGTATGACTAAAGAATCAGAAGTTCCAAGATGCAAAGGGTATTGAAGAATGCGTGAACAATATGTTATTTTATTCAAGATAAAGCCATAACTTATGCCTTATGCGCTTCATATACAAATGTCATTTGGAAACCAAGGAAAACACTCACTTGAAACTTTTCAAGTGAAGTCACAATTTAAGCTTAAAAAGCATGACATTAATATCATATACATTGTTGCAAGATGTATAGGTTCATAAAATTCTTTTCTATTTGAAAATTTACATTTTTTTTCTCAAGAGATGTTTTGACCTTTTTCCCGTAGATATATTGCACATGCACCAAAATGAATCTTATGATGCCATAAGCATGCTTATGGGAGCAAGCCATTTAGCATTCAATGAAGAGTAATTTTTTATTCATATTAGGGATAAACTTCCTTATGTATTCACCCTATGGCATGTCTTCAAAGAGCAGCATGAGTGTGTTCTGTTGACGACATGATTGCTCCTACTTCATCTACATTTGTATCCGCATGAGTGCATCTCCATTTTGTATCCAAGAGGCACTCCATTTCTGGTCTATTTCCATTTTATATTGTATTTCCTTTGTATTTGGGTACCTTGCCATGTGCTTCTACCAGTTGTATTCATTCTCCTTTCAGGAGACTTATCCCACATATGATGTACTTTTGAGAGCCCCTCCCAAATCTATATAAGGAGGGCCTCTCCCCTCATTTGTATTTGGTTAGAAGTTTGAGGAGCCTACTCCATGCTCTTGGCAAGCTAATTTCTAATCCACATGAGTTTACCCATTTCATGGTCTACTCATTTTGTGTCTCACACATTCTTTGTTTTGTGAGAGTACTTTACTTTTCATTTTGCTTCCGCATGTGTACTCTCTAAATGGTATCAGAGCTCTAGGTAGAGGTCTTGGTGGTGCGTTTGGTGATCATTTTGGTGGTGATGGTGGTTCATTTTGGTGGTGTGCTTTCTCCTCATTGAGAGAGGCCTTTTGCCATCAATTTTTGGGATTCATTCTGCCCATTTGCCCATCCCTCCACCCATTTTTCTTCATCCGTTTGTCCACCATTTACACTCATTTTCCCCTCCCACCCACCCTCTTTTGCGACAAGATTTGTTGGTTTGCTTCATCTTTCTGGTTGGTTTCATAAAGTTGATGTAACACCTCTATCTTTGAAGTGTTTAAAAACACTTTGGTGATTATTAATGCTCTTTGAGATGTACACAACGCATGCTAATCTAGTAATCTGCCATTATAATTAACTTAATCACACGGCATTGAAATACATCCTTCTAAGCTCTCGTAGAAGAACACGAAGCACACTATACCAGCAGTTTGCACTCCCGTAAGTCATGCCTTTGATTTAATCGCAGACTTCATATCAACTTATAGGCTTGTTTCAGAATGTTCTGCTAATCAACATCTACTCTTATATTAATCTGCCTTTAATCTTCATGGGTATTTCAACTTGTCTTTTGCATTTGATGACTGCTACGGTGAATTATTGCTTTGCTAGCATTTTCCTAAGGAACCTGCTTGATAGATCAGCAACAACGAACGAATTTGGATTATCCACAACAAAATTGTTGTAAACTTAATTCGGCGGTCTATCATACTGATAGCGTGCACGAAAAAGAGTGATGAAATGTTCAGAGGCCAATCGGCCATGATGGAGTGTGTTTCAATGCATGCAGGATGAGGAACCATAGTTGTTTTCACCAGTCTGATATCTACCAAACCTTCAATTGATTGAAGGAACCATTTGATTGCCTGTGACTCTATGGGGTCCAACAGGACGTGAGTTCAACATGGTGAGAAAAGGGTGCACCGTCTCCAACTCCTGAACGTGAGGTCAACTGCAAGGAGTTGAACTCACAACCTCTTGGTTAGGAATGTGATGGGCTAACCACTTGCCCCAAAAGCCATGGTTGAGGATTACTTCCTAATCCTCTCTCTTAGGGTGTAGTTCAACCATCTCCTATCTGTCTAGGGTGTGGTTCAATCCTCTCTACTTATCACTTTATTACATTCTTCCCCCCTTGGTCAATCATTGTCCTCAACAATCTGCTCTTGTATCCCTCTAGCCTCGGTGCTCAGCCCCTTGAACTCCCTAGGTGCCCTTTAATTGATGTCCCTCAACCTCGCATAGTTTCTTGAACCTTGTTCGCAACCTTGGTCTCTTGAACCCTTGCTCTCAACCTTGGTGTCTTGAACCTTCTTGTTCGCAACCTTGGTGTCTCGAGCCCTTGTTCTCAACCTCAGTCTTGAACCTTGTTCTCACCCATGCTTGGTATCTTGAACATTCAATCAAGTGTCACCCAAGGATTCCCAAGGATTTCACACTTCCAAGCTAGCTCATTGGAAAGTTCATTCCGAGAGCTTTCCAACGGTATATTACATGCCTCAATCTGACCTACAGATTGAGAGATACACCACAATCTTTGTTAGGTACATCCTTGAAACCGACGCGCGCGCCTTCCACAATTCCTACCCTTTCTCATGGTAGAGTGCCCAAGCGCCTTTTTTAGAGGCCATTGGATCATTCCACTTTGCCCAAGCCTACTTCCTAGGCTTTGATACCAATGCAAGAGAACAAGGATTACGACCACCACGTGCTTGAGAGATGACTCTCCTCCCAACCTTATGCCTGTATATATAGCTGCTTGAATCAATGAGGACCACAAATATAACTAGAGTCCACAAGTGCATGTGCCATCTCCACCACTCCTTTCTCACCTTCCACTGGAGTCCACTAGTGGTTGGTGTACTCGCCTCTTGAGTTAAGTCCACTGGACTCAAGCTAACTCACGTTAACTTGAGTTAGAAGGTTCTAGAGCTCTTTGGGCAAAACTCTCTCCCCATGCTTCCCATGGGGATTGAACCCAAGACCTCCTCCTTCACAACCATGAGACTTAACCACTAGGCTAAGTGGATCACTTGAGTATGAGAGCGCATGACTTATGCTTGAGTCTACTCTTGAGATCTTTGGTTCTACAGACGAGTGACCAAACGGTATCCGATTTCAGATCTGTATGAAGCAGTCGGATCCCTAGACCATAGACTTACTTTATTAGATTCTTCCCCCCTTGGGAAAGATTTTCGTCCTCGAAAATAAAGCTATATATATATATATATAACTATAGGCAACTCTCGAGCCTCATGTTCTAAAACTGGAAGAACATGGTCATGTTCTAGAACTGGAAGAACATGTCTCATCTCTGTGGTGGCGTCCCTGCCCAAATGATTCAAAACACTGTCTGGCTTTGCACTTGGATGAACTAGGCAAAGTACAAAGTAGTGAATGAATAATAAGGGTGGATCTAAATACATTCCTGCCGATTCACAGTTTTTGGATGTGCAACCTAGGCACAAACATGTGAACTAGGTGGATACTAATTACTAGTCCATTTCTAGGCATAACTGGTGCATGAACTTAGTAACAAAAGTGGGATTCTTATCCCTTACAAGACTTTGAGAACTCTTGATTCACTTTAATTTGATTTGGATCACTTAAACTTTGGTTGTCTCAAACATCTAACTTAGATGTTTGTACAATGGTTTACTTTGATCCAATAGTTACTTGATTTTTCTACCCGACTAGAGGACTACTTTGTCCTAATGAGTTTAAAAATCCTATGTAAACTGTAGGAGAAAGTTTATCATTTCAGTGGAGTCAACCATACCAACTTGACCAATACAAATTCTAAATGAAAAATTGTCCAACTTATGATATTTTCTCAAAGACTTTAAGTGAAAGTTATTGGGAATTGTCAATCTGATGAGCAATTCCTTACTTCAATGTAGGTATGCTAATAATTGGAAGCAAACTCACATGAATAAGTCAATCTTGGACTTGTTATCTTTTGAAGGGTGAATATGTTATTATACAGAACATCTATCTAGGATATTTAATTTAGTTATCTAGTTCCAATCAGCTGACCGAAGACTTTTACGAGAGGAATCAGATACTTTATCTGAGTTAGTTCCAAAAGATTTGGAAAGCGAAAGGAAACAACTAAAACTCTGTATAACTAATTCAAACTTCTAAGATCTAAACTTGCTGTGAGTCAAGTACTTTAACTTCTGAACGATCTATTTTACCAGAGATTTGAAGCATTTTCTTTATCTTTAAGAGAAATAAACTCGATTCTCAAAAAGATCGAAAGAATATCAAAAACATCATCCAACCACAGGATACTGGTGTGGCAATTACCATCAGTGTGTCGACCCACTGAGGTTTTGTTGATGAGTCTTTACTAAAACAATGCTTCACTTGAGATTAAGTTCAAGTCACATTGAGTCTTTCTGACTTCTTATCGTGAATGCAATTCTTGTGCATTTCTTTGAATCAAAAGAGTGAATTGACCAAGTTATACTAGGAACTTGATACTTGACTTAGTCAATCAAATCCTTGGTTCAAAAGATCAACTGAAATCAAAGTCTAACTTTTTTTCAAAAATTTATCAAATATTTTTTATCGATAACACTTAAGCTTGAAGTGTTCTAAGAAGATCTTGGAAGTTACTTACTTCATATCTTCAATTTCCTTGATCTTGAAGTTATTTTGAAGTATCTTAGGATACTGCTTTTATCCTTCTTGAATTAAAACTTATTTTTAATTCCCTTGAAGGTCAAATCTAACTTCAAAATCCATTCTCAGACTAGAAGATAATTATCATCCATGGTCCGATGTCCCATACCATCTTTCCTACACCAATCTGAGTATAAAATCTGGTGTCCCATACCACCCTATTTTATATTCACATTAATGTGTGCATGACATTTATCCAAAAGTCTAAACAATTCTTTCTTTACTAGGGTTTTCTTCTAAAAACCAATAATTCCAAGTACTTGAAATTTCTTAAATTCAAGTTCGATTGGTTTATTCTTGACCAATTTTGTAGTGACAAGAGCTTTGGACTTCTTGTCTTCAGATTCCTTTCTTACAAATGCTTTAGGTACCTACCTTGGGGACTTTAAATAAGAATCTCTCTACTGCTTAAGTCTTAAGCATCCGCTCATGCTCTTTGGATTCATACCCTCATCCGTTTAAGGATAGGAAAACATTATGTCTTACCTTCTACAGACTTAATTACCGTCTACACGGTTGCAGACTACATACTTGGAATATTTACTCTGTTCAAACTTGGAACAGCTTACTAATTGATTGCCAATACTTGGGCAAAATTCATAATAGTTCCAATCGCAATTATCTTGGACAATCGTGGCCAAGATTGATCATCTCTTTTTGATCATGTGATAATAATAAAGACTTTATCTTTATCATTAAGATCTCTTGAACTTTTCTAAACTTTTTGGCTTACCTGCAGGATTTTTAGAGATCTTTTCCTAACTTAAGTCCAAGCATACATTGATGCCTCTCATATTCCAAAGCTATCACCATTTGGACTTAAGTACCAATACTTGAGGTTTGGAATTTCTAGGGAACCACTTACTAACTAAAGAGTATGAAGAACTTCATTCTTAATACTTGGAAGAATGTTATTCTTCAAAGACTTGAGATTCCTTTTAGGGAATCAAATATCTTGAGCAAATGATTCATCTTGGAATATTTTGCAATGTTGGAAGGATATTTGAAAGAATATCCAGAAGGTTTACTGATTCAATTGTATTCATTTCTTGAGTATCAAACTAGAGACTAAGTATCACCTTTTGGATATGGTTTTCCCATACCACTATGAAAGTTTACACTTGAACTTTTATTTATGTGATATTGACTCCTATTCTTGAGTTTGATACAAGATTCATTATTATTGGTCAATCCTGAGATGTTACTAGAGTCCTTTAAAAATATTTCACTAATCAAAATTATGTTTAAAGTCCAAGCATCTATTGATGATTGATCCAATAGTAATGCAACTATGAACATATAACTTTGAACTTTATAGCTTAATTTAGGAAAAGTTCATGGATTGGAGATCCATTTCTTGGAACTTTCTATTCTAAATGAAAAGTTCACACTTACTTCAAGTCATTAGGAACTTATCTTAGTTCCTAAAGATTGCTTAGCTTTAGGAAATAGCTTAATTTCCAAAGATTACTTTGCTTGGTTCTCTTCAAGGCTTTACCACTTGAAGCTAATCTTTTAGGAAAGAACTTGTTTCCTAAATTGCCTTTAGGAAATATCGTGATTTCCTAAGATATGAAAATAATTTGAATCATTTCATTAATTGTCATGACTTTAGGAAAGTACTTGATTCCTAAAGATCAATTAATATTTGTCTTGGTTTCTTTTTTAAGCCTTGAGTTAGCTTAAATAGATACAAGCAAGTTTCCTTCAAAAGTTTTCGCGTCGACTAAAGACCTTGCATCATGCCTCGAGATGCATTTCTAAAAACTAACATCTATGGACACTAGAGTTCCAGGGATTCTAGAAGTTCAATACTTCTTATTTTCATCAGTGTTTGATGAATATTAAAGTATTAAACCTTCCAAATTTTGTTGAACTTACAAGTTTCAACAGAAACTTCCTTACTTGGGTGCATGAACATGAACATCCAAAAACAACTAAATCCATGTTAGTTGCTAAGAATGTCTAGGTTTCTTCCCAAACTTAGACTGAGCATGCACATTGGAAAGTAGCTCTATTTTCTTGGCATCTTAATGATAAGAAAAAATGAATACTTACTTTCAACATGCTTTCTTTTTCTCATCTCGAATAGACTCCTACTAAGTGGTACCTATGTATCACTTTTTTGAAAAAATAAACTAGATACTTAGTTGCATGATGGTCAAGATCCTTACAACTAGGTAATTTTCTATTTTTCCCACCTAGCTAAGTCAACTTAGAAAAAGAAAGGAACGAAAGTATACTTGTTCAGCTAAAGTTACCAAAAGATCATGCATATGCACATGCATCTACTTGCATGCAAATGCATGTATGCAAATGGCCATTCTTGGGTGTAAATGCATATGAGTACATGCAAGTGCAATGAACTTAAGCAAATCTCAAGCTTATTAGGTATGCAAACAAGCATCCATGCAAAAACAACCTGCTTGCTATTCTAGCAAAAGGTAATTATTCAAGTGCATGAACTGGAGAATTAACTACCTTTCCCAAGCAAGTGCGAACTTGATGTGCATAAAACATTCTTTTATGCACAAATAATCTTTTCATTTTTGTGCATGAATGGAAATAGAAATTTCAACGGCATACCGAAAATTGAAAAGTACTTTGTATACTTTTGTCATTTCAATACCGTTTAGTCCTCTAATTAGCTTTCATGTTGAGATAATCATATTTGGACTATGCCTTTAGTCCTAATTAATGCATCCTAAATGAAAGCGTTCGAGCAAACGAATATCAAAATGAAAACATAATTTGGAAAATACTTAGCTCCACATAGAGCTACGTCCTTCCCTTGATCCTTTGGAAGAGCTATTCTCTAAAGACTTTGGTCTGAATTCAATGTTGGTTTGACTTTGATTACCAAAGGTCTCTGGATCTTCACTCCACTGCTCCACTTCTATCAGACTTTGCTCAAAACTTTAACTTTATTTGGCTTTAACCACCACAGATATGCTCTTGGGCTTGGATTGATCTTGCGGATAGAGAAGAGGTCTTCTTTTATTGACGATGCGGGTTCGAGCTTCAGCTCTGCTAACGTTTGCATATGTCCATCAATTAAATGTAGTAGTGACAACCTTTGGGTTTGATTCTGTCACTCTACGCCTTTAATACTGCTCGAGTTAAAGTTTTCTCACAATTTGATTACCAAACAGCTCGATTTCGGATAGCTACAATGCCTCATGATAGAGGATTGAAACTGAGGAGCGAATGAAATTTCACTTTCTGAATACAATAGTTACGAGCTTGCAGAGTCACTTCTTCTTGGTTTTGCGATATGCTTGGCGATATGTAGGTCATGGGATCGAATCCCATGGCTTTCACGATGGATCTCCAGTATTTTTGATCCCTTCATGAAGTATTCAGCGCCAACTGTAGATAATATTATTTGCGCTGCCATGTTAAGCATCGCGTCTGCCTGTGGGCTTGTGGACAAGGCAGTGTTCCCCTCAAAGAGAGGTTTAGTGTTCGAATCTCCCGCGGGTTGATGGCAGAGATCATCTCTTTTGCATCCTAGATGCGTCCTTCTTCCGCCAGATTCAGACTAATTTGAACTGCCGTGTACTCTAGGAGCGCCTGTGAGCTTTGTGGATAGGCTAAAGATTTCTCAAGAAGAGGACGGGGGTTCGAGTACTTTGCTCTACATAGCAAACACTAATTCTTTTGATGATCTCCTCCTTGAGTTATAGCCAGCGCCGCCATGACTAATGTGTCACAGAATGAAACTCCAAGACGGATGCGAGCAAAAATGGAGTCGCCTTGAGAGAGCTATGCACACAAGGACTTATGATCAAGATGATGAAGGAGAGAGCTATAGAGAAGGCTCTGATACCAATGCAAGAGAGTTGAACTCACAACCTCTTGGTTAGGAATGTGATGGGCTAACCACTTGCCCCAAAAGCCATGGTTTAGGATTACAAACGCTAATTCTTTTGATGATCTCCTCCTTGAGTTATAGCCAACACCACCATGACTAATGTATCACGGAATGAAACTCCGAGACGGATGCGAGCAAAAATGGAGTCGCCTTGAGAGAGCTATGCACACAAGGACTTATGATCAAGATGATGAAGGAGAGAGCTATAGAGAAGGCTCTGATACCAATGCAAGAGAGTTGAACTCAAAACCTCTTGGTTAGGAATGTGATGGGCTAACCGCTTGCTCCAAAAGCCATGGTTGAGGATTACTTCCTAATCCTCTCTCTTAGGGTGTAGTTCAACAATCTCCTATCTGTCTTGGGTGTGGTTCAATCCTCTCTAATTATCACTTTATTACATCAACAGATAACATAAAGATGCACAACGTTTTAGCGGACGAGCCAGATATAGAGAGGGAGAAAAGAGAGAGTGAAAGAGCAAGCATTGCTCTACTCTCAGAGTGAAAGCGAAATCAAGCTGTTCCACACTCCCTTCCAATCGTACAGAGCCGTAACACTCCACCATTTTGGTACTGGTGCCTCATGCCAAGTACTGGTCTGTTCGATCCTCTTCAGGCCATAGCAGCCGCTCCCACATAGTCCCGCACGATAGAGAGAACGAGAATTTTCTCCATGCTTCGCTTCCAGGTCATGTAGTCCCGCACGATAGAGAGAACGAGAATTTTCTCCATGCTTCGCTTGCAGGTGTAGTGTGCAGAGCCTTCCGATAAACTCGCTCTCCGCCTTTCTGTTTTTCTGTATGGTATGTTCTTCTCTGCGTTCTTCACTCAATATAGCCGCACATTTTGTAATCCCTTGTGGGCTCACTGCCACACATTTTGTAATCCCTTGTGGGTTCACTCACCTGGACGCCGGGAATCTAGTAGCACACCCAATAAGCTAATCCGGCAGTGCGCCACTTGAGCAGATTAGAATCCGACATCTGGACAGCAGAGATGTGGTGTGCAGAGCCTTCTGATAGACTTGCTCTGCGCCTTTTCTGTATGGTATGTTCTTCTCTGCGTTCTTCACTCAATGTAGCCGCACATTTTGTAATCCGTTGTGGGTCACTGACCTCGACGCCAGGAATCTAGTAGCACACCCAATAAGCTAATTGAGCAGCACGCCACTTGAGCTAATTAGAAACTGACATCTGGACAGCAGAGATGTGGTGTGCAGAGCCTTCTGATAAACTCGCTTTGCGCCTTTTCTGTATGGTATGTTCTTCTCTACGTTCTTCACTCAATATAGCTGGCAGGATGGACATTGCCTTGTGGCAGATTGTGAGGGCTCATATCCTTTGGTACGTGTGGAAAAGCAGAAACAGCAAGATTTTTGATAAAAATGGAAAAAATTTTCTTTTTTCCTGTCTTATTGGAATCAGAAGAATTGCTTACATGTCTAACAATATTCCCCTCAATGAGAAACTACTAGACAAGAACCCATTGTATATAGTCAAAAAGTACCCTTGTAGTACTTGGAAGAACAAATTGCTCCAGATCTACTCTAGGGACAGAAACAACATGATCAGTTTCTTTAACTGGTATATTAGGAACTATGTGATGTAAGGGTTTGCTGGCTTGGGCTCTCTTGGCCCTTGTCTATGCTCCATTTTTTTCTGAGGTGTTCTCCTCCCAGTAAATTTGTGGGAGTTGCTCTTTATTTTATTTTCCTGCATCAATATTATACTTTCTGTTTGTGCTCAAAAAAAAAATATAGCTGGCAACCTGCCAGTGTTGATTTTTGACGGCCGTATTGCCCGTTTTGGTCATTTTGACCCTAAAATAAGCTCACAATTTTTTTTTACTTTCAAAAATTACATTAAAAATCAGAAATACAGGCATTAACTGTAGATAACCTTCAAAATTGAAGGGCATGGTAGACCGTCAAAATACAACACTGATAGCTGCACATTTTGTAATCCGTTGTGGGCTCATTGACCTGGACACCGGGAATCTAGTAGCACACCCAATAAGCTAATCCAGCAGCACGCCACTTGAATGGATTAGAAGCTGACATCTGGACAGCAGAGATTCTCGTGATTGGATGAATATGGTCAGTCTGCGCTATTTTCTGATTGCAACAAATGAACGGCACTTAGCATTCTGATGATCCAATAGCGGGACTTTGCATCCAGTCTACATATTGGTGAGAGAATAGCGGGCACAGAGAGATAGAAATTGGATTTTTTGGCTATATTCTCTGGAGTTGGTGGTTGCTGCTCCAACTAGCTCATTTTAAGAATTCACATGTTTTTGAACACATGAAATTCTGCCTCATTTGAATTTTAAATCATAAATGACTGCCAAATCTACTAACATTGAATTGATCTTTAATCTTGATGTGGGCCTTATCTCCTTCGGATTGCCTTGAAAACTTCATTTTCGAGCCATTCTAATAATAGACATTATCCTAACTTCTTCACATTTCTTTCTCTTTAGTATCCATCAATCAATATCTATATTTTACAAGGTCACACTACAATTTGGTCTACTTCAAGCTATACCCTCACAAGTATATGATCCTTTCAAAGGGGTCCTGTTGTAACCTTGTCCCTTGTGCCACACCGATTAGCACTCCTCAAAACCTTATTACAGGATCAATCCTTGAATTTGCACTATCATCTTTGGCACACTTTGGCACTAAGTGCCCACTCATTGTATATCAAGAAATATAAACAAGAAGATATTGTGTCTGTGTATGCATTTGTGGGTTGGAGGCTAGTCTAAGCCTACCAACATAGTTTCTTGCATACCCAAGCCTACTCTAAGGCTCAATCGATGTGCAACGGGCTACTCTAAGCCCTCCTCTCGCATCAAATTATCTTGGTGTTGTACAAGTGTAGGGCTACTCTAAGCCCTCCCCCCCTCCCCAACAATTTTAAGTGTGGTATCCAGTTGTTCATTTCAAGATTTGCAATTATTTTGAAGCGGTATTTTTGGCAAGTGTCTTTGATGGTGTTCCTAAACACTTTATCCTCAAAGCTTTATAATGACCAAAAATGAAGGTAGCTCATTATCCATGGCTAATTTCTTACCCTCTTTTACCCTTATTTTTATGCGCAGCCTAAGGATGAATGCCTAAATGGATAAAATTATAATCTATGGAACGATGTCATGCATGCATATCTCTACATGAATCTTCTTCATGAGGTAGTAGATGAGTGAGACCCCGAACCCAATAGGGATACCAACTTAGACAATTTGCATGTGTGGAATGTTAAGGACAAACGAGCTTTAGGTCAGCTGTTAGTTGTCTGCGATGAACTGACGAAAGGACATATCACAGCCTGTAAGATGTCCAAGGATGCTTGGGATACGTTAGCCGCCTTGTATGAAGACAAAACCCCTTCGAAAATATATGCATTAGAAGCCGAGTTTCATAATTTGACCATTCGGCCACACGACATAATTACGAAGGTCATAGCCCAATTTGAGGACTATCAACGTAAATTAGCACTAAGTGGTAGGTAGATCTCTAGTGATGACATGGCCATTAGGCTTCACAACAACTTACCTAAGTGGTACGAGACATTTGTCACAACTTTGTGTAATCGCGGCCAAGTCTTAACTTG
Organism: Ceratopteris richardii; assembly: GCA_020310875.1. Lineage (NCBI taxonomy): Eukaryota > Viridiplantae > Streptophyta > Polypodiopsida > Polypodiales > Pteridaceae > Ceratopteris > Ceratopteris richardii. The sequence goes on along the minus strand of CM035413.1, from coordinate 49,989,282 downwards.
GGAAGAGGTTCATCGACTATTGCTCCTTCACGACTCGCGAGTCAAATCGACTTCCTCCCAAGAGTCTGCCATGAAGGCCAAAGGTCCATTCAATAAGGGTAAAACCACAAGTCATCATGCTAGCAATGGATCTAAGCAAGGATCGCATAATTCATTGAAGAAGTTCACCTGTAATTTTTGTGGAAAATCAGGACACTTAGAAAAGTTTTGCTATAAAAAGAAACAATCATCAAAGGCTTCTATGTCTAGGCAAGCATCCAAAGGATCGCAACATAGATCCCACTGCTCTAGTGAGGAACTCTTCATCTCCATAGAAACCAATGCCCTAGTTACTTCTAGCTCCCCGCATGAGTGGATCTTTGATAGCATCGCTACCTCCCATATGTGCAAAGAAAAGGAATCCTTTCAAGAACTCGAAGAGCACATGGGAGAAGTCTATCTTGGCAACAACAAAAGTTTACCCATCGAAGGAAAAGAAAAAGTTCAAATTACCAACAATCAGGGGGAATGCAAGCCTTTATCCAATGTTCTTTTTGTTCCAAATTTACTTTCCATCAAGGCCATTATAGATCACGACAAACAAGTATGGTTTCATAACATCTCAGGTAAGGTAGCTGATCCCCATACAAAGGATGTCATTGCTCAAGGTATTGAAGAAAATGGCCTCTACAAACTATCTTGCTTTGTATCCAAAGAATCAACCTCAAGTTTATGGCACCAAAGATTTGGCCACACATCTTACTTATCAAAAATCTCTTCATCCCAACTTGTGAAGGAACTGCCAAAGATAGGGCAACTTACTCATGTCTGCCAAGCTTGCACCCAAGGCAAGCAACATAGGGCCCCAGTTCCCAAAGAAGCTTCAACACGAGCGATGAACCCTCTAGCCCTTATCCACATGGACTTATGTAGTGGACCCATGAACACCCCATCCCGGAGTGGATCCCTCTACTTTTATCTTCTAGTAGATGACCACTCTCGCTATATTTGGGTGTACTTTTTGAAATCAAAGGCAGACACATTCTCTAAGTTTCAAACTTGGATCAAGGAAGTTGAGAATGAAGCTTTGACTAAAGTGAAAACCATCCGATCAGATGGAGGTGGTGAGTTTATCGATCATGACTTTGGTAACTTCCTCAATTAGAAAGATATCAAAAGACAAGTCACTGAGCCTCATACTCCATCCCAGAATGGAGTAGCTCAAAGAAAGATACATACTATGATGGAAATGGCACGAACTATGCTTCATCACAAGGATCTACCCTACAAGTTCTCATCAGAAGCGTGCATACTATCGTTCACATTCTTAATCGAGGATTTACAAGTGCATTACACAACAAAACACCCTTCGAAGCATAATATGGAAGAAAACCAAATGTGAATTACTTTCGAGTCTTTGGTAGTGAAGCTTTTGTCCATGTACCAAAAGAAGATAGAAACAAGTTACAATTAAAGTCCAAGAAACACATATTCATAGGCTACAGTGACCAATCAAAGGCATACCACCTATATGATATGGAAAACCACTCCATCACCATTTCGAAGGATGTGATCTTCAATGAAGCTTCCTCATACTCAAGAAAAGATTCAAGTACAAGTCTTAGTCCACCTATCTACACTTTAGAGGGGGACTCAGTATTTCCAAACTCCAACTTAGAAGCCAATACTTCACAACAACCATGCCGATCTCAAAAGCTTCTTGATAAGAGACAACGCGAACAAAGTCATCATGTTAATTATGCTCTAATGCACCAAATTCAGCAAATTCCAGATCCATCCAACTACAAAGAAGCTCAAGGCCAACCAGAGTGGGAAGCAGCTATGAAAGAGGAACTGGATGCAATAGCAAAGAACAAGACTTGGACATTAGTTCCCAAACCAACCAACCATCAAGTCATAGGAGTCAAGTGGATATACAATTTATCATCACACAACTTCATCTTGAGTACTCTATGATAGATCTTGGATTACTACATTACTTCTTGGGTATGGAAGTTTGGCAAACAAAAGAAGGTATATTCCTATCGGAGAAGAAGTATTGCTCTGATCTACTTTCCAGATATAACATGGATCAATGTTGCTCAATTTCTACACCTCTTGATCCAAATCAAGCTTACACTGGAGGACTCATCATCACTTGAGGATGTGCATACCTATCGATAGCTTGTTGGCTCATTACTCTATTTTGCCAACACTAGACCAGATATTGCTTATGTAGTTGGTATACTCAGTCAGTTTGCACATCAACCTCGTCAGACTCATTGAGATACTGCTCAGAGACTACTTCGATACCTTGCTCTCACCCTACATCATGGTCTTTGGTATAGAGGGGGCATCGAACTCACCGGATATTCAGATTCTGATTGGGTTGGTGATCCTGATTCTCAACCATCTACTTATGGGTATATATTCTTGCTTGGCTGAGCAAAGAGCTTTGAAGCATGTGAGGCCATCTGGCTTCGACGTTTATTATCTGACATCGGTGTTTTGTAGGATACTCCAACATGTATTCGCACGGACAGTCAGTTAGCCTTGGCCATCGCCAAGAATCCAGTGTTCCACGCTCAGACGAAGCACATCGATATCCAATACCACTGAGAAGATCATATCTCAGGAGATTACACTGGAGCAGTGTACCTCTCACGAGAACCTTTCGGACATGTTCACGCTACCTCCGGTTTCGCTCCAACGCTTGGTGGACCTCTGCAGCATTCAGCCGATCCAAACTAGAGCTGTAGAGGGGGTGTTGATGACATGATTGCTCCTACTTCATCTACATTTGCATCCGCGTGAGTGCATCTCCATCTTGTATTCAGGAGGCACTCCATTTCTAGTCTATTTCCATTTTATATTGTATTTCCTTTGTATTTGGGTACCTTGCCATGTGCTTCTACGAGTTGTATTCATTCTTCTTTTAGGAGACGTATCCCACATATGATGTAATTTTGAGAGCCCCTCCCAAATCTATATAAGGAGGGCCTCTCCTCTCATTTGTATTTGGTTAGAAGCTTGAGGAGCCTACTCCATGCTCTTGGGAAGCTCATTTCTAATCCAGATGAGTTTATCCATTTCATGGTCTACTCATTTTGTGTCTCACACATTCTTTGTTTTGTGAGAGTACTTTACTTTTCATTTTTCTTCCGCGTGTGTACTCTCTACATGTTCAACATAATTTAGAACTTTAGCACCATAGGTATTTAAAAAAAAGCATTTTTTTGTCCACCAAAAGATCCTTTCATTAGTTAGCAAGAAATGCCCAATGGGCTGCAAACTCGAGTGTGGGCCAAAAAAAAAATACATGGGGAAAAATCACCCCACACACCCACCCAATATTCCAAGCATGTAATCTACAACCACGATGATAGCAGTTAAGTCTGTTGAAGGTAAAATATAATGTTTGCCTATCCTTAAAGGGATTTCTTAAAGATGAAATCAAAAGCATGAGTGGATGCTTAGACTTAAGCAGTAGAGAGATTCTTATAAAGTCTACGAGGTAGCAACTTAAAGCTTCAGTAAGAAAGGAATCTAGAGACAAGAAGTGAAAAAATTGTTGTCCCTATAAATTGGTGGTGTATAAACAATTGGACTTGAATTTCAGAAATTCAAGAACTTAGAATTAGAAATGGTTTACTATTGAAAAGCATATATAACAAGTATGGATGTTCCATCAAAAGCTTTTGAAGTTTCCAAGGAAAAAGCATGAGATCGTGAAACAATCATGTGAAGGATTTAAAACCTAGAATATCAAGTTAGAGGTAATGCCTGAAACTTCAAAATTCTTTTGAATTGAAGTGACAAGGTACTCTATTAAGATATGTTTAGAATCTAGGATAAGTATCACTCATACATCAATAAAATAGGGTGGTACGAAACACCAGATTTAATACTCAGATTGATATAGGAAAGATGGTATGGGACATCGTACAATGGGATGAAAGTTATCTTTTAGCCCTAGAATGAAGCTTGAAGTTAGATTTGATCCTCAAGGTAATCAAAACTTCAAAGGAGAAGTTTAAATTTAAGAAGGATAAAAGCATGATCTCTAAATACTTGAGGATCAAGTAATTAAGAAGATACGAAGTAACTTCCAAGATCTTCTCTTTCAAATCAAGATTTATTCATATTTGAATTATGGAACAATTCAAGACAAAATGTTGTTGATTTAGAAATATTTAATAAATTTTTGAAGAAGTAGGAATTTGACATTGAAATGATCCTTTCAAGTAAGGAAAAGATTGACCAATTCAAACACCACGTTCCTACTATAACTTGGTAAATTCAATCCTTTGACTAAAAACAATGCACAAAAATTGCATTCCTAGTAAGCACTCATAAAGATTGAATATAGGAATGAGCTTAGTCTCAAGTGAAGCAATATTTGAGTAAAAGCTCATCAATAGAACCTTCATTGGTCGACACAATGATGTTGGATACCACATTGGTATCTTGTGGTTGGATGATGTTTAGATTTATTATTTGAATCTCTTTGAGAATATAGTTTATTTCTCATAAAGATAGATAAAATCATTCAATACCTAGTTGAAACAGATATTTGAGTAGTTGAAGTCTTGAGTCATTTAGAATTTGACTCATAACAAGTTTACATATCTTTGAATTTTGAATTGGTAACATAGAATTTTAGTCTTTTTGCTTTTTTGGAATCTTTTGGATTTGACTAAGATACAGTATTTGTTGATATAATTAGGTAGTGATGTGCGTGAACACACTAGGACTACCGGGGCACTTTTTTCCCTCTTTAGGAGTTTTCTTCCCCTAGCTTGTACATACGCCAATAGCCCTAACATGTTACTTATCTTTGTACATTCTAGAGTTAATACATTCAGCATTGTGTGTTGTGCTCCAAGCTTCTTCTTCTTCCTTGTGTTGTTCACGTGCTTTCGCAGATCTCTAAATCCCATAATTCCTAGCAAGGCAAGTGGTCGCTTCATCTAGGGCATCCTCAACACCTCTCCGGACATAGTCTTAGAATCACATGAAATCTGGTATGCATACTCAAGGTGATTAGGAGATCAAAATGGCTTCACTTTGTTGTGCCAAAATCATGATCTTAGCTTGTTTCAGCCTCCAAATGCACTATCACAATGCTTGTGTAGGCTATTTTGTCTTTTTGTGCCAAAGATATGTACTAATTTTGGTTCCCCAATATAAGCATCTCCAAAAGTGCTACAGGTTTAGCAGAACTCATGAGGGTACTTTTGTTCAACTTTTTCAAATACACTCATTTTTTTGCATCAAGATATTTTAATTAGTGGCCATGGCTGAAAGTAGTGATGTATTTTGTATGTTGGCTATTGGGGATAAGTTGGATGGTACCAATTACCCATTGTGGGCTTATATGATGCAACATGTATTGGTTACAAAAGGACTATGGAAAATTGTGCAAGGTGTTGAAAAACATGCTATTACGCCTGCAAATACAGGTATTGAAGCTGATGCAAATGGCATTGAAGATGCTGATATTCTTCAAATTTCTATTCGTGCTGCAATTTTTGTGTTACCCTTAGTGTCCATGTGAAAAGCTAAATGACCACCGGGAACTTCTTTGTATATATTCTTTAATAAAACATATAGTGTCCTGGTCAGTCATAGAATGTAAGTTCGACCGCATTTGTAACACCTAAGAAGTCTATGTTCATGCTCCCTGTGTACTATGTTTTCTACGTATTCTGCAGCCATTGTGCGGAGTACCGTGTGCGGCCCTAGGAGTTCAGTTTTCTACTCAAAGGATATGGATGTGGAGCTCTCGAGAAGGAGAGCACATTGTGATGCGTCGCCATTGAAATACTTCACTAGTATCAGAGTTGTTCGATGCAAAAGCTTTGTTCCTTTTGTGCGAGCAAAGCGAGCACCCCCCTCCCCTCGGCTTTCTCCAAGGCTTACGATTAAGGTGATGGCCAAGGCATAGACCTTGGCATATGTCACTCTAGCACAATGGTGAGTACCAACGTGAGAAGATTCACCTCATAATTGTCAATCCGTGGAGACGTGAGGACTAGTATGAAGACTAGGAGCAAGTAAAGGCACAAGTGCGTGAGTGAGAAGCACACAAGCATGCACACACATACACACACACGCGCACACAAGGCAAGAACAAGGAGAGGAACAATGGAGTTCTTTGCATTAATCAAAAGGTCTCTTACATAAGCTCAATTCACAAACAATCTAACCCCTAAAATGAGCTCTCTAGCTCTTTTTATAGTTTTTTGACTAATTTTGGCCCTGTCCAGACCTAGTGTCCGGCCTAGTTAAAAATTAGGTTCCAGGGCTTATTTGAGGGCTCAAACAAAGTCTAAAAATTATGAAAATTGGTACGATGGTACTTCTAATACTCCTCAAGCTCGAGGACTCCTCGGCTTGCACAAAATGGAGTCTATTCTACCAAAAACGGGATTTACAATGTTTGTGTAGTGATTAAAATCACTTGAGTTGTAACTAATCCATGGGAAAAAAATGATTTGGCCTTGTTGCCGTATTGTGCATGACTCCTCTGTTGCTTTGTATGCCAACACGCCCCCCTTCCTAGCGTCTGTCGCCCCTGACAGACCTTTGTTCTCTCGGGTGGTCGATATAGTATTGGATGACATTGGTGGCCAGTTCATGTTCTCCTATCCTTAAGCCTCTTGCTAGATCAGCTTCCAATGCCTCCCAATTTATTGCACCAGGGGCCTCTGGTTGCGGGGTGGTGTAGTACTCAGAGTACATTGCTTGTTCACAAGCAAAAAGTTGGAGCAAATGTGTTGGCTTCGGTGCGAAAATCTCCGAGTGATACTCCCAGAAACCTGATCTGAACATTTCTTCAAAGGTCTGTTTGTAACAGGCAGGGAGGTATTTGATGCGCGCATGCCAGGTGTAAGCCACACGAATACTGGGGGTGGTGCTCATGTCATACACCAAGTCATAATTTCCATTACTGAACCCCGGGAGACGTACCTGTGGTGCGGCTGCATTTCTAAAAGTTTTTAGGACTACCTGCATCACATATATGCTACCGACGGTGGTCCCTGTGGTGGCGCAATGTACGGGTAGTTCAGCCATTCTTTGCATTGCGCGTTGTTCTGTACCTTGATATTGAATGCCTTCCAAGACCTGCGGCGTGGGACTGGACCGTAGCATGGATTGTATAGGAGGTGTAAAGGCGCGTTGTTCCATGTGCGTAGCATTTCTCGATATGTCTCTAGAAGTTTATGCCGCCAGGTGGGTTGACGAATTTTGCCTTTTTGCACCTCTGGAGGAAGGTCTTCGGGTTGAAATTGGGTCGCAAAGGTAGGAATCTGACCCGTGACTCTCTGTATTTCTGCATTATAATCAGCCAAGATAATATAATACGGCCTGTATTGGAGTTCAGATGAGAGGATCAGGCGTCTCGATGACAGGTTCTTGAAATAAGCCGATTGTAGCACAGTTTCCTCTATGACCCTCATGGCCTGATTTTGCACTACTGTGCGCTCTTCGTGCGAACTCCCGATTTCCTCCACTTGATGTAGCCATGGGGGCCGTGAATGTGTCCTGAGCTTCTTCTATTTGTTGGCCTCCTGGGAATGGTTGTGGATCGTATTCTTCGTCAAACGTTTGTTCCACAGGAATTTGCACAACTTCTTCGTCCGTGGGAGCCTCTGGAGGGGAAGGTGGTCTCTCATATTGTAGTAGACGTGTTTGCAATTCAGTGACCTGTTTCTGGAGATCTTTTATGGCCTCTGCGTCTGTGAGAAGTGAAGCCGCGGAGGGGGTGGTTGGAGAGGCTGCTGTTGGTCCTTTTTGGTGTTCCTACTTCAATTGTCCCAGTTCCTCCGATAGTTTATCATGTGCTTCAAGCAGCATGGCATAGTCTTCCAATATGATCTTGATATTATCGGGGGTCACTGCTTGAAACTTGGATGGGCTGATGGGTGCCCCTGGTGTGCTCTCAATAGCTGCCTCCAGGTTCTCTTGATTTTGTACTTGCAGACGTCGATTCTCTTCCTGAGCGGCCGCAAGATGGCGTTTAAGTAGAGCCATGTTTCGCTGAAGCTTTGAGTTGCGTTCCAGCTGTGTCCGTAGGTGACCTTCTACCACCTGTATCACTTCCTGATCTGTGTTCTGTAACTGTACCTCCAATATGCCATGAGCTTCTTGGAGAATTTGGAACTGTGTGTGGAGGCGAGCATTTTCCTCTTCTAGTGCCGCGAGGCGGTGTTGTAGTGTTTCTGAGTGCTCGTGCAGGCGTTCATTCTGTTGCTGGAGCTGAATGTAATCTGTCCTTAAGTTTGATATACAATCAAGCATGGTGTCCAATGCACTTCCTATAGATGAGTGGGTGGTGTTTACAGTGGGAGATGCATGGGAAGGGAATTGGGGATGGGGAAGAGTGAATGATGTGTCTACTGAAGTCGTGTGTGTGAGTGAAATTGGTGGAGGGGGAATGGGAGGAGGTGGAATCGTGGGGGGAGGTGCCGTGGGTGGTGAAATGTCCATACCTTCAGGAGTGGGTGCGAGTGTGGGATCTGCCATATACATTGGGATGGTAGGTGGTGTGTGTGTGGAAGTGGTGAATAGATGTGAAGTGGGGTGGGGAGCTGAAAAGGAAGGAAATGGTTGAGACCCTGGTTGAAGAGTTCTAGCAAGGAGGTCATGGAGGGATTGTAGAAATGGAGAGAGAGAGGTCGGGGGTTGAGGTCGTAAATTAGAGGAGGGCGCGAAGGGTTGCGTGGTAGCAGGGAAACCCATGAATGTGGATCTAGGGTCAGGATGACCTATGGCTGAGGGCATGGGGGATGGTTGCCCTAGGGCAGGCTCTATGAGCGGTTCGGTGGATTGTGTAGTGATGGGGGTTGCTTCAAAGATTGGGTTATCAGTGGTAGAGAATAGGGTGGAACTTGAGATGGGAGTACGGAAGATGAAGGTTGGTTCGGTGGGTTGAGTGGTCGAGGTGATTTCCACTGTTTCTGCTCTAGGAGGCGATGGGGGGGTGTGGGTGGTTGTGGCTCTGTGGACTCCTCATGGGTGACTGGGTGCTCTTGGCTAGCGGTTTAGGTTGCTTGGGAGGTTGTCCTGATAGGTTCAGATGTAATAGTTGGCTCTTCTGCAGTTGTAATGGGAATCTGGATATTCTTACCTGAGCGTGGTCGTGTCTGGAACCTTCGTGGGTCATATTGAACAGGAGACCTCCGAATGGCAGTGCGCACTGCTTCCACTACCCCATATGTTTCTGCCATCAATAAGAGACCTTCCCTATACTCTGAGTCAACTCCTGCTTCTTCCAACAACTGAGTCATGAGTACTCTGCTACTCTGTTCGGTGAGTAGTTGTTGCAATCGCACTCTTTCCATAATCTGATACAGCCTTCGGAGTTCTGCTGTATAGGCTGGGGCTTTAGTGGTCTCCTCTTCATACGCTCCTTCTTCTTCTAGGTGTCCTTGTTGTTGACCTTGCTGAGCGTCACTCCAATGTACATGTCGACCGTCTGTAGACTTTCTTCTTCTTCGTGAGGATGTGCCTTGCTCCTCTGCCTCTGAATAAAACTCCACATCAGAGAATTGTGTACTTTGTAGGAATGCTTGGAAGTCCTGGGGGTCCATTCCTTCAGCATCTCCAGTGGCAGCAAATTCGAATTCAGGTGGAACAGGAGGAGCCGATGGGGTAGCTTGTGTCGTAGTTTCAAATCCCGACCTGGGTATCCTAATGGTAAAGGGAGGTACAGTGGCCTCCCTTCGTGGCGATACCTCAGGAGTAGTCAGAACTTCCCTTGTCTGGACACAAGGGATCGCACCCCTCATGCGCTTGGATTGATGTGTGGACGTCTTGAGCCTTTTAAACATTTGTAATTGTGCCCAAGTTAAGGCACGTTCAATGGGGACATCGTATGCTAGGCACCGGTAAATAATGCGTGTGATTGCACAGCATCCGTTCACCACTAATTTCCTAGAAGACCGTTTGTTTGCTTCATACAATTGATCTATAATCCATACCGGTAGCTTAATGGGTAACGCACCTGCTTCCGCTAAGTAGAGAGCGAACCAGATTCTCTTGTGTGGTTGTGTGAAGCGGTCTTGGCCGGGAAAGGCGAAATGTTGCATGCACATGCGGAGAGGGATGGACACGTTTGGGGTGAGTACTGCCATGTCTTTAAGCTTCAATAGTTTCCTATCCTTCATGTTAGTGGGAACAAGAGCATCCTTTTCAGAGGGTACATGCGTGCCGTGCATATTCAAAGCGTCGCTTACCAACTCCACAGTAAGTTCAAACCTCTTCAACTCGTTGTTGCCCAGCAAGGAGGGAAGAACAAATGATCCGGGTTTGTCCTTTTCTTCATTAGCTTGTAATGTGGAGACCAAATAGTAACATCGGAGGAGATCTGGTTTAGGTAGTGGGGCTTCAAAGTATTCTGCCAGCCCTGCTCGTTGCCATATGGTCTGGAGATCCTCGGTGTTCTGTAAAGTCTCGAACTCCTTGGAGAAAAATTGGAATCGAACCCATGATCTGTCATACTCGCACTTAGACTCCCATATATACTTGGCCTCTCCTAATGGACCTGGCATGCCATTGAACCAATGAGAATTGGCATGGACTCTTTCCGTGATCCCTGTAGGTGGATCCGGCACCCGGATTTGCTGAAGGTGCTGCAGCTCCACTGGTCGTTCAGTTGGTGGCACATCCATAGGTAGACTATCCACATCAATTCCTGCAGTAAGTATCCCTACTTGTGAGCCCGAACCTGTCGCTTCTGCCATTTTACTTCTTGCCTTCTGATTCTGTGAGAATATAGAATCATGTGTTAACATCGTAATGGACAGAATAAATCCGTTGTTGTCCCCGTTACAACATTAACATGAGGTAGATGGTGAGTTAGTGGTTAGTAAGTGCACGAAGACAGTGTGTATAGTTAATGCTTGGGTATTCCTAGGAGACTAATGCAGTTAGTAAGTGGGGGTGAATTTACAATTTGGGGTCAGGGGGTTTATTACAGGTCTTAAGCTGCCAAATGCAGTGGATGGGTTTTTCTCTTGGTTTCGTAGAGACGCTAGAGAACATTATAGGTGTATCAGCTTGAACATGAGGCCTTTTAGGGACCCATTTACAAATGATTCTGTTCGTGCTCATGGGCCTTGGTGTGTTCGTGAGTGTTGAAAACGAGTGGATGCCGGTTGTGCGAGTGAATGGGTTACGCTGTGTAGGTTGTGGCGTCGGCGTAGCTATTTGCGCCCGCAAGCAAGCCTTAGGCACCCAAATTTGTCTTGATTGTGGGCTAGCCTTCATCGACTTCTTGGGCACCCAAATAGATTTCACGTTAGCAGAAGAATTTCCGAAAGACTTCTTATTAGTGTCGTGTTGTTGGTTACTAATACGAGGCTTTGCCCGTGTGGTTGGCTTGAGTGTAACCGGGTGTTCGTCTTTCCGCACCCACACTTGTTTCACTTGCTGGGACATTTTGCTGCGCAGGTACTTTGGATTCCGGACATAGGTAGTACTCTGCTTCTTCTGCCTTTGATCCACCTTTGGTTGTTGCCTCCTTCTGGCCTTTGGAAAAGAAGGGAGTTCCTTTGCTTCCCTGACTCCTTTTTTGCAAATATCATTCCTCTGCAACACATAGTTTTGGACAAGAACAACATGGTCATCTTCATGTGTATTCCTGGAAGGACCAGGAGTCTGTGCCTTTCCTAGTTCCTTGAGTGCTCCCTTATCTAACTCTACTGTAATTCAACTATGATTGACCCAAACCTGAAGAAGTCCACTTCTTAAGTTTAAGTTGACTGCTTGGTCATAGATCCAATCTTGACCCAAGACAAGAGGTTCAGTGAGATCCTCGTCTTGACACACTAGCACTTTAACTGTTATAGCCTCATCATGAATATAGAGGGGAAGTTCCACCTCGCCCATGCAAGGGGTTTCCACGCCTCCCAATCCTATGAGATACGCTTCCACAGGATTGACAGTTAACTGCAACTCTTGACAGTAAGACAATTTAACAGCACTAGTGGCTGCACTTGAGTCAATCAAGGCTCTTACGGTCCTTGCACTCTTTCCTTGTCCTATATCTAAGGTTACGAAAGGACGTCGATCAGTTATCCTATGTGAGCTTGTTCCTGCGACTTCACACATTGCCATATGATATCCTTGATCTGCATAGTCATTTGTTCTAGGCTGTTCTCTACCTTGCCTTCGTAATTTCATCCTTCTGATGCGTTCTAAAGCTTCTGCTTGAGCTTCTTCTCTAATTCGCTTTTCTTCCTCTTTGCGTTTCTTAGCAGTGTTGAGTCGGCTGAGCATTTCCTCCGTGAGGGGTTCCTGATACAACTTGACTCTGCAACCGCTAATATAGTTTGGGAGAATATCACCCTCTAACGTGGCTAATTGTACTGCTCCACTCGTGGAGATCCTATTGATAATCATAGGTCCGTAGCCTCTCTTTTCTAGCTTCCTCGCGTGTTGTTTCAGTGTATAGACTAAGACTAGATCTCCTGCTTTCAAGCCTTTATCCTTCACATGGGCATCGAAATATGCCTTCTGTCTCTTCTTGGCTGCATATATTCCTGCAGCTGCTCTCAGTCTTGTTTCTCCTAATCGTTCAAGGTCAAAGATCCTAGAGGAGAGCTCATGACCTGTCCATTCGTGCTCTTGTGCTACTCTCAATGTAGGAATCAAGAAGTCCAAGGGTAGCACAACGTTTTGGCCGAATACCATCTGAAAGGGGGTGGCTTGGAGTACCGTTTTGTAGGCAACTCGGTATGCCCAAACAGCATGGTGTAGCTGTTTGTCCCAATCAGAGCGTTTAGTGTTCACTCTTTCGTCAGTACATTGCATAAGATCTTATTAGTGCTCTCAGCTTGTCCATTAGCTTGAGGGTGATAGGGGGCAGACTTCTTGTGTATTACCAAGAATTCTTGGAGTAGATTTTCAATCACTTCATTTAAGAAATGAGTGCCTCTATCACTTACAAGCTCTATAGGTAGCCCGTATCTTGTGAATACATTCTCAAACAAGAATTTGGCCGTTGTTTGAGCATCGTTCTTTGTCGTAGCCTTTACCTCTACCCACTTGGTGAGATAATCTGTTGCAACAATGATGTATTCCGCATGCGAACCTTTAGCTGGGGGATTAATAGGACCTACGAAGTCTATTCCCCACTTAGAGAATGCACGTCCACCCATCATAGGTTTCAGTGGCATCTCATCTTTGTGTATAGGATACTGAGTCCTCTAACAGACATCACACCGTTTCACATAGGTATGTGCATCCATGTGAAGGGTAGGCCACCAGAAACCCGCAAATAGTATTGCCTTGATCACCCGATCCGGTCCAAAGTGTCCTCCTGCTACACCTTGGTGAGCAGTTTCTAAGATCTTAAGATATTCACTTTCATGGACACATAGCCTCAGGTAACCATCTTTACCACGCTTGTATAGATTATCACCAATGAGTGAGTAATCTAGGGCTTCTTGTTCTAAACTCCTTTTCCTAGCTAGATTGATGTCTGGAGGGAATGTGTTTGTCCTCAAGAATGATACTAGAGGTTCACTCCAATCTGGCACAATGGATACTTGATAGAGAGTGGCATGTTCCACAGGTGGTTTAGTGCAACAGATTGGGCATTCCTTGCACAACTTTTGGACATCAGCTTCCATAGTTGGCCAATGTACTCCGAGTCTCTTTAGGGTCTGTAAAGTTCGTTGCTTTGAGTAGTGTTGCTCTAACGCACCTACATGTGCTAATTGCAACCATTTAGCGTACTCATCCTCTTCTACGCAACAAGCCAAGATCCCTTGATCTGTGTGCTTGTACATACTTCCTGCCATGATGTGGTACTTTTGGGCTTTTACAACCTCTCTATTCCGTGTGTTTACCACTCGATGGTTAGGCCCGTATGTCAATACTAGTACCAATGGCTTAGCCCACTGCGGTACAACTTCCAAATTAAACAAGTAAGCATCAGGAAGGTCATCTGACACTCCTTGTGGGGCTTCTCCCGATGTGAGCCTAGAGAGGTGATCTGCTCTCAAGTGAGTCCTCCCTTTCCTTACCACAACCTCAAAATCATATTCCATTAGCAAGAGAAACCATCTCACTAATCTTCCTGTATTGCAAGGCTTGTTTACGAGGTATAGCAATGCTTGATGATCCGTAAAAAATTTAAACTTATTTGCAAGCAAATAGTGTCTAAATTTCTTAACTGCATATACCATGCCTAAACCTTCTCTCTCCGTAGTGGTGTAATTTCGTTCAGCCGCATTCAACTGTCTACTAGCATAGGCAATTGGAAGATCCATATTACCTTCACCAGTAGGTTGTGCAAGTACACATCCAATAGCATAATTGGATGCATCCACGTGAACATGGAATGGCTTATTCCAATCTGGTGTGGTCAAGATTGGTGCTGAACATAATCTTCGTTTAAGCTCCTGGAAGGAATTCTCACAATCATCCGTCCATTCAAAGTTAGTCAGAAGCCCGTACATGGGCTTTGCAATGACAGCATACATGTGTATAAATCGTCGGTAATAACCACAATGCCCCATGAAAGCTTGTACTTCCTTGACATTCTTTGGCCTAGGTAGCTCTGCTATGGCTCTCACTTTTTCTTCGTCGGTAGATATGCCATTCTTTGACACTATGTGTCCTAGAATCTTGCCTTGCCTGACCATAAAAACGCACTTTTCTGGGTTCAGGCAGACTTGATATTCTCTACATTTGTCAAAGATTTGTCTCAGTTCAGGGATATGGGTTTGTCTAATGTTGGAATGAGCACAAAGATCATCAACGTAGACTTCTAAACTCTTCCTCAGGAACTCCTTAAACACATGGCACATCAGCCTCTGGAAGGTAGCTGGTGCATTGGTAAGCCCAAATGGCATTACTCTAAAAGCAAAAATGCCCCATTCTGTGGCAAAGGCTGTCTTATGCTGATCCTCTGGAGCTATGGCTACTTGATTGTAGCCCGAAAATCCATCAAGGAAGTTGTACACTTCCTTGCCTGCCACTCTTTCTAAGAGATGTTCTGTGATGGGAAGCGGATAGTTATCTCGAATTGTGGCTGCATTAACCTTTTTCAAGTTAATGCACACACGCAGCTTGCCATTCTTCTTGGGCACCACTACGATGGGGGATACCCATTCAGTGTGCTCAATTTCATAGATAAATCCAGCTTCAACCAATCTATCTATCTCTTCTTTGATCTTAGCAGCGTAATTATCGTTATAAGTATAGGGCTTTTGCTTAGAGGGTTTAGCATCTGAGGTCATGGGGATAGTGTGTGAGTATATATCGGGGTCAACACCTTTTAAATCCTTGTAACTCCAAGCGAATACATCTCTGTATTCTCTTAGCAAGGCTATCAACGCATGCTCTTCTTCCTCTGTTAGGTCATGGCCTATGTACGTGCATCTCTCCTCTCCTTCTTCTAGGGCCACTACTATTTTCTTGGTGGTTTCTTTGTTATCATAGGCCTCTCCTGATTGTGCTTCTCGTTTAGGCATTCTTATCATGACTCTCCTGTCATCTATCTCATACTTCTTAAAATTTTCTGGGACCTCAAACAAAGATTCTTCCTCTTCTGGTGAGGCTTCTCTCTTCTTTCGTTTCTTTCCTTCTTCCTTCAGGGTCACATGTGTTGCTAATCTTACATCATTTGTAACCTCTCCATGCCTGTGGGGTTGAAATTCTACTTCATGGAAGTATTCTTCATGTGATGCAAATGGTGGGTCCATAATGATTGACTCTAGATCGGAGTCACTTGCATCCTCAAATGCATCAGGGCTAGGTTCGCATTCTTCTAGAACTGCCTCTCCCATGATTGGCTCTATGGAGAAGACTGAAATGTCATAGCCATCCTCATCACAGTGAGGTGTCCATTGTTCTTCATTGATGGCTACGTCCATTGTTGCTAAAATTTCTGCCCAACCGTGAGGTTCCAATTCTTCGTCTGGAAAAACTACAGGTGCATAGGCTGGGTCTTGGATTAATCTATGGGTTTCTTTCGCACCTACCTCTCTGGCTTTCTCTCTCTTCTCTTCTTCTACTGCTACCTTGCACATCCATAAGTGAGTGTCTTCATGCATCCATGAGGATCCAGACCCTATGGAATGCACCGATTCTGTATCATCTTTGGCTCTATGGATGGGATTCCATTGGATAGGAGGGACATCTCTATGAGAATAATCCTTGAGATTGACTTTGGTCGTAACACCCAAGTGTTGCAAATACAAGGAGTTGGTTCCCCAATCCTGTACCACTTGCAACTGTCGCATAAATGGTCTTCCCAAAATCATCTCATAGGCATGATTTTTGCTGAAGTCACATATGGCAAATGTATGCTCAAACTCGACACCACAAGTGGTGAGAGTTATTCCTTCTAGCAATCCTAGGGGTCTCTCTACGTGACCATCGGCCATCTGCAATTTCATTCTCGTTGGCCTGAGTGCCGGCTTGCCCCAACGCTTCCATAGGGAAGTAGTGGCAATTGCAACTCCTGCACCTGAGTCCAAAATTGCCTTGGTGGTGTACTCCTGGTAGGTGATGGGAAGATAGGTGTTCCCTTCTTCACCTTCACACATATCTCCTATCTTATCCAAGGGAATTTCTGGCACTGTCCTATGGGATCCTACCTGGGAACGAGGTTTTGCTATCTCTGGTACTTGTTTGGCTACATGTTTCCATAATTCAGGCCTA
Organism: Ceratopteris richardii; assembly: GCA_020310875.1. Taxonomy (NCBI): domain Eukaryota; kingdom Viridiplantae; phylum Streptophyta; class Polypodiopsida; order Polypodiales; family Pteridaceae; genus Ceratopteris; species Ceratopteris richardii. The sequence goes on along the minus strand of CM035413.1, from coordinate 49,972,623 downwards.
ACCTTGAGTAGTTCTTCTAACTTGAGATTACACTGCACGTTAGTGTTCTTCACTACCTCTGTGTTCCTAGGTATGACTGAATCTTCGTTTCTTACCATGACTGTAGGTGCTCTCATACAGGTGGACTTTGCTTCCCATGGTCCTGTGAAGTGGGGTAACTCTTGTATGGAATTAGATTCAAAGTCCAATCTCTCGTGAGATTGAGTACTCTCATGTTCCCCGTAAATAGATGGGATGTCTTGTGGGAATTGGTCGTGTGCATCATCCACAAGTTCAAAGGGAGGGGCGACTTCACTTTCGTTATCCCATTTGTCTTCTTGAATCTCTCGTAGGAAGTCTGGTGCAAATCGATTCATAGAAGAAGAAGTGTCTGGCTCCGTAGAATTAGGCGCATAAGAAACCTGGGAAGGAGGGCTTATTCTATCGTTGGCTCTCTCCTCGTTCTCATAGATGGCTGGAGCACAAGCTTCCTGGGGAGGGTTACTTATTCTATTACTTTTCCGAACAGGCTCATACGCTCCCTGAGAAGGAATGTAGGCAACCTGTGGAGGTACGCAAGCTTTCGAGGGAGGCTCATGTGCCTTTTGGGGGGGAAGATAAGCTTCTTGAGGAGGCACATGGGCTTCCTGAAGAGGCTTGCTTATCTGTTCTCTCGCCCTTTCCTTTCTTTGAGGGGCAGGTTCCTTTTCTGATTGTGCAATTAGCCTCTCTATTCTTTCCAAGGAGGGGAAGTTGTCTGGTTTAGTGGAATTGGCCACATAAACTTCCGATGGGGGATGGTTCATGTTTTTGCTTGCTTTATCATTTTCTTGATTTTTTTCTTCCTTGGCAGATCTTGCAATTATTCCCTCTAACTTCTCTAGGAATCCATCCAAGTGTAATTGCGTCTTGGCTGAGCCCGAGTAATTGAAAAGGCGACTGGCTTCAAACATAGTCTGAGCCAATGCGACCATTTTCGCGCACAGCTTGGTTCTTTCTATCTCTAGGTCAGCTCTGGGATAGCACTTGTCATGATCCGTGACGTTTGGCCCTTCTTGGATTCTGGCCTGATATGCTTTAAGCATCATGTCTATGTCTTCAGGAGTGGGATCAGCTAATACTGATCCTGTTTGGGGTGGTGGGTGGGTTACGTGGGGTGTTTTAGAGGATGGAGGGATGGAGGGTGAGGGGGATGGTAGCGGTGGAAATGTGTGAGAGTGCGGTTGAGATGTGATCTCTATGATTTTAGCCTTGGTTTCTCGTAGACTTTCCTCAAGTTCACTCATCTTCTTTGCCCATTGCCTTTTCATGCGTTCGCGGCTATCTCTCCAAGCTCTTGTTCTCTTTTTATTTTGGCTCTCAGTATCGCTAGCATCTGGGCTCTTTTCCTTGCCTACCCCTTGGTTTTGCTTCACCACTTGAGCTCTCGTGACTACCTGTACGGGTGCAGTGGAAGTAACACTTCCGCTGGAATCTACCACTAACTCAATAACATTGATAGGCATGATTTTTGGCATATTATTGGGGTTCTTTGGGCAATCTCGTAAGAGATGCTCTTTTCCACAATCTTGGCAAAAGCCTTGGATCGTCACAGACTGGTTTTGTGTAAGTGGAGGTAAGGGGCAATCACGAATGAGGTGATCTCCTTGGCATCTGTAGCACGGTCCTCTTGGGAATGGAGGTCTTACTTGCCTCGATTGAGGCCTAGGATTGGGGTTTGCATACATGACGTTCGTGTAATCTGATTCTCAACTAGGTTCGTTTGTCTCTTCGCTATAATAGGACTCACCATGCTCAGGAGACTGCATGTAGTAGGCCTCGGGGCTATCAACATGTGTAGAATCAAAGCTATGGTCACTCGGGTCACTTTCAGAAAGCAAGGATGTTACAGGGACTATAGCTCTATTCAGGTTCTCTTCTGCAGCAGTATACTTTACCGAAATCACATTAGCTGGGGCTGGGGGTTGTTGTGCTAGCACCGGCTGAGGCCTTTGTTGGTTTTGATATTGTGGTTGGAAATTTTGTTGTGGCCTGCCATATGGTTGTGGAGGGTACGGGTTCTGGTATCTTCCCTGCTGAGGGTATGGCTGAGGGTGGGGTTGCCTAACTGCCTGCTTGTCGTATGGGCAATCTTGTGCGGTGTGATTGGTGTATCTCCGTTCTATGGTGCAGTACTGGCTACTAGGATTTACTTGGGGCTGAGCCATAATGGGGCAGACATTCGCCATGTGGTCACCACCACAAGTGTAGCACCTTTTCACAGGGGAAAACCTTGGGATTTGTTTACTAGTTACCCCTAATTTCTGAGCTACTTTCTCTGCGAGTTCCTGAATTGATGTGGATTGCGTGGAAGAGTGACTAGATGCACTATCTGAATCTTTGTAGATTTTGGAAAGCTCTAGTTCTTCCCCTAGGTTATCTTCAATGTCAATGCACGTGCGTACACACTCTTCTATAGTCCTAGGGTCTTTCAGATACACATAGGATCTCAATTTTGTACTCAGCAATCCATCAAGGAATAAGGCTACTTGTTTGGCAGATGTGGGTAGCTCCGAAACAGGACATCTTTCAAGGTATTGCCTAAATCTTCTTCCTGCAAGTCTCACAATCTCTTGAGGGGTTTGCTTGAAGCTGTGAATCAGTGAGGAGGTATTGTGTCTTATGCCACTCTTGGAGAATTCAATAATAAATGCTTCTAGGAGTTGGTCTATGCTCCTGAACTGGCGCTCATCCAATGGCTGAAACCATGTAAGTGCTGTGTTCCTAAGGGTTAGACCGAAGGCATTGTACTGCGTGAATAGATCCTCCACTTGTTCAGCTCTCAAGACTTGCTTGAACTCCGCCACATGATCATAGGGATCTCCTGTGCCATCAAAGTAATTCTTCATGGACTTCACTAGCTGAGTCGGTCTCAGAGTTCTTGCGTGCTCTCTAGGTCTCGGCAGAGGGAATCCATCCACATTTCTTTGGTTCCTGTGAGCTCTAAGCACCTCAGGTTCTACCCTATTCGTCTCCGTCCTCGTTCTTTCTCTGCCCACTGGATTGGCAAAGCTTACTTCTGGTCTATCTCTACTTCTGTCTCTTTGCATTCCATGAGCTTGGGATGTTCCAGCTCCAGGGTGACCATAGGATACATTCGATCTTGGTTGAGGGAAAATGAATTCACCCTTCCAAGTGTAAGCATGCCTATCATTTTCTGTCACCACAAAGATCCTTTCCGAAGTGTGATCTAAGTAGGTCACTCTACCTGGGCTATCCGGATCCTTAAACTCATAGATCATGATAGTTTCTATATCAGTTGGCTGATTAGATTTATACCTCCAGAAGGCTTCGTCAGTTTCTCGATTGAGGAGCAACTCTATGCTCTTGTTGTCTTGGGGAACCCACTCAGGTGTGATAATCCTAGTGAGAACAGATTTGCCTCGGGGTGTTCTAGGTTCTACTCCCATGTTTCCTTGTTCCAAGTCACCTAAGTCCGCTTCTGAGATTACATTTCCAAATTCATCTGTCCTATCTGGGTGACTGGTGACTACGTATATGGTTCCTTCTTTGTCCAGGTATGCACCGTTTTCAAACTTGACAGCTGGGTGCTCTAGTCCTATGGATTGGTCAGGGTTTTTAATCTGGACCACGGATCTTCCTAGGCCGTCCTCATAGATGCTAGCACCTAATCGGTTGGTCCTAAGGTATTCCAACTGTGTTTTGTAAGGGCCTTCTACCCTGTGCAAGTAAGGCACTCCTGAACTTCCTGTAGGTCTATCCATGCCTTGAGACATCTCTGACTCACTGGTCTCAGAGCTAGGGTAGTACAAGTGGTGACTCAACTGCTGGGCCCAAGACCTAGCAGTGTGGTTAACACTGGCCTCTGAAGATCTGAGGCTTTGTCTCTCCCTTACTAGATGTCGTCCTGATCTAAGGTTCATATGCCTATCTAAGTAGCACAGTTCTTTGCGCAGAGTACAACCTCGTTGCTGGTTACTTTATATTAGTCGCTTGGTTCTTTTTAGTTATTTTATCGTGTTTAAGGTCTTGTCTGATATCACGTCGTCAGGAATATTTGAATGTTGTTTCGCACTTACAGTTGATCGTTCCACGTTAAGTTCTTTCCCTTTAAAATTCTCGACAGTACAAGGATTATGCCCTTAGCTTGAGCTTGAAAGTTTAGGTATGCTTCAACTTGATAGTTGCCTATCGTCGCCCTGACTTACTCCTACTTCTAATCGTTCTTAGCCTAAGCTAGGAATTGACGAAGAGGAGTTGAGAGTATTCCGACCTTTCTTGTTGAACCTTGCTCTTTAGTGCTCGAGAAGTTGATTCTCAAGCTTGCGCAAAACCCTTGCTTGGACGCTCTCAATTGCTTCTCAATAGACCTGCATCAGTCTCAAGATTAGCTCCAAGTTGACCTTTCAATTGACAGACAATTTATTTCAAACACTTTTTTAATGACCCTTGTTCCCCCTTTTGTGTTGCTAGAAATTTCCTCTAGAGCTCCCTTGGTGTTTCTACCCCTCTGTGTCTCAACTTCCAAATATCCTATCTGAAAATCAACGCGTTATTCTTATAAAAAACAGTTGAGGGCGTGTAGTATATGCCACGAGCTTTCCGACAAGCCCTAGAGCTCAAAAAATGGATTTTGTATGAAAAAATTATGACCGTTCAGAGTTTAGGGGGTTAACTAGACAAACAGAACCTTTCAGGGGTTTTAATGCATTTTTCTAAGGCCTTTGTAAGTGTATGAGTATTTGAGAGTGCAAATATGCCCAAAATTTAGCCTAAATTTCCAAAAATTTACCCCTTAATTTTTGCCGAAAATGTCTGTCTGTCGCGATAGACGGTGTCTGTCGCGATAGACACAAACTATCGTGGGGGCTGTCTGTCGCGATAGACGGTGTCTATCGTGGAATTTTGGTCTGTCGCGATAGACGGTGTCTGTCGCAATAGACTGGTCTGTCGCGATAGACGGTGTCTGTCGCGATAGACGCTGTCTGTCGTCTGTCGTGATTTGGTCTGTCGCGATAGACGGTGTCTGTCGCGATAGATTGGTCTGTCGCGATAGACAATGTCTGTCGCGATAGACGCTGTCTGTCGTGGACTTTCGGTCTGTCGCGATAGACGGTGTCTGTCGCGATAGACGGGGTCTATCGTGGATTTCTGTCTGTCGTGATAGATGGTGTCTGTCGCGATAGACGCTGTCTGTCGTGGAATTTCGGTCTGTCGCGATAGACGGTGTCTGTCGCGATAGACGGTGTCTGTCGCGATAGACGGGGTCTATCGTGGATTTCTGTCTGTCGCGATAGACGGTGTCTGTCGCGATAGACGGGGTCTATCGTGGATTTCTGTCTGTCGCGATAGATGGTGTCTGTCGCGATAGACGCTGTCTGTCGTGGAATTTCGGTCTGTCGCGATAGATGGTGTCTGTCGCGATAGACGGTGTCTGTCGCGATAGACGGTGTCTGTCGCGATAGACTGAAAAAACGCAAATTTTTGAGAAACTTCTAGTGATTTAGAGTGCCCTAATGGTGTAGGTTACCGTGCCAAACATGCATTCACAAAATTTTAAGTTTTTCTGTCTGTCGCGACAGACAGAGGTTGTCGTCCCGGGACCTGTGCAGAGTCTGTCGTACCTGCGCACACTGCTGGAGGAGGTGGTACAGCAAGTTCCTGCAACAAAAGCTCAAAAACACACCAAAAACAGATAGCATGCAAGCTCTCTCTCGCTCTCTCTCACAATGAAATGAGGGAAATGAGGTGGGGGGTGTAATATGACCAAAAAACTGAAATTTTTTGTGGAGATGGAGATGGAGGTGGGAGATGGTGGAGATGATGATGGTGATGATGGTGATGCGAAAGTAAGGAAAAAATGAAGAAAAATTAAGAGAAAGAAGGATATTACCTATAACTCCAATGTCTCAACTCGACGTCTTACCATCACACGCTCGTCCTCGAAGCTCTCTCCCCGGCAACGGCGCCAAATTTGGTATCACTCTAGCACAATGGTGAGTACCAACGTGAGAAGATTCACCTCATAATTGTCAATCCGTGGAGACGTGAGGACTAGTATGAAGACTATGAGCAAGTAAAGGCACAAGTGCGTGAGTGAGAAGCACACAAGCATGCACACACATACACACACACGCGCACACAAGGCAAGAACAAGGAGAGGAACAATGGAGTTCTTTGCATTAATCAAAAGGTCTCTTACATAAGCTCAATTCACAAACAATCTAACCCCTAAAATGAGCTCTCTAGCTCTTTTTATAGTTTTTTGACTAATTTTGGCCCTGTCCAGACCTAGTGTCCGGCCTAGTTAAAAATTAGGTTCCAGGGCTTATTTGAGGGCTCAAACAAAGTCTAAAAATTATGAAAATTGGTACGATGGTACTTCTAATACTCCTCAAGCTCGAGGACTCCTCGGCTTGCACAAAATGGAGTCTATTCTACCAAAAACGGGATTTACAATGTTTGTGTAGTGATTAAAATCACTTGAGTTGTAACTAATCCATGGGAAAAAAATGATTTGGCCTTGTTGCCGTATTGTGCATGACTCCTCTGTTGCTTTGTATGCCAACACGCCCCCCTTCCTAGCGTCTGTCGCCCCTGACAGACCTTTGTTCTCTCGGGTGGTCGATATAGTATTGGATGACATTGGTGGCCAGTTCATGTTCTCCTATCCTTAAGCCTCTTGCTAGATCAGCTTCCAATGCCTCCCAATTTATTGCACCAGGGGCCTCTGGTTGCGGGGTGGTGTAGTACTCAGAGTACATTGCTTGTTCACAAGCAAAAAGTTGGAGCAAATGTGTTGGCTTCGGTGCGAAAATCTCTGAGTGATACTCCTAGAAACCTGATCTGAACATTTCTTCAAAGGTCTGTTTGTAACAGGCAGGGAGGTATTTGATGCGCGCATGCCAGGTGTAAGCCACACGAATACTGGGGGTGGTGCTCATGTCATACACCAAGTCATAATTTCCATTACTGAACCCCGGGAGACGTACCTGTGGTGCGGCTGCATTTCTAAAAGTTTTTAGGACTACCTGCATCACATATATGCTACCGACGGTGGTCCCTGTGGTGGCGCAATGTACGGGTAGTTCAGCCATTCTTTGCATTGCGCGTTGTTCTGTACCTTGATATTGAATGCCTTCCAAGACCTGCGGCGTGGGACTGGACCGTAGCATGGATTGTATAGGAGGTGTAAAGGCGCGTTGTTCCATGTGCGTAGCATTTCTCGATATGTCTCTAGAAGTTTATGCCGCCAGGTGGGTTGACGAATTTTGCCTTTTTGCACCTCTGGAGGAAGGTCTTCGGGTTGAAATTGGGTCGCAAAGGTAGGAATCTGACCCGTGACTCTCTGTATTTCTGCATTATAATCAGCCAAGATAATATAATACGGCCTGTATTGGAGTTCAGATGAGAGGATCAGGCGTCTCGATGACAGGTTCTTGAAATAAGCCGATTGTAGCACAGTTTCCTCTATGACCCTCATGGCCTGATTTTGCACTACTGTGCGCTCTTCGTGCGAACTCCCGATTTCCTCCACTTGACGTAGCCATGGGGGCCGTGAATGTGTCCTGAGCTTCTTCTATTTTTTGGCCTCCTGGGAATGGTTGTGGATCGTATTCTTCGTCAAACGTTTGTTCCACAGGAATTTGCACAACTTCTTCGTCCGTGGGAGCCTCTGGAGGGGAAGGTGGTCTCTCATATTGTAGTAGACGTGTTTGCAATTCAGTGACCTGTTTCTGGAGATCTTTTATGGCCTCTGCGTCTGTGAGAAGTGAAGCCGCGGAGGGGGTGGTTGGAGAGGCTGCTGTTGGTCCTTTTTGGTGTTCCTACTTCAATTGTCCCAGTTCCTCCGATAGTTTATCATGTGCTTCAAGCAGCATGGCATAGTCTTCCAATATGATCTTGATATTATCGGGGGTCACTACTTGAAACTTGGATGGGCTGATGGGTGCCCCTGGTGTGCTCTCAATAGCTGCCTCCAGGTTCTCTTGATTTTGTACTTGCAGACGTCGATTCTCTTCCTGAGCAGCCGCAAGATGGCGTTTAAGTAGAGCCATGTTTCGCTGAAGCTTTGAGTTGCGTTCCAGCTATGTCCGTAGGTGACCTTCTACCACCTGTATCGCTTCCTGATCTGTGTTCTGTAACTGTACCTCCAATATGCCATGAGCTTCTTGGAGAATTTGGAACTGTGTGTGGAGGCGAGCATTTTCCTCTTCTAGTGCCGCGAGGCGGTGCTGTAGTGTTTCTGAGTGCTCGTGCAGGCGTTCATTCTGTTGCTGGAGCTGAATGTAATCTGTCCTTAAGTTTGATATACAATCAAGCATGGTGTCCAATGCACTTCCTATAGATGAGTGGGTGGTGTTTACAGTGGGAGATGCATGGGAAGGGAATTGGGGATGGGGAAGAGTGAATGATGTGTCTATTGAAGTCGTGTGTGTGAGTGAAATTGGTGGAGGGGGAATGGGAGGAGGTGGAATCGTGGGGGGAGGTGCCGTGGGTGGTGAAATGTCCATACCTTCAGGAGTGGGTGCGAGTGTGGGATCTGCCATATACATTGGGATGGTAGGTGGTGTGTGTGTGGAAGTGGTGAATAGATGTGAAGTGGGGTGGGGAGCTGAAAAGGAAGGAAATGGTTGAGACCCTGGTTGAAGAGTTCTAGCAAGGAGGTCATGGAGGGATTGTAGAAATGGAGAGAGAGAGGTCGGGGGTTGAGGTCGTAAATTGGAGGAGGGCGCGAAGGGTTGCGTGGTAGCAGGGAAACCCATGAATGTGGATCTAGGGTCAGGATGACCTATGGCTGAGGGCATGGGGGATGGTTGCCCTAGGGCAGGCTCTATGAGCGGTTCGGTGGATTGTGTAGTGATGGGGGTTGCTTCAAAGATTGGGTTATCAGTGGTAGAGAATAGGGTGGAGCTTGAGATGGGAGTACGAAAGATGAAGGTTGGTTCGGTGGGTTGAGTGGTCGAGGTGATTTCCACTGTTTCTGCTCTAGGAGGCGATGGGGGGGTGTGGGTGGTTGTGGCTCTGTGGACTCCTCATGGGTGACTGGGTGCTCTTGGCTAGCGGTTTAGGTTGCTTGGGAGGTTGTCCTGATAGGTTCAGATGTAATAGTTGGCTCTTCTGCAGTTGTAATGGGAATCTGGATATTCTTACCTGAGCGTGGTCGTGTCTGGAACCTTCGTGGGTCATATTGAACAGGAGACCTCCGAATGGCAGTGCGCACTGCTTCCACTACCCCATATGTTTCTGCCATCAATAAGAGACCTTCCCTATACTCTGAGTCAACTCCTGCTTCTTCCAACAACTGAGTCATGAGTACTCTGCTACTCTGTTCGGTGAGTAGTTGTTGCGATCGCACTCTTTCCATAATCTGATACAGCCTTCGGAGTTCTGCTGTATAGGCTGGGGCTTTAGTGGTCTCCTCTTCATACGCTCCTTCTTCTTCTAGGTGTCCTTGTTGTTGACCTTGTTGTCCTAGGAGAGCTCATGACCTGTCCATTCGTGCTCTTGTGCTACTCTCAATGTAGGAATCAAGAAGTCCAAGGGTAGCACAACGTTTTGGCCGAATACCATCTGAAAGGGGGTGGCTTGGAGTACCGTTTTGTAGGCAACTCGGTATGCCCAAACAGCATGGTGTAGCTGTTTGTCCCAATCAGAGCGTTTAGTGTTCACTCTTTCGTCAGTACATTGCATAAGATCTTATTAGTGCTCTCAGCTTGTCCATTAGCTTGAGGGTGATAGGGGGCAGACTTCTTGTGTATTACCAAGAATTCTTGGAGTAGATTTTCAATCACTTCATTTAAGAAATGAGTGCCTCTATCACTTACAAGCTCTATAGGTAGCCCGTATCTTGTGAATACATTCTCAAACAAGAATTTGGCCGTTGTTTGAGCATCATTCTTTGTCGTAGCCTTTACCTCTACCCACTTGGTGAGATAATCTATTGCAACAATGATGTATTCCGCATGCGAACCTTTAGCTGGGGGATTAATAGGACCTACGAAGTCTATTCCCCACTTAGAGAATGCACGTCCACCCATCATAGGTTTCAGTGGCATCTCATCTTTGCGTATAGGATACTGAGTCCTCTAACAGACATCACACCGTTTCACATAGGTATGTGCATCCATGTGAAGGGTAGGCCACCAGAAACCCGCAAATAGTATTGCCTTGATCACCCGATCCGGTCCAAAGTGTCCTCCTGCTACACCTTGGTGAGCAGTTTCTAAGATCTTAAGATATTCACTTTCATGGACACATAGCCTCAGGTAACCATCTTTACCACGCTTGTATAGATTATCACCAATGAGTGAGTAATCCAGGGCTTCTTGTTCTAAACTCCTTTTCCTAGCTAGATTGATGTCTGGAGGGAATGTGTTTGTCCTCAAGAATGATACTAGAGGTTCACTCCAATCTGGCACAATGGATACTTGATAGAGAGTGGCATGTTCCACAGGTGGTTTAGTGCAACAGATTGGGCATTCCTTGCACAACTTTTGGACATCAGCTTCCATAGTTGGCCAATGTACTCCGAGTCTCTTTAGGGTCTGTAAAGTTCGTTGCTTTGAGTAGTGTTGCTCTAACGCACCTACATGTGCTAATTGCAACCATTTAGCGTACTCATCCTCTTCTACGCAACAAGCCAAGATCCCTTGATCTGTGTGCTTGTACATACTTCCTGCCATGATGTGGTACTTTTGGGCTTTTACAACCTCTCTATTCCGTGTGTTTACCACTGGATGGTTAGGCCCGTATGTCAATACTGGTACCAATGGCTTAGCCCACTGCGGTACAACTTCCAAATTAAACAAGTAAGCATCAGGAAGGTCATCTGACACTCCTTGTGGGGCTTCTCCCGATGTGAGCCTAGAGAGGTGATCTGCTCTCAAGTGAGTCCTCCCTTTCCTTACCACAACCTCAAAATCATATTCCATTAGCAAGAGAAACCATCTCACTAATCTTCCTGTATTGCAAGGCTTGTTTACGAGGTATAGCAATGCTTGATGATCCGTAAAAAATTTAAACTTATTTGCAAGCAAATAGTGTCTAAATTTCTTAACTGCATATACCATGCCTAAACCTTCTCTCTCCGTAGTGGTGTAATTTCGTTCAGCCGCATTCAACTGTCTACTAGCATAGGCAATTGGAAGATCCATATTACCTTCACCAGTAGGTTGTGCAAGTACACATCCAATAGCATAATTGGATGCATCCACGTGAACATGGAATGGCTTATTCCAATCTGGTATGGTCAAGATTGGTGCTGAACATAATCTTCGTTTAAGCTCCTGGAAGGAATTCTCACAATCATCCGTCCATTCAAAGTTAGTCAGAAGCCCGTACATGGGCTTTGCAATGACAGCATACATGTGTATAAATCGTCGGTAATAACCACAATGCCCCATGAAAGCTTGTACTTCCTTGACATTCTTTGGCCTAGGTAGCTCTGCTATGGCTCTCACTTTTTCTTCGTCGGTAGATATGCCATTCTTTGACACTATGTGTCCTAGAATCTTGCCTTGCCTGACCATAAAAACGCACTTTTCTGGGTTCAGGCAGACTTGATATTCTCTACATTTGTCAAAGATTTGTCTCAGTTCAGGGATATGGGTTTGTCTAATGTTGGAATGAGCACAAAGATCATCAACGTAGACTTCTAAACTCTTCCTCAGGAACTCCTTAAACACATGGCACATCAGCCTCTGGAAGGTAGCTGGTGCATTGGTAAGCCCAAATGGCATTACTCTAAAAGCAAAAATGCCCCATTCTGTGGCAAAGGCTGTCTTATGCTGATCCTCTGGAGCTATGGCTACTTGATTGTAGCCCGAAAATCCATCAAGGAAGTTGTACACTTCCTTGCCTGCCACTCTTTCTAAGAGATGTTCTGTGATGGGAAGCGGATAGTTATCTCGAATTGTGGCTGCATTAACCTTTTTCAAGTTAATGCACACACGCAGCTTGCCATTCTTCTTGGGCACCACTACGATGGGGGATACCCATTCAGTGTGCTCAATTTCATAGATAAATCCAGCTTCAACCAATCTATCTATCTCTTCTTTGATCTTAGCAGCGTAATTATCGTTATAAGTATAGGGCTTTTGCTTAGAGGGTTTAGCATCTGAGGTCATGGGGATAGTGTGTGAGTATATATCGGGGTCAACACCTTTTAAATCCTTGTAACTCCAAGCGAATACATCTCTGTATTCTCTTAGCAAGGCTATCAACGCATGCTCTTCTTCCTCTGTTAGGTCATGGCCTATGTACGTGCATCTCTCCTCTCCTTCTTCTAGGGCCACTACTATTTTCTTGGTGGTTTCTTTGTTATCATAGGCCTCTCCTGATTGTGCTTCTCGTTTAGGCATTCTTATCATGACTCTCCTGTCATCTATCTCATACTTCTTAAAATTTTCTGGGACCTCAAACAAAGATTCTTCCTCTTCTGGTGAGGCTTCTCTCTTCTTTCGTTTCTTTCCTTCTTCCTTCAGGGTCACATGTGTTGCTAATCTTACATCATTTGTAACCTCTCCATGCCTGTGGGGTTGAAATTCTACTTCATGGAAGTATTCTTCATGTGATGCAAATGGTGGGTCCATAATGATTGACTCTAGATCGGAGTCACTTGCATCCTCAAATGCATCAGGGCTAGGTTCGCATTCTTCTAGAACTGCCTCTCCCATGATTGGCTCTATGGAGAAGACTGAAATGTCATAGCCATCCTCATCACAGTGAGGTGTCCATTGTTCTTCATTGATGGCTACGTCCATTGTTGCTAAAATTTCTGCCCAACCGTGAGGTTCCAATTCTTCGTCTGGAAAAACTACAGGTGCATAGGCTGGGTCTTGGATTAATCTATGGGTTTCTTTCGCACCTACCTCTCTGGCTTTCTCTCTCTTCTCTTCTTCTACTGCTACCTTGCACATCCATAAGTGAGTGTCTTCATGCATCCATGAGGATCCAGACCCTATGGAATGCACCAATTCTGTATCATCTTTGGCTCTATGGATGGGATTCCATTGGATAGGAGGGACATCTCTATGAGAATAATCCTTGAGATTGACTTTGGTCGTAACACCCAAGTGTTGCAAATACAAGGAGTTGGTTCCCCAATCCTGTACCACTTGCAACTGTCGCATAAATGGTCTTCCCAAAATCATCTCATAGGCATGATTTTTGCTAAAGTCACATATGGCAAATGTATGCTCAAACTCGACACCACAAGTGGTGAGAGTTATTCCTTCTAGCAATCCTAGGGGTCTCTCTACGTGACCATCGGCCATCTGCAATTTCATTCTCGTTGGCCTGAGTGCCGGCTTGCCCCAACGCTTCCATAGGGAAGTAGTGGCAATTGCAACTCCTGCACCTGAGTCCAAAATTGCCTTGGTGGTGTACTCCTGGTAGGTGATGGGAAGATAGGTGTTCCCTTCTTCACCTTCACACATATCTCCTATCTTATCCAAGGGAATTTCTGGCACTGTCCTATGGGATCCTACCTGGGAACGAGGTTTTGCTATCTCTGGTACTTGTTTGGCTACATGTTTCCATAATTCAGGTCTAACCTTGAGTAGTTCTTCTAACTTGAGATTACACTGCACGTTAGTGTTCTTCACTACCTCTGTGTTCCTAGGTATGACTGAATCTTCGTTTCTTACCATGACTGTAGGTGCTCTCATACAGGTGGACTTTGCTTCCCATGGTCCTGTGAAGTGGGGTAACTCTTGTATGGAATTAGATTCAAAGTCCAATCTCTCGTGAGATTGAGTACTCTCATGTTCCCCGTAAATAGATGGGATGTCTTGTGGGAATTGGTCGTGTGCATCATCCACAAGTTCAAAGGGAGGGGCGACTTCACTTTCGTTATCCCATTTGTCTTCTTGAATCTCTCGTAGGAAGTCTGGTGCAAATCGATTCATAGAAGAAGAAGTGTCTGGCTCCGTAGAATTAGGCGCATAAGCAACCTGGGAAGGAGGGCTTATTCTATCGTTGGCTCTCTCCTCGTTCTCATAGATGGCTGGAGCACAAGCTTCCTGGGGAGGGTTACTTATTCTATTACTTTTCCGAACAGGCTCATACGCTCCCTGAGAAGGAATGTAGGCAACCTGTGGAGGTACGCAAGCTTTCGAGGGAGGCTCATGTGCCTTTTGGGGGGGAAGATAAGCTTCTTGACGAGGCACATGGGCTTCCTGAAGAGGCTTGCTTATCTGTTCTCTCGCCCTTTCCTTTCTTTGAGGGGCAGGTTCCTTTTCTGATTGTGCAATTAGCCTCTCTATTCTTTCCAAGGAGGGGAAGTTGTCTGGTTTAGTGGAATTGGCCACATAAACTTCCGATGGGGGATGGTTCATGTTTTTGCTTGCTTTATCATTTTCTTGATTTTTTTCTTCCTTGGCAGATCTTGCAATTATTCCCTCTAACTTCTCTAGGAATCCATCCAAGTGTAATTGCGTCTTGGCTGAGCCCGAGTAATTGAAAAGGCGACTGGCTTCAAACATAGTCTGAGCCAATGCGACCATTTTCGCGCACAGCTTGGTTCTTTCTATCTCTAGGTCAGCTCTGGGATAGCACTTGTCATGATCCGTGACATTTGGCCCTTCTTGGATTCTGGCCTGATATGCTTTAAGCATCATGTCTATGTCTTCAGGAGTGGGATCAGCTAATACTGATCCTGTTTGGGGTGGTGGGTGGGTTACGTGGGGTGTCTTAGAGGGTGGAGGGATGGAGGGTGAGGGGGATGGTAGCGGTGGAAATGTGTGAGAGTGCGGTTGAGATGTGATCTCTATGATTTTAGCCTTGGTTTCTCGTAGACTTTCCTCAAGTTCACTCATCTTCTTTGCCCATTGCCTTTTCATGCGTTCGCGGCTATCTCTCCAAGCTCTTGTTCTCTTTTTATTTTGGCTCTCAGTATCGCTAGCATCTGGGCTCTTTTCCTTGCCTACCCCTTGGTTTTGCTTCACCACTTGAGCTCTCGTGACTACCTGTACGGGTGCAGTGGAAGTAACACTTCCGCTGGAATCTACCACTAACTCAATAACATTGATAGGCGTGATTTTTGGCATATTATTGGGGTTCTTTGGGCAATCTCGTAAGAGATGCTCTTTTCCACAATCTTGGCAAAAGCCTTGGATCGTCACAGACTGGTTTTGTGTAAGTGGAGGTAAGGGGCAATCACGAATGAGGTGATCTCCTTGGCATCTGTAGCACGGTCCTCTTGGGAATGGAGGTCTTACTTGCCTCGATTGAGGCCTAGGATTGGGGTTTGCATACATGACGTTCGTGTAATCTGATTCTCAACTAGGTTCGTTTGTCTCTTCGCTATAATAGGACTCACCATGCTCAGGAGACTGCATGTAGTAGGCCTGGGGGCTATCAACATGTGTAGAATCAAAGCTATGGTCACTCGGGTCACTTTCAGAAAGCAAGGATGTTACAGGGACTATAGCTCTATTCAGGTTCTCTTCTGCAGCAGTATACTTTACCGAAATCACATTAGCTGGGGCTGGGGGTTGTTGTGCTAGCACCGGCTGAGGCCTTTGTTGGTTTTGATATTGTGGTTGGAAATTTTGTTGTGGCCTGCCATATGGTTGTGGAGGGTACGGGTTCTGGTATCTTCCCTGCTGAGGGTATGGCTGAGGGTGGGGTTGCCTAACTGCCTGCTTGTCGTATGGGCAATCTTGTGCGGTGTGATTGGTGTATCTCCGTTCTATGGTGCAGTACTGGCTACTAGGATTTACTTGGGGCTGAGCCATAATGGGGCAGACATTCGCCATGTGGTCACCACCACAAGTGTAGCACCTTTTCACAGGGGAAAACCTTGGGATTTGTTTACTAGTTACCCCTAATTTCTGAGCTACTTTCTCTGCGAGTTCCTCAATTGATGTGGATTGCGTGGAAGAGTGACTAGATGCACTATCTGAATCTTTGTAGATTTTGGAAAGCTCTAGTTCTTCCCCTAGGTTATCTTCAATGTCAATGCACGTGCGTACACACTCTTCTATAGTCCTAGGGTCTTTCAGATACACATAGGATCTCAATTTTGTACTCAGCAATCCATCAAGGAATAAGGCTACTTGTTTGGCAGATGTGGGTAGCTCCGAAACAGGACATCTTTCAAGGTATTGCCTAAATCTTCTTCCTGCAAGTCTCACAATCTCTTGAGGGGTTTGCTTGAAGCTGTGAATCAGTGAGGAGGTATTGTGTCTTATGCCACTCTTGGAGAATTCAATAATAAATGCTTCTAGGAGTTGGTCTATGCTCCTGAACTGGCGCTCATCCAATGGCTGAAACCATGTAAGTGCTGTGATCCTAAGGGTTAGACCGAAGGCATTGTACTGCGTGAATAGATCCTCCACTTGTTCAGCTCTCAAGACTTGCTTGAACTCCGCCACATGATCATAGGGATCTCCTGTGCCATCAAAGTAATTCTTCATGGACTTAACTAGCTGAGTCGGTCTCAGAGTTCTTGCGTGCTCTCTAGGTCTCGGCAGAGGGAATCCATCCACATTTCTTTGGTTCCTGTGAGCTCTAAGCACCTCAGGTTCTACCCTATTCGTCTCCGTCCTCGTTCTTTCTCTGCCCACTGGATTGGCAAAGCTTACTTCTGGTCTATCTCTACTTCTGTCTCTTTGCATTCCATGAGCTTGGGATGTTCCAGCTCCAGGGTGACCATAGGATACATTCGATCTTGGTTGAGGGAAAATGAATTCACCCTTCCAAGTGTAAGCATGCCTATCATTTTCTGTCACCACAAAGATCCTTTCCGAAGTGTGATCTAAGTAGGTCACTCTACCTGGGCTATCCGGATCCTTAAACTCATAGATCATGATAGTTTCTATATCAGTTGGCTGATTAGATTTATACCTCTAGAAGGCTTCGTCAGTTTCTCGATTGAGGAGCAACTCTATGCTCTTGTTGTCTTGGGGAACCCACTCAGGTGTGATAATCCTAGTGAGAACAGATTTGCCTCGGGGTGTTCTAGGTTCTACTCCCATGTTTCCTTGTTCCAAGTCACCTAAGTCCGCTTCTGAGATTACATTTCCAAATTCATCTGTCCTATCTGGGTGACTGGTGACTACGTATATGGTTCCTTCTTTGTCCAGGTATGCACCGTTTTCAAACTTGACAGCTGGGTGCTCTAGTCCTATGGATTGGTCAGGGTTTTTAATCTGGACCACGGATCTTCCTAGGCCGTCCTCATAGATGCTAGCACCTAATCGGTTGGTCCTAAGGTATTCCAACTGTGTTTTGTAAGGGCCTTCTACCCTGTGCAAGTAAGGCACTCCTGAACTTCCTGTAGGTCTATCCATGCCTTGAGACATCTCTGACTCACTGGTCTCAGAGCTAGGGTAGTACAAGTGGTGACTCAACTGCTGGGCCCAAGACCTAGCAGTGTGGTTAACACTGGCCTCTGAAGATCTGAGGCTTTGTCTCTCCCTTACTAGATGTCGTCCTGATCTAAGGTTCATATGCCTATCTAAGTAGCACAGTTCTTTGCCCAGAGTACAACCTCGTTGCTGGTTACTTTATATTAGTCGCTTGGTTCTTTTTAGTTATTTTATCGTGTTTAAGGTCTTGTCTGATATCACGTCGTCAGGAATATTTGAATGTTGTTTCGCACTTACAGTTGATCGTTCCACGTTAAGTTCTTTCCCTTTAAAATTCTCGACAGTACAAGGATTATGCCCTTAGCTTGAGCTTGAAAGTTTAGGTATGCTTCAACTTGATAGTTGCCTATCGTCGCCCTGACTTACTCCTACTTCTAATCGTTCTTAGCCTAAGCTAGGAATTGACGAAGAGGAGTTGAGAGTATTCCGACCTTTCTTGTTGAACCTTGCTCTTTAGTGCTCGAGAAGTTGATTCTCAAGCTTGCGCAAAACCCTTGCTTGGACGCTCTCAATTGCTTCTCAATAGACCTGCATCAGTCTCAAGATTAGCTCCAAGTTGACCTTTCAATTGACAGACAATTTATTTCAAACACTTTTTTAATGACCCTTGTTCCCCCTTTTGTGTTGCTAGAAATATCCTCTAGAGCTCCCTTGGTGTTTCTACCCCTCTGTGTCTCAACTTCCAAATATCCTATCTGAAAATCAACGCGTTATTCTTATAAAAAACAGTTGAGGGCGTGTAGTATATGCCACGAGCTTTCCGACAAGCCCTAGAGCTCAAAAAATGGATTTTGTATGAAAAAATTATGACCGTTCAGAGTTTAGGGGGTTAACTAGACAAACAGAACCTTTCAGGGGTTTTAATGCATTTTTCTAAGGCCTTTGTAAGTGTATGAGTATTTGAGAGTGCAAATATGCCCAAAATTTAGCCTAAATTTCCAAAAATTTACCCCTTAATTTTTGCCGAAAATGTCTGTCTGTCGCGATAGACGGTGTCTGTCGCGATAGACACAAACTATCGTGGGGGCTGTCTGTCGCGATAGACGGTGTCTATCGTGGAATTTTGGTCTGTCGCGATAGACGGTGTCTGTCGCAATAGACTGGTCTGTCGCGATAGACGGTGTCTGTCGCGATAGACGCTGTCTGTCGTCTGTCGTGATTTGGTCTGTCGCGATAGACGGTGTCTGTCGCGATAGATTGGTCTGTCGCGATAGACAATGTCTGTCGCGATAGACGCTGTCTGTCGTGGACTTTCGGTCTGTCGCGATAGACGGTGTCTGTCGCGATAGACGGGGTCTATCGTGGATTTCTGTCTGTCGTGATAGATGGTGTCTGTCGCGATAGACGCTGTCTGTCGTGGAATTTCGGTCTGTCGCGATAGACGGTGTCTGTCGCGATAGACGGTGTCTGTCGCGATAGACGGGGTCTATCGTGGATTTCTGTCTGTCGCGATAGACGGTGTCTGTCGCGATAGACGGGGTCTATCGTGGATTTCTGTCTGTCGCGATAGATGGTGTCTGTCGCGATAGACGCTGTCTGTCGTGGAATTTCGGTCTGTCGCGATAGATGGTGTCTGTCGCGATAGACGGTGTCTGTCGCGATAGACGGTGTCTGTCGCGATAGACTGAAAAAACGCAAATTTTTGAGAAACTTCTAGTGATTTAGAGTGCCCTAATGGTGTAGGTTACCGTGCCAAACATGCATTCACAAAATTTTAAGTTTTTCTGTCTGTCGCGACAGACAGAGGTTGTCGTCCCGGGACCTGTGCAGAGTCTGTCGTACCTGCGCACACTGCTGGAGGAGGTGGTACAGCAAGTTCCTGCAACAAAAGCTCAAAAACACACCAAAAACAGATAGCATGCAAGCTCTCTCTCGCTCTCTCTCACAATGACATGAGGGAAATGAGGTGGGGGGTGTAATATGACCAAAAAACTGAAATTTTTTGTGGAGATGGAGATGGAGGTGGGAGATGGTGGAGATGATGATGGTGATGATGGTGATGCGAAAGTAAGGAAAAAATGAAGAAAAATTAAGAGAAAGAAGGATATTACCTATAACTCCAATGTCTCAACTCGACGTCTTACCATCACACGCTCGTCCTCGAAGCTCTCTCCCCGGCAACGGCGCCAAATTTGGTATCACTCTAGCACAATGGTGAGTACCAACGTGAGAAGATTCACCTCATAATTGTCAATCCGTGGAGACGTGAGGACTAGTATGAAGACTATGAGCAAGTAAAGGCACAAGTGCGTGAGTGAGAAGCACACAAGCATGCACACACATACACACACACGCGCACACAAGGCAAGAACAAGGAGAGGAACAATGGAGTTCTTTGCATTAATCAAAAGGTCTCTTACATAAGCTCAATTCACAAACAATCTAACCCCTAAAATGAGCTCTCTAGCTCTTTTTATAGTTTTTTGACTAATTTTGGCCCTGTCCAGACCTAGTGTCCGGCCTAGTTAAAAATTAGGTTCCAGGGCTTATTTGAGGGCTCAAACAAAGTCTAAAAATTATGAAAATTGGTACGATGGTACTTCTAATACTCCTCAAGCTCGAGGACTCCTCGGCTTGCACAAAATGGAGTCTATTCTACCAAAAACGGGATTTACAATGTTTGTGTAGTGATTAAAATCACTTGAGTTGTAACTAATCCATGGGAAAAAAATGATTTGGCCTTGTTGCCGTATTGTGCATGACTCCTCTGTTGCTTTGTATGCCAACACGCCCCCCTTCCTAGCGTCTGTCGCCCCTGACAGACCTTTGTTCTCTCGGGTGGTCGATATAGTATTGGATGACATTGGTGGCCAGTTCATGTTCTCCTATCCTTAAGCCTCTTGCTAGATCAGCTTCCAATGCCTCCCAATTTATTGCACCAGGGGCCTCTGGTTGCGGGGTGGTGTAGTACTCAGAGTACATTGCTTGTTCACAAGCAAAAAGTTGGAGCAAATGTGTTGGCTTCGGTGCGAAAATCTCCGAGTGATACTCCCAGAAACCTGATCTGAACATTTCTTCAAAGGTCTGTTTGTAACAGGCAGGGAGGTATTTGATGCGCGCATGCCAGGTGTAAGCCACACGAATACTGGGGGTGGTGCTCATGTCATACACCAAGTCATAATTTCCATTACTGAACCCCGGGAGACGTACCTGTGGTGCGGCTGCATTTCTAAAAGTTTTTAGGACTACCTGCATCACATATATGCTACCGACGGTGGTCCCTGTGGTGGCGCAATGTACGGGTAGTTCAGCCATTCTTTGCATTGCGCGTTGTTCTGTACCTTGATATTGAATGCCTTCCAAGACCTGCGGCGTGGGACTGGACCGTAGCATGGATTGTATAGGAGGTGTAAAGGCGCGTTGTTCCATGTGCGTAGCATTTCTCGATATGTCTCTAGAAGTTTATGCCGCCAGGTGGGTTGACGAATTTTGCCTTTTTGCACCTCTGGAGGAAGGTCTTCGGGTTGAAATTGGGTCGCAAAGGTAGGAATCTGACCCGTGACTCTCTGTATTTCTGCATTATAATCAGCCAAGATAATATAATACGGCCTGTATTGGAGTTCAGATGAGAGGATCAGGCGTCTCGATGACAGGTTCTTGAAATAAGCCGATTGTAGCACAGTTTCCTCTATGACCCTCATGGCCTGATTTTGCACTACTGTGCGCTCTTCGTGCGAACTCCCGATTTCCTCCACTTGACGTAGCCATGGGGGCCGTGAATGTGTCCTGAGCTTCTTCTATTTGTTGGCCTCCTGGGAATGGTTGTGGATCGTATTCTTCGTCAAACGTTTGTTCCACAGGAATTTGCACAACTTCTTTGTCCGTGGGAGCCTCTGGAGGGGAAGGTGGTCTCTCATATTGTAGTAGACGTGTTTGCAATTCAGTGACCTGTTTCTGGAGATCTTTTATGGCCTCTGCGTCTGTGAGAAGTGAAGCCGCGGAGGGGGTGGTTGGAGAGGCTGCTGTTGGTCCTTTTTGGTGTTCCTACTTCAATTGTCCCAGTTCCTCCGATAGTTTATCATGTGCTTCAAGCAGCATGGCATAGTCTTCCAATATGATCTTGATATTATCGGGGGTCACTGCTTGAAACTTGGATGGGCTGATGGGTGCCCCTGGTGTGCTCTCAATAGCTACCTCCAGGTTCTCTTGATTTTGTACTTGCAGACGTCGATTCTCTTCCTGAGCGGCCGCAAGATGGCGTTTAAGTAGAGCCATGTTTCGCTGAAGCTTTGAGTTGCGTTCCAGCTGTGTCCGTAGGTGACCTTCTACCACCTGTATCGCTTCCTGATCTGTGTTCTGTAACTGTACCTCCAATATGCCATGAGCTTCTTGGAGAATTTGGAACTGTGTGTGGAGGCGAGCATTTTCCTCTTCTAGTGCCGCGAGGCGGTGCTGTAGTGTTTCTGAGTGCTCGTGCAGGCGTTCATTCTGTTGCTGGAGCTGAATGTAATCTGTCCTTAAGTTTGATATACAATCAAGCATGGTGTCCAATGCACTTCCTATAGATGAGTGGGTGGTGTTTACAGTGGGAGATGCATGGGAAGGGAATTGGGGATGGGGAAGAGTGAATGATGTGTCTATTGAAGTCGTGTGTGTGAGTGAAATTGGTGGAGGGGGAATGGGAGGAGGTGGAATCGTGGGGGGAGGTGCCGTGGGTGGTGAAATGTCCATACCTTCAGGAGTGGGTGCGAGTGTGGGATCTGCCATATACATTGGGATGGTAGGTGGTGTGTGTGTGGAAGTGGTGAATAGATGTGAAGTGGGGTGGGGAGCTGAAAAGGAAGGAAATGGTTGAGACCCTGGTTGAAGAGTTCTAGCAAGGAGGTCATGGAGGGATTGTAGAAATGGAGAGAGAGAGGTCGGGGGTTGAGGTCGTAAATCGGAGGAGGGCGCGAAGGGTTGCGTGGTAGCAGGGAAACCCATGAATGTGGATCTAGGGTCAGGATGACCTATGGCTGAGGGCATGGGGGATGGTTGCCCTAGGGCAGGCTCTATGAGCGGTTCGGTGGATTGTGTAGTGATGGGGGTTGCTTCAAAGATTGGGTTATCAGTGGTAGAGAATAGGGTGGAACTTGAGATGGGAGTACGGAAGATGAAGGTTGGTTCGGTGGGTTGAGTGGTCGAGGTGATTTCCACTGTTTCTGCTCTAGGAGGCGATGGGGGGGTGTGGGTGGTTGTGGCTCTGTGGACTCCTCATGGGTGACTGGGTGCTCTTGGCTAGCGGTTTAGGTTGCTTGGGAGGTTGTCCTGATAGGTTCAGATGTAATAGTTGGCTCTTCTGCAGTTGTAATGGGAATCTGGATATTCTTACCTGAGCGTGGTCGTGTCTGGAACCTTCGTGGGTCATATTGAACAGGAGACCTCCGAATGGCAGTGCGCACTGCTTCCACTACCCCATATGTTTCTGCCATCAATAAGAGACCTTCCCTATACTCTGAGTCAACTCCTGCTTCTTCCAACAACTGAGTCATGAGTACTCTGCTACTCTGTTCGGTGAGTAGTTGTTGCGATCGCACTCTTTCCATAATCTGATACAGCCTTCGGAGTTCTGCTGTATAGGCTGGGGCTTTAGTGGTCTCCTCTTCATACGCTCCTTCTTCTTCTAGGTGTCCTTGTTGTTGACCTTGCTGAGCGTCACTCCAATGTACATGTCGACCGTCTGTAGACTTTCTTCTTCTTCGTGAGGATGTGCCTTGCTCCTCTGCCTCTGAATAAAACTCCACATCAGAGAATTGTGTACTTTGTAGGAATGCTTGGAAGTCCTGGGGGTCCATTCCTTCAGCATCTCCAGTGGCAGCAAATTCGAATTCAGGTGGAACAGGAGGAGCCGATGGGGTAGCTTGTGTCGTAGTTTCAGATCCCGACCTGGGTATCCTAATGGTAAAGGGAGGTACAGTGGCCTCCCTTCGTGGCGATACCTCAGGAGTAGTCAGAACTTCCCTTGTCTGGACACAAGGGATCGCACCCCTCATGCGCTTGGATTGATGTGTGGACGTCTTGAGCCTTTTAAACATTTGTAATTGTGCCCAAGTTAAGGCACGTTCAATGGGGACATCGTATGCTAGGCACCGGTAAATAATGCGTGTGATTGCACAGCATCCGTTCACCACTAATTTCCTAGAAGACCGTTTGTTTGCTTCATACAATTGATCTATAATCCATACCGGTAGCTTAATGGGTAACGCACCTGCTTCCGCTAAGTAGAGAGCGAACCAGATTCTCTTGTGTGGTTGTGTGAAGCGGTCTTGGCCGGGAAAGGCGAAATGTTGCATGCACATGCGGAGAGGGATGGACACGTTTGGGGTGAGTACTGCCATGTCTTTAAGCTTCAATAGTTTCCTATCCTTCATGTTAGTGGGAACAAGAGCATCCTTTTCAGAGGGTACATGCGTGCCGTGCATATTCAAAGCGTCGCTTACCAACTCCACAGTAAGTTCAAACCTCTTCAACTCGTTGTTGCCCAGCAAGGAGGGAAGAACAAATGATCCGGGTTTGTCCTTTTCTTCATTAGCTTGTAATGTGGAGACCAAATAGTAACATCGGAGGAGATCTGGTTTAGGTAGTGGGGCTTCAAAGTATTCTGCCAGCCCTGCTCGTTGCCATATGGTCTGGAGATCCTCGGTGTTCTGTAAAGTCTCGAACTCCTTGGAGAAAATTGGAATCGAACCCATGATCTCTCATACTCGCACTTAGACTCCCATATATACTTGGCCTCTCCTAATGGACCTGGCATGCCATTGAACCAATGAGAATTGGCATGGACTCTTTCCGTGATCCCTGTAGGTGGATCCGGCACCCGGATTTGCTGAAGGTGCTGCAGCTCCACTGGTCGTTCAGTTGGTGGCACATCCACAGGTAGACTATCCACATCAATTCCTGCAGTAAGTATCCCTACTTGTGAGCCCGAACCTGTCGCTTCTGCCATTTTACTTCTTGCCTTCTGATTCTGTGAGAATATAGAATCATGTGTTAACATCGTAATGGACAGAATAAATCCGTTGTTGTCCCCGTTACAACATTAACATGAGGTAGATGGTGAGTTAGTGGTTAGTAAGTGCACGAAGACAGTGTGTATAGTTAATGCTTGGGTATTCCTAGGAGACTAATGCAGTTAGTAAGTGGGGGTGAATTTACAATTTGGGGTCGGGGGGTTTATTACAGGTCTTAAGCTGCCAAATGCAGTGGATGGGTTTTTCTCTTGGTTTCGTAGAGACGCTAGAGAACATTATAGGTGTATCAGCTTGAACATGAGGCCTTTTAGGGACCCATTTACAAATGATTCTGTTCGTGCTCATGGGCCTTGGTGTGTTCGTGAGTGTTGAAAACGAGTGGATGCCGGTTGTGCGAGTGAATGGGTTACGCTGTGTAGGTTGTGGCTTCGGCGTAGCTATTTGCGCCCGCAAGCAAGCCTTAGGCACCCAAATTTGTCTTGATTGTGGGCTAGCCTTCATCGACTTCTTGGGCACCCAAATAGATTTCACGTTAGCAGAAGAATTTCCGAAAGACTTCTTATTAGTGTCGTGTTGTTGGTTACTAATACGAGGCTTTGCCCGTGTGGTTGGCTTGAGTGTAACCGGGTGTTCGTCTTTCCGCACCCACACTTGTTTCACTTGCTGGGACATTTTGCTGCGCAGGTACTTTGGATTCCGGACATAGGTAGTACTCTGCTTCTTCTGCCTTTGATCCACCTTTGGTTGTTGCCTCCTTCTGGCCTTTGGAAAAGAAGGGAGTTCCTTTGCTTCCCTGACTCCTTTTTTGCGAATATCATTCCTCTGCAACACATAGTTTTGGACAAGAACAACATGGTCATCTTCATGTGTATTCCTGGAAGGACCAGGAGTCTGTGCCTTTCCTAGTTCCTTGAGTGCTCCCTTATCTAACTCTACTGTAATTCAACTATGATTGACCCAAACCTGAAGAAGTCCACTTCTTAAGTTTAAGTTGACTGCTTGGTCATAGATCCAATCTTGACCCAAGACAAGAGGTTCAGTGAGATCCTCGTCTTGACACACTAGCACTTTAACTGTTATAGCCTCATCATGAATATAGAGGGGAAGTTCCACCTCGCCCATGCAAGGAGTTTCCACGCCTCCCAATCCTATGAGATACGCTTCCACAGGATTGACAGTTAACTGCAACTCTTGACAGTAAGACAATTTAACAGCACTAGTGGCTGCACTTGAGTCAATCAAGGCTCTTACGGTCCTTGCACTCTTTCCTTGTCCTATATCTAAGGTTACGAAAGGACGTCGATCAGTTATCCTATGTGAGCTTGTTCCTGCGACTTCACACATTGCCATATGATATCCTTGATCTGCATAGTCATTTGTTCTAGGCTGTTCTCTACCTTGCCTTCGTAATTTCATCCTTCTGATGCGTTCTAAAGCTTCTGCTTGAGCTTCTTCTCTAATTCGCTTTTCTTCCTCTTTGCGTTTCTTAGCAGTGTTGAGTCAGCTGAGCATTTCCTCCATGAGGGGTTCCTGATACAACTTGACTCTGCAACCGCTAATATAGTTTGGGAGAATATCACCCTCTAACGTGGCTAATTGTACTGCTCCACTCGTGGAGATCCTATTGATAATCATAGGTCCGTAGCCTCTCTTTTCTAGCTTCCTCGCGTGTTGTTTCAGTGTATAGACTAAGACTAGATCTCCTGCTTTCAAGCCTTTATCCTTCACATGGGCATCGAAATATGCCTTCTGTCTCTTCTTGGCTGCATATATTCCTGCAGCTGCTCTCAGTCTTGTTTCTCCTAATCGTTCAAGGTCAAAGATCCTAGAGGAGAGCTCATGACCTGTCCATTCGTGCTCTTGTGCTACTCTCAATGTAGGAATCAAGAAGTCCAAGGGTAGCACAACGTTTTGGCCGAATACCATCTGAAAGGGGGTGGCTTGGAGTACCGTTTTGTAGGCAACTCGGTATGCCCAAACAGCATGGTGTAGCTGTTTGTCCCAATCAGAGCGTTTAGTGTTCACTCTTTCGTCAGTACATTGCATAAGATCTTATTAGTGCTCTCAGCTTGTCCATTAGCTTGAGGGTGATAGGGGGCAGACTTCTTGTGTATTACCAAGAATTCTTGGAGTAGATTTTCAATCACTTCATTTAAGAAATGAGTGCCTCTATCACTTACAAGCTCTATAGGTAGCCCGTATCTTGTGAATACATTCTCAAACAAGAATTTGGCCGTTGTTTGAGCATCGTTCTTTGTCGTAGCCTTTACCTCTACCCACTTGGTGAGATAATCTGTTGCAACAATGATGTATTCCGCATGCGAACCTTTAGCTGGGGGATTAATAGGACCTACGAAGTCTATTCCCCACTTAGAGAATGCACGTCCACCCATCATAGGTTTCAGTGGCATCTCATCTTTGTGTATAGGATACTGAGTCCTCTAACAGACATCACACCGTTTCACATAGGTATGTGCATCCATGTGAAGGGTAGGCCACCAGAAACCCGCAAATAGTATTGCCTTGATCACCCGATCCGGTCCAAAGTGTCCTCCTGCTACACCTTGGTGAGCAGTTTCTAAGATCTTAAGATATTCACTTTCATGGACACATAGCCTCAGGTAACCATCTTTACCACGCTTGTATAGATTATCACCAATGAGTGAGTAATCCAGGGCTTCTTGTTCTAAACTCCTTTTCCTAGCTAGATTGATGTCTGGAGGGAATGTGTTTGTCCTCAAGAATGATACTAGAGGTTCACTCCAATCTGGCACAATGGATACTTGATAGAGAGTGGCATGTTCCACAGGTGGTTTAGTGCAACAGATTGGGCATTCCTTGCACAACTTTTGGACATCAGCTTCCATAGTTGGCCAATGTACTCCGAGTCTCTTTAGGGTCTGTAAAGTTCGTTGCTTTGAGTAGTGTTGCTCTAACGCACCTACATGTGCTAATTGCAACCATTTAGCGTACTCATCCTCTTCTACGCAACAAGCCAAGATCCCTTGATCTGTGTGCTTGTACATACTTCCTGCCATGATGTGGTACTTTTGGGCTTTTACAACCTCTCTATTCCGTGTGTTTACCACTGGATGGTTAGGCCCGTATGTCAATACTGGTACCAATGGCTTAGCCCACTGCGGTACAACTTCCAAATTAAACAAGTAAGCATCAGGAAGGTCATCTGACACTCCTTGTGGGGCTTCTCCCGATGTGAGCCTAGAGAGGTGATCTGCTCTCAAGTGAGTCCTCCCTTTCCTTACCACAACCTCAAAATCATATTCCATTAGCAAGAGAAACCATCTCACTAATCTTCCTGTATTGCAAGGCTTGTTTACGAGGTATAGCAATGCTTGATGATCCATAAAAAATTTAAACTTATTTGCAAGCAAATAGTGTCTAAATTTCTTAACTGCATATACCATGCCTAAACCTTCTCTCTCCGTAGTGGTGTAATTTCGTTCAGCCGCATTCAACTGTCTACTAGCATAGGCAATTGGAAGATCCATATTACCTTCACCAGTAGGTTGTGCAAGTACACATCCAATAGCATAATTGGATGCATCCACGTGAACATGGAATGGCTTATTCCAATCTGGTGTGGTCAAGATTGGTGCTGAACATAATCTTCGTTTAAGCTCCTGGAAGGAATTCTCGCAATCATCCGTCCATTCAAAGTTAGTCAGAAGCCCGTACATGGGCTTTGCAATGATAGCATACATGTGTATAAATCGTCGGTAATAACCACAATGCCCCATGAAAGCTTGTACTTCCTTGACATTCTTTGGCCTAGGTAGCTCTGCTATGGCTCTCACTTTTTCTTCGTCGGTAGATATGCCATTCTTTGACACTATGTGTCCTAGAATCTTGCCTTGCCTGACCATAAAAACGCACTTTTCTGGGTTCAGGCAGACTTGATATTCTCTACATTTGTCAAAGATTATGTCTCAGTTCAGGGATATGGGTTTGTCTAATGTTGGAATGAGCACAAAGATCATCAACGTAGACTTCTAAACTCTTCCTCAGGAACTCCTTAAACACATGGCACATCAGCCTCTGGAAGGTAGCTGGTGCATTGGTAAGCCCAAATGGCATTACTCTAAAAGCAAAAATGCCCCATTCTGTGGCAAAGGCTGTCTTATGCTGATCCTCTGGAGCTATGGCTACTTGATTGTAGCCCGAAAATCCATCAAGGAAGTTGTACACTTCCTTGCCTGCCACTCTTTCTAAGAGATGTTCTGTGATGGGAAGCGGATAGTTATCTCGAATTGTGGCTGCATTAACCTTTTTCAAGTTAATGCACACACGCAGCTTGCCATTCTTCTTGGGCACCACTACGATGGGGGATACCCATTCAGTGTGCTCAATTTCATAGATAAATCCAGCTTCAACCAATCTATCTATCTCTTCTTTGATCTTAGCAGCGTAATTATCGTTATAAGTATAGGGCTTTTGCTTAGAGGGTTTAGCATATGAGGTCATGGGGATAGTGTGTGAGTATATATCGGGGTCAACACCTTTTAAATCCTTGTAACTCCAAGCGAATACATCTCTGTATTCTCTTAGCAAGGCTATCAACGCATGCTCTTCTTCCTCTGTTAGGTCATGGCCTATGTACGTGCATCTCTCCTCTCCTTCTTCTAGGGCCACTACTATTTTCTTGGTGGTTTCTTTGTTATCATAGGCCTCTCCTGATTGTGCTTCTCGTTTAGGCATTCTTATCATGACTCTCCTGTCATCTATCTCATACTTCTTAAAATTTTATGGGACCTCAAACAAAGATTCTTCCTCTTCTGGTGAGGCTTCTCTCTTCTTTCGTTTCTTTCCTTCTTCCTTCAGGGTCACATGTGTTGCTAATCTTACATC
Source organism: Ceratopteris richardii (assembly GCA_020310875.1). Lineage (NCBI taxonomy): Eukaryota > Viridiplantae > Streptophyta > Polypodiopsida > Polypodiales > Pteridaceae > Ceratopteris > Ceratopteris richardii. Next base: position 49,943,453 of record CM035413.1, on the reverse strand, counting down.
ATTTGTAACCTCTCCATGCCTGTGGGGTTGAAATTCTACTTCATGGAAGTATTCTTCATGTGATGCAAATGGTGGGTCCATAATGATTGACTCTAGATCGGAGTCACTTGCATCCTCAAATGCATCAGGGCTAGGTTCGCATTCTTCTAGAACTGCCTCTCCCATGATTGGCTCTATGGAGAAGACTGAAATGTCATAGCCATCCTCATCACAGTGAGGTGTCCATTGTTCTTCATTGATGGCTACGTCCATTGTTGCTAAAATTTCTGCCCAACCGTGAGGTTCCAATTCTTCGTCTGGAAAAACTACAGGTGCATAGGCTGGGTCTTGGATTAATCTATGGGTTTCTTTCGCACCTACCTCTCTGGCTTTCTCTCTCTTCTCTTCTTCTACTGCTACCTTGCACATCCATAAGTGAGTGTCTTCATGCATCCATGAGGATCCAGACCCTATGGAATGCACCGATTCTGTATCATCTTTGGCTCTATGGATGGGATTCCATTGGATAGGAGGGACATCTCTATGAGAATAATCCTTGAGATTGACTTTGGTCGTAACACCCAAGTGTTGCAAATACAAGGAGTTGGTTCCCCAATCCTGTACCACTTGCAACTGTCGCATAAATGGTCTTCCCAAAATCATCTCATAGGCATGATTTTTGCTGAAGTCACATATGGCAAATGTATGCTCAAACTCGACACCACAAGTGGTGAGAGTTATTCCTTCTAGCAATCCTAGGGGTCTCTCTACGTGACCATCGGCCATCTGCAATTTCATTCTCGTTGGCCTGAGTGCCGGCTTGCCCCAACGCTTCCATAGGGAAGTAGTGGCAATTGCAACTCCTGCACCTGAGTCCAAAATTGCCTTGGTAGTGTACTCCTGGTAGGTGATGGGAAGATAGGTGTTCCCTTCTTCACCTTCACACATATCTCCTATCTTATCCAAGGGAATTTCTGGCACTGTCCTATGGGATCCTACCTGGGAACGAGGTTTTGCTATCTCTGGTACTTGTTTGGCTACATGTTTCCATAATTCAGGTCTAACCTTGAGTAGTTCTTCTAACTTGAGATTACACTGCACGTTAGTGTTCTTCACTACCTCTGTGTTCCTAGGTATGACTGAATCTTCGTTTCTTACCATGACTGTAGGTGCTCTCATACAGGTGGACTTTGCTTCCCATGGTCCTGTGAAGTGGGGTAACTCTTGTATGGAATTAGATTCAAAGTCCAATCTCTCGTGAGATTGAGTACTCTCATGTTCCCCGTAAATAGATGGGATGTCTTGTGGGAATTGGTCGTGTGCATCATCCACAAGTTCAAAGGGAGGGGCGACTTCACTTTCGTTATCCCATTTGTCTTCTTGAATCTCTCGTAGGAAGTCTGGTGCAAATCGATTCATAGAAGAAGAAGTGTCTGGCTCCGTAGAATTAGGCGCATAAGCAACCTGGGAAGGAGGGCTTATTCTATCGTTGGCTCTCTCCTCGTTCTCATAGATGGCTGGAGCACAAGCTTCCTGGGGAGGGTTACTTATTCTATTACTTTTCCGAACAGGCTCATACGCTCCCTGAGAAGGAATGTAGGCAACCTGTGGAGGTACGCAAGCTTTCGAGGGAGGCTCATGTGCCTTTTGGGGGGGAAGATAAGCTTCTTGAGGAGGCACATGGGCTTCCTGAAGAGGCTTGCTTATCTGTTCTCTCGCCCTTTCCTTTCTTTGAGGGGCAGGTTCCTTTTCTGATTGTGCAATTAGCCTCTCTATTCTTTCCAAGGAGGGGAAGTTGTCTGGTTTAGTGGAATTGGCCACATAAACTTCCGATGGGGGATGGTTCATGTTTTTGCTTGCTTTATCATTTTCTTGATTTTTTTCTTCCTTGGCAGATCTTGCAATTATTCCCTCTAACTTCTCTAGGAATCCATCCAAGTGTAATTGCGTCTTGGCTGAGCCCGAGTAATTGAAAAGGCGACTGGCTTCAAACATAGTCTGAGCCAATGCGACCATTTTCGCGCACAGCTTGGTTCTTTCTATCTCTAGGTCAGCTCTGGGATAGCACTTGTCATGATCCGTGACGTTTGGCCCTTCTTGGATTCTGGCCTGATATGCTTTAAGCATCATGTCTATGTCTTCAGGAGTGGGATCAGCTAATACTGATCCTGTTTGGGGTGGTGGGTGGGTTACGTGGGGTGTCTTAGAGGGTGGAGGGATGGAGGGTGAGGGGGATGGTAGCGGTGGAAATGTGTGAGAGTGCGGTTGAGATGTGATCTCTATGATTTTAGCCTTGGTTTCTCGTAGACTTTCCTCAAGTTCACTCATCTTCTTTGCCCATTGCCTTTTCATGCGTTCGCGGCTATCTCTCCAAGCTCTTGTTCTCTTTTTATTTTGGCTCTCAGTATCGCTAGCATCTGGGCTCTTTTCCTTGCCTACCCCTTGGTTTTGCTTCACCACTTGAGCTCTCGTGACTACCTGTACGGGTGCAGTGGAAGTAACACTTCCGCTGGAATCTACCACTAACTCAATAACATTGATAGGCGTGATTTTTGGCATATTATTGGGGTTCTTTGGGCAATCTCGTAAGAGATGCTCTTTTCCACAATCTTGGCAAAAGCCTTGGATCGTCACAGACTGGTTTTGTGTAAGTGGAGGTAAGGGGCAATCACGAATGAGGTGATCTCCTTGGCATCTGTAGCACGGTCCTCTTGGGAATGGAGGTCTTACTTGCCTCGATTGAGGCCTAGGATTGGGGTTTGCATACATGACGTTCGTGTAATCTGATTCTCAACTAGGTTCGTTTGTCTCTTCGCTATAATAGGACTCACCATGCTCAGGAGACTGCATGTAGTAGGCCTGGGGGCTATCAACATGTGTAGAATCAAAGCTATGGTCACTCGGGTCACTTTCAGAAAGCAAGGATGTTACAGGGACTATAGCTCTATTCAGGTTCTCTTCTGCAGCAGTATACTTTACCGAAATCACATTAGCTGGGGCTGGGGGTTGTTGTGCTAGCACCGGCTGAGGCCTTTGTTGGTTTTGATATTGTGGTTGGAAATTTTGTTGTGGCCTGCCATATGGTTGTGGAGGGTACGGGTTCTGGTATCTTCCCTGCTGAGGGTATGGCTGAGGGTGGGGTTGCCTAACTGCCTGCTTGTCGTATGGGCAATCTTGTGCGGTGTGATTGGTGTATCTCCGTTCTATGGTGCAGTACTGGCTACTAGGATTTACTTGGGGCTGAGCCATAATGGGGCAGACATTCGCCATGTGGTCACCACCACAAGTGTAGCACCTTTTCACAGGGGAAAACCTTGGGATTTGTTTACTAGTTACCCCTAATTTCTGAGCTACTTTCTCTGCGAGTTCCTCAATTGATGTGGATTGCGTGGAAGAGTGACTAGATGCACTATCTGAATCTTTGTAGATTTTGGAAAGCTCTAGTTCTTCCCCTAGGTTATCTTCAATGTCAATGCACGTGCGTACACACTCTTCTATAGTCCTAGGGTCTTTCAGATACACATAGGATCTCAATTTTGTACTCAGCAATCCATCAAGGAATAAGGCTACTTGTTTGGCAGATGTGGGTAGCTCCGAAACAGGACATCTTTCAAGGTATTGCCTAAATCTTCTTCCTGCAAGTCTCACAATCTCTTGAGGGGTTTGCTTGAAGCTGTGAATCAGTGAGGAGGTATTGTGTCTTATGCCACTCTTGGAGAATTCAATAATAAATGCTTCTAGGAGTTGGTCTATGCTCCTGAACTGGCGCTCATCCAATGGCTGAAACCATGTAAGTGCTGTGTTCCTAAGGGTTAGACCGAAGGCATTGTACTGCGTGAATAGATCCTCCACTTGTTCAGCTCTCAAGACTTGCTTGAACTCCGCCACATGATCATAGGGATCTCCTGTGCCATCAAAGTAATTCTTCATGGACTTAACTAGCTGAGTCGGTCTCAGAGTTCTTGCGTGCTCTCTAGGTCTCGGCAGAGGGAATCCATCCACATTTCTTTGGTTCCTGTGAGCTCTAAGCACCTCAGGTTCTACCCTATTCGTCTCCGTCCTCGTTCTTTCTCTGCCCACTGGATTGGCAAAGCTTACTTCTGGTCTATCTCTACTTCTGTCTCTTTGCATTCCATGAGCTTGGGATGTTCCAGCTCCAGGGTGACCATAGGATACATTCGATCTTGGTTGAGGGAAAATGAATTCACCCTTCCAAGTGTAAGCATGCCTATCATTTTCTGTCACCACAAAGATCCTTTCCGAAGTGTGATCTAAGTAGGTCACTCTACCTGGGCTATCCGGATCCTTAAACTCATAGATCATGATAGTTTCTATATCAGTTGGCTGATTAGATTTATACCTCCAGAAGGCTTCGTCAGTTTCTCGATTGAGGAGCAACTCTATGCTCTTGTTGTCTTGGGGAACCCACTCAGGTGTGATAATCCTAGTGAGAACAGATTTGCCTCGGGGTGTTCTAGGTTCTACTCCCATGTTTCCTTGTTCCAAGTCACCTAAGTCCGCTTCTGAGATTACATTTCCAAATTCATCTGTCCTATCTGGGTGACTGGTGACTACGTATATGGTTCCTTCTTTGTCCAGGTATGCACCGTTTTCAAACTTGACAGCTGGGTGCTCTAGTCCTATGGATTGGTCAGGGTTTTTAATCTGGACCACGGATCTTCCTAGGCCGTCCTCATAGATGCTAGCACCTAATCGGTTGGTCCTAAGGTATTCCAACTGTGTTTTGTAAGGGCCTTCTACCCTGTGCAAGTAAGGCACTCCTGAACTTCCTGTAGGTCTATCCATGCCTTGAGACATCTCTGACTCACTGGTCTCAGAGCTAGGGTAGTACAAGTGGTGACTCAACTGCTGGGCCCAAGACCTAGCAGTGTGGTTAACACTGGCCTCTGAAGATCTGAGGCTTTGTCTCTCCCTTACTAGATGTCGTCCTGATCTAAGGTTCATATGCCTATCTAAGTAGCACAGTTCTTTGCCCAGAGTACAACCTCGTTGCTGGTTACTTTATATTAGTCGCTTGGTTCTTTTTAGTTATTTTATCGTGTTTAAGGTCTTGTCTGATATCACGTCGTCAGGAATATTTGAATGTTGTTTCGCACTTACAGTTGATCGTTCCACGTTAAGTTCTTTCCCTTTAAAATTCTCGACAGTACAAGGATTATGCCCTTAGCTTGAGCTTGAAAGTTTAGGTATGCTTCAACTTGATAGTTGCCTATCGTCGCCCTGACTTACTCCTACTTCTAATCGTTCTTAGCCTAAGCTAGGAATTGACGAAGAGGAGTTGAGAGTATTCCGACCTTTCTTGTTGAACCTTGCTCTTTAGTGCTCGAGAAGTTGATTCTCAAGCTTGCGCAAAACCCTTGCTTGGACGCTCTCAATTGCTTCTCAATAGACCTGCATCAGTCTCAAGATTAGCTCCAAGTTGACCTTTCAATTGACAGACAATTTATTTCAAACACTTTTTTAATGACCCTTGTTCCCCCTTTTGTGTTGCTAGAAATTTCCTCTAGAGCTCCCTTGGTGTTTCTACCCCTCTGTGTCTCAACTTCCAAATATCCTATCTGAAAATCAACGCGTTATTCTTATAAAAAACAGTTGAGGGCGTGTAGTATATGCCACGAGCTTTCCGACAAGCCCTAGAGCTCAAAAAATGGATTTTGTATGAAAAAATTATGACCGTTCAGAGTTTAGGGGGTTAACTAGACAAACAGAACCTTTCAGGGGTTTTAATGCATTTTTCTAAGGCCTTTGTAAGTGTATGAGTATTTGAGAGTGCAAATATGCCCAAAATTTAGCCTAAATTTCCAAAAATTTACCCCTTAATTTTTGCCGAAAATGTCTGTCTGTCGCGATAGACGGTGTCTGTCGCGATAGACACAAACTATCGTGGGGGCTGTCTGTCGCGATAGACGGTGTCTATCGTGGAATTTTGGTCTGTCGCGATAGACGGTGTCTGTCGCAATAGACTGGTCTGTCGCGATAGACGGTGTCTGTCGCGATAGACGCTGTCTGTCGTCTGTCGTGATTTGGTCTGTCGCGATAGACGGTGTCTGTCGCGATAGATTGGTCTGTCGCGATAGACAATGTCTGTCGCGATAGACGCTGTCTGTCGTGGACTTTCGGTCTGTCGCGATAGACGGTGTCTGTCGCGATAGACGGGGTCTATCGTGGATTTCTGTCTGTCGCGATAGATGGTGTCTGTCGCGATAGACGCTGTCTGTCGTGGAATTTCGGTCTGTCGCGATAGACGGTGTCTGTCGCGATAGACGGTGTCTGTCGCGATAGACGGGGTCTATCGTGGATTTCTGTCTGTCGCGATAGACGGTGTCTGTCGCGATAGACGGGGTCTATCGTGGATTTCTGTCTGTCGCGATAGATGGTGTCTGTCGCGATAGACGCTGTCTGTCGTGGAATTTCGGTCTGTCGCGATAGATGGTGTCTGTCGCGATAGACGGTGTCTGTCGCGATAGACGGTGTCTGTCGCGATAGACTGAAAAAATGCAAATTTTTGAGAAACTTCTAGTGATTTAGAGTGCCCTAATGGTGTAGGTTACCGTACCAAACATGCATTCACAAAATTTTAAGTTTTTCTGTCTGTCGCGACAGACAGAGGTCGTCGTCCCGGGACCTGTGCAGAGTCTGTCGTACCTGCGCACACTGCTGGAGGAGGTGGTACAGCAAGTTCCTGCAACAAAAGCTCAAAAACACACCAAAAACAGATAGCATGCAAGCTCTCTCTCGCTCTCTCTCACAATGAAATGAGGGAAATGAGGTGGGGGGTGTAATATGACCAAAAAACTGAAATTTTTTGTGGAGATGGAGATGGAGGTGGGAGATGGTGGAGATGATGATGGTGATGATGGTGATGCGAAAGTAAGGAAAAAATGAAGAAAAATTAAGAGAAAGAAGGATATTACCTATAACTCCAATGTCTCAACTCGACGTCTTACCATCACACGCTCGTCCTCGAAGCTCTCTCCCCGGCAACGGCGCCAAATTTGGTATCACTCTAGCACAATGGTGAGAACCAACGTGAGAAGATTCACCTCATAATTGTCAATCCGTGGAGACGTGAGGACTAGTATGAAGACTATGAGCAAGTAAAGGCACAAGTGCGTGAGTGAGAAGCACACAAGCATGCACACACATACACACACACGCGCACACAAGGCAAGAACAAGGAGAGGAACAATGGAGTTCTTTGCATTAATCAAAAGGTCTCTTACATAAGCTCAATTCACAAACAATCTAACCCCTAAAATGAGCTCTCTAGCTCTTTTTATAGTTTTTTGACTAATTTTGGCCCTGTCCAGACCTAGTGTCCGGCCTAGTTAAAAATTAGGTTCCAGGGCTTATTTGAGGGCTCAAACAAAGTCTAAAAATTATGAAAATTGGTACGATGGTACTTCTAATACTCCTCAAGCTCGAGGACTCCTCGGCTTGCACAAAATGGAGTCTATTCTACCAAAAACGGGATTTACAATGTTTGTGTAGTGATTAAAATCACTTGAGTTGTAACTAATCCATGGGAAAAAAATGATTTGGCCTTGTTGCCGTATTGTGCATGACTCCTCTGTTGCTTTGTATGCCAACAACATACCTTGTCATCTGAGTCACCAAAGTCATCAAAGTCACTATTGGTGCTGTTGGCTACATGCAAGGGAGGATCTTAACAATCAAGGAAGATAGAGGTTCCTAGTACTTCCTGGGAGGTCACCCATCCTAGTATTGTTCCCCTTGGAGCTCGCTTAACCATGGAAATCTCTTGCCACTAAGCTACACTCTTGTGGTGTCTGAAGAACGGGAAAGGCTAACGTTAACATTACCTTGAACATGTTTTGGTTCCCCAAAGCTTCACTCTTTGCTTTCAAAGCCTGTCTTTAAAGCATTTTTGGGGTGTCTTTTAGAGCCACTTTGAAGTATTTTCATACATAGATCTCTTCACAGAGGTCCAAGAAAATCAAGAAGAGTGTTCTTTGTACTTCTCGGACAATAAATATCAACCTTTGCGGCTATGTTTTCAGCCACACTCGTAAAACTACAAGTTTCTCGACAGGTCTTTAGTTTTGGTGGGAGCACCTACTACAAATTTATGCAAGTTTTTTGAGCCCAAATCATGAGAGTTGATAGACACTTGCAGGTGTTGGTGGCTAGTTTTTGGGCTATGCATTCAACCTTTCTAGTGTCATTTTATTGCATATATTGAGCACATACAAACCATATATGCTTCTGTGGAGACCACTTATATATGTCCATGTGGTCATTGATATAGCGGTTACATTTCTTAATAAAGCTTTTTACATTTGATAAAGAGGGTTGTGATGGGGTTTTCTTAACTGGGAGAGACCCAGATATGGAGGTCTCTTTGGTAATGCACGTCTAAGACTTACCCAGCCTCACTATAGAAGATGTATGATAGTTGTTCATAGATGCTCGATAAGCCTAGTTGGCTTCTCTTGGGTAACTAATTAAATGTAGTGCAGTTAGTGATTCACTATGCAGATAAACATGTCAGTACTTGTAATTTTATGATATTTTGACACTAGTCATATGCTCATTTTGCAAAGGATACTCTGGCAAAAGTTTTCTAGAATTTTGGTTTTGTCAACTATAGAGTGGTGGATTTACTCCTTGGTACAGTTATTCATTGGTGTTCAGAATCTTCTAGCTCCAGTATCATTCTATTCAGTTCTCTACCATCATGGCATCAGAAGCCTCAAGCACATCAGCTGGATCAGGGTCTAGTGCTAGTGTTCCAAGGAGGAGCTATAACTTGTAGGGCAAAGACCATTTTGAGATCCAAAATTTTGATGGCACAAACTTTGCTCTATGGAATAATCAGATTAAAGATGTGCTGATTCAAAGGAGGCAATGGAAGCCAGTAAGTGGGACTTCAAAGAAGCCTACTGGCATGGATGAAGATGATTGGGATGAGTTAGATGAAATGGCCACGTCTACCATTCACTTGCACCCAGCAGATAATGTTTACTTTATAGTATTAGACTATGAAAGTGTAGAGGAGCTTTGGAAGAAGTTATGCAATACATATGAAAAAGAGACGGCATCAAATAAAGTGTAGCTAATGAGAAAATTATATGACCTTTGCATGAAGCACACCGATAGTGTTGGTACTCATCTTAGTGAGTTTGATGCTATATTCTCCTAGTTACAAGCTCAAAAAATGGACATGAATAATGAAATGAAAGTAGTATTGCTGCTATGCACCTTGCCCTCATCATGGGATATGTTTTGCACAGCTATTAGCAATATTGCACCTAGTGGTAAACTGGTCTATGATGACATATGTGGAGCACTCTTGAGTGAGGAGATTCGTAGAAAATCTATGGTTGGCACTCAGAGTGGAGATGCATATAATGCTCATGATTCTTACCAAGGAAAGAATCAGCAATGTGGTAGGAGCAAGAACAAGGAAAAGAATGGTCAACGGAATAAGAGTAGAAGTAAATCAAGGAAGATGGATATTGAATGCCATTATTATCATAAGAAAGGACACATGAAGAAAGATTTTTATGCATTAAAGAATGCTAAAGGTAAAGGACTGAATTTTGATGGGCATGTTAAACAGGTACCTGCACCATCTGCTTCAAGTGTGAATGTTGTATATTATTGAACAAGGCATTGTTAAAATGTTAAATTATTAATGTATTAATATGTTTTTGATGTTTTTGATATAGCAGCTCAAGGTTCGTGAGGAGCGTGCAAGGCGTGAAAGGGCGGACATCAATAATCTGAATAATTATTATTTATTTTGTAAATAAACCTACGTAGAAGGTTCTATTGTTAGAAAAGCAATGGTTAGAATAAGGGTCATTGTAGACCGCAGTTTCTGTTATTAAAAGCAATGGCTTTCTGTAGAAGTTACCAACTTTTAGTTTCACGCCTGCTTTTTGAAGCCGCCCTCATGTAACCACTATTTTCGACGTAATCAAAATTCCTATAAATACATGCACTCTGTGGACTGTCGAAACAGAGTGCATGGGGGGAGATTGCACCCAATACTGCGTTGTGTCTCGTCTCTTGTTGCGTCTATTCTCTGTGTGTTTTTCTGCGTTCGTAACTTCTGTTTGAGCGTGAGCAAGATCCAGACAACAGTGGTATCAGAGCTCTACACGCATCAATACAGAGGGTTCTCTGTTCCGATTCCGATTCCGATTCGGATTCCGATTCGGATTCCGATTCTGTCTCTGTCTCCGTCTCCGGTTCTGGTTCCGATTCCTGTTCCAGATCCAGAACCAAAACCTACGTTTTCACCTACGTTTACTCCTTCGGCTTACTACAAGGCGTCGACTAAGGCATCGACTAAGGCAAAGAACTTAGGCAAAGAACTTAGGCAATACATTGGCAACATTGGCACCCAAGGCTCCCTTGGCGACCGTTGGCTACACGCGAGGCAATTGTAATTTTTGAGTGGTAATAGAGAGGTTTAGATTCCCTAAGGTAAGAGGATTTGAACCCACAACCTCCTACTTTCAAGGGAAGTACTTTGACCACTCCACCATCTCTTGGAGTTGTACTCAAGTTCTCTCTCTTTATTACTTGTGGAAGGCCCGCGCGTCGATTTCAAGATTGGACCCAAGAAAGAATCAAGTGTATCTCTTAATCCGTAGGTTAGATTGAGGCGTGTAATATACCGTTGGAAAGCTCTCGGAATGAACTTTCCAATGAGCTAGCTTGGAAGTGAGAATTCCTTCAAAAAATCCTTGGGTGGCACTTGTTTGAGTGTTCAAGATACCAAGCAAGGTTGAGAACACGGGATCGAGACACCAAGGTTGCAAACAAGAAGGTTCAATACACCAAGGGTGAGAGCAAGGGTCCAAGAGCACCATGGAGGATTACAGTAATTCACCTCTACCTGCGGCAAAACTTGAACAACAACTAGAGCTCTTGCAGCATGAGCTTCAAGGAGCTCAGAACGAGATCCGACAACGTGATGAAATCCTCCAAAAGATGCAAGCTGAGGAAGACAACCTTACGAGAGTAGTAAAAGCTCTTGGGGCTTGTTTTAGTCCATAAAGTGCTTTTCTTAACCTGCAAACCAAATTTGGGTATCTGGAACTTATAAACCCTTTCGGTTGTTCCATATAGACTTCATTTGATATATATCCATTCAGGAATGCATTCTTTATATCTAGCTGACTTAGCTTCCATCCTTTTGATGTTGCTATAGCAATCACTGTTCTTATGGTAGACATCTTTGCCACCGGAGTGAACGTCTCGTCATAGTCTATGCCATGCGTCTGAGCATAGCCCTTGATAACCAGTCTCGCTTTATGTCTGGCTATCCTTCCATCTGCAAGTTTCTTTACTTTGAACACCCATTTATTTCCGATTACTTTCTTACCGTTTGGTTTAGGAACAAGCTCCCATGTCTTGTTCTCTTCCAGTGCGGTGAGTTCTTCTTCCATTGCTTCTTGCCATTGCTTCTTGCTTTTGGCTTCATCATAGCTCTGAGGTTCATCATCGTCTTTGACCATGTATGCATAATCGTTCTTAGTTATATACGATGTATCATACGAGTACCTTTCCGGTTGTCTTCTTACTCTGTTTGACCTTCTTAGCTCATATTCTTCGTGTGTGTCTGAGTACCCATCTTCATCTTCGTTCCTTATACCTGTTCCGGTCCTAGACGTACTTGCCTCGTCTTCTTTATTTACCTGTTCAATTGATTTACCTTTTTCTTTCCTTTTTATCTCTTCTTCAAATTCTTCAGCTGTATGACTCTGATCTGCATACCAGCTTTTCTGTTCATCAAATGTTACATCTTTGGAAACAGTAAAATGCTTGGTTAGAGGGCTCCATAACCTGTAACCCATCTGCTTTTCATCATATCCGACGAATACATATTTTTCTGCTTTTGGTTCAAGCTTATGTCTGAGTTGAGACGGTACATAAGCATACGCTACTGATCCAAACACTTTGCAGTGATCAAGTGTTGGCTTCTTTCCCCACCAAGCTTCATAAGGGGTCATTCCTTCTAAGGCTGTACATGGTAATCTATTTACCAAGTATGTCGCTGTGTTTACTGCTTCAACCGAAAGATAATCCGGGCAATTCTTTTCTTTTAGCATAGCTCGTGCAAACTCGACTAGTGTTCGGTTTCTCCTTTCTGCTACACCATTCTGTTATGGTGTATACATGCAGGTTATTTCTCTCTTAATACCTGCATTCCAAAGATAGTCATTGAATTCTCGGGAGAAGTATTCTCCCCCTCCATCAGACCTCAGTCTTTTAAGTTTTTGTCCTGTGAGTCTTTCAGCATATGCATGAAAGTGTCTGAAAGCTCCGAACACTTCTGATTTTTCTTTCAAAACATAAAGAGTTATCCACCTTATTGCATCATCAATGAATAAAACATAGTACCTTGATCCTCTGATTGATCCTTCTTTCGTTGGTCCCCATACATCTGTATGTATGAGTTCCAGCACACTGTCATGTTTGAATCCTTTCTTCTGGAAAGGTAACCTGTGGGCTTTTCCCATTTGACAGGCTTCACATTTGTGGATCATATGTTGGTTCTGTACATTCGGTAATCCCAGTACAGACTGATTCGCTATCATAGCTTTGATTCCTTTTTCGTGAAAATGATCTAATCTCTTGTGCCAGAGATCAAGTTCTGTAATTACCTTTTCATCATGCGTGAGCAGTGCTTGGCCAATGTTCCCTTGTACTCTTAAGGTAAAGAGTCTGCCTTCTTTCTTACCAGAGACGATCTGATAGTATCCGCTCTTGGGATCTTCTACAAATACCCCTTTATTTGTGAATCTGACCTGAAAACCTTTTTCGACTATCTGTCCCACACTGATCAGATTTTTCGGTATTGTTGGAACATACAAAACATTGGTTAGCAAATCTGCTCCACTCTTGCATTTCACTTTTCCGATTGATTGCACTTTGTGTCTTGTATTGTCACCTGTTTGAACAGTGTGACTAGAACTACCCTTCTCTAGTTCTGACATTAGTTCTATATTTCCTGACAAGTGATTAGAGCATCCAGAATCAATGTAAAATACCTTTAGGTCTTCATTTTCTGATGTGCTAATTGAGTTCATCATCAATGATGTATGACTTTCATTCTGTGTGTCATTTGCGTAGTTGTTGTAGGTGGTGTTGTAGGATTGGCTCTGTCCCCAACTTCTTGTTCCACCTCTACCGTAGCCTCCTCTTTGGCTTTGTCTTCCTCTTTGGAAGTTACTCTGATTTCTTCCGTTTCTGCCTCTGCTATTACTGTTCTGGCTTTGATTTGATCCTTGTTGATTGTGCCAACAGTCATGCG
>CM035413.1:49891882-49897662 GCA_020310875.1 Ceratopteris richardii | reverse complement strand
TATTTATATGTATATTGTTAAAAGTCAAGCTTCAAGCTAAAAATTCGTGGGGAATCTTTTATGGACATGTGGAGCAATCAAAGGAAGCCAAAAGCCACGAGATTCCATCAAGAAAAGTCACTCAACCACTCCTCAAGTCATCTCAACTAATTCCTCCAAGTTAGGAGGCTGATTTGGAAAGGTAGTTCCTAGATTTTAGGGGCACACCTCTCACTATAAAAGGAGCATGTATCCCGAATTATTTTGGGCCATCTTCTTGGAGTTTTAGCTCATGTAAAGTGAGCACTAAGTGCTGTAGTTGTGATAAGCAAGCCCCTTGCTTAAGCAATCCCCTTGCTTGCTTGTTTGTTTTCTTTTAGTAGGCATATCTATGTGTGTGCGCAGGTAGTGTTGCAACTCTCTACCCCTGAGTTGTTAGCATTGGTTCTCCCTGATATGGTATCCATTTGATGTAATTCTTGTCTCATTGGATAGCTATAGGAGTCTAATTTATGCTTACCAATTCTCTGGAGCATTCTCTTAGTAAGCTGGGAGCAACATTCATTTTAGTGATGTTGTGTGATTGATATCTCTCTCTTTGTGTAGGCTCTGTTGGAAATATTTTGCTCTTTGTTGTAAGGGCTGGTTCTCCTTCTCTATGTATCTATTTGCTATGATTTTGGTGTCATTGGGTAGCTATTATAGTGCTCTAAAGTTGACTCAAGTTTGAGATTCATTCTCTGTATAATCTCTGAGAAACGTTTGCTGGAGTGAAGTGAGGTCTCTGCTTGACTAGCAGTTGTGAGCATTCAACTAGCTCATGTTGTAGACATTGTTTCTCTTTGTGTAAGCATCCATTTCAAGTGAAATTTGTTTTGTTGGAAAGCCCTTGGTGTCTACTATAGGTCTACAAAAGCTCACTGGAGTTCTCTGCATAAGCTCTGAGTAAGAGCATTTTTTGGTGTGTAGAGGTCAAAGAAGGATACCTGTGGAGGTCATTCGCGCTTCATCGTTGCTTAGGGGTTGAGATACTTCCCCCATCAGTAGTATCAGAGCATTTGGGCATCTTGGAGGTATCACATACAAGCAAGAAGACCTCTTGGAGTTGGTGGTTGAAGAGTTGCATCAACAAAAGCTTCTTGGAGGTAGCTCACATCAAGGGGGAGCTATTCTACTCAAATTTGCAAGAGCACAAGGTGTCCATCTAAGGAAAGCTTTGGATTGAGGTAACCTCAGAGCCTCATTTTCATTTTACACACATTGGAGCATTAGCCAAGGGCTAGGTCAAGTATCAAAGACTAGATATGGGAGACTTCAACACTCAAATTGAAAAGCTAGACAAAGGTAACTATCAACCATGGAGATTTAGGGTCTCCAACTAACTTATGAGCAAGGGCCTTTGGGGGTTGATTAGTGGAAGTGAACCAAGACCTAGGTTGGATGAGAATCCAACCAATGACCAGAGAAGGGCCTTTAGGGAATGGAATGAAAGAGACAAGAGGGTTATCTTTATCCTTTCCCAACACATTAGCAATAGCATGATCGGCCATATCCAAGACCTGGATTCAAGCATGAAGGTATGGGAGACACTTGAAAGGCTTTATTCAACAAGCACCAAAGCAAGGAAGATCCAACTCAAGAATGAGCTCAACAACCTTAGGAAGAGCTCAGGGAGTAGCATAAATGACTACATACTTAAGGTCAAGGAGTTATCAGATGCATTGGGATCCATTGGAAGCCACGTAGACGATGACGATCTTGTGGCTTATACTCTCAATGGTTTGAGAGATGATGAGAAGTGGAAACCCTTTACCACTTCAGTTTATGTAAGGGATAATCTTCCCGATTTTTAGCAATTGGTTGCTCTCATGGTCACCGAAGAAATGAACATAGGTGGAAGTTCAACTAAAAGCAAAGATGCACAAGTTTTCTATGCAGGTAATCAAAGGGGCAAAGGAAGACAAGGACAAGGAAGGGGCAAAGGAAGGTTTGGAGGAAGGCAAGGCCACTCAAGAAATCAAGGACATGACCAAGGCACCTCATCACAAAGAGGGAGAGGAAGATCAAGAGGAAGAGGAGGACGACATCAACAAAACAGGAATCAAGATGGCGAAGGATGTTACATATGTGGCAAGTTTGGCCACTATGCTAGAGATTGCTACCAAGGAGGAAACCAAAGGAACTATAATCAAGGTTCTTCATACAAAGGCCAAGGTAATTATGCTTCTACAAGTTCAGAAAATCACAATCTCTTGATGATGCACATGAATGGGAATTCAAGCCAAGTAGATAACACTTGGTATATTGATAGTGGATGTAGCAACCATATG
The DNA here is from genome assembly GCA_020310875.1 of Ceratopteris richardii. Classification (NCBI taxonomy): domain Eukaryota; kingdom Viridiplantae; phylum Streptophyta; class Polypodiopsida; order Polypodiales; family Pteridaceae; genus Ceratopteris; species Ceratopteris richardii. The sequence goes on along the minus strand of CM035413.1, from coordinate 49,895,353 downwards.
AGTTGCAATGCTTCTTGGTTTACTAATCTACATGTTCCCAAAGGTAAAGGACATGTAGAAACAGGTGATGATACAGCCCATGAGATCTCCCATGTTGGAGATGTAGCTTTGGATGACAAGGAGGAAGGAAGATGTCTCAAGGATGTCTTGCATGTACCTACCATCACAAAGAACTTGGTGTCCGTTGGGCAAATGGTTGAAAGAGGCTATCAAGTAAGGTTCAACAAAGGTGGATGCTTTGTGGAGAACCCTAAGCAAGGTTACAAGGTCATAGCAAGAGGAAAGAAGCAAGGGAGACTCTTCACTTTGGAGGTAAATTCTCATTCTACTCAACATGTCTACTTCACATATGGAAACAAGAGGATTTCGGAGTTGGACTTGTGGCACAAGAGGATAGGTCACATCAACATACAAAGAATGAAGGAAATGCAATTCAAGAGGCTGGTTGAAGGTCTTCCCAACTTCCAAGGACAAGGTATGAAGCATTTATGTGAATCTTGTCAACTAGGGAAGCAAGCGAGACTTCCATTCAAGAAGAGTGGCTACATAAGCCAACATCCATTGGAGTTGATACATACAGATGTGTGGGGGCCAACGAAAGAGCAATCCATTGGAGGTAACAAGTACTTTGTCACTTTTATAGATGATTGCACAAGGATGGTTTGGGTTTATTTCATCAAAAACAAATCAGATGTGTTTACATGTTTCAAAGCATTCAAGGCAATGGTAGAGAAGGAAACAGGTACATATATCAAGAAGCTAAGGTCCGATGGAGGGGGAGAATATTTCTCAAATGAGTTTTCTGATTTTTTAATGGATCAAGGCATCAAGAGGCAAGTAACATGCAGGTACACACCCCAACAAAATGGAGTAGCAGAGAGAAAGAATAGATACATTGCCGAGATCGCTAGAGCAATGCTTAATGAGATGAATGTACCTAACATGTTTTGGAGTGATGCAGCAAATACCGCCGTGTATCTAATGAATAGGGCTCCTACCTCAGGGATCCATGGCTTGACACCATATCAAGCCTATTATGGTAAGAAACCTGATCTTTCCCACTTGAAGATATTTGGATGTACTTGTTATGTACATGTGCCAAGTGAATTGAGGCACAAGCTACAACCAAAGGCAGAAAAGTGTGTGTTTCTAGGATATTCAAATGATCATAAAGGTTACAGGTGCTTCAACCCAAATACAAAGGACTTGAGGATATCAAGGGATGTAGCATTTGATGAGCTACTCCCTTGGTATAAGAAGTATGATTGTATGCAGGACTATGAAGAAGAAAAGCATGGACATGATGAAGAACAAATCGACCTAGAGCTAAGCGGCCCAAGGTGTTCCATCAATGAAGATAGTTCAAGCATGAACTCACCATGGAGGGGGAGACCTTCATCAAGCTATGAAGCACAATCAATCAACAAAGGCAAAGCAACATTGGTGGAGTTGGATGAAGAAGGTAATGAAGTTGAAGATGATGAAGGACACATGATGGAGAAAGAAGCCACGTCAAAGAAAGAGATCAAGTTCCCAAGGCAAAGGAGGTTTATTCCTCCAAAAGGTGAAGAAAGGAAGTCTTCTAGAGTTAAGTATCCAACTCAAAGGTTTACTTATGATTCATACATGGCAACACATTATGCATATATGAACAAAGTAGTAGAAGATCATGAGCCCGATTGCTATGAAGATGCAAGCAGGTACACCGAATGGAAAGAGGCAATGCAAGAAGAGATCGACGCACTTGAGGAAAATCAAACATGGACTCTAGTGCCCAAGAAGGAGAACATGAAGGTAATAGGTAATAAGTGGGTGTATAAAGTAAAGAGGAATTCAGATGGATCTATTTCTAGGTTCAAAGCAAGATTGGTGGCTAAGGGTTTTGCACAAACCTATGGAGTGGACTTTGAAGAGACATTCAGCCCCGTGGCAAAGATGAGCACCATTAGGACACTCATTGCAATGGCTGCTAGCAAAGGATGGAAGCTCTTCCAATTGGATATCAAGAATGCCTTTCTCAATGGAGACTTGGAAGAAGAGGTATACATGGAGCAACCACTAGGTTTTGTTCATAAAGAGTTTCCACATCATGTTTGTAGGTTGAAGAAGGCACTTTATGGCCTAAAGCAAGATCCAAGGGCTTGGAACCAAAGATTGGTGGACTATTTGATCAAATGTGGTTACAATCAATGCAAGGCGGATCCATCTCTCTTCATCAAACAAAGAGGAGAACTTGTGGTCTACATGTGTGTGTATGTAGATGATCTTATCATTACAGGTAATGATACAAAGGGCATTGAGGAGATCAAGGCAAAGCTTGGAAAGGAGTTTAGGATCTCTGATCTTGGAGATCTTAGGTATTTTCTTGGCATTGAAGTTGTATACAAAGAAGAAGGTATTATGCTCATACAAAGGAAGTATATTCTAGACCTACTTGAGAGGTTTGGGATGCTACATTGCAAGCCTATTTCAAATCCCATGGAAGTTAATGTAAAGCTAAGCTCCATTGATGGAGAGCCATTAGAGGATGTAACTTTGTATCGATCTATTGTAGGCTCTTTCAATTATGCCACAATAACCAGGCCCGACATAGCATATGGAGTTGGAGTGTTATCACAATTTATGCATAGTCCAAGGACTACACACTTGCAAGCTGCAAGAAGAATGTTGCGATATCTCAAATTCACTATAAATGAAGGATTGTTCTACTCATTTGATGATGATATGCAGGTCAAAGCTTATTCCGATGCCGATTGGGCCGGTTCGAAGGAAGATAGAAGGAGTACAAGTGGTTACCTATTCATGCTAGGTAGCAAGATCATCTCATGGATTTCAAAGAAGCAACCCACGGTGGCATTATCTTCCACCGAGGCTGAGTATAGAGCTTTGGCTCAAGTCACATGTGAGCTAATGTGGATTAAGAAGTTATTTATGGAGCTTAATTTGCAGGTTGACACATATCCAATTTTTTGTGACAACATGAGTAGCATTCATCTAGCATCGAACCCTGTCTATCATGCTAGAACCAAGCATATTGAAGTGCACTATCACTTCATAAGGGAAAAGGTGATATCCAAGGAAGTTTCAGTACATCATATTGGTACCAAGGACCAAGTTGCGGACATGTTTACAAAGGCTTTGGATGGGATGAAGATTTCAAAATTCAAGCAATGCATCAACATGAAGGAGCTTGGATGAGGATGCAGAATTGAAGCTTGAGGGGGAGTGTTAAAAGTCAAGCTTCAAGCTAAAAATTCGTGGGGAATCTTTTATGGACATGTGGAGCAATAAAAGGAAGCCAAAAGCCACGAGATTCCATCATGAAAAGTCACTCAACCACTCCCCAAGTCATCTCAACTAATTCCTCCAAGTTAGGAGGCTGATTTGGAAAGGTAGTTCCTAGATTTTAGGGGCACACCTCTCACTATAAAAGGAGCATGTATCCCGACTTCTTTTGGGCCATCTTCTTGG
>CM035413.1:49871882-49884382 GCA_020310875.1 Ceratopteris richardii | reverse complement strand
GTTGGAGTTAGCTCAGAGGTGAAGACTTGCTATTCTTGGTTCATACACCTGTCCAGTGTTTTACATAATTCTCTGAGCACAGCAGCATATAGCTTAATTCCTCTTGGGGAAGTCTAGGTAACTTAAAGAGCTAACTTTCAAGAGTAATCGCATCAAAAATAATGAACCACACACTGAGAATGAGTTTTAACAAGTGATGACATCATCCCGATTTTCATGGGCTGCTACAGAAATAGAGCAGTGAGTAGAAAAATCAACATAACTCAAAATTTAGAAATTTAATGATTATTAAAATTTGTATGGTTATACTAGACAGTACGCTGAATCCAACAAGTTTTAAATCACGGAATTTGGATAAGTAACCACTGAGAAATGGCTCTGCAATTATGAGTAAAAAAGTCGGGTACCTGACAGAGAAGTGAAGATGAACAGACCCTGTTGACTTCAAATGAACATAACTGAAGATTGCAACATCTAAATGACATGAAAATTTGTGAGCATATAGTAGACTTATAGAGCTAACTTTACCATGTTAAATCACTGAAAATGATGCACCAAGCTCAGAGAAAACATCTCTGCAAGTTGACTGAGAAAACTGAGAGTAATGGCAGTGAGTAGTACACTTCACAAGAACATGGAAAGATGAAACCAAATAATCATGAAAATGAAAGTATATTGCTTGTACAATACAATGACTTACTGATACATATGTGTGCCTTGTAATCACACCTTGATATGGCATAAAGCTCAGCTCTTGGAGGTCTTCACATAGGTCTCTCTAACCACGACTAAAACTGCCATCTATTTATAGTTGAGTTTGGAAGGCTAACTTCCCTCAATCACTCTCCAATCAATCAATGATTGATTTGATTCTCTACCTACCACAAATCACGAATTCGTGGCTCCTCTTTCCATTCTTGATCAAGTGGACTCAACCACTTAAGATTCTCTTACTTTTACATTAAGTAAACTCTTCAAAAGTTACAAGAGGTAGTTCACAAGTGAACTTTACATAGTCTTCATTTCAAGGCTTCTTTTATGACTTTGTGGGACTCAAGCCAATACTTAGGCTTGTCATAGACTTGCTCCAACAGCTTCCCCTCAAGCCAAGTATGCTTGAGGTCTTCAATCTTCCAAGATTACCTGCAAACCAATCATAGCCTTGAATTTGCAAAGCTTTGTACCATCCAATGCTTTGGTTAGAATATCTGCACATTGTTGATAAGTGGACACATATGATATTTGAATCTCTTTGCTTAGAACCTTCTCTCGTACATAGTGATAATGAACTTCAATATGTTTAGTCCTTGCATGAAAAATAGGATTAGAAGCCAAGTGAGTAGAACTCATATTGTCACCAAAAATAGTTGGAGTTCCAAACTCCAATCCAAGATCTTTGAATAATGTCTTCATCCACATAGCTTCTTGTGTAGCTATGGCAAGACCTCTATATTCAGCTTCAGTAGAAGAGAGAGCAATTGTGGGTTGCTTCTTGGATGACCATGAAATAAGCTTTGAACCTGCAAAGGTAAGATAACCTGAAGTGCTCCTTCTATCTTCCTTGGAGCCAGCCCAATCTGCATCAGAAAATAGCTTCAAACCTAAATCAGATACATAAGGATAATAAAGTCCTTCATTTATGGTTCCTTTGAGATACTTGAGAATCCTTTTGGCAGCATCCATATGTGGTTTCCTTGGTGTGTGCATAAATTGACTTAGCAAACTCACACTGTAACATATATCTACTCTTGTCAATGTGGCATAGTTGAGACTACCCACTAGACTTTGATATGATGTGATGTCCTCTATGAGTTCACCTTCATGTGAGCTCAATTTGTGATTGACCTCCATTGGAGTACCTGCAATCTTACAATCTTGCGTCTTGAATTTTGCCAACATGTCCTTAATGTACTTTCTTTGAGTGAGAAACAAACCATGATCTTTGTAGACAACTTCCAAACCTAGGAAGTAGGTAAGTGAACCCAAATCACTTATCTTGAACTCTTCTCTCATCTGATCTTTGATCTTCTTCATACCATCTGCATCATTTCCTGTCAATATAATATCATCTACATATACACATAGGTAGATGACCTCAGAGTTACTCTTTTTAATAAAGAGTGAAGGATCTGCCTTGCTTGGTTGAAAGCCTTTGTCCTGCAAGAATGAAACAAGCCTGAAATTCCAAGCTCTTGGAGCTTGCTTGAGACCATACAATGCTTTGTTAAGTTTACACACATAATCAGGATAAACTTGGTTCTCAAAACCAGGTGGTTGTGCCATATATACCTCTTCTGTTATCCAACCATTCAAGAATGCATTCTTTACATCCAGTTGAAGTATCTTCCAATTCTTGGAAGAGGCAATACTAAGCAAAACCCTAATAGTAGGCATCTTTGCCACAGGAGAGAAGGTCTCCTCATAATCAATTCCCTGAGTTTGTGCAAAGCCTTTTGCTACAAGCCTTGCCTTATACCTGTTAATTGAACCATCAGAATTCCTCTTGAGTTTATAGACCCATCTTGAGCCTATTACCTTCATGGATGAAGTCTTGGGCACCAAATCCCAAGTGTTGTTTTCCTCAAGTGCTTCAATCTCTTCCTTCATTGCATGCTTCCATTCTGTTTTTGCTTTGGCCTCTTCAAATGATGATGGCTCCTCTTGGTTTATGTCCTGTGCTATGTAGATAGAATGTTTAGTTACTAATGAGGTGTCAAACCCATACCTTTCTGGTTTTTTCTTTTCCCTCATAGATCTTCTTAGGCCATGATGTGATGATTCTGCCTCATGTCCAAGTTCCTGCAATTTTGCTTTACCTTTAGACTTCCATGCTTTGATCTTTTCCATGTGAGATTATTCATCATCCTCTGAGGTGTCTTGTTCTTCAATCTTCTGTTGTTCTCTACCAAGCTTTGGAAAATCTTCTTCAAGATTATATGGTAAATTGACCTTCCTGCATGAATCTTCATACCATGAATTGTTCTCATCAAAAACTACATCTCTGCTTACCAAGAATCCTTTGTTGGTAGGGTTGTATAACCTGTAGCCCTTTTGATTGTTGTCATATCCAATAAATACACACCTTTCTGCCTTTGGATCCATCTTGCCTCTAACCTGTGAAGGAACATGAGCAAAAGCAATACATCCAAAAATTTTACAATGATATAAGCTTGGTCTTCTTTCATTCCAAGCCTCATATGGAGTCATCCCATCAAGGGATTTTGAAGGCAACCTGTTAATCAAGTAAGTGGCTGTAGATACAGCCTCAGCCCATAAGTAATTAGGTAAATGCTTTTCATTTAACATAGACCTTGCAGCTTCAACAATTGTCCTATTCCTCCTTTCTGCCACTCCATTTTGCTCAGGAGTGTACCTTGTAGTTACCTCTCTTTTGATTCCTCTTTCTTGAAGAAAAGAATCAAAATCATGGGAGAAGTATTCTCCCCCTCCATCTAACCTTAGCCTTTTTAGTGATTTACCTGTTTGATTCTCCACAAGAGCCAAATATCTTTTGAAACATGAAAAAACTTCATCTTTGTGTTTCATAAAGAATAGGATAGTCCATCTGCTGCAATCATCAATAAAGGAAACATAATACCTTGATCCAGATATTGAAGCTTCCTTGCTAGGTCCCCATACATCTGTATGAACCAACTCCAAGAGATCTCCATGCATATAACCTTTCTTCATGAATGGTAACCTGTGAGACTTTCCAAATTGACATGCACTACACTTATAAATCATATGTTGTTTTGACAAATTAGGAAGTCCAAGTACACTTTGGTCCCTGCAGATTTGCTTTAATGACCTTTCACCAATATGTGCTAACCTTTTGTGCCATACTTCCAATTCTGTGAGTGTCTGACTACCATAATTAAAGAGAGCAATGTTTCTAGTGTCCTGTAATTCAAATGTGAACAATCTACCTGTCTTTTCACCTTTTGCAATTCTTCTGAATCCTTGACTTGGATCTTCAACAAATGCTCCTGCTTTTGTGAACTTGACTTGCAACCCTTTCTCTACTATCTACCCAACACTTATCAAATTCTTTGTAATGGTAGGGACATAGAGTACCTTACTGAGTAGGTTGATGTTTCCATCGGGTGCTTTGACATTACCTATTTTCTCCACAGGATGTTTTGTATCATCTCCTGTTTGTACCTCATGCTTGTTCCTTGGATCTTCTAAATTTGATAGGAGTGCCACATTTCCTGCCACATGATTTGAACAACCTGAATCTATGTAGAAAACATGCTCATCAGATTTACCTTGTGGCATAGCCATGTTCATGATCAATAATGAATCCTCTTTGTTTGAGTCTTCTGTGTAGTTATTGTAGTCTCTCCTTCCTTTGTAGCCTCCTTGATAGTTTGAATGATTGTAGTTGTTGTAGTTGCCATGGTAGTTGTTGAACCTTCCTCTTGAGTAGCCATAACTTCCTCTATTGTATCCTCTGCCTCTTTGATTCCTGGAATTCCTAAAGCAATTTTCTGTTGTATGATTAGTTAATCCACAAATAGAACATGAGTTGGAGTCTTGGGATTTCCCCCTGCCTTGTCTACCTCCTCTTCCTCTACCTCTGCCATGTCTTCCTCTACCTGCATAGTTAGCTTGATATGTACCTGCTTCATCATCCACTTTCTTTGCCTTTCCTTTGTTATCTTTAGACTTGCTTTTATCCGTGTATAAAACTGAAGATTGATTACCTTTAGAGCTTTCTCCATTTTTGATAAGCTTTGCCTCTTGAGTAAGTAGTTGTCCAATGAGTGTGTTGAAATCAGGTACATGCATGTCCATGTACAAATCCATAGCTGTGGTGAATGCTTCCCACTTGTCATCTGCCTTCAAGCCATTGATCACCTGCCTTACAATTTGCTCTTCATCTATTACCTCTCCAATGCTTCCCAACTGATCCGCTATGTCCTTGAGCTTTGTGACAAAATCAGTCACATTTTGTTTGGGAGCCTTCTTGAGAGTTGTGAACTCCAGCCATAGTTGATGCTTCCTAGCTTTGGTACTTGAAGAAAAGAAAGCTTCAAGTGCATCCCACACTTCCTGAGATGTCTTACAACTTCTAATGTGAGGCAACAAAAAATCTGAGATAGAGTTGAGGAGATAAGACCTTGCAAGTGCATCCTTGGAGCACCATGTGCTCAATCTTTCTTGCTCTTCTTGTGTTGGTTGACTTTTGTTCCTGAAACTTGGCATAACTTCATCTCCAGCCACATAACCATATAAACTTCTACCTTGGAGATAAGCTTCCATTCTTAATGACCAAGCTGAGTAGTTACCTCTGTCCAATTTGTCAATTGATGAAGGAAATCTATCTGCCATGTTGTCCAACCTTGCTCTGATACCACTGTGAAGAGATGGATAGGTATGTGCTTGAAGATGAAGAGGTGTTGGAAAATCCTTGATCTACACCAGCCAATTGAACTCCACGAGTATATGGTGGGCCCTTTTAGCTTGCCAATGGATGTATTAGACACCCTATGTACCTTGGAAGATCACTCTCAAAAAGATAGATCAAAACAGATAAGTTGGAGTTAGCTCAGAGGTGAAAACTTGCTATTCTTGGTTCATACACCTGTCCAGTGTTTTACATAATTCTCTGAGCACAGCAGCAATTAGCTTAATTCCTCTTGGGGAAGTCTAGGTAACTTAAAGAGCTAACTTTCAAGAGTAATCTCATAAAAAATAATGAACCACACACTGAGAATGAGTTTTAACAAGTGATGACATCATCCCGATTTTCACGGGCTGCTACAGAAATAGACCAGTGAGCAGAAAAATCAACATAACTCAAAATTTAGAAATCCAATGATTATGAAAATTTGTATGGTTATACTAGACAGTAAGTTGAATCCAACAAGTTTTAAATCACGGAATTTGAATAAGTAACCACTGCGAAATGGCTCTGACAACATGAGTGAAAAAGTCGGGTACCTGACAGAGAAGTGAAGATGAATAGACCCTGTTGACTTCAAATGAACATAACTGAAGATTGCAACCTCCAAATGACATGAAAATTTGTGACCATATAGTAGACTTATAGAGCTAACTTTACCAAGTTAAATCACTGAAAATGATGCACCACGCTCAGAGAAAAAATCTCTGCAAGTTGACTGCAAAAACTGAAAGTAATGGCAGTGAGTAGTACACTTCACAAGAACATGGAAGGATGAAACCAAATAATCATGAAAATGAAAGTATATTGCTTGTACAATACAATGACTTACTGATACATATGTGTGCCTTGTAATCACACCTTGATATGGCATAAAGCTCAGCTCTTGGAGGTCTTCACATAGGTCTCTCTAACCACGACTAAAACTGCCATCTATTTATAGTTGAGTTTGGGAGGCTAACTTCCCTCAATCACTCTCCAATCAATCAATGATTGATTTGATTCTCTACCTACCACAAATCACGAATTCGTGGCTCCTCTTTCCATTCTTGATCAAGTGGACTCAACCACTTAAGATTCTCTTACTTTTACATTAAGTAAACTCTTCAAAAGTTACAAGAGGTAGTTCACAAGTGAACTTTACATAGTCTTCATTTTAAGGCTTCTTTTATGACTTTGTGGGACTCAAGCCAATACTTAGGCTTATCATAGACTTGCTCCAACATATGTATATGTATATGTATATGTATATGTATATGTATATGTATATGAATATGTATATGTATATGTATATGTATATGTATATGTATATGTATATGTATATGTATCTGTATATGTATATGTATATGTATATGTATATGTATATGTATATGTATATGTATATGTATATGTATATGTATATGCATATGTGTTGGAGCAAGACAATCAACAAATTGTGATTATACAAAGAGTAGAAGTAAAGACATGAAGAGAAGATTGAAGATCAATGTCATGAATTGAAGGAAAGAATCAGATAGTAAAGTTCTTTGATCAAATGTACATTAGTTCAATAAGATACTTCAATATACTTGAAGTAGTTACGAGTTAGGACTTGTATATATATATATAAGTACATGTTTGTAATTGATGAGAGATAGAGAAGTGAGTTGAGAGAAGTTAGTTGATGTACATTGTACAAATCATCCATCAGATGTATGAAGAAAATAGATAAGTGAGAATTTCAGATATGGCGCGTCGATCTTCTCTCCCATTCTCCTTCTGTGCTTAACCTTTTGAGAAATACTTTTGCACGTATCTAAGTCCATAGCTAATCTATCTATGACTAGAATTTGAGAGGCTAATTGCAATCAGGTCGAGAGAATTTAGTCTAGGAACATTCATATGTGAAGATGGTCCGAGAGTCGTCAAAACTGGCGCAGATTTCATGATCAGAGAAATGATCATTACTCAGTCCACAGTGTAAAGTTTTACACAAGTGAGGGCTCAAAATCTAAGTTGGAAGGTAAGCCATCTATGGCTAAAAGATCTTGATCAAACGGGATTTACTTTGGGAGAACCAGTGCTAAGAAATTACAGGTGTCAAAGTCGCCATTGCAAAGAAGCTGTTTCAGACATAGGTAAAGTGTTTCACACATTTCTCAATGTGTACTCAATCATTTTGAGAAATTTAACTTGGAAAGATTGCGCAACCTTAAGACGAAGCATTGTGCAAAGTTTTATTAAAAACTTTACAAGATTGATTATTCAATGAGTGATTAAACTGCAGCAGACTTTTCAGGAAACTTCAATTTCCAACAGTTAGCCAAAATTCTGATAATTTGGTGATTGTTTTCTAAAATTAAGTGAAGTCTGAAGTTGTTCTTGATATAGAGGAGGTCTAAGTTCAAGTACAACTTGTTCTTTTGGAGATTAACACTCTCCATCAGTGGTATCAGAGCAGGATGTGTCAAAAATGAAGTGAAGAAGACTCCGACTACTGCAGAAATACAAATCTTTACATCTCGAAGGTGCAAAAGGATAAAGGTTGAAGAAAACTTGAAGGTAGACACATTGAAGTTATCAAAAGGATCAGAAGAAGCAACACTCGAAGTTAAGGTACATTTATTCCTTGTAAAGTCTAAAGTTTTGAGACTACAGGTGAAGCAAGGATGGGAGATAGTCTTCAAATTGAAAAGTTGGACAGAGAGAACTATCCAGCTTGGTCTATGAGGATGGAAGCTCATCTAATGAGCAAAGATCTGATAGCCTACACTACAGGTGAAGAAGAGAAGCCTCAGTTCAGAGATCCTAGTGTTCCAACTAGGGAAGAATTGTCAGATCTAAAGAATTGGATGAAGAAGGATGCTCAAGCAAGGAGCATAATCTACATGGCAGTCAATGACTATTTGCTTCCTCACATTAGAGGACTTGAAAGTGCATGTGACATTTGGAATGCTTTGGAAGAGCATTTCCAAAACACAACCAGATCAAGGAAGGCTTCACTATGGGCAGAATTTACTACTTTCAAGAAGAAGGCCTCACAGTCAATCTCTGATTATGTGACAAAGATGAAGGACATTGCAGATTCTTTAGGTGCAGTGGATGAAGAAATTGAAGAAGATAAATTGGTAAAACAAATTCTCACAGGACTAAGAGGAGATGAGAAGTGGAAGCCTTTTATTTTATCTACAGAACTTTCATTAGATCACTTTACTCCTGATTTGAATCAATTGTTAGGTCATATGCTAACTTTTGAGAATGATATCAAAGGAGATGTTGATAAGAGTGCAGGTCATGCAATGTACTCTAAAGACAAGAAGAAAGCTAACAAAGGAAAGCAACAATCAGGTGAAGAAGAAGGCACTTCAAACCAAGCAAATTTCATAAGAGGAAAAGGAAATGGCAGAAGTAGAGGAAGAGGCAGAAACAACAAAGATAATGCAAGAGCTTGTTGGATATGTGGTAAGACCAATCATCTATCTCATGATTGTTGGCACAATAATCAGAATAATGGTAATTATCAGAATTTTAATCAAAGAGCAAGAGGTGGTAGATTTCAAAGAGGAAATTTCAGAGGTAGAGGTGGTAGGAATTCTTTTGGAAGAGGTGGAGGAAGAAGCTTCCAAAATCAATCCTATAATAACACCTACTACAACTATGCATCAGATCAGAAAGAGGACTCGACTCTCATTATGAATGCAACATGTGAAACCTCACATGAGGACATGAGAGTGTTCTATATTGATTCAGGATGTAGTAATCATTTAAGTGGAAATATTGCTTTGATGACTGACTTAGATCATAATGCAATTAATCATACAGTTCAGACAGGTGATAATACAAAGCATAAGGTAAAGTCAATTGGTTCAGTCAAAGCTAAAGATGGGAGCACTCTTCTGAGTAAGGTTCTTTATGTTCCCACAATTCCAAAGAATTTGATAAGTGTAGGTCAAATTGTGGAAAAAGGATATGAGGTAAGGTTCACCAATGATGGAGTCTATGTTGAAGACCCTAGTCAAGGGTATAAACAGGTTGTTACAGGAAAGAAAGAAGGAAGGCTCTTCACATTGAAGGTACAAGGAAATGTTGGACATGCTATGTTTCACATATGGAGAGCAGAAGGTGTCAGAATTGGATCTTTGGCACAAAAGACTTGGACACTTTAATGAAAGAGGTATCAAAGACATGATTAACAATGATTCAGTGCTTGGGTTGCCTAACATTGCAGGTCAACACATGACATACAGATGTGAGGCATGTCAATTAGGTAAGGCTCATAAGCAATCCTATTCAAAGCATGGGTTTATGTATTTAGAAAGACTTGAATTAGTGCATACAGATGTGTGGGGTCCTTCAAAGGACTTTAGTATAAATGGTTCAAGATATTATGTCATTTATGTTGATGATGCTACTAGATGGATCACAATTTATGTGATTAAAGAAAAGTCAGAAGTGTTTAATACATTTAAACACTATCATGCATATGCAGAAAGGATTACAAGTCAAAAATTGAAGAGACTAAGGTCAGATGGAGGGGGAGAGTATTTTTCAAATGAATTCAATGATTACTTGTGGAATGCAGGTATAAAGAGAGAAGTTACTTGCAGGTACTCTCCTCAACAAAATGGGGTAGCAGAAAGAAGAAATAGGACTCTTGTTGAGTTTGCAAGGTCCATGATGAAAGAGAAGAATTGCCCAAATTATTTGTGGGCAGAGGCTGTAAATACAGCTACTTATTTGGTTAATAGATTGCCTTGTAAAGCTTTGCAAGGTATGACACCATATGAAGCTTGGTGGGGTAAGAGACCTACCTTGGATCATTGCAGAATATTTGGATGCTCGGCATATGCATATGTGCCATCTCAATTAAGGCATAAATTGGAGCCTAAGGCAGAAAAGTATGTATTCATTGGTTATGATGATAAGAAAATCGAATACAGGTTGTGGAGTCCATCCACAAAGCAATTCCTTGTATCCAAGGATGTTACATTTGATGAGCAAGGTACTTGGTATGCAGGTAAATGTAATGTACATGCAGATGTTGAAGAAGTAGTGGATCAAAGGAAAGGTAAAGCAAAGATACAATTAATTGATGAAAATGAGAGTAATGAAGTACAGGTTGAAGTTGAAGAGAGGCCAAGGTTTGATCCAGAATGTGATGAACCAGAGACTTCAAGAACTGCAGAAGTTAGGAGGTCATCTAGGCACAAATGGCAACCTACAAGGTATAGCTATGACACCTCATTCTTGACTACTAAAGATTATGCTTATTTGGTAAAAGCAGATGAAGATCCATCTACATATGATGAAGCCAAAGGCAAGAGAAATTGGGAAGAAGCCATGCAAGAGGAGTATGATGCATTGATAGAGAATCAGACTTGGGATCTGGTTCCTAAACCTAATAGCCAGAAAGTTATTGGATGTAAGTGGGTTTACAAAACAAAAAGATTTGCAGATGGAAGTGTGTCTAGGTACAAAGCCAGACTTGTTGTGAAAGGGTATGCACAGACATATGGAGTGGACTATGATGAGACTTATAGTCCTGTGGCAAAGATGACAACCATCAGAACTCTCATAGCAATTGCTGCTTGTAAAGGTTGGAAGCTATCTCAGTTAGATGTTAAAAATGCTTTTTTGAATGGTTACATTTCAGATGAAGTTTACATGGAACAACCAGATGGGTTCAAAGATCAAGTGAGTCCAAATTATGTTTGTAAGCTCAAGAGAGCTTTGTATGGACTAAAGCAGGCCCCAAGAGCATGGAATTATAGACTTGTAAAGTTCTTGAAGGATCTTGGATTTCAAGCATCAAAGGCAGATAGTAGCTTGCTAGTCAAAGCAAGTGAAGATGGATTCATTTATGTTTGTACTTATGTTGATGACATAATACTTACAGGAACAGATGATAAAGGAATACAAATGATCAAGAAGCAGATGGAGAAAGAGTTCAAAATCAGTGATTTGGGGAACTTGTCATTTTTCTTGGGAATGGAGATTTCTTATACTCAACATGGAGTATATGTGACCCAGGAAAGGTATCTTAAAAATTTGCTAACCAAATTTAAAATGGAAGATTGCAGGGTTGCACCTACACCATTGGAAGTGAACCATAAATTGTCTAGATTTGGAGGAGAAGAATTCAGAGATATGAAGCTCTATCAAAGTTTGGTTGGTAGCTTGATTTATGCTACATTAACAAGGCCTGATTTGTCATATGCAGTTGGTGTGCTTTCACAATTCATGCATTGTCCTAGAAAGGAACATTGGATTGCAGGACAAAGAGTACTTAGGTACATCAAGGGTACACTCAGAGAAGGGCTGTACTATGGATTTACTTCTGATACAAGAGTGAAGATATATAGTGATGCAGATTGGGCAGGTAATGTGGATGATAGAAGATCAACCCATGGATATTTGTGCTATGTAGGAGACAAATTGATTTCATGGTGTTCTAAGAAGCAACATACAGTTGCTTTGTCATCTACAGAAGCAGAATACAAAGGTATGGTGGAAGCTGCAAAGGAGGTAATATGGCTAAAGACACTTATGAAGAGTTTTGATGTTGTTCAGAGTATTCCTATTATTTGTGGAGATAATATGAGTTCTCTATACTTGGCAGCTAATCCTGTGTTTCATGCTAGAACTAAGCATATTGAAATACAATTTCATTTTCTGAGAGAGAAGGTCATTGATAAGGAGATTGAAGTCATACACACTCCTACAAAAGATCAACTTGCAGATATGATGACAAAAAGTTTAGATGGACCAAAGTTACAGAAGTTCAAAGACATGGCAGGAATAAAAAGGATGCAGATAATCACAATTGATGATTGAGGGGGAGCTGTTGGAGCAAGACAATCAACAAATTGTGATTATACAAAGAGTAGAAGTAAAGACATGAAGAGAAGATTGAAGATCAATGTCATGAATTGAAGGAAAGAATCAGATAGTAAAGTTCTTTGATCAAATGTACATTAGTTCTATAAGATACTTCAATATACTTGAAGTAGTTACGAGTTAGGACTTGTATATATATATGTATATAAGTACATGTTTGTAATTGATGAGAGATAGAGAAGTGAGTTGAGAGAAGTTAGTTGATGTACATTGTACA
>CM035413.1:49856882-49866882 GCA_020310875.1 Ceratopteris richardii | reverse complement strand
AATCAAGGAAAGGAAGGTCCCGACTGCTGCAGATTCAAGAAGTTCAACATTTGAAGAGCTAAGAAGTGAAAGCTTGGAGTCAAAAGCCTAAGGAGAAGACTACTCGACATCAAGAAAGGCAAAAGGAGTCTAACTTGAAGTAAAGGTACATACATTGCTTGTAAAGCTTGAAGTTTTCAATACACAGGTGGAAACAAGATGGGAGATGCTCTACAGATAGAGAAATTGGATAGGGAAAACTATCCTGCATGGTCAATGAGGATGGAAGCTCATCTTATGAGCAAAGATTTAATTGGTTACATCACAGGAGAAGAAGAGAAGCCAGAGTTCAGAGATCCTAGTGTTCCAACTAGGGAAGAGTTAGCAGATTTGAAAAATTGGATGAAGAAAGATGCTCAAGCTAGGAGCATTATCTATATGGGAGTCAATGATTACTTGTTACCTCACATTAGAGGTCTTGAAAGTGCAATTGACATATGGAATGCTTTGGAGGAGCATTTTCAGAACACTACAAAGTCAAGGAAGGCATCCTTATGGGCAGAGTTTACTACCTTCAAGAAGAAGGCCTCTCAGTCCATCTCAGATTATGTGACAAGGATGAAAGATATTGCAGATGCTTTAGGAGCTGTTGATGAAGACATTGAGGAAGATAAATTGGTAAGGCAAATCCTTACAGGGTTGAGAGGTGATGACAAATGGAAGCCATTTATTTTGTCTACAGAACTATCACTTGACCATTTCACTCCTGATTTAAATCAATTGTTAGGTCATATGCTAACATTTGAGCAGGATGTTAAAGGAGATGGTGACAAGAGTACAGGTCATGCAATGTACTCAAAGGATAAGAAGAAGAATAGCAAAGGAAAACAACAAGCAGGTGAAGATGAAGGAACAACTACTCAAGCCAACTTCCTAAGAGGAAGAGGAGGTGGCAAAGGTAGAGGAAGAGGCAGGAATAACAAAGATGGAGGCAAAGCTTGCTGGATTTGTGGTAAGACAAATCATTTAGCTAATGATTGTTGGCATAATAATCAGAATAATGGTGGATATAATCAAAATTATAATGCAAGAGGAAGAGGTGGCAGAAATCAAAGAGGTAATTACAGAGGTAGAGGTGGAAGAAATTACTTTGGAAGAAATGCAGGTAGAGGATTCCAAAGTCAACAATACAACAACACCTACTACAATTATGCTTCAGATCAAAAGGAAGATTCAACATTGATAATGAATGCAACTTGTGAAAGGCAGAGTGAAGATCAAAGAGTCTTCTACATTGACTCAGGGTGTAGCAATCACCTGAGTGGTAACATATCTTTGATGACTGATTTGGAAAGTAAAGTTTTTAATCATGTTGTCCAAACAGGTGACAACACAAAGCACAATGTGAAGTCAATAGGATCAGTGAAGGCCAAGGATGGAAGCACCTTATTGAGTAAGGTCTTGTATGTTCCTACAATCCCTAAGAATTTGATAAGTGTAGGTCAAATTGTTGAAAAGGGATATGAAGTAAGGTTCACTAATGATGGAGTATATGTGGAAGACCCTAGCCAAGGGTATAAACAGATTGTTTCAGGGAAAAAAGAAGGAAGACTATTTACATTGAAGATTCAGGGTAACATTGGTCATGCAATGTTCACATATGGAGGACATAAGATCTCTGAGTTAGATCTTTGGCACAAGAGGCTTGGACATTTCAATGAAAGAGGTATTAAAGATATGGTTAACAATGGTTCAGTGCTTGGATTGCCTAATGTTGCAGGTCAACATATGACATACAAATGTGAGGCATGTCAATTAGGTAAGGCTCATAAACATTCCTATTCCAAGCATGGTTTTATGCACTCAGAGAAGCTTGAGTTGGTACACACAGATGTGTGGGGACCATCAAAAGATTTCAGTATAAATGGATCAAGGTATTATGTGATTTATGTTGATGATGCTACTAGGTGGATCACTATCTATGTGATCAAAGATAAGTCAGAAGTGTTTAATACATTTAAACACTATCATGCATATGCAAAAAGAATTACAGGTCATAAGTTGAAAAGACTAAGGTCAGATGGAGGGGGAGAGTATTTCTCAAATGAGTTCAGTGATTACTTATGGAATGCAGGTATAAAAAGGGAAATTACTTGCAGGTACTCTCCTCAACAAAATGGTGTTGCAGAAAGGAGAAATAGAACTCTTGTTGAGTTTGCAAGATCCATGATGAAGGAGAAAAATTGCCCTAATTATTTGTGGGCTGAGGCTGTAAATACAGCCACTTACTTGGTCAATAGGCTACCATGTAAAGCCTTGCAGGGTATGACACCATATGAGGCTTGGTGGGGTAAGAGACCTACCTTAGATCATTGCAGAGTTTTTGGGTGTGTGGCATATGCATATGTGCCATCACAATTAAGACACAAATTGGAACCCAAAGCTGAAAAGTATGTTTTCATTGGCTATGATGACAAGCAGATGGGCTATAGATTGTGGAGTCCATCAACAAAACAATTTATGGTTTCTAAGGATGTTACATTTGATGAACAAAACACTTGGTATGCAGGTACAATCAATATCAATACAGGTGATGAAGAAGAAGTGAGTCAAAGAAAAGGTAAATCAAAAGTTCAAATATTTGATGAGCAAGAGAATTATGAAGTGCAGGTTGAGGTGGAAGAGACACCAAGATTTGATCCTGAATGTGAAGAGCCAGAAACCTCAAGGAGTGGAGAACTCAGAAGGTCAACAAGAAATAGGTGGCAACCTACAAGGTATAGTTATGATACTTCATTTCTAGCCACAAAAGATTATGCTTATATGGTGAATACAGATGAAGACCCTTCTACATATGAAGAGGCAAAAGGTAAGGAAAAATGGGAGAGTGCTATGCAGGAAGAATATGATGCACTATTGGAGAATCAAACTTGGGATTTGGTTCCTAAACCAAATAGTCAGAAGATTATTGGATGCAAGTGGGTCTACAAGACAAAAAGGTTTGCAGATGGAAGTGTGTCTAGATACAAGGCTAGACTTGTTGTCAAAGGCTTTGCTCAGACATATGGTATTGATTATGATGAGACCTATAGTCCTGTGGCAAAAATGACAACCATAAGGACACTTATTGCTATTGCTGCATGTAAAGGTTGGAAGCTATGTCAACTTGATGTGAAGAATGCTTTTTTGAATGGTTACATTTCAGATGATGTATTCATGGAGCAACCTCAAGGGTTCAAAGATAAAAGGTATCCAGATCATGTGTGCAAGCTCAAGAGAGCTTTGTATGGCTTGAAGCAGGCCCCAAGGGCATGGAACTATAGACTTGTGAAGCTCCTAAAAGAACTTGGTTTTCAGGTGTCTAAAGCAGATAGTAGCTTGCTTGTCAAGGCAAGTGAAAATGGTTTCATATATATGTGCATATATGTTGATGACATAATTCTTACAGGTACAGATGAAGAAGGAATACAAAAGCTCAAGAGGCAAATGGAAAAGGAGTTCAAGATAAGTGACTTGGGAGACTTATCATATTTCTTGGGCATGGAGATAACATATACTCAACATGGAGTATTTGTGACCCAAGCAAGGTATTTGAAGAACTTGTTAATCAAGTTTAAAATGGATGATTGCAGGGTAGCACCTACACCATTGGAGGTGAATCACAAATTGAGTAAGTATGGAGGTGAAGAATTCAAGGACATGAGACAATATCAGAGTTTGGTTGGTAGCCTTATCTATGCTACTCTAACTAGACCTGATTTATCATATGCAGTAGGAGTTTTGTCTCAATTTATGCATTGCCCAAGGAAAGAACATTGGATTGCAGGACAAAGGGTGTTGAGGTACATTAAGGGTACACTCAATGAAGGTTTGTATTATGGGTTTACCTCAGATACAAATATCAAAATCTATAGTGATGCAGATTGGGCAGGTAATCCAGATGATAGAAGATCTACTTTTGGATACATGTGTTATGTGGGAGATAAACTTATCTCATGGTGTTCCAAGAAGCAACATACAGTTGCTTTATCTTCTACAGAAGCAGAGTATAAAGGCATGGTTGAAGCTGCAAAAGAAGTAATTTGGGTCAAGACATTGATGAAGAGTCTTGATATTATGCATGGGGTACCAATCATATATGGAGATAACATGAGTTCATTGTATTTAGCTGCTAATCCTGTTTTTCATGCCAGGACCAAACACATTGAGATTCAGTACCACTTTCTAAGAGAGAAAGTGATGGATAAGGAGATTGAAGTCATACATACTTCAACAAAGGATCAGATAGCTGATATGCTTACAAAGAGCTTGGATGGACCAAAGCTACAGAAGTTTAAGGACATGGCAGGTATAAAGAAGAAAGGAGAAATCTCAATTGATGATTGAGGGGGAGCTGTTGGTGCATATCAATCACCAATTGAAGATTTGGAGTGAAGAAAATGGACACATTCACAAGAGTGAAGGACATGTACACATATGTACATTAGTTATAACATAGGTTACATATACTTATGTTTTGATGAAAGTTTGTACATAGATGTCTATAAATACTTTTGAAAAATGACGGGCAAATAGAGAGCAGAAGAGAGAAGACAAAGAGAGACCATGTATGAGCATAGGAATAGAGAAATTAGTGATTGTAAATGTCAATAGACAGTTGAGAAAGGAGTTGAAGTCTCTCTCAATTTTCAGTTGTAGTCTTCTCCTGAAATGAAGGAAATGTTGCGCCCGATGTTTCTGCGTCTATTCCGTCTATGGTAGATCATTTGTGAAATCCTTTTGAGGATATCTAAGTTGTTAGTTAATGAGTCTGTGGTTTGAATTTTAGAGTCTAATTGTAAACAGGTGAAGAGAATTGCTGATAGGAACATTCACATGTATTGAGTGTTCACAGCTCTCTGAAACAGGCGCACATTTCGAGTCCAAAGAAATGAGTAGTGCTCAGTGCACAGTGTAAAGTTTTACACATATGATAGCTTAAAATCTAAGTTGAGAGATAAGCTATCTTCAGTCAAAAGGATTTGGCAAAACGGGTTCGACATTGTGAGAACCAAAGTTAAGAAGTTAGGGGTGTAGAATCGACTGTTCTGAGTAACAGTTTCTGACATAGGTAACTTGTGAAGTTGATTTCTCAAGTTATACTATAGCTTTTGAAGTAATTTAACTTGGAGGTGATGCGCAATCCCTAGGAGATGATTCGTACAAAGTTTCATAAAAAACTTTACATGTTTGATAAGCCAATGTGAAGAAATTCTGCAGCAGACTTTTCTGTATTTCATCTTCTTCACAGATTTTCTTAATTTTGATAATTTGGAGATTGGACCTCTAATTTAGAGATGGTTTTGACTTACTCTTGATATAGAGGTGTTCTAAATTCAAGAGTAGGTTGTTCTTTTGGAGATTAACACTCTCCATCAATGAGATTGTACAACTACATCAATCAATAGAAGTATACACATCTATAATCTCTGTTTTCTCTGAGTCATCATCTCCAAGTCTGTCAACTTCAAAGGAGCATATCTCAGGATCTACTGAACTAAATCAAGTGATTCAAAGCACATTGGAACCAGCACCAAGCATACTACATGCTTACAAAAGTTCAAGATCAAAGGATCAGCCATCTCGGAGAAATTTTGCTCGAAGTGCACACTGGTCTGTGGCTGCAGAATTCCTAAAAAGTCGGGGGTACATATAATTTTGCTAAACACATTTCTCAGAGTATAGTTTGTCATTTCTTCTCATTCCACTTGCAAATGGTAGCTTTATAAGCTAATTTAATATGTCCAGAAGGAATTTGATCAATTGTAAGTGTGCTGGTCATACTGAGTGAAAGTCTGAGCAGGTGTCACTACAAAAATAGCAAGTTTTTCTTGTTTTTTGAAGTGCCAAATTATCTGTTTTGATTTGATCATTACACATATCATTTGCAAAGTACATATATGCTTTCTTGGTATCATTTGGAAGCTAAGCAAGTGTACTAAGCATATCTGGAGTCAAAGAGGGCTGAAGCAAAGCAGGTCTAGCAGCTTCAACTCAATCTCTTGAGTGCATCTAACCATCTCTCCCAACAGTGGTATCAGAGCAAATAAGGTAAACATGGGAGATGGTTTTCCTTCATTCATTGACAAATTGGACAGGAACAATTACCAAGCTTGGTCTTTGAGAATGAAGACCTATCTACAAGGAAGAAGCTTGTTTGGATTCATATCAGGAGATGAGGAAGTGCCCTCATTCAAAGCTAGAGGACTACCCACCAAGGATGAACAAGAGAGACTCAACCAATGGTGTGCAAAAGATGCTTTGGCAAGGTCTTACCTTCTTAACTTTATATCTGATTTCCTTTTACCTCATATAAGGAACTGTAAGACTTCCCAAGAGACTTGGGAAACCTTGTCAACATATTTCTCTTCCAACACAAGGGCCAGGAAGAATCAACTGTGGATTGAATTCACAACCCTTAGGAAGCAACCAAAAAAATCAGTCTCAGAGTATGTGACCAACATTAAAGATGTGGCAGACCAATTAGCAAGCATTGGAGAGGAGATTGAAGAGGAGCAAATAGTTAGGCAAGTAACAAATGGACTCAAGGCAGATGATAAGTGGGAAAGCTTCACCACTGCAATGGACCTCTACATGGACATACATACCCCAGATCTCACAACACTCATGGGCCAACTATTCACACATGAAGCAAAGTTTACAATGGCAGGAGATCAATCAAAAGGTAACAACCCCTCTGCTCTATATACTGATAAAAAGGTTAAAGATAAAGGTAAAAGTAAGAAGGTTGATGAAGAAGGTTTTACCTCTCAAGCAAACTATGCAGGGAGAGGTAGATCCTCAAGAGGAAGAGGCAGAGGAGGTAAGTGAGGTAGGGGGAGACCCTACAACTCATCACCATGCAACATTTGTGGATTGTCCAATCATACCACAGATGAATGCTACAAGAACTACAAGAATCAGAGAGGAAGAGGCTACTCAAGAGGTGGATACTCTCAAGGGAGAGGCAGGTTCAACCAACACCAAGGCTACAATGGATACAACAATCAATACAACAACAATTACAACCACAACCACAATGGTAACTACCAAGGTGGATTCAAAAATAGAAGGGATTACAACAACTACACAGAGGAGCAAGATGACTCCCTATTGATCATGAATATGACCTCCAAGGCAGGTACAAATGATGATCACTTATTTTATATTGACTCAGGATGTTCTAACCATGTAGCTGGCAATGTGGCACTACTCTCTGATTTGGAAGAACCCAAGGGCAAACATCAGGTACAAACAGGTGATGATACTAAACATTCTGTTGTAAAGATTGGAAATGTAAAGACATGTGATGGTAACCAGAATCTATTGAGCAGGGTACTCTATGTACCAACCATCACCAAGAATCTAATGAGTGTTGGTCAGATTGTGGAGAAAGGATTGCAAGTCAGGTTCACTCAACATGGAGCATATGTGGAGGACCCAAGAAATGGATTCAGAAGGATAGCCAAGGGGGAGAAATCAGGTAGATTGTTTACTTTTGAGCTAGAAGACACCAAGAACATTGCTTTATATAATTACAAGGATCAAACACTTTCAGAGTTAGAAATATGGCACAAGAGGTTAGGTCACATAGGTGAAAGAGCCCTAAAGCAAATGTGCAGGGATCAATGTGTGCTTGGGATACCTAATGTGTCCAAGCAACACATGATTTACAAGTGTGGAGCATGTCAGTTTGGTAAGTCTCACAGGTTGCCCTATTCAAGGAAAGGTTTCATGCATGAAGACTACCTAGACTTGGTACACACAGATGTTTGGGGACCTAGCAAGGACCCTTCCATTTCAGGTTCAAGGTACTATGTGTCCTTCATTGATGACTATAGCAGGTGGACTATCTTATACTTTATGAAGCATAAAGATGAAGTGTTTAATTGTTTCAAAAGGTATCTTGCACTTGTTGAAAACCAAACAGGAAGAAGCTTGAAGAGGCTAAGGTCAGATGGAGGAGGAGAACACTTCTCAAATGAGTTTGAAGATTTCTTGTAGGAAAGAGGCATCAAAAGGGAAATAACTACAAGGTACTCACCTGAACAAAATGGAGTAGCTGAAAGAAGGAATAGACTCATAGTAGAAACAGCTAGGTCTATGCTTAATGAAAAGAAGTTGCCAAATTATCTTTGGGCAGAAGGTGTATCCACTGCCACCTATCTCATAAATAGGTTGCCATCCAAATCACTTGATGGCATGACACCATATGAAGCTTGGCATGGTAAGAGACCTTCTCTAGATCATTGCAAAATCTTTGGTTGTGTAGCATATGTGCATATTCCCTCACAGGTAAGGGGAAAGCTAGACCCTAAAGCTGAAAAATGTATCTTCATTGGTTATGATTTGAACCAAAAGGGATACAGATTCTACAACCCAACAAACAAAGGCTTCAAGGTAAGCAGAGATGTCATCTTTGATGAGAATGACTCATGGTATGAGAATGAATGCAGGAAGGTTAGTCTACCCTATAATATGGAAGAAGATTTCCCAAAGCTCACCAAGGAGGAACCAATCCAGAAAGATGAATCAATCTCAGATGATGATGATACAATAAACCTTGAGGAATTCAAGGCATGGAAGTCCAAAGGAAAGATGAAGATGAAGAAGCTAGAAGATATACCAGAATCCTCAACTCAAGCAATGAGGAGATCTCAGAGAGAAAGTAAGAAGCCTATCAGATATGGGTATGATACTTCTCCTGTAACCAAGCATTCTGTATATCTTGCAAAGGATTTGTTGAATGAAGAACCAGGTACCTATGAAGAAGCAATCACCAAACTAGAATGGAAAGGAGCTATGGATGAAGAAATGGAAGCTCTCAAGGAGAGTGATACTTGGGACTTGGTACCCAAGAAGGACTCTATGAAGGTGATAGGATCCAGATGGATCTACAAGCTAAAGAGGAATTCTGATGGAACAATAAACAGGTACAAAGCTAGGTTGGTAGCCAAGGGTTTTGCACAAACCCAAGGCATTGATTATGAGGAGACATTTTCTCCTGTAGCTAAGATGCCAACTATCAGAATTGGAACATGTACCAATTAGATGTCAAGAATGCTTTCTTGAATGGATGGATATCTGAAGAAGCCTACATGTCACAACCACCTGGCTATGAAGATCCCAAGAAGGTAAATTATGTTTGTAAATTGAAGAAGGCTCTATATGGTTTGAAGCAGGCACCTAGAGCATGGAATTACAGGTTGACAACTTACCTCCAAGACCAAGGATTTGTGATGAGCAAAGCTGACACTTCACTATTCATAAAGAGAAGTAGTACAGAGGTAATCTACTTGTGTGTTTATGTTGATGACATCATCATTACAGGCAATGATATCAATGGGATTAGACACATCAAAGGACAGATGATGAAAGAATTCAAGATTAATGATCTTGGATTATTGAAGTACTTCTTAGGTCTTGAGTTAGTCTACACCAACTCAGGTATATATATTACTCAAAAGAAGTATGTACAGGATATGGTCAAGAAGTTTGGCTTGCAGGATGCTAAAGTCTCAACTACTCCAATGGAGGTCAACTTAAAGCTAAGTGCTCATGAAGGGGATGAAATACGAGACATTATAGGATATCAAAGCATGGTAGGTAGTTTGAATTATGCTACCTTGACAAGAATTGACATAGCATATGGAGTTAGTGTGCTAAGCCAATTCATGCACAAACCAAGGGTACCTCACCTAGAGGCAGCAAAGAAGATCTTGAAGGGAACTCAAAGCCATGGTTTGTACTTTCCTTATACATCAGATATTGACATTAAAGTATACTCAGATGCAGATTGGGCAGGATGCAAGGATGATAGGAGAAGCACATCAGGTTACATTTGTTTTGCAGGAGATAAACCTATTTCTTGGTCAGCCAAGAAGCAACCTACAATGGCATTGTCATCCACTGAAGCAGAGTATAGAGGGCTTGCCAATGCCACTCAAGAAGCTATCTGGTTGAAGCTCTTGTATACAGAGTT
>CM035413.1:49849382-49854382 GCA_020310875.1 Ceratopteris richardii | reverse complement strand
GTGAACACTCAATACATGTGAATGTTCCTATCAGCAATTCTCTTCACCTGTTTACAATTAGACTCTAAAATTAAAACCACAGACTCATTAACTAACAACTTAGATATCCTCAAAAGGATTTCACAAATGATCTACCATAGACGGAATAGACGCAGAAACATCGGGCGCAACATTTCCTTCATTTCAGGAGAAGACTACAACTGAAAATTGAGAGAGACTTCAACTTCTTTCTCAACTGTCTATTGACATTTACAATCACTAATTTCTCTATTCCTATGCTCATACATGGTCTCTCTTTGTCTTCTCTCTTCTGCTCTCTATTTGCCCGTCATTTTTCAAAAGTATTTATAGACATCTATGTACAAACTTTCATCAAAACATAAGTATATGTAACCTATGTTATAACTAATGTACATATGTGTACATGTCCTTCACTCTTGTGAATGTGTCCATTTTCTTCACTCCAAATCTTCAATTGGTGATTGATATGCACCAACAGCTCCCCCTCAATCATCAATTGAGGTTTCTCCTTTCTTCTTTATACCTGCCATGTCCTTAAACTTCTGTAGCTTTGGTCCATCCAAGCTCTTTGTAAGCATATCAGCTATCTGATCCTTTGTTGAAGTATGTATGACTTCAATCTCCTTATCCATCACTTTCTCTCTTAGAAAGTGATACTGAATCTCAATGTGTTTGGTCCTGGCATGAAAAACAGGATTAGCAGCTAAATACAATGAACTCATGTTATCTCCATATATGATTGGTACCCCATGCATAATATCAAGACTCTTCATCAATGTCTTGACCCAAATTACTTCTTTTGCAGCTTCAACCATGGCTTTATACTCTGCTTCTGTAGAAGATAAAGCAACTGTATGTTGCTTCTTGGAACACCATGAGATAAGTTTATCTCCCACATAACACATGTATCCAAAAGTAGATCTTCTATCATCTGGATTACCTGCCCAATCTGCATCACTATAGATTTTGATATTTGTATCTGAGGTAAACCCATAATACAAACCTTCATTGAGTGTACCCTTAATGTACCTCAACACCCTTTGTCCTGCAATCCAATGTTCTTTCCTTGGGCAATGCATAAATTGAGACAAAACTCCTACTGCATATGATAAATCAGGTCTAGTTAGAGTAGCATAGATAAGGCTACCAACCAAACTCTGATATTGTCTCATGTCCTTGAATTCTTCACCTCCATACTTACTCAATTTGTGATTCACCTCCAATGGTGTAGGTGCTACCCTGCAATCATCCATTTTAAACTTGATTAACAAGTTCTTCAAATACCTTGCTTGGGTCACAAATACTCCATGTTGAGTATATGTTATCTCCATGCCCAAGAAATATGATAAGTCTCCCAAGTCACTTATCTTGAACTCCTTTTCCATTTGCCTCTTGAGCTTTTGTATTCCTTCTTCATCTGTACCTGTAAGAATTATGTCATCAACATATATGCACATATATATGAAACCATTTTCACTTGCCTTGACAAGCAAGCTACTATCTGCTTTAGACACCTGAAAACCAAGTTCTTTTAGGAACTTCACAAGTCTATAGTTCCATGCCCTTGGGGCCTGCTTCAAGCCATACAAAGCTCTCTTGAGCTTGCACACATGATCTGGATACCTTTTATCTTTGAACCCTTGAGGTTGCTCCATGAATACATCATCTGAAATGTAACCATTCAAAAAAGCATTCTTCACATCAAGTTGACATAGCTTCCAACCTTTACATGCAGCAATAGCAATAAGTGTCCTTATGGTTGTCATTTTTGCCACAGGACTATAGGTCTCATCATAATCAATACCATATGTCTGAGCAAAGCCTTTGACAACAATTCTAGCTTTGTATCTAGACACACTTCCATCTGCAAACCTTTTTGTCTTGTAGACCCACTTGCATCCAATAATCTTCTGACTATTTGGTTTAGGAACCAAATCCCAAGTTTGATTCTCCAATAGTGCATCATATTCTTCCTGCATAGCACTCTCCCATTTTTCTTTACCTTTTGCCTCTTCATATGTAGAAGGGTCTTCATCTGTATTCACCATATAAGCATAATCTTTTGTGGCTAGAAATGAAGTATCATAACTATACCTTGTAGGTTGCCACCTATTTCTTGTTGACCTTCTGAGTTCTCCACTCCTTGAGGTTTCTGGCTCTTCACATTCAGGGTCAAATCTTGGTGTCTCTTCCATTTCAACCTGCACTTCATTATTCTCTTGCTCATCAAATATTTGAACTTTTGATTTACCTTTTCTTTGACTCACTTCTTCTTCATCACCTGTATTGATATTGATTGTACCTGCATACCAAGTGTTTTGTTCATCAAATGTAACATCCTTAGAAACCATAAATTGTTTTGTTGATGGACTCAACAATCTATAGCCCATCTGCTTGTCATCATAGCCAATGAAAACATACTTTTCAGCTTTGGGTTCCAATTTGTGTCTTAATTGTGATGGCACATATGCATATGCCACACACCCAAATACTCTGCAATGATCCAAGGTAGGTCTCTTACCCCACCAAGCCTCATATGGTGTCATACCCTGCAAGGCTTTACATGGTAGCCTATTGACCAAGTAAGTGGCTGTATTTACAGCCTCAGCCCACAAATAATTAGGGCAATTTTTCTCCTTCATCATGGATCTTGCAAACTCAACAAGAGTTCTATTTCTCCTTTCTGCAACACCATTTTGTTGAGGAGAGTACCTGCAAGTAATTTCCCTTTTTATACCTGCATTCCATAAGTAATCACTGAACTCATTTGAGAAATACTCTCCCCCTCCATCTGACCTTAGTCTTTTCAACTTATGACCTGTAATTCTTTCTGCATATGCATGATAGTGTTTAAATGTATTAAACACTTCTGACTTATCTTTGATCACATAGATAGTGATCCACCTAGTAGCATCATCAACATAAATCACATAATACCTTGATCCATTTATACTGAAATCTTTTGATGGTCCCCACACATCTGTGTGTACCAACTCAAGCTTCTCTGAGTGCATAAAACCATGCTTGGAATAGGAATGTTTATGAGCCTTACCTAATTGACATGCCTCACATTTGTATGTCATATGTTGACCTGCAACATTAGGCAATCCAAGCACTGAACCATTGTTAACCATATCTTTAATACCTCTTTCATTGAAATGTCCAAGCCTCTTGTGCGAAAGATCTAACTCAGAGATCTTATGTCCTCCATATGTGAACATTGCATGACCAATGTTACCCTGAATCTTCAATGTAAATAGTCTTCCTTCTTTTTTTCCTGAAACAATCTGTTTATACCCTTGGCTAGGGTCTTCCACATATACTCCATCATTAGTGAACCTTACTTCATATCCCTTTTCAACAATTTGACCTACACTTATCAAATTCTTAGGGATTGTAGGAACATACAAGACCTTACTCAATAAGGTGCTTCCATCCTTGGCCTTCACTGATCCTATTGACTTCACATTGTGCTTTGTGTTGTCACCTGTTTGGACAACATGATTAAAAACTTTACTTTCCAAATCAGTCATCAAAGATATGTTACCACTCAGGTGATTGCTACACCCTGAGTCAATGTAGAAGACTCTTTGATCTTCACTCTGCCTTTCACAAGTTGCATTCATTATCAATGTTGAATCTTCCTTTTGATCTGAAGCATAATTGTAGTAGGTGTTGTTGTATTGTTGACTTTGGAATCCTCTACCTGCATTTCTTCCAAAGTAATTCCTTCCACCTCTACCTCTGTAATTACCTCTTTGATTTCTGCCACCTCTTCCTCTTGCATTATAATTTTGATTGTATCCACCATTATTCTGATTATTATGCCAACAATCATTAGCTAAGTGATTTGTCTTACCACAAATCCAGCAAGCTTTGCCTCCATCTTTGTTATTCCTGCCTCTTCCTCTACCTTTGCCACCTCCTCTTCCTCTTAGGAAGTTGGCTTGAGTAGTTGTTCCTTCATCTTCACCTGCTTGTTGTTTTCCTTTGCTATTCTTCTTCTTATCCTTTGAGTACATTGCATGACCTGTACTCTTGTCACCATCTCCTTTAACATCCTGCTCAAATGTTAGCATATGACCTAACAATTGATTTAAATCAGGAGTGAAATGGTCAAGTGATAGTTCTGTAGACAAAATAAATGGCTTCCATTTGTCATCACCTCTCAACCCTGTA
This sequence comes from Ceratopteris richardii, assembly GCA_020310875.1. Taxonomy (NCBI): domain Eukaryota; kingdom Viridiplantae; phylum Streptophyta; class Polypodiopsida; order Polypodiales; family Pteridaceae; genus Ceratopteris; species Ceratopteris richardii. The sequence goes on along the minus strand of CM035413.1, from coordinate 49,850,182 downwards.
AGGATTTGCCTTACCAATTTATCTTCCTCAATGTCTTCATCAACAGCTCCTAAAGCATCTGCAATATCTTTCATCCTTGTCACATAATCTGAGATGGACTGAGAGGCCTTCTTCTTGAAGGTAGTAAACTCTGCCCATAAGGATGCCTTCCTTGACTTTGTAGTGTTCTGAAAATGCTCCTCCAAAGCATTCCATATATCAGTTGCACTTTCAAGACCTCTAATGTGAGGTAACAAGTAATCATTGACTCCCATATAGATAATGCTCCTAGCTTGAGCATCTTTCTTCATCCAATTTTTCAAATCTGCTAACTCTTCCCTAGTTGGAACACTAGGATCTCTGAACTCTGGCTTCTCTTCTTCTCCTGTGATGTAACCAATTAAATCTTTGCTCATAAGATGAGCTTCCATCCTCATTGACCATGCAGGATAGTTTTCCCTATCCAATTTCTCTATCTGTAGAGCATCTCCCATCTTGTTTCCACCTGTGTATTGAAAACTTCAAGCTTTACAAGCAATGTATGTACCTTTACTTCAAGTTAGACTCCTTTTGCCTTTCTTGATGTCGAGTAGTCTTCTCCTTAGGCTTTTGACTCCAAGCTTTCACTTCTTAGCTCTTCAAATGTTGAACTTCTTGAATCTACAGCAGTCGGGACCTTCCTTTCCTTGATTTGATGTCTCCTGCTCTGATACCACTGATGGAGAGTGTTAATCTCCAAAAGAACAACCTACTCTTGTGATTAGAGCACCTCTATACCAAGAGTAAGTCAAAACCTTCACTAAATTAGAGGTCCAATCTCC
>CM035413.1:49824382-49839382 GCA_020310875.1 Ceratopteris richardii | reverse complement strand
TATGTATATGTATATGTATATGTATATGTATATGTATATGTATATGTATATGTATATGTATATGTATATGTATATGTATATGTATATGTATATGTATATGTATATGTATATGTATATGTATATGTATATGTATATGTATATGTATATGTATATGTATATGTATATGTATATGTATATGTATATGTATATGTATATGTATATGTATATGTATATGTAATTGTATATGTATATGTATATGTTTATGTATACATGTATGTATATGTATATGTATACATATATGTATATGTATACGTATACGTATACGTATACATATATGTATATTGTTAAATGTCAAATTGTTAAACCTTTAAAACGCTTCGTTCTAACTATCAGAAGAGAGTTTAACAGACCGAAGTGGGTTCTTGGGAGTGGAAGGGGTCTATAAAAACAGAGGCCCTATACTTAGTTCCCAAAATAACTGCTATCTACTGTCATTAAAACAGTGTCGACACAGTCTTAGCTCAGTTCCCATTAGCAACTAGACTATACCGAACTTATCGGTATCTTGGTACCGACTCACTTCAAGCGAGCATCCTACTGTAACAATACAGTAACCCATCCTTCATCAAGGCAGTGCTCACAGTCAAGCAATCGAATCACCGAAGGTATCTACGGGCTCACTTACAGTATGAGGACTATCACACACTAGAATTACCCTTAATCCTAGGTAATTTCTCACCGTACAAGTGCAGATCCAGATCAGCACTACTTCTGGACAATGCTCTAAGGAGGATCACTACAGTCAGACAGACTTAGCAGTTCAACACGGAGAAGAACACTACGTCGTACAACTTAGCAGGACAATTCATCATAACGATCCACAGTAACTCTTCCAGGAAACAATTCAACATCTTACTGACTGGACTAAATTCGCCGGGTAATCGAGATTGAGAGATAACAATACAGAACACCACAGAGTACGCATAACTCAAACAAGAAGTACTACCGCAACACTTAAGATTCGTTGTGCAAACTCAATCAAGACGAATAACACAGCTACATACGACGACCCAGAGTGCTCAGAAACTAAAGAACACACACTACTGCAACATTCAAACAGACAACCAGACAAACAGTCTGGCGATAACGCAACAATACGCCCGAATCCCCACACTCTGGAGCGCTTCTTTTCATTGCTTTATAAAGATTTACAAATATGCGCGTAACTACTTTTCGCGCGTGTCTTACAAAGATTTACGTTACATATGTCCCACTCCGTCGGCCGCCTAACAATATGCATATGTATATGTATATGTATATATATGTATATATATATATATATATATATATATATATATATATATATATATATATATATATATATATATATATATATATATATATATATATATATATATATATATGTGTGTATGTATAATTATATGTATATGTATATGTATATGTAATTGTATATGTATAGGTATATGTATATGTATATGTATATGTATATGTATATGTATATTTATAAGTATATGTAAAATATAGGTTTGTGTATATTTATATGTATATGTATATGTTTATGTATACATGTATGTATATGTATATGTATATGTATATGTATACGTATACGTATACATATATGTATATTGTTAAATGTCAAATTGTTAAACCTTTAAAACGCTTCGTTCTAACTATCAGAAGAGCGTTTAACCGACCTAAGTGGGTTCTTGGGAGTGGAAGGGGTCTGTGAAAACAGAGGCCCTATACTTAGTTCCCAAAATAACTGCTATCTACTGTCATTAAAATAGTGTCGACACAGTCTTAGCTCAGTTCCCATTAGCAACTAGACTATACCGAACTTATCGGTATCTTGGTACCGACTTACTTCAAGCGAGCATCCTACTGTAACAATAAAGTAACCCATCCTTCATCAAGGCAATGCTCACAGTCAAGCAACCGAATCACAGAAGGTATCTACGGGTTCACTTACAGTATGAGGACTATCACACACTAGAATTACCCTTAATCCTAGGTAATTTCTCACCGTACAAGTGCAGATCGAGATCAACACTACTTCTGCACAATGCTCCAAGGAGGATCACTACAGCCACACAGACTTAGCAGTTCAACAAGGAGAAGAACACTACGTCGTACAACTTAGCAGGACAATTCATCATAACGATCCACAGTAACTCTTCCAGGAAACGATTCAATATCTTACTGACTGGACTAAATTCGCCGGGTAACCGAGATTGAGAGATAACAATACAGAACACCACAGAGTATGCATAACTCAAACAAGAAGTACTACCACAACACTTAAGATTCGTTGCGCAAACTCAATCAAGACGAATAACACAGCTACACACGACGACCCAGAGTGCTCAAAAACTAAACAACACACACTGCTGCAACATTCAAACAGACAACCAGACGAACAGTCTGGCGATAACGCAACAATACGCCCGAATCCCCACACTCTGGAGCGCTTCTTTTCATTGCTTTATAAAGATTTACAAATATGCGCGTAACTACTTTTCGCGCGTGTCTTACAAAGATTTCCGTTACATATGTCCCACTCTGTCGGCCGACTAACAATATGCATATGTATATGTATATGTATATATATATATATATATATATGTATATATATATATATATATATATATATATATATATATATATATATATATATATATATATATATATATATATATATGTATATGTATAATTATATGTATATGTATATGTATATGTATATGTATATGTATATGTATATGTAATTGTATATGTAATTGTATATGTATAGGTATATGTATATGTATATGTATATTTATAAGTATATGTAAAGTATAGGTTTGTGTATATTTATATGTATATGTATATGTTTATGTATACATGTATGTATATGTATAAGTATACATATATGTATATGTATACGTATACGTATACGTATACATATATGTATATTGTTAAGTGTCAAATTGTTAAACCTTTAAAACGCTTCGTTCTAACTATCAGAAGAGCGTTTAACCGACCTAAGTGGGTTCTTGGGAGTGGAAGGGGTCTGTAAAAACAGAGGCCCTATACTTAGTTCCCAAAATAACTACTATCTATTGTCATTAAAACAGTGTCGACACAGTCTTAGCTCAGTTCCCATTAGCAACTAGAGTATACCGAACTTATCGGTATCTTGGTACCGACTTACTTCAAGCGAGCATCCTACTGTAACAATACAGTAACCCATCCTTCATCAAGGCAGTGCTCACAGTCAAGCAACCGAATCACAGAAGGTACCTACGGGTTCACTTACAGTATGAGGACTATCACACACTAGAATTACCCTTAATCCTAGGTAATTTCTCACCGTACAAGTGCAGATCGAGATCAGCACTACTTCTGCACAATGCTCTAAGGAGGATCACTACAGTCACACAGACTTAGCAGTTCAACAAGGAGAAGAACACTACGTCGTACAACTTAGCAGGACAATTCATCATAACGATCCACAGTAACTCTTCCAGGAAACGATTCAACATCTTACTGACTGGACTAAATTCGCCGGGTAACCGAGATTGAGAGATAACAATACAGAACACCACAGAGTACGCATAACTCAAACAAGAAGTACTACCGCAACGCTTAAGATTCATTGTGCAAACTCAATCAAGACGAATAACACAGCTACACACGACGACCCAGAGTGCTCAGAAACTAAACAACACACACTACTACAACATTCAAACAGACAACCAGACGAACAGTCTGGCGATAACGCAACAATACGCCCGAATCCCCACACTCTGGAGCGCTTCTTTTCATTGCTTTATAAAGATTTACAAATATGCGCGTAACTACGTTTCGCGCGTGTCTTACAAAGATTTCCGTTATATCTGTCCCACTCCGTCAGCCGACTAACACTGGCACGCACGGTGGACTCAAACCCGCAAGTTTTTACAAAATTACTGTTCGTCGATGATTCCTTCTAAATACATATTTCTAGCTAGTCTAAACGTTCGAGCGATCTTTTTCTTTAGTGTTTCTAACATTTTTTTAAGGGTATCTGGCTCTACTAAGTGCGCATCTATTCTAACAGACTAAGAGCGATGGCTTCGGTGAGCAAAATTTCAGCTTGGGTTTGCAAAAAGGTTTCCTGTAGGTAGAATTCATTTGTCAGGGCTGCATCCCTTGAAACCTTCATTTCGGCCAATTGTTTCTGCATGTTAATTACTCGTTCTTTCTGATTGATCAGTTGATTATCTATCCTTTCGACCTGTTGGTTCTGAAACTCTATTGTTTTGTAGTAAGCATCTCTTTCTCTTCGAGCATTTGCTAGGTCCTTCTGATATTTAGCTTCCCTGGTCAATTGGTGTTTAAGCATATTATGGACACTGTCTAAAGATTCTTTTGCTCTATGTAGTTGTTCTTCTGCCTGCTTAGCTTCCCTCTGCTGCTCTTGGCTCTTCTGTACTACTTCCTGCAGCTGGACTCTTGTTTCTTGTAGTAGATTTCCTAGTGCAATTCTGATATCTTCTGTGTCTTTGAGTGTTTGATTTAGTTTCGTGATTTCTGCGTCGGCAGCAATCAGTAATTCTTCCTTTGCATGTATTGCTTCCAGAGCCTCATCTTGTTTGTTGTTCTTCTTCATACTGCTGATTCGATGTTTCTTCGGTCGATGTTGTTTCAGCTTCCTTACGAGTTTCTTGTTGTTGCTCCTGGGAAGATTGCGCAGAGGATTCATTCTGTATGGAGGTTGCGGTGTCGTGGAATGTGTCTTCTTCCTGCTTTTCTTCTTCTTTATCTTCTTCTTTATCTTCTTCGGCTGACTTCTGTGCTTCACTCTTAGATGATCTAATTCTGATCCTTTTTCTACGGAAAAGCTGGTTGAGTTCCTCTTCATCTTCTTCTTCTTCGTCGTCTATTAGTTGTATCGACTCCTCATGTCTCAGAATGGGCCCCCGAGGTGGTGGTTGGGCTGCAAGGATTGCCGGGAAGAGAAATGAGAGTATGTGCGGTAATCGGGACCTGGGCATGCCTCCCATGTTCACCTGCTTGATTATTGCTACACACTCCTTGTGGATACGTTGAAAGAAATAGGTCGCGAAGTTCACTGGTTCTCGGGCTGCTAAATCTATGGCAGAGTAAAATGGCCGGGATATGCCGTATGTGCGCTTCTGTAGGTTTAAGATTGCAACTAAGAACTGCAGTGCTGATCTTTCTGGTTCTGGTCGACATAAAATCGGGTACTCGTTCGATGAGTACCTAGGAAATAATTCTCTCATGGTTGCTTCGGGGAGGTTAGGGCCTTTTTGTCTACCTTGCGCAGGGAGTCGAAAGGAATCCGCAAAAGATTGGAGAGTGATTACGGTTATGGTGGGTAAGGAAGTGATCGGCCATCTCTGCTCTGTAGCAGGCGTGTTGGCGAGCGATGGCGGAGATGATGTTGGCGAAAAATGGGTGGGACTCCACTGAATGCCAAGGCAGTTCAGCGAAGTTTGCCAACCCACGTATGTGCAGGTACTCTCCTACCTCAGTAGGGAGACCGTCACGGAAAGCGGTGTAATTAGCCAAGGCTTCCATGGCGCACACAAAGACAGAGCACAAAACACAGAACACAGTGAAAACACAAATCACAATCACATAAACACAATAGCGTTGTTCGGCAAACTGGAGAAGGTTATGTAGTGGTGCTGTAGTAGAGAGTAATCAAAAGCAGTAATTCTTAACTTCGGTATGCATGCATGAAGAGCTAAAAAGGGTAGGGCGGCTTTAGTGATAAATAGGGTTCAAAACGTGGATATTTACAGACTTATATTATTAAATACGTACAAAGAAAAGAAAAGTAAAGAAAAGCGAGCGCCAAACGATGCGGCCCACCAAAAAAAACGTTTCAGTGCGGGTTAGCTGCGTGTTGGTATGGTCGCAGCTTCGAACCATTGATTACTTTCGGAAGAGGGTTTCCGGTCAACGTAGTCAACCGAAAAGTTGCTGGGCCCACTTGTTCTGAAATCTGGTAAGGGCCATACCATCTTAATTTGAATTTACCAGCAGACCGATTCGACTTTGCATTGTAAAAAAGGACAAGTTGTCCCATTGTAAAAACTGGAGTTTTCAAGTGTCGATCATGCGTCCGAGCCTGTCTTAGTTGTACTTCCTGCATAGTTAAAAAGCTGTGCCATCGTTGTTCGTCTAACTCTCTGAGTGTATTCAACCGAAATGACAGTGAGTCTTCCGGTAGCAGTTTCTGAGCGATTGCTACTCGTAAACTTGGTATAACAATTTCCATTGGTGCTATTGCTTCTAATCCATAAGCTAGTTTGAAAGGTGTCAATCCTGTTGTTACCTTGTATGTAGTCCGGTATGCCCATAACACTGCAGGTAGCAGTTGATCCCATCTTTCCGGTGTTTCCATGATCAATTTCCAAAGCATATTCAGTAGAGATTTGTTTGTACTTTCGGCCAAACCATTAGCACGAGGATAATAAGGAGAACTAAACTTATGTGTGACCTGGAATGACTGTGTAAGTGCCTTCATTAAATTGTTTACAAAATGAGTGCCTTGATCTGAAACAAGTTCCAGTGGTAAACCAAAACGTGGAAAGACATCGGTTAGTAGACATTTTGCTACCACAACAGCTGTAGCAGACCGTAAAGCCCAAGCTTCTACCCATCTGGTTGCATAGTCTGTACAGGTCAGAATGTAACGGTTGTTACTGAAGACTACTAGAGGTGTAATCGGACCGATAAAATCTAGACCCCACTTCTTGAAAGGTTCCAATGGTAAGATGGGTTGTAGAGGAAAAAGATGACGTTGCAGGGGCTGTCCAGATCTTTGACAAGTATCACAGTGTTTGACAAACTCTGATACATCTCTGTGCATAGTTGGCCACCAAAGACCACTCTGCAGGATTTTCCGGTGTGTTAAGTCTGCTGCAAAATGGCCACCAGAAGGAATCGAGTGAGCCAACGTAATAACTGAGTTAACTTCATGCGGTGGAATACATCGAAGTAAAATTCCGGTATGATCTACATAGTATAGTTCTCCAGCAATTAACCGAAATCTTCGACTGAAAACTGCAATTTTCCTGCGTACTGCCATAGAAGTCTGAGATGGAAGGCAACCATTAGTGAGAAAGGTCAGGATCTGATCATAATAGGTAGATGGTGTAGGTGGGTCTGTAATTTCATCATTCGTTGGCTCATAGCTATAAATCGCTGGAGTCGTGTCATCTATACCTACCGGAGCTTCACCGGAACCTAAGCGGGATAGGAAATCTGCTAAGGCATGTGAACTGCCTGGCCGATGAATGACTTCGTAGTCAAATTCCTGTAAAAGTAGAACCCATCGTGCTAATCGACCACCTAGATGTTGTTGCCAAACCAGATAGACAAGTGCAGCATGATCTACATGAAATGTGAATTTACGGCCCAACAAATAATGCCTGAATTTTTTGACAGAATATACTAGCCCTAGACATTCTCTTTTTGTTACAGAGTAATTCTTCTCAACAGGGGCTAATCTTCGACTTGCATAGTACACTGGTCTGAACCACTTATCAATTTGTTGCATCAAAACGCTTCCTATTGCTATATCTGAAGCATCAACAAATACATGAAATGGGCGATCCGAGTCCGGCGGCTGTAAGATGGGAACTTGTGTTAATAAATTCTTTAAACGATCAAATGCTATCTGGCATTCCTGGGTCCACTCAAATTGTCGAGGAGTCTTGGTGATTAGCTTGTTCAATGGTATTGCCAAATGAGCAAGCCACCGTAGGTGTCGTCCATGCCATCTTACTTGGCCCATGAAGCACATAACTTCCTTCGATGTAGTGGGCACCGGAGCTTCTAACACAGCCGTGATCTTGTCTAGATCTACTCGTATACCTTGTGCAGATATGATGTGGCCAAGTAGCTTGCAGCATGAAACCGCAAACACAGATTTGTTTGGGTTCAAACAGAGTCTGTATTCTCTGCATTTCTGAAAGCAGCACCGTAAATGGAACAGGTGTGCTATCATCTTGCTGAAGATTGAAAAATCATCAAGATATACTTGCATGAAAGAGGTGAGATAAGGAGAAATACATCTTTGAAATGTACTTGGGGCATTCCTTAATCCAAATCACATAACAGTACAAGCAAATACACCCCCGTTGGTAATGAATGCAGTTTTCGGTATATCTCGTTCAGCCATTCTAACTTGATTATATCCACTGTATCCGTCTAAGAATGAATACATTTCATGTCCTGCTACTCTATCAAGCATTGTGTCGAGAAAAGGGATCGGAAAAGAATCAGGCACTATAGCTGCGTTCAGTTTCCGGTAATCTACACATATTCGTAATTGCTTATTCTTCTTAGGGACAATAACAATTGGTGAGATCCATTCAGAATGCTCTACTGGTACGATGAATCCGACTTTAAGTAGCCTATCAAGTTCTGCCTTATGCATAGTTTGGATTCATCCGGTAGCTGGGTTGTTTGTTTGGTTTGGCTTCCGGCTTCAACATAACTCTGTGCTGATAGATGCGTGGGTCCAATCCTTTCATATCTTTGTAATCCCATGCAAAGACATCGGAGAATTCTTGGAGTAGTTGGATTAAGCCTGCCTAAAATGTTTCCGGTAAGTTTTGCTTTATCTTGACAGGTCGCGGATTATCTTCATCGCCTAAATTATAAGTGGTCAACTGATCTTCTGAGACATAAAATTGTCGAGGCTTCTCTGTGTCGTCTGCTGGCTTAAAAAGTTGTTGCAGTTGAGCATCATCTATAGTAGCAGTATCTTCCTTCTTTTCTTCTTCTGTTACAGTCATTACCGTACAAACTGTAGGATTCCAATTATCTACAACAGATTGTAGATCAACAGCTCCTAGGGAGATCAAGTCAATGTTATTTTTCAGAAACTCTTCTTCTTCATCATCTGACAAACCATCTAGCATATGAACTGGTTCCGCCAAATATGGTCTAGCATGCAACTCACAAGGTTGTATAACATCTAATTTTACAATGTATTTACGATTTTTATCCTTGAAAGTGAGCTCTTGTGTAGACCAATCCTATATCACCTTAGCGTACTTCAGCCAAGGTCGGCCAAAAAGGAGGTTGTAATCAAGAGTGGATTCCGGTAAATCTAGTATGACAAAGGTCATTTTAAATGTTGTACCTTGCAAAGTGATTGGTACATTTCGTACAATTCCAAGGGGATGGACTCTTGATTGGTTGGCCATTCTGACAAAAAACTGAACTGGTTCGATTTTGGTCCACCCTAACCTTTTACATAGTGCAGCAGTAGCAATGTTGACTCCAGATCCTCCATCAATTAGTACCTGTGTGATTTTATGATTCTTATACCATACCGTAATTAAAGGAACTGAATGATCGACCGTAGATTCGGGTTCCGATTGTACTGTTACTGTCGCCGGAATGCAGGAAGGCACAGGACTGAACTGTTGTTGAAATTGCTGTCGAACTCCTGGTACTAATGCAAGTAATTGTCCCAAAGGAAGAGTGATGGATGCTTTAGATAAAATTTCCCAGGCCTTTTGTGATTGGATTGTTTCCACAGATTCTGGAGATGATGCGTCTGTTGAAGATGATGTGTTTGCTACTGATGATATACCTGTTGCTGATGATGTGCTTGCTGCTGATGAGGTGCCTGCTACTGATGATGTGCCTGCTGCTGAATTGGAATCGTGTTGTTATGTTCCTTCTTCGGTTCATGGAGTCTGGGTTACCGGAGTAGGCTATGGGAAGACTAGAGCTTCTGCGGTGGTCCATTGACTAGCCTTGTTGTACATCCTTTGTTGTTCGTGTATACCTGGTTCAAATAATTCTGCTGCAGATTGCAGTTGTTTACAGGAGCGGGTCTGAATGACTGCAGCTTGTGTTTCTACTGGTGTGATTTGCACCATATTAGCCATTGGATTTTGTCGTTCCTTCTTCCTCTGATCATACTCAGCTGCATCCTTACAAAATCTTCTAATGTGAACAAATTCACCATAGAAATGACAGCGTGGTGGTGGCAGATTGGGATTTTTCGCTGGCGGTCCGGTCTGCCAGCGGTTTGCATTATAATTGTTATTTCTCTGTCCTCTGTAATTTCGATATCCTTGTTGCTGATTTTTCCTCAGTTGCGGAGGCACATAATGATTGGTTGGTTGTCCTGGTTCCTGTATAATAGCATTAACAGTCGATGTTCCTTGCACTTTGGCATTGTATGCACAGTTTTCGGTGGTGTGTCCGGTAGTGTTGCAGATAGCACAGAATAACTGATTAAGTGCACAAGTGGCACTGGTATGGCCTGAATTCTTGCATGTGATGCAGTATACTTGTCTAGTCATATCTTCGGCGACAATTTTGTTTGTTTTTAACCACTCCAAATCTTCTGTAAAACCTCCAACCTTATTTTCCAGTTGCAGAGCCATTGCAATCACTACATCTAGTGTCATTGCTCCTACACAGCGTATGATCATAATCTGTTTAAGTTGTGGAGTCAAGCCATTGATGAACCACTAAGTGATAACATCATCCGGTAGGTTGGCATGTGCTGGTGGTAACTGCTTTAGATGCGTCCTGAATAGGGTAGCGTACTCCTGTACAGTTTGATTTACCTTCTGTCTGTTGTTTTGCAGATAGTCAAAAATTTCGGCTGGATTCTTCTTTAGCCTGAATCGCTGCAAAAAGGCATCTCGTACTGCTTCATAGGTGCCGAAGTGATTAATATCATATTCCGTAAGCCATCTAGCTGCTTCATTGACCAGTGTAGATTGGAAGACAATAGCCTTATACGCCGGGTCCGGTGGATGGTTGAGAACTGCGTAGCTTATCTCGAAGGTGCGTACGTGAGCATCCGGATCATCTCCTGGGAATCCACCAAATTTAGTGTATGTTACTCCTGTCGGAGGCGGCCTGGGTGGACATAACTGTTGTTGCTACTGCTGTTGTTGTTGTTGCCCGTTCATAATGAGTGTATCGTGACTACCTTCTGTATCTCAGGGCTGAATATCTGAACTATTGGAATCTGTATCGTCGGATGGTGCACTTTTCGGTGCGATGATTTTGCTCAGTATGCTTCGAATCTCGGTTTCGAACAGCTTTCCTTCCTTCTTGATGTCCAGTGTAGGGGAACTCACTTCAAAAAGTGGTGGCTGGGCTGAAGATTCATCAATTAATGGTAAACCGTCCCCAAAAAACTGTGATTCTATTACCGAAATATCACCGGAATGTACCGAAAGTTCGCCAAAATAAGGTGTTTTTTTGCTTTCGCCGATTTCCTTGGCTAGAGCGTTTCTAGTCGTAAACAAATTTGAATCTTTATCCAAGATTATTAAACTACCTTCAGACTGCGTCTTGGTAGGTTCTAGGGTTACTATATCTTCGACAGACTGTGCCGAAATAGTACCGGAATGTACCAGAGGCGTAACACGTTCCACCGGAATATGACCGGAATCAGTTCTAACGTTCTTGACTTTCTTGACAACTGGATCAGACCTAGTTGTACTTCTTCCTTCTGGAATTATTTTTAGTACATTAAGTACTCCAGACTGACGGTTCTTGGGATACGTTTCACCCGATCGAGTAACCGGCATGTATCATCTCTTGTACTAATCGTGTAGTATTACTATCGATAAAATTTTATAATCACGTTTCCACCGCAAGTTTGCAACAATCTGGTTCTGTTGCTACTTCCGACAAATGAATGGTAATCTTGATGTTTGATTCTGACAGACGAATGACGATCTTGATGCCACTTTCCCACAGATAGCACTTTCGTCAGGTAACTGGCAATCTTGATGCCACCTTCCCACAGACGGCGCCAAGTGTTAAGTGTCAAATTGTTAAACCTTTAAAACGCTTCGTTCTAACTATCAGAAGAGCGTTTAACCGACCTAAGTGGGTTCTTGGGAGTGGAAGGGGTCTGTAAAAACAGAGGCCCTATACTTAGTTCCCAAAATAACTGCTATCTACTGTCTTTAAAACAGTGTCGACACAGTCTTAGCTCAGTTCCCAGTAGCAACTAGACTATACCGAACTTATCGGTATCTTGGTACCGACTTACTTCAAGCGAGCATCCTACTGTAATAGTACAGTAACCCATGCTTCATCAAGGCAGTGCTCACAGTCAAGCAACCGAATCAAAGAAGGTATCTACGCATTCACTTACAGTATGAGGACTATCACACACTAGAATTACCCTTAATCCTAGGTAATTTCTCACCGTACAAGTGCAGATCGAGATCAGCACTACTTCTGCACAATGCTCTAAGGAAGATCACTACAGTCACACAGACTTAGCAGTTCAACAAGGAGAAGAACACTACGTCGTACAACTTAGCAGGACAATTCATCATAACGATCCACAGTAACTCATCCAGGAAACGATTCAACATCTTATTGACTGGACTAAATTCGCCGGGTAACCGAGATTGACAGATAACAATACAGAACACCACAGAGTATGCAGAACTCAAACAAGAAGTACTACTGCAACACTTAAGATTCGTTGCGCAAACTCAATCAAGACGAATAACACAGCTACACACGACGACCCAGAGTGCTCAGAAACTAAACAACACACACTGCTGCAACATTCAAACACACAACCAGACGAACAGTCTGGCGATAATGCAACAATACACCCGAATCCCCACACTCTGGAGCGCTTCTTTTCATTGCTTTATAAAGATTTACAAATATGCACGTAACTACTTTTCGCGCGTGTCTTACAAAGATTTCCATAACATATGTCCCACTCCGTCGGCTGACTAACAATATGCATATGTATATGTATATGTATATATATGTATGTATATATATATATATATATATATATATATATATATATATATATATATATATATATATATATATATATGTATATGTATAATTATATGTATATGTATATGTATATGTATATGTATATGTATATGTATATGTATATGTATATGTATATGTATATGTATATGTATATGTATATCTATATGTATATGTATAAGTATATGTATATGTATAAGTATATGTATATGTATATGTATATGTATATGTATATGTATATGTATATGTATATGTATATGTATATGTATATGTATATGTATATGTATATGTATATGCATATGTATATGTATACGTATATGTATATGTATATGTATATCTATATGTATAAGTATATGTATATGAATATGTATATGTATACGTTAATGTATATGTATATGTATATGTATATGTATATGTATATGTATATGTATATGTATATGTATATGTATATGTATATGTATATGTATACGTATATGTATATGTTGTTGGTGCATGTCAATCATCAATTGAAGGTTTATGAAGAAATGAAGTCAAGAAGAGAACAAATTCAGAAGCTTGAAGGAAGGATATACTCAGAAATCCAAAGCTATGTACACATATGTACATTAGTTCAGATATAGCTGACTCACACTTTTGATTAGTCATAAGCTTGTACATATTTGCCTATAAATGTTTTGAAAAAGTCGGAGCATATGAGAATAGAGAATAGGAAGAGAGAAATTAGTTGTAGAAAGTGTCATTGGACACAAGAAAGTTAGTTGAGTAACTTTCTCAATGTAGTTGTAACTTTTTTGAGTAATCGAAAAAATCTTGCGCCCGATGTTTTGGTGTCTGCTACTTCTGTAGTTAATCTTTTGAGAAATCCTTCTGAACATATCTAAGTCCATAGTTAATCAATCTATGGCTAGAATTTGAGAGTCTAATTGTTATCAGGTTAAGAGAATTTTGCATAGGAACATTCATATGTGATGATGTTCTGAGAGTCGACAAAACTGGCGCAGATTTCATGTTCAGAGAAATGAACATTGCTCAGTGCATGGTGTAAAGTTTTACACAAGTGAGGGCTCAAAATTTAAGTTGAAAGGTAAGCCATCTATGGCTAAAAGATCTTGATCAAACGGGTTCGACATTGGGAGAACTATAGCTAAGAAGTTACAAGTGTCAAAGTCGCTATTGCAGAGAAGGTGTTTTACACATAGGTAACTTGTTTGTATGATTTCTCAGAGTATACTGAATCATTTGCAGAGATTTAAGTTGGAGAAGGTGCGCAATCTTAAGACGAAGCATTGTGCAAAGTTTTATTAAAAATTTACAGGATTGATTAGTCAATGAGTGATTAATCTGCAGCAGACTTTTCAGAGAAGTGATTTCTTCACAGTTAGTCAACTTCTTGGTAATGTGTTAGTGGATTTCCAAAATTATGTGGAGTCTAAAGTTATTCTTGGTCTAGAGGTGGTCTAATACCAAGGATAGCTTGTTCTTTTGGAGATTAACACTCTCCATCAGTGGTATCAGAGCAGGTTGTGTCAAAATTAAGGAAAGGAAGACTCCGACTGCTGCAAATATACAAATTCTACATCTCAAAGGTTCAGAAGGATAAAGTGTGAAGAAAGATTGAAGGGAGACACGCAAAGATTATCAAAAGGATCAGAAGAAGCAACACTCGAAGTTAAGGTACATTTATTTCTTGTAAAGGCTAAAGCTTTGAGACTACAGGTGAAGCAAGGATGGGAGATAGTCTCCAAATTGAAAAGTCGGATAGAGAAAACTATCCAGCTTGGTCTATGAGAATGGAAGCTCATCTGATGAGCAAAGATTTGATAGCATACATTACAGGTGAAGAAGAGAAGCCTCAGTTCAGAGATCCTAGTGTTCCAACTAGGGAAGAATTGTCAGATCTAAAGAATTGGATGAAGAAGGATGCTCAAGCAAGGAGTATAATCTACATGGCAGTCAATGACTATTTGCTTCCTCACATTAGAGGACTTGAAAGTGCAAGTGACATTTGGAATGCTTTGGAAGAGCATTTCCAAAACACAACCAAATCAAGGAAGGCTTCACTATGGGCAGAATTTACTACTTTCAAAAAGAAGGCCTCACAATCAATCTCTGATTATGTGACAAAGATGAAGGACATTGCAGATTCTCTAGGTGCAGTGGATGAAGATATTAAAGAAGATAAATTGGTAAGACAAATTCTCACAGGGC
>CM035413.1:49774382-49819382 GCA_020310875.1 Ceratopteris richardii | reverse complement strand
GGACCGCATGGTAGTGCTAAATAGGGATCATTCAGCCAATCCTCGCACTGCTTATTGTTTTGAATTTTAATAGCAAATGCAGTTAAGGAGCAACATCATGGCATTGGACCATAGCATGGATTGTACGTTAACACTAGTTTTGTACTAGGACACTTGAGTGTCCTTGGACACTTAAGTGTCCTGCTTTTACACCAAATTGATTCATTTTTCTTGATGACACCCTTAAGGCTTTGATGGCATACTCACTTGGATTTGATATCCCACATCATGTACTTTTAGAGAAAAATATAATTGTTAGCATTTTACAACTTCACATGGTTAATTAAATGAAGATGAAAATGGGAATTTTCAAAAACGTAATTTTTTGCATAACTGAAAAAATCACACAATTCAAATGTTTTGACAAATTGGATATGTTTTAGGAAATGGAAAGCTATTCATGGACTTTGGTGGTGTAAAGCAAGTGTCTAGATATCTCTAGAGAAGGTTGAACGCTTCCATAAGTGATAAACATGGACTCAAAACTTGTCTTCTCTAGATCACTGCCATTTATCGCACCTTTTAAAGAAGGGCTCACTATAATTTGTATGTAAGTGAGATTGCAGAGAATTGGCAGGTTATCAATGGATAAACTTCATACTAATTGAATGCATATTTTTATTCAAATTTAGAAGGCCTCCGCCTTGAACTAGTAGCCATTGCATTTGGTGCTAACTTTCATGCTGAATTGGCAAAGCATATATTTCTATGTTCATGAAAATAACATAGCTCCAAAGGTGGAATACAAAATTATGATGAAACATAATAATTATTTAAATGCTATTCTAAGTATTAAACCTTCCAAAATATGTTTTCATGCCATGTCTCATTCTTAATCTCATCAAATAATATGGGATCCACAATGGTGATTATGATCAGAATGAAAACAATTGGTAAAAATATTTCATTTGACAAAAAGAAGATGGCATCCATGAATGAAATAATGAAACTTTTTCAAATGATCCTTATCATTTCATGATATCAAAGATTATATCAAAGAATTTTGAGTATTATTTTTAGTATGTGTTGATGTGTCAAGGGATTGTGTGTTTATGCATATAACAACTATCAAAAAAGTATTTTGACTAAATATGTTTCTTTTGATTCTATATGTATATGACTCTTGTTTCTTGGTAGGAACTAGTTTATTTTCTTGGATATCAAGCTAAATGTTCATAATTTTGCATTATTCCAATTGGATGTTAATATTTGTATGTGGATATATTGGTTGGTGTCCACACATATATCTACTTTGTTTGGTGTACATAGATATGAAAAATTTGGTTGATTTTCAAAGATTGGTAGTTCCCTTATGTGTATACCTTGTTTGATGTCTTATTTTCTTTCTTCATGTGAAGAAACTTGATCTCTTCCATAACTATACATGCTTTTGTGTCCACAAACTATTCATGATTGTTTCTGTAGAATTTGGTTGATGCCCACACAATAGAAGATTCTTGGTTGTGTCGAAAGACGTGAAAAATTTGGTGGATTTCAATAAATTATTTAGCCTCGTGTATGTAATCTTTAGTTTGTTATGTCACACATTTTCTACTTGGTAACTTGAATGTGTACATCTTTGATGATGTCCGTAAATTCTTTTGAGTCATATATGTAGGCTTTAGTTTTTTGTTTTTGGTGACTAGAGTCCTAGCAATTGATGTATGTGTATACCTTGATTGTTGTCTTCATACCTTGTTTGATTGTTGGAATATTTGTACACCTCTGTGGATTCCCATAAGTTTGTTTGAATCATGTTTAGAACTAGTTGCTGTTTTGGGTGTACAAAGTCAAAATAATTGATTTTATTTGAATGGAAATTATTTTTCTAAGTGATTTTTAGGTTCATACTATGTGATCTATGTTTCAAGGAATATGTATAATTTTTTCTTTCATATGATGCATTTTTTCATTTTGATAAAAATACATTAGGAATTTTCATCATGTTCACTACCATAGCATCTTGAGAGGCTATTTACATGAACACAAAACATGATTTATTGTGTTTTATAATTTTTCATTAACCTTTGAATTATATTTAATATGTGTGTTGAAGGATTTTCTCAAATTCTCTCTGTAGAAGGTGTATGATTTTTTGGAAAATTGTCAAAGAAGGACACTTAAGTGGCCTGTTTTGGTACCAAATTAGTGTTAAGTGTCATGGGGTCTTGGTCCATGTATGCATCATTTTTATATATTCCTGTAGGAGCTCCGTGCACCAATGGGGCTAAAATATTTTACATTTTTTTCACCTCTAGAGATAAGTCTTCAGGCTCAAGCTGAGTGGCGCGCATGGGCTTCTTTCTGGTTTCCTTTTCAATCTCCAACTGGTATTCCACCATACAAAAAATAAGGTTTGTATTGAAGCTTGTTGGTGGATATACATACCTTTGTGGCACTAGTTAAGCAAAATAAGGTGATTGTAGGATGCGTTCTTCTATGAGGGCCATTGCATGGAGTTGTACCTCTATGCATGTTGAGTGGGTCTACCCGAGCTCTTCAACTGATTTGAGCCATGTGGGAGTAGGAAGTTCAAATGTGTCTTGTCCTTCTATCATGACATATCTACTTAAGGTCAGTTCTGGTTCATATTCTTCTTCATAAGTCACCTCTACCAGGATTGAAATTGTCTCTTCATCCGATGGGATTTCCGGTGGGGAGTCAGGTCTTGGGGGCTCTGATTGGGCGACAACCTAGGCTTGGAGGACGATGACATGCACCTATAATGTGATGAGTTCTTCCATGATTTCTAGCGAGGTGACCGCTTGAACACTAGTTTGTTGTACAGGGCCTATACTCATAAAGTAGTGGATTCACTGTATAAGTGTTGATATTCTTAATTGATCCAGTCATAATCTTTTGCATAGACACGCATGATCATCCAAGAGTAACTTCATGGTCTTGGAGGGGACTGCTTTAAACCTGCTTGGACTGAGTGGGTCATCGGTTCTGTCCATGGCTACGTGGCTTTGTTCTTTGAAGATTCTTTCGCTTGCACACACAACTTGCATGTTGCGATATAGCCTCTAGATTGCTAGTGTCTATGCTCTGGCTTCAAAGGTGTCATCTTCATATGTGCGAGTATCACCTTGGGCTTTGGTTTGTTGGTCTTGTTGTTCATGCTGGTCATCATCCTGTGAATCTTGACTATTTTGGCTAGCTTCATCATCACCGTCTTCATTGTCTATTACTGTCTGGTCTTCGTCATCTGAACTAGACACTACTTGTTCTCGTTGTTGATCCGGTGGTGAGGTGGGGTAACTAGGCCGTTCGTATTCTTGTGAGAAAAATTTTCCTTCTAAAAAAAATGAAATTTGCTAGAGAATGCATCTTGCATTTCAAAATCAAATGTAGTATTAATGGGTTCAACCTCTAGGTTAGGTATCCAAAAAGTGAATGCATTTGCACCGACAATGGTAGGGGGCTCTGTGAATTTTGAGGTGGTGGCTTGAATGGTGGTTTCAAAGGTGAAGATCACACTGGTGGTGCCTTCAGTTATTGCAAGACATGATAAACAAATGTGTATTGGAGGTACAAGTGTAGGAGGTTTTGTGGGACACTATTGAGGGGATGATTGTGGTGAAGGCAACTCAGGGACCTGTAGGCATGGAATTGAGCCCCTCATAGGCTTTCCTACCCTTTCCTTGTTTGATTTCTAGGCCTTCTTGGAGGTTCCGTTAAACCGCTTTCGCTCATTACTGGTCATAGCTTGCTTGATTGGTATGTCATAGGCTAGATACATGTATATTATTCTTGTGAGGGCACAATAGCCATGGATGACATGCTTTTGGGCCCATCATTACTAGGCTAAATATAATTGATCTTGAATCTTGCTATCAAGATCAATCATTTGAGGGTCTATATTTGCTAAATACAACCCAAACCAAATGCACTTCTATGGAATTGTGAAACGATCCTGATGGGGGAAAGAAAAATGTTGCATAAAATATGTACTAGCTTTGTAAACGCTGGTGTGATGGCAGAAATGTCAACCCATTTCAAAACATCACCCCTTTTCATCGACTCGCGAATGATCCTCTCTCTTTCTGTTGGAGTGTGAGTGCCATGTATAGTTAGGGCAGCTCGGATGAGATCATTCGAGAGATGGAATTTCTTATAAGGGGGATCATTAACTAGTGAGGGAAAAATGATGGTTCCTAGAAATTCCTTCCTCTCAAGGGGTTCAAGAGTTGTCACCAAATAGAATCATTGATAAAAATCCGCTTTAGGTAGGGGTGCATAAGTACTCTATGAAACCAGCCCTGGCCCAAATAGGTCGTAATTCCTCTAAATTCTAAAGGTCTTCAAATTTGCATGAGAAAAGTTGATATCTGCCCCATATGTTACCACTAAAACAAAGCATCAAATCATAGATGTAGTTCATGTTTGCAAGAGGTTCTAGAAGTCCTTGGAACTAATGGGAGTTGTTGTGTACTTTTTCAGTTCTTCCAAGGGGAGGATCATTGATGGGCATTGGTCCCATGAAACCTTGAAAATTTTGGTGGTTGCATTGTAGGGTAAGACTCAACTAATGAATTATGGAAATTGACTGCTGGAGTACTTAGTTCCAGCCTTAGAAGTGCCTTTAGTTTGCATGATGATAAGTGTGTAGATGATCTCCTACAAAAGGATAACACATTAGTATGGAAATTAATTATGATCCTAATAAAGTGAGACCCCAATCCCTTTCCATAATTGATGTGTAATCCATGTAGCTGTGTGTTTTGAGGTGGATTATGTAGTTATTTCTCAGAAACTAATGCAGGTTACTAGAGAACCTACATGCTTTAGATAGTGCACATTACTTTTGATGAGATTTTGTTACAAGTGATAGTGGGTTAGTGTGGATGATTTTGTACAAGGTTTAGTGGTGGGTGAATTCTTACATGGGTAAGGGTTAGTCATGATAGGTGTTATGTTGTACAATGGATTGTGTGGAGGCTTCTAGATGCATTTGGGCATCCATTTTCTAAGAGTTGGTGTCATGGGTTTGGTTTTTTGGTTGATGGACAAAAGATGATTCTAGTAGTGGTGGTGTTGATGGGCGAGATGAATTCGAAGGGATGTATATTACATGCTAAGTTCCATGAATGCTATTTGAGTGTATACACTAGGACTAATTCACCTTCTTTTAAGCTTTTATCTTTAACATGTGCATCAAAATAAGCTTTCTATCACTTCTTTGCTACATATATGTGTACTATTGCTTTTAGCCTGGTTTCTCCTAATCTTTCCAAGTCCATTATCCTTGATGATAATTCATCGCTGGTTCACTGATGTTCTTGTGCAACCTTAAGGGTGGGTATCAAAAATTCCAAAGGGAGCACTACATTTTGACCAAAAACCATCTGAAAGTGAGTTGCATTGAGTACAATCTTGCAGGCCACTTGATATGCCCAAACAACATGATGTAATTGTTTGTCCCAATTTGAATGTTTGTTGTTCACAAGTTTTGTCAATACATTACAATAGATCTTGTTAGTACTTTCTGCTTGACCATTGTCCTAAGGATGATATGGTGTGTATTTCTTTTGAATCACCATAAAATCTTGTAACAAATATTCAATGACCTGGTTTAGAAAGTGGGTTCCTCGATTGGTCACTAGTTCTATTGGTAATACATATCTCATAAAAGACATTTTCAAATAAGAATTTTGCAATCACGTGTGCATCATTCTTTTTGGTAGCCTTACCCTCTACCCATTTGGTGAGATAATATATTGCTATTATGATGTATTCAGCATGAGTACCTTTAGCAGGGGGTTGATGGGTCCTCCACAAAGTCTATACCCCATTTAGAGAATGCATGTCCTCCCATCATGGGTCTCAGTGGCATGTCATCTCTGTCAGTAGAAAACTGGGCTCTTTGGCACACATCACATCTCTTAACATAGGTATGTGCATCCATGTCAAGAGTGGGCCACCATAATCCTACAAATAGTATGGATTTGATTATCCTATCAGGGCCAAAATGACGTCCTGCAACACCTTGGTGTGCAATCTCTAATGTGCTCAAATAATCATTCTCATGAACACATTGTCTCATGTATCCATCTCTCCCATGTTTGTATAGGTTATCGCCAATAAGTGTAGTCTTGAGCTTCATGCTCTAGACTTCTTTGTCTAGTTAAAGTCATTCCTTGAGGGAATGCTTTCATCCTAAAGTATGTTACCATTGGTTCACCCCATTCTAGTGTGAGAGACACATGATACAACATGGCGTGCTCCACAGGTGATCTTTCACAACAGACAGGACATTCCTTACATAGCCTATAGATGTTGCTTCCATAGAAGGCCAATATAATCCTAGTTTGTGTAGAGTCTACAATGTATGGTGTTTTGAATGATGTTGCTTTAGTGCACCTACATGTGCTAATTGCAAGGAGTCCTTGTATTCTAATTCTTCTACACAACAAGCAAGAAGTTTTTGATTACCTTGTTTATATATGCTTCTTGCTAGTATCTAGTATCTTTGTGACTTGGTAATCTCTCCTTCTCTAATCCTTATCCTAGGGTTCCCTAGTCCAAATGTTAGAACAAGGACAATAGTATTGGCCCATTCAGATACTATCTCAAGATTAAATAGGTATGTGTCTGGTAGTTCATCTACTATTCCTTGAGGAGTTTCTCCCATAGTCAGCCATGAAAGGTGATCTGGTCTAAGGTGGGTCTTTCCCTTCCTGACTACTACTTCAAAGTTGTATTCCATTAATAAGAGAAACCAATGTATCAGTCATTCGATGTTATAAGGCTTATGACTAAGTACAACAATGCCTAATGATCTGTGAAGAACTTGAACTTGTTCTCCAATAAGTAATGCCTAAATTTTTTATTGCATAAATCATTCCTAATCCTTCATGCTCTGTGTTGGTGTAATTTCTTTCTATTGCATTTTGTACTGTCTACTTGTATAATCTATAGGAAGATCTATATTGCTTTCATTCGTGGGTTGTGTCAATGCACATCCTATAGCATATGGATGCATCCACATGCACATGGAATGGCTTACTCCAATATGTTGTAGTTAAAATGGTTGGTGAACACAAGCGTCGTTTGAGTTCATTCAATGATTTTTCACATTTATCTATCCATTCAAACTTGGTTAAAAGAGAGTACAGAGGCTTTACTAAAATCGTGTACATGTGTATAAATCGTGCATAATATCCACAATGTCCCATGAAAGCCTGTACCTCCTTCATATTATTTGACCTAGGTAGGTCTGCAATTACTCTCACTTTCTCTTCATTCATAGAGATTCTGTTCTTTGACACAATGTGTCCTAGAATTTTGCCTTGCCTGACCATGAAAACACACTTTTCTAAGTTCAAGAAAACCTCATATTCTTGACATTTGTCAAAAAATTTTCTTAATTTAGGGATGTGGTTCTTTCTCATGTTCAAATGAGCAGAGAAATCGTGCACATAGACTTCCAAATTTTTGCATAGGAATTCCTTAAAGACATGGCACAGTAATCGTTGGAAAGTAACGGGTGCATTTGTGAGCCCAAATGACATCAAGAAAATGCAAATATGCCCCAATCTGTGGAAAATGCCATCTTATGTTGATCTTTAGGGGCAATGGATACTTGATTATAGCCTCAGAATCCATCAAGAGAGCTATAGACTTCCTTGCCCAAAACTTGTTCCAATAAATGTTTCGTGATAGGAAGAGGATAACTATCTTTTATCCTGGTGGCATTAACTTTTTTAAGGGTAATACACACGTGCAATTTCCCATTTTTCTTGGGCACGAACACAATGGGGGATAGCCATTCCGTATAATCAATCTCATAAATGAATCGTGCTTCTATCAATTGATCCATCTCCTCTTTAATTTTGGCAGCATAATTATCATTATAGGTGTATGGTTTCTGCTTAGAAGGCTTGGCTTCTAGAGTCGTAGGAATTCTATGGGAGCATATATCTGGGTCTACTCCTTTCAAATCCTCCAAGCAAACACATCTCTATATTCTCGCAATAGGCCAGTTAACTCTTCTTCTTCCTCCTCTGTCAAATAATGCCCTATGTATGTGCATTTCTCTTCTCCTTCTTCAATTTTGACTATTATTTTTTGGTTTTTTTCTCAATTATCATACACTTCTCCAATGCTTGCTTATCATTTAGGCATCTATACCATGATTCTCCTATTTTGTATTTCATATTTTTTCAAGTTCTCTGCTACTTCCATGAGGGGTTCTTCTTCTTCTCTCTTAGGTGCTCTCTCTCTTCTTTTTGTGCTTACTTTCTTTTAGTTCTGTGAGTGACTTGAGTTGTTTAGTTTGATTTTCCTTTCTCATGCTAGGGGTAGTGGCTTCCACAAAGTAAAGATACTCCTCTTCTATTGAAGAGAAGGGTTCCATGATAATGGACTCTAGGTCCTCATCACTCGTTTCATTTGCCTCTTGACCCAATTCCTTGCATTCTTTTAGGATGGGCTCTTCCTCTAAGGGCTCTATCATAAAGATGGAAATGTCATATCCATTCTCATCATAGTGAGGGGTCGATTGTTCTTTGTTTAGTGCAATAGCCATAGTAGCTAAGACCTCTGCCCAAGCTTGAGGCTCGAATTTCTCATCAAGAAACACTATCAGTGTGTAAGCAGGATCTTGAAGGGTTTGTGGATGTCGTTTCGAACCTGAAGTTCTGGCTTCTAATTGTTCTTCTTCTTGTTTAGCTACTTTAGACATCCATAGATGAGTGTCCTCATGTAACAATGATGGATGTGATTCTAATGAATGCATAAACTATGTTTCTTGTGGTGCCCTATGGATGGTGTTCCACTAGATTGGGGGTACATCTCGATGGGAATAATCCTTGAGATTAACTTTGGTGGTCACTCCTAAATGTTGTAGGTACAAAGAGTTGGTTCCCCAATCTTGTACAATTTGCAGCTATCACATGAATGGTCCTCCTAAAGTCATCTCGTACGCATGATTTTTTCCAAACTCACAAATGGTGAAGGTATGCTCAAATTCTACACCACAAGTGGTGAGAGATATGCCTTCCAACAATCCTAATGGTTTCTCAATGTGTCCATCAACCATTTGTAGCTTCATTCTTGTGGGTCTTAGTGTTGGCTTACCCCAATGTTTCCATAAAGCAGTGGTAGTGATGGCTACTCTCGCTCCTAAATCTAGGATGGCTTTGGTGGCCGTATGGCCTTGGTGCATTATTGGAAGATAGGTATAACCTTCCTCTCCCTCACTCATATCTCCAATTCTTTCCATGGGTATTTCTGGTACTTTTTTGTGTGAACCTGCCTGAGAGGAGGTGGTAATTGTTCCTACAAATTGGCTTGCTACATACTTCCACAACTAGGTTTAATTTTCAGCGATTCTTCTAAAATGAGATGACACTGCACTTTAGTGTTTTTTTATCACTTCCCTATTTCTAGGAATTACTAATTCTTCAATTTTGACTATTATGGTGGGTGCTTGCATGCTGATAGACTTCGCTTCCCAAGGTCCTATGAATTGGAGTAATTCTTGTAAGGAATTAGATTCAAAATCAACTTGTTCACTAAGTTGTTCTTCCTCTACATTGTCATAGATAAAGGGTATGTCTTTGGGAAATTGTTCCTAAAAGTCATCTATCTCTTGAATAGGGGGAATGGGTTTCTTGCTCTCATCTCCACTTCTCTTCTTGGATTTCTCTTAGAAATCCTTGTGGATACTTATGTATGGAAGAAAGATTTTCTTCCCCCTTGGTATTTGGCACTTGAGACAAGGATGACATTTTCCCTTCCTATGTCTCTAGGACAATAGGGTTCTTCTGCAGACTCTTCTTTTCATTGCTAGAAATCAAGTATTCTAACCTCTCCAATAGTCCTTGAAAGTGTAAGTCTAGTTTTTCTATGTTACTCCAATTGATATATCGAGAGGCTTCAAACATAGTTTGGGCTAATTCCACCATCTTCATGCAAAGTTTAGTTATCTCAATTTCTAAGTTAGCCCTTGGATAGTTCTTACTCAATTCTGTTACATGGGGTCCTTCTCTTAATCTTTCCTAGTATGCTCTCATGTCGAGATTCTCAGGTATGGGTTCAGCTAGAGCTGATCTTGATTTTTGGTTCGGGGTCTCCTAGTTTGATTCTTGCAAAGTTAATTCTAGGATTTCAGCTCTAGTCTCCTTTAGAATTCCTTCCAATTCATTTACCTTTTTACTCCATTTTCTCTTGATTCTTTCTCATGAATCCTTCCATGATTTAGTCTTTCTTCCACTAGACTCTCCTACATTGCTTGTCTCCGCTATCTTATGAGGGCTAGGTTCTTGGTTTTGTAACAGTGCCTAGGCTCTAGTTATAGCTTGGATAGGTACATACGTAGGTGTGGATCTATTTGAAGTATGCACAATACCTATCACATTAATGAGCATCACATTAGAGGCATTAGCAGGGTTCTTATGACAATCTCTTATGACATGCTCTTTACCACATTCTACACAAAAACCTTGAATGCTATAATATTGTGATTGTCTTGCTACTAGAGGATGTGGGGAATCATTTTTGAAATGATCTCCTTGGCACCTAGAAACATGGTCCTTTAGGGCCCTGGGGTCTTGGTTGTCTCAATTAGGGCCATGGGTTTGTAAGACAATAGTTACGCAATATAACACAGAAGCAATAGCAGAGAAGATAACAGATATAGGAGAATCTCAACAATTTTCTACTAGCAGCAAGTACAAAGATGATGGCGTTGTCCACCCATGCGCTCTCAAGGTAAAGCTTAAATGGTGATCTAGACAACTCTAGATAAGGAGATACAAGGTAGAGGTATGTTGGCTCAACTTGATGTCTCAGGTAGTGTAGAAGTCATATATATATAGGATCATGGGTGGCCTTCCGTGGATGGCTATACATGGGTGGTAGAGTGTGGGCGGCCACCGCCCGCGTAATTGCCATACACGGCTTAGACCGGTTGAACCGACCTAACAAATATAAATGATTTTTGACTCTGACAGGGAATATTCTATGGAATATTCCCTTTACCGTCGTGCCGGGGGCGCTGCCCCCGGACCCCCACCAGGGGGCCCGCTGGCCAGCTCGGACCCCCCAGCCAGGGGCTACTCCTCGCTGCCCTGGACCCCCCAATTGGGGATCCTAGTAACGCCCTTTCCTTACAATACCTTACATGGTCCAATATGACCTTCATCCAACATGCAAGTTGGGATTCCCATCAATTGGGTAATGCACGCTTGGCTTCTCCTCATAACAGGGGCCTTACAAAATGTGCATACAATCATGAGGGGTAAACATTGATCATATACTAACATCCCCCCTCAATGTTTACCGATGAAAAATCAAGTAGGTTTCGGTCCTATGCCCATCTGTTGAAGATGTCTGTTGAGTTGCTCTCTTCCAAGTGCTTTAGTGAATATGTCAGCACAATTTGCCTCTGTTGGACAATATTCTAGCTCCACAATTTCATCTTCAATTAGCTCACGAATGTAATGGTACTGTACTTCTGTGTGCTTGGTGCGAGCATGAAATACTGGGTTCTTTGCAATAGCCATACAACTTTGATTATCACACTTGAGTACAGTCACCATATTTGATGGAAAGCCTAGATCTGCAAGAATTCTCCTTAACCAGACTGCCTCACAAGAAGCAAAACAAGCTGCTTTGTACTCTGCTTCAGTGGAGGAGAGTGCGAGAGTTGGTTGCTTTCTACTTACCCAAGAAAATATTCCTGAACCAAGTGAGAAACAATATCCAGAAACTGATTTTCTAGAATCACAATCTCCAGCCCAACCTGAATCACAATATCCTTGGAGTGTATCACCTGTGGTATAAAAAATACCAAAATCCAAGGTTCCTACAATGTACCTTAGAATTCGCATTCCAGCATTCTAGTGACTCTCCTTAGGTTTGTTGGAAAACTTGCTTAATACTCCAACAGCATAGCAAATGTCTGGTCTAGTGTTGCACAGAAAAATAAGCTATACTTCTTAGCATCTACATCAGGCATGTTATCATCCATAGATAGCTTATGATTTACCTCCATAGGTGTGCTAGTTGGCTTGCAGTCCATCATTCCAAATGCCTTGAGAATCTCTTTGACATATTTTTGTTGTGAGATGAAAATGCCATCCTTCCTTTGCCATACTTCAATTCCCATACAAAAATGGAGTAGACCTAAGTCTGTCATTTCAAACTCAGTTCCCAAGCTGATCTGAGTTTGATTGATGACTTCCTGATGATCTCCTGTAATGATCAAATCATCTACATATACAA
Source organism: Ceratopteris richardii (assembly GCA_020310875.1). Lineage (NCBI taxonomy): Eukaryota > Viridiplantae > Streptophyta > Polypodiopsida > Polypodiales > Pteridaceae > Ceratopteris > Ceratopteris richardii. The sequence continues at coordinate 49,807,112 of CM035413.1, read as the reverse complement.
TGACAACAACTAGCTTGCTATCCCTTTTCATTACATACAAGTTAGCATCAGAAGTACCTCTTTCAAAACCCATATTTTTGAAAAAATGATCTATTCGTTGGTACCAAGCCCGTGGAGCTTGCTTAAGTCCATACAAAGCTTTCTTCAACCTGCAAACTTTATTTTCTGAATTGGGCACCTCAAAACCTGGTGGTGTGAGTATACTATCATACTCTGACTGCATTGCCGCTCTCCAACCTGGATCATCAAGGGCTTCTTCAATGGTGGTAGGTTCCTTTATCGAGCCCATGATATCTGCCATTAGAGCCATGTTAACAATGTGTTCTGAGGCTCTTCTTTGCTCCTCTATTCTCTTTGATCTTCGTAATCCATCCGATGATGATTCTAGTACATCTACATGTGGATTGTGATCATCAAAGAGCTGTTGTGCCCACTTTGGTCGTGGCTTACGTTGTGTAGCTACAACTGGTTGGCTTTTTATTGAGGAAATTTCTCCATTAGATATTTCCTCCTCCTCAACTTTAACCTGTCTTTTGTTAGGCACAAGATGAGATATTTCTCCGTTTGATGAGATAGTAGATTTACCTTTATCTTCTACTAAGTGTGGTCGTTCATCAAACACCATATCTCGGCTGACAGAAATCTTCCTGGCCTCAGGATCCCACAACCTGTATGCTTTAGACTCTTCACTATATCCTAGGAAGACACACTTTTTGCTTTTTGAATCCAACTGTGACCTTGTTGAATCAGGAATATGTGCATAACAAAAACAACCAAAAATTCTGAAATGCAAAACTGAAGGCTTTTTACCAGAATATGCTTCTTGAGGAGTCATCCCCTTCAGAGCTTTTGTGTAGCTTCGGTTGAGGATGTAGACTGCTGTATTGACTGCTTCTGCCTAGAATGAATCGGGCATGTCTTGAGCCTTTAACATACAACGAGCCATTTCAACTACTGTCCTGTTCCTGCGCTCAACAACGCCATTTTGTTGAGGTGTATGAGCTGTGGTAAGTTTCCTTTTCACACCATGCTCCTTACAGTAATTGTTGAATTCTGTTGACAAGAATTCACCTCCTCTATCTGTTCTAAATTTCTTCAGTTTCCTTCCTGATTCATTTTCTACATACTTATGCCACGCTTTAAATTTTTCAAAAGCATCAGCCTTCTCTCGAATGAAATAAACCCACATCTTTCTACTATAATCGTCGACTAACAGCAAGAAGTAGAAAGATCCTCCTAAAGCAGGTGTATACATTTTACCGCAGAGATCAGCATGTACCAACTCTAGAGGAGCTTGAGATCGATTGCTGGTCTCTCTTGGAAACGCCTTTCGTTGTTGCTTGCCCATCATACAAGCTTCACAAGGTTCCTGCAACTCTGAAAATGCAGGCAAATGAGCAACCATCCCTGTTCGTTGCATCTCCATCAAAACTGCAAATCCGAGATGCCCAAATCATTGGTGCCATAACCTGCTTACATCTTTATCTTCTGTAGCAGTTAAAGCACTTAACTCATACAAGTTATCCCGTCGTATGCCTTTACCTACAACATTACCTGATGAATCCATGATTTCCGCACCACTCTTATTGAAGTGAACTTCGAGTCCACGATCTGTTATTGCAGAAACTGACAACAAATTTCTTTTGAGTGTAGGTACATAGAGAGCATCGGATAAATTTTTCTCAACACCTGGAGAAGTGATAAAAGAGATGGTTCCAGTTCCTTCAGCTGGACACTTGGAGTCATTTCCCATAACTACATTGATGGATTCCCGCAGAGGCACTAGGGAACTATACCAATCCTTTTTACTGGTCATATGGCGAGAAGCTCCACTATCTAAAATCCATGGCTCATCAACACGAGCTTGAGCAGATGAACATACCTCTTCAATAGCTACCCAAAGTTCCAGCTCTATGTTGTTTGCAGACTCTTTGTTCTTCCATGATGATTTTACAGTCCCATTCCGTTCATCAGCTTGCTTCTTTCTGCAATCCTTGATGGCATGGCCTTTCTTTTCACAATAGAAGCAACTTCCTGTGAACTTTTTCTTCTTTGGCTTCTTCTTTGATCCCTCAGAAGAGCCTTTACCTTTTGCATTTGCTGAGAATGCAACATCAGTTGTACTTTGCCGATTCTTCAGCCGCATCTCTTCTTCTAAAAGCATCGCACAAAACTCTTCAAATGTAAGAGGAGTTGGCCTTACCTGAGTGTTAAGGGCTGTTACTAATCCATCATACTTTGTTGGAAGAACACGTACATATCTTCGAGCCAGCTCTTCTGGTGTTATAACAACACCAACTGCAGCCAATTGATCTTGAAGATGCTTTATCCGTTTGATAAAATCTTCAGCCTTTTCAGAATCAGAATGCTTTTCATTTGCCAACTGATTTTCTAAATTCTGTATCCTAGTGTGGTTCTTGGTCTCATATTGTCGAGCCAATATGCCCCAAGCCTCATGTGCTTTAGTAGTATGTTGAACTAAAGTAAGCACAGAATCACTTACACTAGTGACAATCGCACATAATGCATCAGCATTCTGCCTCTTCCAAGCTCGTAGAAGATCTGGATCTGGCTGAATCATCAATCTTGAATTTGCTGGATCTTCAACTGGTATAGGCTTTGGATCCAATCCCATCGGTCCCATGACAGTGTCAAGTAATTCATAGGAGTCCAAAATTGCAGAAATTTTGAACTTCGAGAGTGTATAGTTGGTTCCATCCAGCTTCCCTTCAGTGAATGCAGGTGGACGAATTCGAATAGGTGCAGCATTAACATTAGCTGAAGCACCAAGACTAATGTTCGATGATGAATCCATCATGTAATCACTCGAATAATCTACTGATATTCTAGTCTGCTAGTAGGCTAAAATAATAATACTTCTCAAGCTATTCGAACCTTACAGCTCTGATACCATGTAAGACAATAGTTACGCAATATAACATAGAAGCAATAGCAGAGAAGATAACAGATATAGGAGACTCTCAACAATTTTCTACTAGCAGCAAGTACAAAGATGATGGTGTTGTCCACCCATGCCCTCTCAAGGTAGAGCTTAAATGGTGATCTAGACAACTCTAGATAGGGAGATACAAGGTAGAGGTATGCTGGCTCAACTTGATGTCTCAGGTAGTGTAGAAGTCATATATATATAGGATCATGGGTGGCCTTCCGTGGACGGCTATACATGGGTGGTAGAGCGTGGGCGGCCACTGCCCGCGTAATTGCCATACACGGGTTAGATCGGTTGAACCGACCTAACAAATATAAATGATTTCTGACTCTGACAGGGAATATTCTATGAAATATTCCCTTTACTGTCGTGCCGGGGGCGCTGCCCCCGGACCCCCACCAGGGGGCCCGCTTGCCCCCTGGGACCCATCAGCCAGGGGCTGCTCCCCGCTGCCCCGGACCCCCCGATTGGGGATCCTGGTAACTCCCTTTCGTTACAATACCTTACATGGTCCAATATGACCTTCATCCAACATGCAAGTTGGGATTCCCATCAATTGGGTAATGCACGCTTGGCTTCTCCTCATAACGCGGGCCTTACAAAATGTGCATACAATCATGAGGGGTAGACATTGATCATATACTAACAGGGTTAGTGTTGGCATACATTACATTGGTGTAATCTGGCTCCCAATTGGGTTCCAATGGTGGGCTATCATAGCGGTATGTTTACATGTGTTCTAGTGACTGAGTGTAATATGCAAGTGGACTATCTACATGGGTGGAGTCAAAACTGTTTGAATTGGGATCGCTTTAAGTTTTTCGAGGGGATGACTTTACTATGGCCTGACTAAGGTTTTCTCCTACAGCAGCGTACTTGACTGAGATTGCATTGGCTGGTGGGGGTGGTTGCTCAGCTAAGACTGGTTGAGGTCTCAGTTGAGTCTGACAAGGGTAATTTTGTGGGGGTCTATAGTAATGAGGATGAGTATTGGACTAACCTTGATATTTACGTGGTTGAGGGTATGGTTGTGGGTAGTTCTATCTGACCACTTGTTTGTTGTACGGGCAGTCTTTGTTGGAGCAAGTCTATGACAAGCCTAAGTATTGGCTTGAGTACACAAAGTCTTAGAAGAAGCTTTAAAAAGAAGACTATATAAAGTTCACTTGTGAACTGCCTCTTGTAACTTTTGAAGAGTTTACTTAATGTAAAAGTAAGAGAATCTTAAGTGGTTGAGTCCACTTGATCAAGAATGGAAAGAGGAGCCACGAATTTGTGATTTGTGGTAGGTAGAGAATCAAATCAACCATTGATTGATTGGAGAGTGATTGACGGAAGTTAGCCTCCCAAACTCAACTATAAATAGATGGCAGTTTTAGTCGTGGTTAGAGAGACCTATGTGAAGACCTCCAAGAGCTGAGCTTTATGCCATATCAAGGTGTGATTACAAGGCACACATACGTATCAGTAAGTCATTGTATTGTACAAGCAATATACTTTCATTTTCATGATTATTTGAGTTCATCTTTCCATGTTCTTGTGAAGTGTACTACTCACTGCCATTACTCTCAGTTTTCTCAATCAGCTTGCAGAGATGTTTTCTCTGAGCTTGGTGCATCATTTTTAGTGATTTACCTTGGTAAAGTTATCTCTATAAGTCTACTATATGCTCACAAATTTTCATGTCATTTGGATGTTGCAATCTTCAGTTATGTTCATTTGAAGTCAATAGGGTCTGTTCATCTTCACTTCTTTGTCAGGTACCCGACTTTTTCACTCATCTTGTCAGAGGTGTTTCTCAGTGGTTACTTATCCAAATTCAGTGATTTAATGCTTGTTAGATTCAACTTACCGTCTAGTATAACCATACAAATTTTCATAATCATTGGGTTCCTAAATTTTGAGTTATGTTGATTTTTCTGCTCACTAGTATATTTCTGTAGCAGCCCGTGAAAATCGGGATGATGTCATCACTTGTTAAAACTCATTCTCAGTGTGTGGTTCATTATTTTTTATGAGATTACTCTTGAAAGTTAGCTCTTTAAGTTTCCTAGACTTCCCAAAGAGGAATTGAGCTAATTGCTGCTGTGCTCAGAGAATTATGTAAAACACTGGACAGGTGTATGAACCAAGAATAGCAAGTTTTCACCTCTGAGCTAACTCCAACTTATCTATTTTGATCTATCTTTTTGAGAGTGATCTTCCAAGGTACATAGGGTGTCTAATACATCCATTGGCAAGCTAAAAGGGCCCACCATATACTCTTGGAGTTCATTTGGCTGGTGTAGATCAAGGATTTTGCAACACCTCTTCATCTTCAAGCACATACCTATCCATCTCTTCACAGTGGTATCAGAGCAACATTGGAAAACATGGCAGATGGATTTCCTTCATCAATTGACAAATTGGACAGAGGTAACTACTCAGCTTGGTCATTAAGAATGGAAGCTTATCTCCAAGGTAGAAGTTTATATGGTTATGTGGCTGGAGATGAAGTTATGCCAAGTTTCAGGAACAAAAGTCAACCAACACAAGAAGAGCAAGAAAGATTGAGCACATGGTGCTGCAAGGATGCACTTGCAAGGTCTTATCTCCTCAACTCTATCTCAGATTTTTTGTTGCCTCACATTAGAAGTTGTAAGACATCTCAGGAAGTGTGGGATGCACTTGAAGCTTTCTTTTCTTCAAGTACTAAAGCTAGGAAGCATCAACTATGGCTGGATTTCACAACTCTCAAGAAGGCTCCCAAACAAAATGTGACTAATTTTGTCACAAAGCTCAAGGACATAGCGGATCAGTTGGGAAGCATTGGAGAGGTAATAGATGAAGAGCAAATTGTAAGGCAGGTCATCAATGGCTTGAAGGCAGATGATAAGTGGGAAGCATTCACCACAGCTATGGATTTGTACATGGACATGCATGTACCTGATTTCAACACACTCATTGGACAACTACTTACTCAAGAGGCAAAGCTTATCAAAAATGGAGAAAGCTCTAAAGGTAATCAATCTTCAGCTTTATACACGGATAAAAGCAATTCTAAAGATAACAGAGGAAAGGCAAAGAAAGTGGATGATGAAGTAGGTACATATCAAGCTAACTATGCAGGTAGAGGAAGACATGGCAGAGGTAGAGGAAGAGGAGGTAGACAAGGCAGGGGGAGATCCCAAGACTCCAACTCATGTTCTATTTGTGGATTAACTAATCATACAACTGAAAATTGCTTTAGGAATTCCAGGAATCAAAGAGGAAGAGGATACAATAGAGGAAGTTATGGCTACTCAAGAGGAAGGTTCAACAACTACCATGGCAACTACAACAACTACAATCATTCAAACTATCAAGGAGGCTACAAAGGAAGGAGAGACTACAATAACTACACAGAAGACTCAAACAAAGAGGATTCATTATTGATCATGAACATGGCTATGCCACAAGGTAAATCTAATGAGCATGTTTTCTACATAGATTCAGGTTGTTCAAATCATGTGGCAGGAAATGTGGCACTCCTATCAGATTTAGAAGATCCAAGGAATAAGCATGAGGTACAAATAGGAGATGATACAAAACATCCTATGGAGAAAATAGGCAATGTCAAAGCAACTAATGGAAACATCAACCTACTCAGTAAGGTACTCTATGTCCCTACCATTACAAAGAATTTGATAAGTGTTGGGCAGATAGTAGAGAAAGCGTTGCAAGTCAGGTCCACAAAAGTAGGAGCATTTGTTGAAGATCCAAGTCAAGGATTCAGAAGAATTGCAAAAGGTGAAAAGACAGGTAGATTGTTCACATTTGAATTACATGACACTAGAAACATTGCTCTCTTTAATTATGGTAGTCAGACACTCACAGAATTGGAAGTATGGCACAAAAGGTTAGCACATATTGGTGAAAGGTCATTAAAGCAAATTTGCAGGGACCAAAGTGTACTTGGACTCCCTAATTTGTCAAAACAACATATGATTTATAAGTGTAGTGCATGTCAATTTGGAAAGTCTCACAGGTTACCATTCATGAAGAAAGGTTATATGCATGGAGATCTCTTGGAGTTGGTTCATACAGATGTATGGGGACCTAGCAAGGAAGCTTCAATATCTGGATCAAGGTATTATGTTTCCTTTATTGATGATTGCAGCAGATGGACTATCCTATTCGTTATGAAACACAAAGATGAAGTTTTTTCATGTTTCAAAAGATATTTGGCTCTTGTGGAGAATCAAACAGGTAAATCACTAAAAAGGCTAAGGTCAGATGGAGGGGGAGAATACTTCTCCCATGATTTTGATTCTTTTCTTTAAGAAAGAGGAATCAAAAGAGAGGTAACTACAAGGTACACTCCTGAGCAAAATGGAGTGGCAGAAAGGAGGAATAGGACAATTGTTGAAGCTGCAAGGTCTATGTTAAATGAAAAGCATTTACCTAATTACTTATGGGCTGAGGCTGTATCTACAGCCACTTACTTGATTAACAGGTTGCCTTCAAAATCCCTTGATGGGATGACTCCATATGAGGCTTGGAATGGAAGAAGACCAAGCTTAGATCATTGTAAAATTTTTGGATGTATTGCTTTTGCTCATGTTCCTTCACAGGTTAGAGGCATGATGGATCCAAAGGCAGAAAGGTGTGTATTTATTGGATATGACAACAATCAAAAGGGCTACAAGTTATACAACCCTACCAACAAAGGATTCTTGGTAAGCAGAGATGTAGTTTTTGATGAGAACAATTCATGGTATGAAGATTCATGCAGGAAGATCAATTTACCATATGATCTTGAAGAAGATTTTCCAAAGCTTGATAGAGAACAATCAAAGATTGAAGAACAAGAAGTTTATCCTGATTATGTGTGTAAACTTAACAAAGCATTGTATGGTCTCAAGCAAGCTCCAAGAGCTTGGAATTTCAGGCTTGTTTCATTCTTGCAGGACAAAGTCTTTCAACCAAGCAAGGCAGATCCTTCACTCTTTATTAAAAAGAGTAATTCTGAGGTCATCTACCTATGTGTATATGTAGATGATATTATATTGACAGGAAATGATGCAGATGGTATGAAGAAGATCAAAGACCAGATGAGAGAAGAGTTCAAGATAAGTGATTTGGGTTCACTTACCTACTTCCTAGGTTTGGAAGTTGTCTACAAAGATCATGGTTTGTTTCTCACTCAAAGAAAGTACATTAAGGACATGTTGGCAAAATTCAAGATGCAAGATTGTAAGATTGCAGGTACTCCAATGGAGGTCAATCACAAATTGAGCTCACATGAAGGTGAACTCATAGAGGACATCACATCATATCAAAGTCTAGTGGGTAGTCTCAACTATGCCACATTGACAAGAGTAGATATATGTTACAGTGTGAGTGTGCTAAGTCAATTTATGCATACACCAAGGAAACCACATATGGATGCTGTCAAAAGGATTCTCAAGTATCTCAAAGGAACCATAAATGAAGGACTTTATTATCCTTATGTATCTCGTTTAGGTTTGAAGCTATTTTCTGATGCAGATTGGGCTGGCTCCAAGGAAGATAGAAGGAGCACTTCAGGTTATCTTACCTTTGCAGGTTCAAAGCTTATTTCATGGTCATCCAAGAAGCAACCCACAGTTGCTCTCTCTTCTACTGAAGCTGAATATAGAGGTCTTGCCATAGCTACACAAGAAGCTATGTGGATGAAGACATTATTCAAAGATCTTGGATTGGAGTTTGGAACTCCAACTATTTTTGGTGACAATATGCGTTCTATTCACTTGGCTGTTAATCCTATTTTTCATGCAAGGACTAAACATATTGAAGTTCATTATCACTATGTACGAGAGAAGGTTCTAAGCAAAGAGATTCAAATATCATATGTGTCCACTCATCAACAATGTGCAGATATTCTAACCAAAGCATTGGATGGTACAAAGCTTTGCAAATTCAAGGCTATGATTGGTTTGCAGGTAATTGGAAGATTGAAGACCTCAAGCATACTTGGCTTGAGGGGGAGCTGTTGGAGCAAGTCTATGACAAGCCTAAGTACTGGCTTGAGTCTCACAAAGTCTTAGAAGAAGCTTTAAAAAGAAGACTATGTAAAGTTCACTTGTGAACTACCTCTTGTAACTTTTGAAGAGTTTACTTAATGTAAAAGTAAGAGAATCTTAAGTGGTCGAGTCCACTTGATCAAGAATGGAAAGAGGAGCCACGAATTTGTCATTTGTGGTAGGTAGAGAATCAAATCAATCATTGATTGATTGGAGAGTGATTGAGGGAGGTTAGCCTCCCAAACTCAACTATAAATAGATGGCAGTTTTAGTCGTGGTTAGAGAGACCTATGTGAAGACCTCCAAGAGCTGAGCTTTATGCCATATCAAGGTGTGATTACAAGGCACACATATGTATCAGTAAGTCATTGTATTGTACAAGCAATATACTTTCATTTTCATGATTATTTGAGTTCATCTTTCCATGTTCTTGTGAAGTGTACTACTCACTGCCATTACTCTTAGTTTTCTCAGTCAGCTTGCAGAGATGTTTTCTCTGAGCTTGGTGCATCATTTTCAGTGATTTAACTTGATAAAGTTAGCCCGATAAGTCTACTATATGCTCACAAATTTTCATGTCATTTGGATGTTGCAATCTTCAGTTATGTTCATTTGAAATCAACAGGGTCTGTTCATCTTCACTTCTCTTTCAGGTACCCGACTTTTTCACTCATCTTGTCAGAGGTGTTTCTCAGTGGTTAGTTATCTAAATTCAGTGATTTAATGCTTCTTAGATTCAGCTTACTGTCTAGTATAACCATACAAATTTTCATAACCATTGGGTTCCTACATTTTGAGTTATGTTGATTTTTCTGCTCACTGGTCTATTTCTGTAGCAGCCCGTGAAAATCGGGATGATGTCATCACCTGTTAAAACTAATTCTCAGTGTGTGGTTCATTATTTTTGATGAGATTACTCTTGAAAGTTAGCTCTTTAAGTTCCCTAGACTTCTCCAAGAGGAATTGAGCTAATTGCTGCTGTGCTTAGAGAATTATGTAAAACACTGGACAGGTGTATGAACCAAGAATAGCAAGTTTTCACCTCTGAGCTAACTCCAACTTATCTGTTTTGATCTATCTTTTGGAGAGTGATCTTCCAAGGTACATAGGGTGTCTAATACATCCATTGGCAAGCTAAAAGGGCCCACCATATACTCGTGGAGTTCATTTGGCTGGTGTAGATCAAGGATTTTGCAACACCTCTTCATCTTCAAGCACATACCTATCCATCTCTTCACAGTCTTGTGCTGTGCAATTAGTGTGCCACATTCTAATGGTATAGTATTGGCCACTAGGGTTTTCTTGGGGTTGTATTACATTGGGACACACATTTGCCATATGATCACCACTGAAGGTGTAAGAAATTTTAATGGATGTTAACCTGGCATCTGTTTGCTAGAGACTCCTAGTTTCTGGGCCACCTTCTCTACTAGGTCTTCAATAGAGCTAGAATGTTTTGAGGATGATTGTCCGAATCCCTTTGAAAGTTCCAATTCATCTCCTAAATTATCCTCAATGTCTATACAAATCCATACACAATGCTCCAGGGTTATGGCTTCCTTTAGATATACATAAGAGCATAGTTTACAACTCAAGAGGTCATCTAAAAAAAAAAAAGACGCTTGCTTGGGCTATGAGGGAAGTTTTGGCTTTGGGCATCTCTCGATATATTGTCTAAACCTATGTCTCTTTGAAGTTGTGGATTAATGAGGAAGTGTTGTGCTTGATTCCACTTTTACAGAATTTAGTGATGAATGACTCTAACAAGTGATGAATGTCCCTAAACTACCTTTGTTGTAGAGGTTGGAACTTGGTTAAGGACGTGTTCTTTAACGTAAGTCCAAAGCCATTGTATTGCATGAACATATCTTCTAGTTGTTGTACTCAAAACACTTGCTTAAAGTCGAAAACGTGCTCATAGGTGTCTCTTGTCCCATCAAAGTAATTTTTCATCGATTTCACTAACTGGGTTGGTCTCAGTATTCTTGGATGTTCACGCAGTCTAAGTAGACAAAAGCCATCCCTACCATCCTTTTGTCTTGGTTCTCTTGATATTTCCATTCTATCAGTTTACATAGTAGTTCCATCTCTCCTTATGGGATGGGTAAAACTTGTGAAGAGATGGATAGGTATGTGCTTCAAGATGAAGAGGTGTTGCAAAATCCTTGATCTACACTAGCCAAATGAACTCCAGGAGTATATGGTGGGCCCTTTTAGCTTGCCAATGGATGTATTAGACACCCTATGTACCTTGGAAGATCACTCTCAAAAAGATAGATCAAAACAGATAAGTTGGAGTTAGCTTAGAGGTGAAAACTTGCTATTCTTGGTTCATACACCTGTCCAGTGTTTTACATAATTCTCTGAGCACAGCAGCAATTAGCTTAATTCCTCTTGGGGAAGTCTAGTTAGCTTAAAGAGCTAACTTTCAAGAGTAATCTCATCAAAAATAACAAAGCACACACTGAGAATGAGTTTTAACAAGTGATGACATCATCCCGATTTTCACGGGCTGCTACAGAAATAGACCAGTGAGCAGAAAAATCAACATAACTCAAAATGTAGAAATCCAATGATTATGAAAATTTGTATGGTTATACTAAACAGTAAGCTGAATCCAACAAGCTTTAAATCACTGAATTTGAATACGTAACCACTGAGCAATGGCTCTGACAAGATGAGTGCAAAAGTCGGGTACCTGACAGAGAGGTGAAGATGAACAGACCCTGTTGACTTCAAATGAACATAACTGAAGATTGCAACATCCAAATGACATGAAAATTTATGAGCATATAGTAATCTTATAGAGCTAACTTTACCAAGTTAAATCACTGAAAATGATGCACCAAGCTCAGAGAAAACATCTCTGCAAGCTGACTGAGAAAACTGAGAGTAATGGTAGTGAGTAGTACACTTCACAAGAACATGGAAAGATGAAACCAAATAATCATGAAAATGAAAGTATATTTCTTGTACAATACAATGACTTACTGATACATATGTGTGCCTTGTAATCACACCTTGATATGGCATAAAGCTCAGCTCTTGGAGGTCTTCACATAGGTCTCTCTAACCACGACTAAAACTGCCATCTATTTATAGTTGAGTTTGGGAGGCTAACTTCCCTCAATCACTCTCCAATCAATCAATGATTGATTTGATTCTCTACCTACCACAAATCACAAATTCGTGGCTCCTCTTTCCATTCTTGATCAAGTGGACTCAACCACTTAAGATTCTCTTACTTTTACATTAAGTAAACTCTTCAAAAGTTACAAGAGGTAGTTCACAAGTGAACTTTACATAGTCTTCTTTTTAAAGCTTCTTCTAAGACTTTTTGAGACTCAAGCCAATACTTAGGCTTGTCATAGACTTGCTCCAACAGCTCCCCCTCAAGCCAAGTATGCTTGAGGTCTTCAATCTTCCAAGATTACCTGCAAACCTATCATAGCCTTGAATTTGCAAAGCTTTGTACCATCCAATGCTTTGGTTAGAATATCTGCACATTGTTGATGAGTGGACACATATGATATTTGAATCTCTTTGCTTAGAACCTTCTCTCGTACATAGTGATAATGAACTTCAATATGTTTAGTCCTTGCATGAAAAATAGGATTAGCAGCCAAATGAATAGAACTCATATTGTCACCAAAAATAGTTGGAGTTCCAAACTCCAATCCAAGATCTTTGAACAATGTCTTCATCCACATAGCTTCTTGTGTAGCTATGGCAAGACCTCTATATTCAGCTTCAGTAGAAGAGAGAGCAACTGTGGGTTGCTTCTTGGATGACCATGAAATAAGCTTTGAACCTGCAAAGGTAAGATAACCTGAAGTGCTCCTTCTATCTTCCTTGGAGCCAGCCCAATCTGCATCAGAAAATAGCTTCAAACCTAAATCAGATACATAAGGATAATAAAGTCCTTCATTTATGGTTCCTTTGAGATACTTGAGAATCCTTTTGGCAGCATCCATATGTGGTTTCCTTGGTGTGTGCATAAATTGGCTTAGCACACTCACACTGTAACATATATCTACTCTTGTCAATGTGGCATAGTTGAGACTACCCACTAGACTTTGATATGATGTGATGTCCTCTATGAGTTCACCTTCATGTGAGCTCAGTTTGTGATTGACCTCCATTGGAGTACCTGCAATCTTACAATCTTGCATCTTGAATTTTGCCAACATGTCCTTAATGTACTTCCTTTGAGTGAGAAACAAACCATGATCTTTGTAGACAACTTCCAAACCTAGGAAGTAGGTAAGTGAACCCAAATCACTTATCTTGAACTCTTCTCTCATCTGATCTTTGATCTTCTTCATACCATCTGCATCATTTCCTGTCAATATAATATCATCTACATATACACATAGATAGATGACCTCGGAATTACTCTTTTTAATAAAGAGTGAAGGATCTGCCTTGCTTGGTTGAAAGCCTTTGTCCTGCAAGAATGAAACAAGCCTGAAATTCCAAGCTCCTGGAGCTTGCTTGAGACCATACAATGCTTTGTTAAGTTTACACACATAATCAGGATAAACTTGATTCTCAAAACCAGGCGGTTGTGCCATATATACCTCTTCTGTTATCCAACCATTCAAGAATGCATTCTTTACATCTAGTTGAAGTATCTTCCAATTCTTGGAAGAGGCAATACTAAGCAAAACCCTAATAGTAGGCATCTTTGCCACAGGAGAGAAAGTCTCCTCATAATCAATTCCCTGAGTTTGTGCAAAGCCTTTAGCCACAAGCCTTGCCTTATACCTGTTAATTGAACCATCAGAATTCTTCTTGAGTTTATAGACCCATCTTGAGCCTATTACCTTCATGGATGAAGTCTTGGGCACCAAATCCCAAGTGTTGTTTTCCTCAAGTGCTTCAATCTCTTCCTTCATTGCATGCTTCCATTCTGTTTTTGCTTTGGCCTCTTCAAATGATGATGGCTCCTCTTGGTTTATGTCCTGTGCTATGTAGATAGAATGTTTAGTTACTAATGAGGTGTCAAACCCATACCTTTCTGGTTTTTTCTTTTCCCTCATAGATCTTCTTAGGCCATGATGTGATGATTCTACTTCATGTCCAAGTTCCTGCAATTTTGCTTTACCTTTAGACTTCCATGCTTTGATCTTTTCCATGTGAGATTCTTCATCATCCTCTGAGGTGTCTTGTTCTTCAATCTTTGATTATTCTCTACCAAGCTTTGGAAAATCTTCTTCAAGATCATATGGTAAATTGATCTTCCTGCATGAATCTTCATACCATGAATTGTTCTCATCAAAAACTACATCTCTGCTTACCAAGAATCCTTTGTTGGTAGGGTTTTATAACCTGTAGCCCTTTTGATTGTTGTCATATCCAATAAATACACACCTTTCTGCCTTTGGATCCATCTTGCCTCGAACCTGTGAAGGAACATGAGCAAAAGCAATACATCCAAAAATTTTACAATGATCTAAGCTTGGTCTTCTTCCATTCCAAGCCTCATATGGAGTCATCCCATCAAGGGATTTTGAAGGCAACCTGTTAATCAAGTAAGTGGCTGTAGATACAGCCTCAGCCCATAAGTAATTAGGTAAATGCTTTTCATTTAACATAGACCTTGCAGCTTCAACAATCGTCCTATTCCTCCTTTCTGCCACTCCATTTTGCTCAGGAGTGTACCTTGTAGTTACCTCTCTTTTGATTCCTCTTTCTTGAAGAAAAGAATCAAACTCATGGGAGAAATATTCTCCCCCTCCATCTGACCTTAGCCTTTTTAGTGATTTACCTGTTTGATTCTCCACAAGAGCCAAATATCTTTTGAAACATGAAAAAACTTCATCTTTGTGTTTCATAAAGAATAGGATAGTCCATCTGCTGCAATCATCAATAAAGGAAACATAATACCTTGATCCAGATATTGAAGCTTCCTTGCTAGGTCCCCATACATCTGTATGAACCAACTCTAAGAGATCTCCATGCATATAACCTTTCTTCATGAATGGTAACCTGTGAGACTTTCCAAATTGACATGCACTACACTTATAAATCATATGTTGTTTTGACAAATTAGGAAGTCCAAGTACACTTTGGTCCCTGCAGATTTGCTTTAATGACCTTTCACCAATATGTGCTAACCTTTTGTGCCATACTTCCAATTCTGTGAGTGTCTGACTACCATAATTAAAGAGAACAATGTTTCTAGTGTCCTGTAATTCAAATGTGAACAATCTACCTGTCTTTTCACCTTTTGCAATTCTTCTGAATCCTTGACTTGGATCTTCAACAAATGCTCCTGCTTTTGTGAACCTGACTTGCAACCCTTTCTCTACTATCTGCCCAACACTTATCAAATTCTTTGTAATGGTAGGGACATAGAGTACCTTACTGAGTAGGTTGATGTTTCCATCAGGTGCTTTGACATTGCCTATTTTCTCCACAGGATGTTTTGTATCATCTCCTGTTTGTACCTCATGCTTATTCCTTGGATCTTCTAAATCTGATAGGAGTGCCACATTTCCTGCCACATGATTTGAACAACCTGAATCTATGTAGAAAACATGCTCATCAGATTTACCTTGTGGCATAGCCATGTTCATGATCAATAATGAATCCTCTTTGTTTGAGTCTTCTGTGTAGTTATTGTAGTCTCTCCTTCCTTTGTAGCCTCCTTGATAGTTTGAATGATTGTAGTTGTTGTAGTTGCCATGGTAGTTGTTGAACCTTCCTCTTGAGTAGCCATAACTTCCTCTATTGTATCCTCTGCCTCTTTGATTCCTGGAATTCCTAAAGCAATTTTCAGTTGTATGATTAGTTAATCCAAAAATAGAACATGAGTTGGAGTCTTGGGATCTCCCCCTGCCTTGTCTACCTCCTCTTCCTCTACCTCTGCCATGTCTTCCTCTACCTGCATAGTTAGCTTGATATGTACCTGCTTCATCATCCACTTTCTTTGCCTTTCCTTTGTTATCTTTATACTTGCTTTTATCCGTGTATAAAGGTGAAGATTGATTACCTTTAGAGCTTTCTCCATTTTTTATAAGCTTTGCCTCTTGAGTAAGTAGTTGTCCAATGAGTGTGTTGAAATCAGGTACATGCATGTCCATGTACAAATCCATAGCTGTGGTGAATGCTTCCCACTTATCATCTGCCTTCAAGCCATTGATGACCTGCCTTACAATTTGCTCTTCATCTATTACCTCTCCAATGCTTCCCAACTGATCCGCTATGTCCTTGAGCTTTGTGACAAAATCAGTCACATTTTGTTTGGGAGCCTTCTTGAGAGTTGTGAACTCCAGCCATAGTTGATGCTTCCTAGCTTTGGTACTTGAAGAAAAGAAAGCTTCAAGTGCATCCCACACTTCCTGAGATGTCTTACAACTTCTAATGTGAGGCAACAAAAAATCTGAGATAGAGTTGAGGAGATAAGACCTTGCAAGTGCATCCTTGGAGCACCATGTGCTCAATCTTTCTTGCTCTTCTTGTGTTGGTTGGCTTTTGTTCCTGAAACTTGGCATAACTTCATCTCCAGCCACATAACCATATAAACTTCTACCTTGGAGATAAGCTTCCATTCTTAATGACCAAGCTGAGTAATTACCTCTATCCAATTTGTCAATTGATGAAGGAAATCCATCTGCCACGTTGTCCAACCTTGCTCTGATACCACTGTGAAGAGATGGATAGGTATGTGCTTCAAGATGAAGAGGTGTTGCAAAATCCTTGATCTACACCAGCCAAATGAACTCCAGGAGTATATGGTGGGCCCTTTTAGCTTGCCAATGGATGTATTAGACACCCTATGTACCTTGGAAGATCACTCTCAAAAAGATAGATCAAAACAGATAAGTTGGAGTTAGCTCAGAGGTGAAAACTTACTATTCTTGGTTCATACACCTGTCCAGTGTTTTACATAATTCTCTGAGCACAGCAGCAATTAGCTTAATTCCTCTTGGGAAAGTCTATTTAGCTTAAAGAGCTAACTTTCAAGAGTAATCGCATCAAAAATAACAAAGCACACACTGAGAATGAGTTTTAACAAGTGATGACATCATCCCGATTTTCACGGGCTGCTATAGAAATAGACCAGTGAGCAGACAAATCAACATAACTCAAAATGTAGAAATCCAATGATTATGAAAATTTGTATGGTTATACTAGACAATAAGCTGAATCCAACAAGCTTTAAATCACTGAGCTTGGATAAGTAACGACTGAGCAATGGCTCTGACAAGATGAGTGAAAAAGTCGGGTACCTGACAGAGAGGTGAAGATGAACAGACCTTGTTGACTTCAAATGAACATAACTGAAGATTGCAACATCCAAATGACATGAAAATTTATGAGCATATAGTAGACTTATAGAGCTAACTTTACCAAGTTAAATCACTGAAAATGATGCACCAAGCTCAGAGAAAACATCTCTGCAAGCTGACTGAGAAAACTGAGAGTAATGGTAGTGAGTAGTACACTTCACAAGAACATGGAAAGATGAAACCAAATAATCATGAAAATGAAAGTATATTTCTTGTACAATACAATGACTTACTGATACATATGTGTGCCTTGTAATCACACCTTGATATGGCATAAAGCTCAGCTCTTGGAGGTCTTCACATAGGTCTCTCTAACCACGACTAAAACTGCCATCTATTTATAGTTGAGTTTGGGAGGCTAACTTCCCTCAATCACTCTCCAATCAATCAATGATTGATTTGATTCTCTACCTACCACAAATCACGAATTCGTGGCTCCTCTTTCCATTCTTGATCAAGTGGACTCAACCACTTAAGATTCTCTTACTTTTACATTAAGTAAACTCTTCAAAAGTTACAAGAGGTAGTTCACAAGTGAACTTTACATAGTCTTCTTTTTAAAGCTTCTTCTAAGAATTTGTGAGACTCAAGCCAATACTTAGGCTTGTCATAGACTTGCTCCAACAAAACTTGATTCTAGCTTTTCCTTGTTCTTCTCTCTTTTGGAACCACGGATTGAGGATGTCCAAGCTCCGTGATGGCTAGTGTTCACCTTAGCTTGTGATGGAGGAAATACCAACTCACCTCTCCATGTATAAGCATGTCTTGCAAGGTCCGACACTACAAACACTTGTTCTGATGTGTTGTTTAGGTATACTACCTTTCTGGGCATATCAGAGTCCTTGAACTCATAAATGGTGATTGAACGTACTTCACTGGGCTGTTCCATTTTATACCTCAAAAATGATTCATCAGTGCCCCTTTTCAAGAATAACTCAATGCTTTTGTTATCCTGAGGAATCCATTTTGGATTCAACATTCTTGTGAATACCGATTTCCCTTGAGGTTTCCTAGGTTCATCTCCTAAAGGTTCTTGCCCTTGGGCTCCTGCTTCCATCTCGAGAATGACTACCCCAAACTCATTAGTGTGGTTAGGCTGATTAGTTATGATGTACATTGTTCATTTCTTGTCTACGTAGGAATCTCTCTCAAACTTAACCACCAGATGTTCCAATCCCATGGGTTCGTGAGGGTTCTGCAATTGAAGCCTTGATCTTCTCCAACCATCCTCGTAGATGTGAGCACCTAAGTGGTTGGGTTGGACATCTTCTAATTGGGTCTTGTAGGGTCCTTTGGGTCTTTCTAAATAAGCTATGTTTAACCCTCCTTCCAGTCTCTCCATGTTATAAGCCATTTCAAACTCACTACTCTCTGAGCTCAATTCATATGGATAGCTATTCAGTTGTTGTACCCAAGAGTGTGTTGTGGTCTTCACACATGCTTTCGATGATCTAAGGCTTCGTCGATCTACCTTACCTATGTGCTTTCCTAATCTAAGGTTCATTAATTTATCTCTCTCAATCACTCAATAGAGGTTCTGGCTGTCTCTACTTCTTTTTTCTCAGTTACTTGTTTAGTTTTTAATTCTTTTAAACTCTAGCCTTTTCTCAATGTATACGCAAGGAATCCCCTTTTTGTTGTATGTCTAAGTTCATGTACCATGGAAATTAGGTTCTTACCTTTAGGTTTTCTATACCACGATCTCTTAGCTTACAATTGGACTTGAGAAAATTAGTGCTCTTGTACTTGAATAGTTCCTATAGATGTCCTAATTCAATCAACAATGCTACACACACTTAGCCTAAGCTAGCAATTGATTGAGGGGGTTGAGAGTTTTTCCAACTTCAATTCAGCTTTCTTGAATCCTCTAGTTGCCAAGAAAATGTGCTTCCCAAGCCTAGCTGAGCTTTGCCTTTTGCCTTGCTTTGGATGCCCTTGGATGGCTCTTAATAGTCCTACAAAAATCCAAAGTTTAGAGCAATCTTTAATTCAATGGGCAGTTTGATGTATACACTTTTAAGTGTCCTTTTTTTGCTTGTGAAATCCTCAGGTACCCCCCTTGGTTTCCTAATCCTTCAGTAGGGTCAACTTCAATTTATGCTATTTAAAATTCAACATGATTTTCCTAAGAAAAATAGTTGAGTCCGTGTAGAATTTGAAAGGAGCTTTCCAACGAGCTCTAGAGCTCAAAAAACCGGTTTTGTATGAGAAAGTTATGAATGTTTAGGCTCTTGGGGGTTCAAAAAGGCAATCAAGATTTGTTCAATTTAAGCTAAGGACCCTAAAAAATGTACCAATTACTCACAAATGGCTCGAAATTGGCCTTGAAATTTTCCAAAATTTCAAACCTTATGTAGCTCATGCATAAGAACCACCTCCATTACTTGTCAATCAAAGGAGACGTGAGGACTGGTATGAAGACCATGAGCGACTGAAGGCACAAGTGTGTGAGTGAAAGCACACAAGCATGCATACACATACACACGTGCACAAGGTAAGAGCAAAGAGAGCAACAATGCAAGGAGTTGGAGTACAAAAGAGTTCTCTTACAAAATCTCAAGTCTACAAAAAGCTAGTGTCTGACCTAGTTAAAAAATTAGGTTCTAGGGCTTATTTGAGGGATCAAATGGAGTCTAAAAGTTATGAAAATTGGTGGGATGATACTTATAATACTCCTCAAGCTTGAGAACTCCTCGGATTGAACAAAATGGAGTTACAAGAATGTGAAATGATATTTACAATTGTTTTAGTGATCAAAATCACTGTTTTTGTAGGGGTTTCTTTTGAAAATTTGACATACACTTCTTGGAGCTCCCTACTTGCTCCTTCTTCTTATGTGTCCACTTCTTTGATGCACTTTTATGCTTGTCCTTGACCTTGAGCTTCAACACTCCCACCCTCTCGAGTCTGTCATCCCTGGCAAACCCTTATCGTAGTGGTTGTTCCAGGTAGCACTTTTGAGAGGTAGTGTCCCTTCTATATGAACAAGAGCCTTCTAGCTTCCAAATGTGGCAGAGTTGGTTGTCCGATTCTTCATTTGTCACTGGGAGCCTTTGCAAGTTGTAGTCCCTTGGCATGTGCTTCTTCCTTGGATTCCAGCATGAAAGTGTCATTGTGAGCTTCCATTGATGTCCTCTAGATCTTCCAAAGATGATGTTCATAGTAGTCATGCCAAGTACTCGTAGCCCATAATGAATGATGGGTAAGTGTGTTCGTGCATGGGTTGAAGAAAGTATGTGCCTTGTGCATGGCCTTGTAATGTGGCCCTATGCATGCGTACTCGGAAAATGCATTGGAAGAAGTGTGGTGCGAAAAGTGGAGGTCTTGAGCTAATTGAGATTCTTCGAATGCCTGGTCTTGTCCCCTCTCTTCAAAGCAACATTTGCTAAATACTGAGAATTGAATTTCTTTATATTCCTTGAAAAACAACATTGGTTAACTACACCAAGCTTACTTTCACATATTCTCTTTAGCTCACCATAAGCAAGAGTCTTCTCACCCAATATACATACAAGGATTTGTAGGGTACCAAAACTACCCCTTGCAGATATCTTCTTGGATGCTCTCGTACCTATAGTAGTTAAGCATCACTCAAGTTGTGGATCTTGAAGCTCTTTCCTTCTACCATGGTAAGGGGGAACAATAGTTGTGGATGCCATGTTTGATGGAGAGTGTTAATCTCCAAAAGAACAACCTACTCTTGAATTTAGAACACCTCTATATCAAGAGTAAGTCAAAACCTTCTCTAAATTAGAGGTCCAATCTCCAAATTATCAAAATTAAGAAAATCTGTGAAGAAGATGAAATACAGAAAAGTCTGCTGCAGAATTTCTTCACATTGGCTTATCAAACATGTAAAGTTTTTTATGAAACTTTGTACGAATCATCTCCTAGGGATTGCGCATCACCTCCAAGTTAAATTATTTCAAAAGCTATAGTATAACTTGAGAAATCAACTTCACAAGTTACCTATGTCAGAAACTGTTACTCAGAACAGTCGATTCTACACCCCTAACTTCTTAACTTTGGTTCTCACAATGTCTAACCCGTTTTGCCAAATGCTTTTAGCCACGAGTAGATCACCTTCCAACTTAAAGATTAAGTGCTTGCTTGCACAAAACTTTAAACTATGGAGTGAGCACTGATCAAAAGATTAAACACGAAATTTGCGCCTGTTTCAGAGAACTGTAGACACTCAACACATATGAATGTTCCTACTCACAATTCTCCTAGCCTGTTTACAATTA
The DNA here is from genome assembly GCA_020310875.1 of Ceratopteris richardii. Lineage (NCBI taxonomy): Eukaryota > Viridiplantae > Streptophyta > Polypodiopsida > Polypodiales > Pteridaceae > Ceratopteris > Ceratopteris richardii. The sequence continues at coordinate 49,785,595 of CM035413.1, read as the reverse complement.
GACTCTGAAATTCAGGTCACAGGCTCATTAACTAACAACTTAGATATCCTCAAAAGGATTTCACAAATGATCAAACATAGACGGAATAGACGCAGAAACATCGGGCGCAACATTTCCTTCATTTCAGGAGAAGACTACAACTGAAAATTGAGAGAGACTTCAACTTCTTTCTCAACTGTCTATTGACATTTACAATCACTAATTTCTCTATTCCTATGCTCATACATGGTCTCTCTTTGTCTTCTCTCTTCTGCTCTCTATTTGCCCGTCATTTTTCAAAAGTATTTATAGACATCTATGTACAAACTTTCATCAAAACATAAGTATATGTAACCTATGTTATAACTAATGTACATATGTGTACATGTCCTTCACTCTTGTGAATGTATCCATTTTCTTTATTCCAAATCTTCAATTGGTGATTGATATGCACCAACAGCTCCCCCTCAATCATCAATTGAGATTTCTCCTTTCTTCTTTATACCTGCCATGTCCTTAAACTTCTGTAGCTTTGGTCCATCCAAGCTCTTTGTAAGCATATCAGCTATCTGATCCTTTGTTGAAGTATGTATGACTTCAATCTCCTTATCCATCACTTTCTCTCTTAGAAAGTGATACTGAATCTCAATGTGTTTGGTCCTGGCATGAAAAACAGGATTAGCAGCTAAATACAATGAACTCATGTTATCTCCATATATGATTGGTACCCCATGCATAATATCAAGACTCTTCATCAATGTCTTGACCCAAATTACTTCTTTTGCAGCTTCAACCATGCCTTTATACTCTGCTTCTGTAGAAGATAAAGCAACTGTATGTTGCTTCTTGGAACACCATGAGATAAGTTTATCTCCCACATAACACATGTATCCAAAAGTAGATCTTCTATCATCTGGATTACCTGCCCAATCTGCATCACTATAGATTTTGATATTTGTATCTGAGGTAAACCCATAATACAAACCTTCATTGAGTGTACCCTTAATGTACCTCAACACCCTTTGTCCTGCAATCCAATGTTCTTTCCTTGGGCAATGCATAAATTGAGACAAAACTCCTACTGCATATGATAAATCAGGTCTAGTTAGAGTAGCATAGATAAGGCTACCAACCAAACTCTGATATTGTCTCATGTCCTTGAATTCTTCACCTCCATACTTACTCAATTTGTGATTCACCTCCAATGGTGTAGGTGCTACCCTGCAATCATCCATTTTAAACTTGATTAACAAGTTCTTCAAATACCTTGCTTGGGTCACAAATACTCCATGTTGAGTATATGTTATCTCCATGCCCAAGAAATATGATAAGTCTCCCAAGTCACTTATCTTGAACTCCTTTTCCATTTGCCTCTTGAGCTTTTGTATTCCTTCTTCATCTGTACCTGTAAGAATTATGTCATCAACATATATGCACATATATATGAAACCATTTTCACTTGCCTTGACAAGCAAGCTACTATCTGCTTTAGACACCTGAAAACCAAGTTCTTTTAGGAACTTCACAAGTCTATAGTTCCATGCCCTTGGGGCCTGCTTCAAGCCATACAAAGCTCTCTTGAGCTTGCACACATGATCTGGATACCTTTTATCTTTGAACCCTTGAGGTTGCTCCATGAATACATCATCTGAAATGTAACCATTCAAAAAAGCATTCTTCACATCAAGTTGACATAGCTTCCAACCTTTACATGCAGCAATAGCAATAAGTGTCCTTATGGTTGTCATTTTTGCCACAGGACTATAGGTCTCATCATAATCAATACCATATGTCTGAGCAAAGCCTTTCACAACTAGTCTAGCCTTGTATCTAGACACACTTCCATCTGCAAACCTTTTTGTCTTGTAGACCCACTTGCATCCAATAATCTTCTGACTATTTGGTTTAGGAACCAAATCCCAAGTTTGATTCTCCAATAGTGCATCATATTCTTCCTGCATAGCACTCTCCCATTTTTCCTTACCTTTTGCCTCTTCATATGTAGAAGGGTCTTCATCTGTATTCACCATATAAGCATAATCTTTTGTGGCTAGAAATGAAGTATCATAACTATACCTTGTAGGTTGCCACCTATTTCTTGTTGACCTTCTGAGTTCTCCACTCCTTGAGGTTTCTGGCTCTTCACATTCAGGATCAAATCTTGGTGTCTCTTCCACCTCAACCTGCACTTCATAATTCTCTTGCTCATCAAATATTTGAACTTTTGATTTACCTTTTCTTTGACTCACTTCTTCTTCATCACCTGTATTGATATTGATTGTACCTGCATACCAAGTGTTTTGTTCATCAAATGTAACATCCTTAGAAACCATAAATTGTTTTGTTGATGGACTCCACAATCTATAGCCCATCTGCTTGTCATCATAGCCAATGAAAACATACTTTTCAGCTTTGGGTTCCAATTTGTGTCTTAATTGTGATGGCACATATGCATATGCCACACACCCAAAAACTCTGCAATGATCTAAGGTAGGTCTCTTACCCCACCAAGCCTCATATGGTGTCATACCCTGCAAGGCTTTACATGGTAGCCTATTGACCAAGTAAGTGGCTGTATTTACAGCCTCAGCCCACAAATAATTAGGGCAATTTTTCTCCTTCATCATGGATCTTGCAAACTCAACAAGAGTTCTATTTCTCCTTTCTGCAACACCATTTTGTTGAGGAGAGTACCTGCAAGTAATTTCCCTTTTTATACCTGCATTCCATAAGTAATCACTGAACTCATTTGAGAAATACTCTCCCCCTCCATCTGACCTTAGTCTTTTCAACTTATGACCTGTAATTCTTTCTGCATATGCATGATAGTGTTTAAATGTATTAAACACTTCTGACTTATCTTTGATCACATAGATAGTGATCCACCTAGTAGCATCATCAACATAAATCACATAATACCTTGATCCATTTATACTGAAATCTTTTGATGGTCCCCACACATCTGTGTGTACCAACTCAAGCTTCTCTGAGTGCATAAAACCATGCTTGGAATAGAAATGTTTATGAGCCTTACCTAATTGACATGCCTCACATTTGTATGTCATATGTTGACCTGCAACATTAGGCAATCCAAGCACTGAACCATTGTTAACCATATCTTTAATACCTCTTTCATTGAAATGTCCAAGCCTCTTGTGCCAAAGATCTAACTCAGAGATCTTATGTCCTCCATATGTTAACATTGCATGACCAATGTTACCCTGAATCTTCAATGTAAATAGTCTTCCTTCTTTTTTCCCTGAAACAATCTGTTTATACCCTTGGCTAGGGTCTTCCACATATACTCCATCATTAGTGAACCTTACTTCATATCCCTTTTCAACAATTTGACCTACACTTATCAAATTCTTAGGGATTGTAGGAACATACAAGACCTTACTCAATAAGGTGCTTCCATCCTTGGCCTTCACTGATCCTATTGACTTCACATTGTGCTTTGTGTTGTCACCTGTTTGGACAACATGATTAAAAACTTTACTTTCCAAATCAGTCATCAAAGATATGTTACCACTCAGGTGATTGCTACACCCTGAGTCAATGTAGAAGACTCTTTGATCTTCACTCTGCCTTTCACAAGTTGCATTCATTATCAATGTTGAATCTTCCTTTTGATCTGAAGCATAATTGTAGTAGGTGTTGTTGTATTGTTGACTTTGGAATCCTCTACCTGCATTTCTTCCAAAGTAATTTCTTCCACCTCTACCTCTGTAATTACCTCTTTGATTTCTGCCACCTCTTCCTCTTGCATTATAATTTTGATTATATCCACCATTATTCTGATTATTATGCCAACAATCATTAGCTAAATGATTTGTCTTACCACAAATCCAGCAAGCTTTGCCTCCATCTTTGTTATTCCTGCCTCTTCCTCTACCTTTGCCACCTCCTCTTCCTCTTAGGAAGTTGGCTTGAGTAGTTGTTCCTTCATCTTCACCTGCTTGTTGTTTTCCTTTGCTATTCTTCTTCTTATCCTTTGAGTACATTGCATGACCTGTACTCTTGTCACCATCTCCTTTAACATCCTGCTCAAATGTTAGCATATGACCTAACAATTGATTTAAATCAGGAGTGCAATGGTCAAGTGATAGTTCTGTAGACAAAATAAATGGCTTCCATTTGTCATCACCTCTCAACCCTGTAAGGATTTGCCTTACCAATTTATCTTCCTCAATGTCTTCATCAACAGCTCCTAAAGCATCTGCAATATCTTTCATCCTTGTCACATAATCTGAGATGGACTGAGAGGCCTTCTTCTTGAAGGTAGTAAACTCTGCCCATAAGGATGCCTTCCTTGACTTTGTAGTGTTCTGAAAATGCTCCTCCAAAGCATTCCATATATCAGTTGCACTTTCAAGACCTCTAATGTGAGGTAACAAGTAATCATTGACTCCCATATAGATAATGCTCCTAGCTTGAGCATCTTTCTTCATCCAATTTTTCAGATCTGCTAACTCTTCCCTAGTTGGAACACTAGGATCTCTAAACTCTGGCTTCTCTTCTTCTCCTGTGATGTAACCAATTAAATCTTTGCTCATAAGATGAGCTTCCATCCTCATTGACCATGCAGGATAGTTTTCCCTATCCAATTTCTCTATCTGTAGAGCATCTCCCATCTTGTTTCCACCTGTGTATTGAAAACTTCAAGCTTTACAAGCAATGTATGTACCTTTACTTCAAGTTAAACTCCTTTTGCCTTTCTTGATGTCGATTAGTCTTCTCCTTAGGCTTTTGACTCCAAGCTTTCACTTCTTAGCTCTTCAAATGTTGAACTTCTTGAATCTGCAGCAGTCGGGACCTTCCTTTCCTTGATTTGATGTCTCCTGCTCTGATACCACTGATGGAGAGTGTTAATCTCCAAAAGAACAACCTACTCTTGAATTTAGAACACCTCTATATCAAGAGTAAGTCAAAACCTTCTCTAAATTAGAGGTCCAATCTCCAAATTATCAAAATTAAGAAAATCTGTGAAGAAGATGAAATACAGAAAAGTCTGCTGCAGAATTTCTTCACATTGGCTTATCAAACATGTAAAGTTTTTTATGAAACTTTGTACGAATCATCTCCTAGGGATTGCGCATCACCTCCAAGTTAAATTATTTCAAAAGCTATAGTATAACTTGAGAAATCAACTTCACAAGTTACCTATGTCAGAAACTGTTACTCAGAACAGTCGATTCTACACCCCTAACTTCTTAACTTTGGTTCTCACAATGTCTAACCCGTTTTGCCAAATGCTTTTAGCCACGAGTAGATCACCTTCCAACTTAAAGATTAAGTGCTTGCTTGCACAAAACTTTAAACTATGGAGTGAGCACTGATCAAAAGATTAAACACGAAATTTGCGCCTGTTTCAGAGAACTGTAGACACTCAACACATATGAATGTTCCTACTCACAATTCTCCTAGCCTGTTTACAATTAGACTCTGAAATTCAGGTCACAGGCTCATTAACTAACAACTTAGATATCCTCAAAAGGATTTCACAAATGATCAAACATAGACGGAATAGACGCAGAAACATCGGGCGCAACATTTCCTTCATTTCAGGAGAAGACTACAACTGAAAATTGAGAGAGACTTCAACTTCTTTCTCAACTGTCTATTGACATTTACAATCACTAATTTCTCTATTCCTATGCTCATACATGGTCTCTCTTTGTCTTCTCTCTTCTGCTCTCTATTTGCCCGTCATTTTTCAAAAGTATTTATAGACATCTATGTACAAACTTTCATCAAAACATAAGTATATGTAACCTATGTTATAACTAATGTACATATGTGTACATGTCCTTCACTCTTGTGAATGTATCCATTTTCTTTATTCCAAATCTTCAATTGGTGATTGATATGCACCAACAATGTTCATGACAAGTTCTGGACATATAGATAAGGCAACAATAATATCTTCTGCTAGTTGAGACACACTTGTATCCAAACTTAGATTTTCCCAGTCAGCAATGATTCCACCTTCAACTAAGCATGACTCATTCATGTTCCATGAGCCAAGCCGGGGAACAAGCTCTCACTCTATCTCTTTTTTTTTGTTTTTTTAAGAATGTCACAAAACAAGAAGACAGATGTTAGTATCAATAAAAATAGTTGACATATATCAATGTGTTCTTGTGCATGGGACTCTCAACTGTGTCTATGCATGGCCGTGTAGTGTGGCCCTACATTAATGTGTACTCTGGAAATGCATGACTTGAATGGTGCAAAAGAGAGGGTTGTGCAAGGAGCAAATGGTTGTCGCTCCTTGAGGCTTCTAATGTTACTTGCAGATGTTGATGCATGCGATACTTAGAGGTGTCCATTGGACCTCGAGATGGCAACTGATTATTCCTTCTTATAGGGATCCATTTGAGAACCATGTTCAGCTGTGTAGAGATCACCTTGGTTTTCTTCACCTTCACATGGTTACTTAAATTCTGTATCCCACGTGATTGGTTCTTTGGTTTTATGGGGGCTACTAGTGTTTTTGGCTTCCATACCCATACCATTGTTGTTGGTCTTCTGACTCTTGTTGAAGAGGTGAGTTGGTATGCTTTTGGGCTTGGTGTTTGGTGCTAACCCTTGCCTCACCTAGGCCTCTTTGTTGAGACTTTTCTCATGTGGGAGGGCATAGCTTGTTGTGTATGTAAGAGCTTCTTGGGTACCCATATTTGTAATTGTCCTTATTGAGCTGTAGCTAAATTCTTAGGCACCCAAACTTGTTGGATACCTTGTGGTCCTAGTTTCTTTGTCCGTCTTCTAGCCTGGTGGCTTGCGTGGATAGGAATTGTGGGCGCAAGGATGATGGTTGTCCTCCTTTTTGTCCCCATATCTACTTCATGCCCGAAACTACTTTATTGTTGAATGGTGTCTTTCTATTTGATATAGTAGTTGTCTTGAACTGTTGTTATCTTGCACTATTTGCAATTGTCGTAGGAAGGGTCCTCCTAGGATCATCTCAAAGACATTATTTTTGCCAAAGTCACATACAGCAAAGGTGTGCTCAAACTCTACTGCACAAGTGGTTAGAGTTATCCCTTGTAGCAATCATAGAGGCCTTTCAATACGGCCATCAGCCATTTGAAGCTTCATTCTAGTTGGTCTTAATGCAGGTTTGCCCCATTGCTTCCACAAGGAGGTGGTTGTGATCGCAACACCTACACCTGAATCTATGATAGCTTTGGTTGTGTAACCTTGATAGGTGATTGGAAGATAAGTATTACCTTCTTCACCTTCACTCATGTCTCTTATTTTTTCTAGAGGTATCTCTAGGACTTTTTGCTTAGAGCCCTCTTCTGACACATTGGAATCAAGTTTTGGAACTTGGTTCACCACGTGTTTCCATAGCTGAGATTTTACTTTGAGTAGCTCTTCTAAAGTGTGATGACACTGAACCTTAGTGTTCTTCATGACATCAGTGTTCCTTGGAACCATTGAGTCTTCATTTCTTACTAGTATTGTGGGAGCTCTGATCTGAAGAGATTCAGATTCCCATGGGCCTGTGAACTATGGCAACTCTTGTAAGGAATTAGATTCAAAATCTAATCTTTCATCTTCTTGTTGCTCTTCTTGATCTCCATAGATAGACGGAATGTCTTGGGGAAATTGATCATGAAGGTCATCAATTTCAGGAATAGGAGGGCGATTATCCTTCTCCTTGGCCCATTTCTCTTCTTGTATTTCCCGCAAGAACTCTTGAGAGTACTGCTGAATTGAAAGAGGTGCTCCTTCATCTATGGAATCAAGAACATAAGCTTTCATTGGTGGTGAGATTTCTCTTTCAATAATTGGTTGAGCATGTGAAGGTAATAGAAGCCTGGGGCTTGTTTACCAACTACTCTAATCTTTCTAGTAAGCCCTGGAAATGCAAATCTGATTTGACAGAGTTTTTTTGATTGAACGATTGACTAATCTCCAGCATGGCTTGAGTTAGTTCTACCATTTTTATGCATATTTTTTTCCGTTCAATCTCTAAATTTGCTCTAGGATAATCTTGTCTAGGTTTGTAGCTATTGGCCCTTCTTGAAGTCGAGCCTAGTAGACCATGAACATCATGTCCAAGCCTTCTGGGTTGCATCTACAAGAACAGACCCTGGTTGTGGTTTATTCATAATGAGTGGTGGGGTGGGATGAGGTGGTGTGGATGGAGTTTCCACATGGGGGGGGGGGGGGGGGGGCTCTGAGATGCAATGTCCTCTATTTTGGCTTTTGCTTCTTTCAAGCTTCTTGTAGCTCAGTTAACTTCTTATTCCACTTGTGATTGGCTTTCTCTCTAGTATCCTTCTATGTTCTTGTTTTCTTCTTACTAGGCTCTCCTAATTAACTCCACTCTGATTGTTGAGCTAGTTTAGCCTATTGTCCTCCTTGTGCTCTATTAACTGCTTTGTCTATACCCCATTTTGAGAATGCACGTTCCCCCATCATTGGCCTCAAAGGCATCTGATCTTTTCTAACCGGATATTGTGCACGTTGGAATGTGTCACATTTCTTCACATAGGGATGTGCATCCATATGAAGAGTGGACCACCAAAGTCATGAGAATAGAATGGTCTTGATTACTCGATCAGGACCAAAGTTTCCAGCCGCAACACCAATGTGAGCAGTTTCTAAGACTTTCAAATAGTGTGATTCATGAACGCATAGTCTTAAGTAACCATCTTTGCCTCTTTGGTATAGGTTGTCTCCTACTAAGGCATAGTCTTGAGCCTCTTGCTCCATGCTTCATCTTCTTGCTAGACTAGCCTCTTTGGGTAATGTTCCTGATCTCATAAACTCTACCAATGGAGCACTCCAATCTGGAATTAATGACATGTGATAAAGAGTTGCATGCTCCATTGGGGGTTTTACCTGGCACACTGGACAATTCTTAATCCACTCATGTATTTCCTTGTCCATGCTAGGCCAATACACTCCTAAACGTTTTAGATTCTCCAATGTTCGTTGTTTAGAATAGTGATTTCCTAGCAATCCTTCATGGGCTTGTTGCAACCAGCTAGTATGTTCATCATCCTCAACACAACAAGCGAGTATACCCTCCGTATCTTGTTTGTACATGCTTCCTGCCAGTATGTGTTATTTTTGTGATTTTACAATTTCTTCTTGTGATGTTTTCACATTCTTATTTGCAGGTCTGAAGGTTAGGACTAGTACCAACTTATTTGCCCATTTAGAAGCAACTTCTAAATTGAACAGATAAGCATCAGGTAGTTCATTAGACACTCCTTGCGGTGACTCTCCTGAAGTGATGTGAGAAAGGTGATCTGCCCAAAGGTGGGTCCTCCCTTCTCTAACAACAACTTCAAAGTCATATTCCATTAGCAAGAGGAACCATCTCACTAGACGTCCTGTATTGAAGGTTTATTGACCAAATATAGAAAAGCATGATGATCAGTGAAAAACTTCAACTTGTTGGCCAATAGATAGTGCCTAAACTTCTTCACGGCATATACGATGCCTAAACCTTCTCTCTCTGTTGTTGTATAATTTCGCTCAGTTGTAGTGAGCTATCTGCTAGTGTATGCTATAGGCAAGTCTAGGTTTCCTTCACCTGTGGGTTGTGCTAGCACACATCCTATGGCGTGATTGGATGTGTCCACATGGAGATGGAATGGTTTATTCCAATTAGGAGTGGTCAGTATTGGTGTTGTGCACAAATGTCTTTTTAGCTCGTTGAAGGAGTTCTCGCATTCTTCGTTCCAGTCCAAATTTGTCAACAAACCATAAAGAGGTTTAGCTATGATGGCATACATGTGGATAAACCTGCGGTAATATCCACAATGGCCCATAAAAGCTTGTACCTCTTTAATGTTCCTTGGCCTTGGCAGCTCTGCTATGGCTCTAACTTTGTCCTCGTCTGTGGATATTCCATTCTTCGAAACAATATGACCTAAGATTTTACCTTGTCGTACCATGAATACACACTTCTCTGGGTTCAGACACACTCGATATTCTCTACACTTGTTGAAGATTTGTCTGAGCTCAGGGGTGTGGTATTTTCTTACTTGGGAATGAGCACATAAATCATCCACATATACTTCTAAGCTCTTTTGCAAGAACTCTTTGAAGACATGACACATGAGCCTTTGGAATGTTGTAGGTGCATTGGTGAGCCCAAATGGCATCACACAAAATGCAAAAATTCCCCACTCTGTGGCAAAAGCTGTTTTGTGTTGATCTTTTGGGGCAATGGCTACCTGGTTGTAACCAAAAAATCCATCAAGGAAGCTATAAACTTCTTTGCCTACAACACGCTCCAATAGATGTTCAATGATTGGAAGCGGATAACTATCTTAAATCGTAGTAGCATTAACTTTTTTAAGGTTAATGCACACTCGCAACTTCCAATTCTTCTTGGGCACCACTATCATCGAGGACAGCCATTCAATATGCTCTATCTCATAGATAAATCTAGCTTCAATCAACCTATCAATTTCCTCTTTTATCTTTGCATCATAAGTGTCATTATATGTGTAGGGATTTTGTTTGGTGGGCTTGGCATCAACAGTCATGGCAATCGTATGAGAGCATATTCTTGGATCTACCCCCTTTAAGTCTCTATAATGCCATGCAAACACATCCCTATATTCCCTTAATAGAGCTACGAGCTCCATTTCTTCTCTTGCACTTCAGTCATCTCCTATATACGTGCATCTCTCTTCGTTCTCTTCAATGGTCACTACAATCTTCTTGGTCCTTTCTTTGTTATCATATGCTTCTCCTATGATGGCCTCTCTCTTAGGCATTCATACCAAAATTTTTCAATCTTCCACTTCATATTTCTTGAAGTTTTCTGGTACCTCAAACAATGACTCCTCCTCTTCTTGTTTCACTACTTTCCTTTTCTTTTTCTTTTGACTACTCTCACTTCCATCCTTTGAATTTACCGTTTTAATGCTTGTGAGAGGTTCTTCTTCTTTCTGGTTAAACACTCCTACATCTTCTAAATAGTGCTTCTCTGAGTTAAAGCAACTATCCATCACAATGGACTCTAGATCATTGTCATTCTCTTCTTCTTCTATGACATCACTAGGGTCACATTCTTCTAGCAAGGGCTGACACATGAACACTGAAATATCATAACCCTCCTCATCACAATGAGGTGTCCACTGTTCTTCATTGATAGCAATGTCCATGGTGGCTAAGATTTCTGGCCAGCCATGAGGCTCAAATTCCTCATCTAGAAAGATCATTGGTGTATAGGTTGGGTGTTTAATTGGTCTATCTCC
>CM035413.1:49726882-49769382 GCA_020310875.1 Ceratopteris richardii | reverse complement strand
TTCTAGAAAAAACATCCATCGAGCATGCATAGCGCTTGCAATCTCCACCTCATCCACCAAATGTACAAGTAAGTGGACTTGAATGTTAAGAATACTTGCATAGAAATGCTCTTCCAATAGACATACTGTCTCGATGGAATTTTCTTTTGCATGTAGAAATGTTTCTGGATGATTTCCTTGCTCGATTGCTGTGTCATTTCCTCAAATGTGCACATAGAGTTACCTCACTAATTCTCCTAGATTATTTATGCATTTGCATGCTACATCCATCAAACATACACGTGTTGCAATTGGTAAGATAAACTAGATGGCATGATAACAAAAGTTTAGTTTAATCACATCGTAATGAGTCACTCTCATTATAGAAAAACAAAAGGTCATCATACTTGCAATAATTTATGCCAATAATGGCTCTTTAGTCTAGATATATCGCCATCCGTAGTTAAACACCCCTTTAGAGATCGCATAGTTCCTGTTTGCATTTGAAACTTCACAATAGCTTCTTTCACTATAGTCAACTCTTGTTTGCTTAAGACCCATGGTGCTATTGGTTTGTTTTCATTTTCATCGATCCAAAGACGTGGCATATGGTTAACTCTCTCCAAAACCTATGACATCCAATGATATCACGCTTTCCCGTTATATGATCACATATTGCCTGACTCATGTTTTTAAATATATGCATTGGATCTAGAGGATGATTGATGAGTAGTTTATGCCAATATGGAAAACTATAAAAGAAGCTTAATGTTTTCATGCTGAGAGTCTTTTTCTTTGACTTTGAGATGGATGTCTGCATCTGATCCCTCGTTTCCCAATGCTCAAACCAATATTTTTCCTTCCACACATATGGCTTTTCATGCAACGCATTGCGATGCTTTGAACATCCCTTATCAAAATACTTTCGGTGACCTTTGTATACAACCTTTTTGAGGTCTCTAGAGTGTCTACTATTGAAACTCATGCCACATGGTGGACATGCATAGTAACCACTTATTGGCAAGCCAGCAACCTCACCATACCTTGGGTAGTCATGCATCATCCACATTAAAATTTCCCTTAACTTGAAATATTTATGTCTTCTTGATCTCGAATTGTCCACCACATTTATGCCATTCCATTACATTTGCAACTCTTGTAGTAGAGGTGCCATATATACCTGTAAATTGCAGAGTTTCCTTTTTTGAGGGATAATAAGAGATAGGAGCAAGTGTCCTTCCTTTATGCACAACCATGGCGATATGTTATAGTCCACCAAAACCACCAGCAATGTCAACCACTATTGACTTCAATCCATATTGATTGACACCATCAATTGCTAGGCCAAATCTTAGATGTATTGGCTCTTTAGCAAACTCTGACTATTCTTCTTCTATGTGCTTCCAAGCTTTGAAATCTACAAGCACTCTTATTATACCATCCTTTGAACACCCCTTCTTATGCCAAGACATCATGGCTACAATAGATTTGCAATGAAACATGTGACGTATCCTTGGAATGATAGGAAAATGCCTCACTACCTTACATGGGACTTGTGTTCCTTGAAGATCTTGTTTGTAGCAACCCAATCCACATTTAGGACATGTATGAAGTTCTTTGAATTGACCTTCATACAGTACAATCGTTTGCACATGGATGGATGCATCTAGAGTCCATTCCAACTTAAGAAAATAATTTCTTGGTGTCTGCTCGAGAATCATGCATACAATTTCCATCTGGCAATAATTTTTGCATCAATTGAAGCACTGCAGAGACACTTGCATCACAACATCCAAAATTTTCTTGCAAGCTCAATATGGATAGCAATGCTCTCAACTTTGACACTTTTGCACCTTCATACAATGGTTCTTTGCATGAATTTCTTATGAACCAATCTTTTGGATCCTCAACATGTGCTCTAAACATGTGGCCTTGGTCTCTGTTTGTCAGCATTGTATTTCTTACCAGTGTCTCTATCATTAATGGAGAGTGTTAATCTCCAAAAGAACAAGTTGTACTTGAATTTAGAACTCCTCTATATCAAGAACAACTTCTGACTCCACTTAATTTAGAAAACAATCACCAAATTATCAGAATTTTGGCTAACTGTTGAAAACTGAAATTTCCTGAAAATGTGCTGCAGATTAATCACTCATTGACTAATCAATTCTGTAAAGTTTTTAATAAAACTTTGCACAATGCTTTGCCTTAAGATTGCGCAACTATTCCAAGTTAAACTTCTCAAAATGATTGAGTATACTGTGAGAAATGTGTGAAACACTTTACCTATGTCTGAAACAGCTTCTTTGCAATGGCGACTTTGACACCTGTAATTTCTTAACACTGGTTCTCCCAAAGTAAATCCCGTTTGATCAAGATCTTTTAGCCATAGATGGCTTACCTTTCAACTTAAATTTTGAGCCCTCACTTGTGTAAAATTTTACACTGTGCACTGAGCAATGTTCATTTCTCTGAACATGAAATCTGCACCAGTTTTGTCGACTCTCAGAACATCATCACATATGAATGTTCCTATGAAAAATTCTCTTAACCTGATGACAATTAGACTCTCAAATTCTAGCCATAGATTGATTAACTATGGACTTAGATACGTGCAAAAGGATTTCTCAAAAGGTTAAACACAGAAGGAGAATGGGAGAGAAGATCGACATGCCATTTTTGAACTTTTCACTTATCTATTTTCTTCATACATCTGATGGATGATTTTTACAATGTACATCAACTAACTCATCTCAACTCTCTTCTCTCTCACTTCTATCACTACAAGCATATATTTATATACATATACAAGTCCTAACTCGTAACTACTTCAAGTATATTGAGGTATCTTAAAGAACTAATGTACATTTGATTAAAGAACTTTACTATCTGATTCTTTCCTTCAATTCATGACATTGATCTTCAATCTTCTCTTCATGTCTTTACTTCTACCCTTTGTATAACCACAATTTGTTGATTGTCTTGCTCCAACAGCTCCCCCTCAATCATTAATTGTGATTATCTGCAACCTTTTTATTCCTGCCATGTCTTTGAACTTCTGTAACTTTGGTCCATCTAAACTTTTTGTCATCATATCTGCAAGTTGATCTTTTGTAGGAGTATGTATGACTTCAATCTCCTTATCAATGACCTTCTCTCTCAGAAAATGATATTGTATTTCAATATGCTTAGTTCTAGCATGAAACACAGGATTAGCTGCCAAGTATAAAGAACTCATATTGTCTCCACAAATGATAGGAGTACTTTGAATCACATCAAAACTCTTCATAAGTGTCTTTAGCCATATTACCTCCTTTGCAGCTTCCACCATACCTTTGTATTCTGCTTCTGTAGATGATAAAGCAACTGTATGTTGCTTCTTAGAACACCATGAAATCAATTTGTCTCCTACATAGCACAAATATCCATGTGTTGATCTTCTATCATCCAAATTACCTGCCCAATCTGCATCACTATATATCTTCACTCTTGTATCAGAAGTAAATCCATAGTACAACCCTTCTCTGAGTGTACCCTTGATGTACCTAAGTACTCTTTGTCCTGCAATCCAATGTTCCTTTCTAGGACAATGCATAAATTGTGAAAGCACACCAACTGCATATGACAAATCAGGCCTTGTTAATGTAGCATAAATCAAGCTACCAACCAAACTTTGATAGAGCTTCATGTCTCTGAATTCTTCTCCTCCAAATCTAGACAATTTATGGTTCACTTCCAAAGGTGTAGGTGCAACCCTGCAATCTTCCATTTTAAATTTGGTTAGCAAATTTTTAAGATACCTTTCTTGGGTCACATATACTCCATGTTGAGTATAAGAAATCTCCATTCCCAAGAAGAATGATAAGTTCCCCAAATCACTGATTTTGAACTCTTTCTCCATCTGCTTCTTGATCATTTGTATTCCTTTATCATCTGTTCCTGTAAGTATTATGTCATCAACATAAATACAAACATAAATGAATCCATCTTCACTTGCCTTAACTAGCAAGCTACTATCTGCCTTTGATGCTTGAAATCCAAGTTCTTTCAAGAACTTTAGAAGCCTATAATTCCATGCCCTTGGGGCCTGCTTTAATCCATACAAAGCTCTCTTGAGCTTACACACATAATTTGGATTCACTTGATCTTTGAACCCATCTGGTTGCTCCATGTAAACTTCATCTGAAATATAACCATTCAAAAAAGCATTTTTAACATCTAATTGAGATAGCTTCCAACCTTTGCAAGCAACAATTGCTATGAGAGTTCTGATAGTTGTCATCTTTGCCACAGGACTATAAGTCTCATCATAGTCCACTCCATATGTCTGTGCATACCCTTTCACAACAAGTCTGGCTTTGTACCTAGACACACTTCCATCTGCAAATCTTTTTGTTTTGTAAACCCACTTACATCCAATAATTTTTTGACTATTAGGTTTAGGAACCAGATCCCAAGTCTGATTCTCTATCAATGCATCATACTCCTCTTGCATGGCTTCTTCCCAATTTCTCTTGCCTTTGGCTTCATCATATGTAGATGGATCTTCATCTGCTTTTACCAAATAAGCATAATCTTTAGTAGTCAAGAATGAGGTGTCATAGCTATACCTTGTAGGTTGCCATTTGTGCCTAGATGACCTCCTAACTTCTGCACTTTTTGAAGTCTCTGGTTCATCACATTCTGGATCAAATCTTGGCCTCTCTTCAACTTCAACCTGTACTTCATTATTCTCACTTTCATCAAGTAATTGAATCTTTGCTTTACCTTTCCTTTGATCCACTACTTCTTCAACATTTGTATGTATGTTATATTTACCTGCATACCAAGTACCTTGCTCATCAAATGTAACATCCTTGGATACAAGGAATTGCTTTGTGGATGGACTCCACAACCTGTATCCCATTTGCTTATCATCATAACCAATGAACACATACTTTTCTGCCTTAGGCTCCAACTTATGCCTCAATTGAGATGGCACATATGCATATGCCAAGCATCCAAATATTCTGCAATGATCCAAGGTAGGTCTTTTACCCCACCAAGCTTCATATGGTGTCATACCTTGCAAAGCTTTACAAGGCAATCTATTGACCAAATAAGTAGCTGTATTTACAGCCTCTACCCACAAATAATTTGGACAATTCTTCTCTTTCATCATGGACCTTGCAAACTCAACAAGAGTCCTATTTCTCCTTTCTGCTACACCATTTTGTTGAGGAGAGTACCTACAAGTAACTTCTCTCTTTATACCTGCATTCCACAAGTAATCATTGAGTTCATTTGAAAAATACTCTCCCCCTCCATCTGACCTTAGTCTCTTCAATTTTTGACCTGTAACCCTTTCTACATATGCATGATAGTGTTTAAATGTATTAAACACTTCTGATTTTTCTTTAATCACATAAATTGTGATCCATCTAGTAGCATCATCAACATATATGACATAATATCTTGAACCATTTATACTAAAGTCCTTTGAAGGACCCCACACATCTGTATGCACCAACTCAAGTCTTTCTGAATACATAAACCCATGCTTGGAATAGGATTGCTTATGAGCCTTACCTAATTGACATGCCTCACATCTGTATGTCATGTGTTGACCTGCAATGTTAGGCAACCCAAGCACTGAATCATTATTAATCATGTCTTTGATACCTCTTTCATTGAAGTGTCCAAGTCGTTTATGCCAAAGATCCAATTCAGACACCTTCTGCTCTCCATATGTGAACATAGCATGTCCAACATTTCCTTGTACCTTCAATGTGAAGAGCCTCCCTTCTTTCTTTCCTGTAACAACCTGTTTATACCCTTGACTAGGGTCTTCAACATAGACTCCATTATTGGTAAACCTTACCTCATATCCTTTTTCCACAATTTGACCTACACTGATCAAATTCTTTGGAATTGTGGGAACATAAAGAACCTTACTCAGAAGAGTGCTCCCATCCTTAGCTTTGAATGAACCAATTGACTTTACCTTATGCTTTGTATTATCACCTGTCTGAACTGTATGGTTAATTGCATTATGATCTAAATCAGTCATCAAAGCAATATTTCCACTTAAATGATTACTACATCCTGAATCAATGTAGAACACTCTCATGTCCTCATGTGAAGTTTCATATGTTGCATTCATAATGAGTGTCGAATCCTCCTTCTGATCTGATGCATAGTTGTAGTAGGTGTTATTATAGGATTGATTTTGGAAGCTTCTTCCTCCACCTCTTCCAAAAGAATTCCTACCACCTCTACCTCTGAAGTTTCCTCTCTGAAATCTACCAGCTCTTGCTCTTTGATTAAAGTTCTGATAATTACCATTGTTCTGATTATTGTGCCAACAATCATGAGATAGATGATTGGTCTTACCACATATCCAACAAGCTCTTGCATTATCTTTGTTGTTTCTGCCTCTTCCTCTACTTCTGCCATTTCCTTTTCCTCTTATGAAATTTGCTTGGTTTGAAGTACCTTCTTCTTCACCTGATTGTTGCTTTCCTTTGTTAGCTTTCTTCTTGTCTTTAGAGTACATTGCATGACCTGCACTCTTATCAACATCTCCTTTGATATCATTCTCAAAAGTTAGCATATGACCTAACAATTGATTCAAATCAGGAGTAAAGTGATCTAATGAAAGTTTTGTAGATAAAATAAAAGGCTTCCACTTTTCATCTCCTCTTAGCCCTGTGAGAATTTGTCTTACCAATTTATCTTCTTCAATATCTTCATCCACTGCACCTAAAGAATCTGCAATGTCCTTCATCTTTGTCACATAATCAGAGATTGATTGTGAGGCCTTCTTTTTGAAAGTAGTAAATTCTGCCCATAGTGAAGCCTTCCTTGATTTGGTTGTGTTTTGGAAATGCTCTTCCAAAGCATTCCAAATGTCACTTGCACTTTCAAGTCCTCTAATGTGAGGAAGCAAATAGTCATTGACTGCCATGTAGATTATGCTTGCTTGAGCATCCTTCTTCATCCAATTCTTTAAATCTGACAATTCTTCCCTAGTTGGAACACTAGGATCTCTGAACTGAGGCTTCTCTTCTTCACCTGTAATGTATGCTATCAAATCTTTGCTTATCAGATGAGCTTCCATTCTCATAGACCAAGCTGGATAGTTCTCTCTGTCCAACTTTTCAATTTGGAGACTATCTCCCATTGTTTCTTTACCTGTATTGCCAATTCTTTAATCTTTATGAGAAATAAATGTACCTTGACTTTGAATCTACTTCTTCTAATCCTTTTGATAGCTTCAATGTGTCTACCTTCAAGTTTTCTTCAACCTTTATGCTTTTGCACCTTCGAGATGTAAAGATTTGTGTTTCTATAGTAGTCGGAGTCTTCTTCACTTCAATTTTGACATATCCTGCTCTGATACCACTAATGGAGAGTGTTAATCTCCAAAAGAACAAGTTGTACTTGAATTTAGAACTCCTCTATATCAAGAACAACTTCTGACTCCACTTAATTTAGAAAACAATCACCAAATTATCAGAATTCTGGCTAACTGTTGAAAACTGAAATTTCCTGAAAATCTGTTGCAGATTAATCACTCATTGACTAATCAATTCTGTAAAGTTTTTAATAAAACTTTGCACAATGCTTCGCCTTAAGAATGCGCAACTATTCCAAGTCAAACTTCTCAAAATGATTGAGTATACTCTGAGAAATGTGTGAAACACTTTACCTATGTCTGAAACAGCTTCTTTGCAATGGCGACTTTGACACCTGTAATTTCTTAACACTGGTTCTCCCAAAGTAAATCCCGTTTGATCAAGATCTTTTAGCCATAGATGGCTTACCTTTCAACTTAAATTTTGAGCCCTCACTTGTGTAAAACTTTACACTGTGCACTGAGCAATGTTCATTTCTCTGAACATGAAATCTGCGCCAGTTTTGTCGACTCTCAGAACATCATCACATATGAATGTTCCTATGCAAAATTCTCTTAACCTGATGACAATTAGACTCTGAAATTCTAGCCATAGATTGATTAACTATGGACTTAGATACGTGCAAAAGGATTTCTCAAAAGGTTAAACACAGAAGGAGAATGGGAGAGAAGATCGACGCGCCATTTTTGAACTTTTCACTTATCTATTTTCTTCATACATCTGATGGATGATTTTTACAATGTACATCAACTAACTCATCTCAACTCTCTTCTCTCTCACTTCTATCACTACAAGCATATACTTATATATATATACAAGTCCTAACTCAAACTACTTCAAGTATATTGAGGTATCTTAAAGAACTAATGTACATTTGATTAAAGAACTTTACTATCTGATTCTTTCCTTCAATTCATGACATTGATCTTCAATCTTCTCTTCATGTCTTTACTTCTACCCTTTGTATAACCACAATTTGTTGATTGTCTTGCTGCAACAATCATATCATCCATGGGATCATCGTGTAGTTCATGTGGTCTCTCTTCCTGTAAAGTTAGCTTTCGCTTTTCTTCCATGTGTTGGATTATGTGGTCTCTCTCCTGATACGTGTGGAGATATATCAACATTTGTTACCTACAATAGTACACATGGAAAGTATGATTCACATACATGTATTACCATGCCATGTCAACGGGCATGTATAACCATGCCATGTTGATGAGTGTCATTGAAAAGTTGACAATCAAATTCACCGTGTTGTTTTATGTGTTCCAATGCGATCCTACAACATCTTTTCTTTTGCCACTTGCATCGGCTACGGGAACACATTACCCACTCCTCCTCCCATTGAGACGATCCTGCTCTTGTTGTTGATCCTTCCATGCCATGCACTGAGCAAAGATTAGCGAGGTTAAAATAAGGATTGCCCATAGTGTATGACTACTCCCACTTGGAAGCCACGATCTCACACCCATAGCAAGTTGCTACGCTTATTGCTAAAGAATTCTGATCCAACAACGGAGTATAGGGTTCTCAAATAAAGAATAAAACATACGCAGAAAAGAGGAGTTTAAAATTAGAATCAATCATTGAACGCACATCACTAAACCACACTCATCATTGAAAATGAAAGATAACAACAACAAAAACATGAAAACTCTCTTTGTTACCTTGGTAATGATTCTAGATCTAAGACTTAGCTCTCCACTTTCCTTTAGAGCTCCCGATGTGGATCTCCTCCATGAATTTTGCATAGCAGTGAGTGGCAATGATCTAGAAATCACAAACAATGGCATACTTTGGAAGCCTATTGTGGATGTGCAAGGTGATGATTTTGAATTTAAAAAAATCCAGAATCTTGGCAATATCTCCTCTAACCTCTATTATGTTGTCAATCTATCTAGTGAGACCACCTTTGATGCACTCAAGATCTACCAATTGCGTGCATAGACTTCAATCCTAGGGATCTCAATCCTCCCCATGTACACCCTCGTGCCACTAAGGTGTTTTTTCTTGCTCAAGGAACTCTCATTGTAGGATTTATTTATACTGCATCTAAAAAGAGTCTCTTCTCTAAGACCATTTATTTTGGTGACTTGTTTGTCTTTGCACGTGAACTTCCCCACTTCTTATTCAATCCCAACAAGTCCAACACAACCCTCACCATCTTTGGACTCAATAGAAAAAACCTTGAAAGATCTGAGCTCGATGTCACCTTCTTTGCTTCTACTCTACCCCATCCCTATTCCCATATAAAGTCTTTTAGCCTGATAATGGTGCTGAATATATACAACTCATATGCCCTCCAAAATGTTCTAAGTCTAGAGGGTATTACAAATGGTTAATTCTACCTGATGTGCCCTAGAAAAATAGAGTGGTGGAAGGATGCAAATTATACCTTGTTTGATATGTCACGCCCTATGTTACAAACCACCTCTCTCCCTTAAACCTTTTTAGAACAAGCCCTTATGGTCCTGCTATTTACTCAATCACCTCTATTGTAGATCCATTTGTGGTATCCCATATATGATAAGGACAAGGCATACAATCCACTACCACCCTTTATGAACATTTGGATAACTAATGTATGCTTGTATTTATGCATCTTTGCTACATATGGTGATCCTTGTGGAATGAAAGGTTACCGACAAAGGCACATCATTGGGAAGAGTCCTCACCTCATGCATGTACACACACACACATAGAAAAATGCATTCATTCACTCACTCATTGCAACACATACTTGCTACTAATACTAGGATTGCATTTCCACACACACACACACACACTAAGCTTGCATGCATGAGGAGAGGGAGCACACACACACACACACTAAGCATGCATTCATGAAGAGAGGGAAGGAGAAACACGAGGGGAAGGGAAATAGAGAGAGATAGAGAGGGAGAAACACAAGAAAAAGGGGGAGAGACAAAGAGACAGAAAGAGAGAGAGAGGAGAAAAATACCTTTCTCCAAGCACACAGATGTCCATTGCAGCTCATGTGCACTTCGGTCAAAATATCGAAGTGCAAAAAATTTTGAATACTTTTTTAAATCGAATGTGCTAGAAATTCTAGCGCTTCCACTATAATACTAAGCGCTTCTAGTGCAAAAACCACTGTAACTTCTAGTACAACTAAAAACCACAAAAACTTTCAACAAAAAGCCCACTCAAACTTTCTCTGAAAAATGATGCCCAAGAGTACTAGAATTTTTTGTGGTTATACATGTGTGTTGAAACTTTCCGCACTTTGAACGCAAGAACTTTGAGCACCTACCATCTTGCTGGAAATACCAGTGTTTTGTAACTTTTTCTTTAAATGTTCATTTGCATGCTTTTTTGAGAAAATCACATGTGCTGAAAATTAAATTGGAAAAGGGCTAGAAATAACCTCATTTTATTGTAGCATATATATAAACATATATATATATATATATATATATATATATATATATATATATATATATATATATATATATATATATATATATATATATATATATATATATATATGTATATATATATATATATATATATGTATATATATATATATATATATATATATATATATATATATATATATGTATGTATATATATATATATATATATATGTATGTATATATATATATATATATATACATATATATATATACATAGCTTTACATATACATATGCAAATGCTTGTACACATACATACATGCATACATACAGACATACATACATAAATATGTACATACATACACACATACATATACATAGATACATGCATGCATGCATATCTACCTACATGCATACAAAGATACATATCTCCATCCACATATACATACATGTATGTGTGTGTATGTATTTATGTATGCATGAATGCACACACACACACAATATGTATATGTGTGTGTGTTTCCTCTGTGTGTGTGTATTTATGTATATATGTATGTTTGTGTGCGAATTCCACAATATGACCTACATCATGAGTTATTCATATAAATGAATTGAAAAGGTAAATTCAAATTTTTTTTGGGAGAGAAAAAGATAATGAAGGAGAATTTATTTCCACGAGGTTTTAAAAAATAATGACTCACAACTTTGTAAACTCTAGAAATAAGTAGTTATGAAGAAAGTAAGAAGATAGAAGTACACAAATAATCTGGAAGTTGATGTCATTACAATGGATATAGATAATTTAAATTTTTTTTGAGAGAGAAAACAATAATGAGGAGAAATTTATCTCCATGAGGTTTAAGAATTATGAATCAAAACTTTATAAACTCTAGAAATAAGTAGTAATAAACAATGTAAGAGCGTTGAGGTACAGAAATATTCTAGAAGTACTGGATGTCATTACAATCGATATAGATATATTGAAAAGATAAATTAACTGTTTTTTAGAGAGAAAAAAATTAATGAGGGAGGATTTCTTTCCAAAAGGTTTAGAAATTATGACTCAAAAATTTTTAAACTCTAGAAATAAGCAGTTATAATGAAAGTAACCAGATAGAAGTACACTAATATTTTAGAAGTGGATGTCATTACATGATCATGTTCAGAGTAGGTCATACATAAAATGTTCATGTCCTATTCATGGTATTTTGGATCCAATGGATGTAGAAAGCTATCTAGCAGTGTTCTCTAATATAACTAACAAGGAACAATGAATCTATAATGCTTTGTCCATAAACATTATTTTTCTCATACACAGAGATATCGGTATAAATTATCGGCTCACAAAGGATATATGTATTCTGATTGTCTCACATTAACTAGAACGAAGAAACTAAATGTTTCTTGTAGATGCACGTGAAATTACACGAAGATCTTGGCATACATAGGACATTAGTGCCATACTTGAATATTTTAAGTTATTAAAGATGCCCCATGACTCAAGTTGAGTATGGCAACATGGAATGAAGTTTTCTTTGTTGTTGGTATATATATGCTTAATTGTTTTCGTACACAAAGATGGACTCCTATTTTTGTCACATTTCATTGACTTCAACTGAGTCAATCATATGGTAGTGTTTGAAACCCGTGAGAGACATGGCAGTGCATGGTGATTGGATAGGTATCAAATTCTAGTTGTCCATACATTACCTCCCCCAAGTATTATTCAAAGTTTTGTTGTTTAGTATAGGAAATAATGGCATGATGTAGACACAGAATGTGGAAAAAGCCATTCCTTTTGATAGGGGTTAATAACATGAGATATCTACATGATGTTCCAAAAGGACACACTAGGGCTATCTTTAACCCTCATTCATTCTCTTTAAGATGAGTTATACTAAACCATGTTTAAGAATGATGTTGTGATGTCATCAGAGAATGTCATGTGGTATAGCCAAAGCCCTTCTTCGATGGCATGGAAAACTTGCACGCATCCATCTGGGCCATTATTGCAACTAATCGATGAGAAACGTATGTATAGATGAACCTTTCGATTTTGCTGCATAGGGCAGTTATATCCAGAGAACCAGCCGCATCTCGTGCACACACAGAACAGTGACGTTAGAGGCCATGCTCTACCTGTAGTTCTCATGCGTGGTCATCTACCGAAAGGCTTTGCTTACCTCACGGTGCTTGAGTTAGGGCTTCCGTACTTAGCTTTTCATTTACTAAACAGTCGCCAAGACTCTTCGGTTGTTGTACAAATCTTAGAAATGTGCGCCATGCGCGCAATCTCCATACCTACAGATTAAACGAGACATGAAACCGAAAGGAGTTGTCCAATATTGAAAGAAGAAGTTAGCTTCTTTAAGGAGAACGTCCCTTAGGCGATGCTGAGGATGTTTCATCGTCGTATGGCAGCGTCTGCCGCGTATCACTATATCTAAGTTTTCTTTCTGATACTTTGCATGATATGCACATAATGGTTTGTAAAGTATTCCATAATCAATGGAACTTCTTAGCCGGGCCAAGTTGATAGATTGTGCACGCCTGCTTGCAACAATAAAGATGAAGTGTATGGTCCAAGTGTATGATTGGAGTCCTGCAAAACCTGCTAAAATAAAGAGAATTGGATAGATACCTGGAAGAGACAAGAGGATTGCTGCCTCAAGGGGGTCGGCTAGAGTGTGTGATGTAAGTCTTGCAAAAACCTACCAAACTAAAGAAACAATAATGTTAAAGCTTTAGCATTTGAGAGCATGAGCGGAAAAGAGATGCGAAAAAACAGCTGGAAGCGAGAAGAGGAAGGTGGCTCAAGAGAGTCAGCCAGAATGTATGATCCAAGTCCAAGGGAACGTGTGAAAATAAAGATACAATAATCGTTAAGTTCTAGCATTTGAGAGTGCATTTCACTCCAAGAAAACCTACCAACATAGAACATGGTAGACATTATCACTGCAAAATGTCTTTCACAAACATAAAAATGGCAAAACACTATCACTGCGAACATTAAATGGGAAACATTATCATTGCAAAATGTCATATTTTTGATACATGTACAGAAATAGTATCATTCATTTCACGGTGTGGAAACTTCATCTATACAAATCTCCTCTCGAGAGACTTCTAACACTAGCTCTAAATTGATTCTAAACTAGTATTGGTTATGCTATCATGATTGTTTCCATTAGATGAAAGATCATCGCTTTCATTTAAGATCATCACTTGAAGTCCCATCCTTAGTCATGCACATGTCCCCTACTAATGCAATATGATGTAGTTGGCCACTTGTAACATCATTTGATTAATGTTCCTCTTTTAGAGCTTCTCCAACGAAGATTTTGTCTACTCCCCCCTCTTCAAATATGTGTCGTGAATGAGGGGCAGATTGAATAACATACCACCACCTCGGATTTGGATGTGTGGGATAGAATACAACCTTGCAAAGAAAATTTACAAGAACGTTATCATTAATCAAAACAAAAAAAAACAATCAAACTTACATCTTTAGACTATGTTCTTGCTCCCATTGGTGGGGAAAAACAAATGTGTCATTTTGGTCTTTCCAAATGGTGTTGGAGTCAACATATAGTGTCCACATTGGTCACGGTGTACAATGGCATTTCTTCCCCTCTTGATCACTTTAAACCATTTCACATCTAGAATGAAATGGGAAAATCTTCTATAGTTCACCTCAATAATATCTTGTATCACTCCAAAGTAATCAAGACACACTTCATCACTGCTAGTGTTGCTTGCGACCGGATCAAATGTAGCCATCACACTCCACAATCATATGTTTTGCGGTTCTTGTCTATTTTTCCCACTAGGAAATGAATACCTCTTGACCATAAGGCATTATATTTGCAATATTGTATATAAGACAACCACAATCAAAAAATTGGCTAAAGGAGTACAATTGCACAACACTCAAAGAAAAGTACTTACATGCCAGTGTGGACCAAATGCATACTCTTGCTCATCAAGGGAGACTAGTTCACCACTTGCTTTTGCACTTGCAATCTTTCCTTGAAACCACCATGCACTCATACTCTTTGGAAGAAGACTCAACAAATCTAGATAGGGAACACCCCTATTTTTTTGGTTCCATTGTTCTCGAGCCTAAATCTATTCTTCCCTCATTTTATGGTACATTTCATACCACCTTTTCATGATATCGCTATTCATCATAAAATAATTATTGACTTTGGTTTGTACTTCTTCACTGAATTGCTTTATGACCCCATTCCCTTGCGGAACATCACTCACTACTCAATCATCATCCTTTATACTCCAAAATTCTACAAGGTTGTTTTGAGAGCGCGATAGGTACTTAAAGATGAATACACATGCCTCTTGTACCAACCATCCTTTTGCCATGGAGCCCTTTGGTCATGCTCTTTGTTTCATGAAGCCCTTCAAGGTTTTCATAAACTTTTCTAGAAAAAACATCCATCAAGCATGCATAGTGCCTGCAATTTCCACCTCATCCACCAAATCTAGAAGTGGATGTCATTACAATGGATATAGATAATTTAAATTTTTTTGAGAGAGAAAACAATAATGAGGAGAAATTTATTTCCATGAGGTTTAAGAATTATGACTCAAAACTTTATAAACTCTAGAAATAAGTAGTAATAAACAATGTAACAGGGTTGAGGTACAAGAATATTTAGAAGTACTCGATGTCATTACAATCGATATAGATATATTGAAGGGGTAAATTAACATTTCTTTAGAGAGAAAAAATTAATGAGGGAACATTTCTTTCCAAAAGGTTTAAAAATTATGACTCAGAAATTTTAAACTCTAGAAATAAGTAGTTATAATGAAAGTAACTAGATAGAAGTACACTAATATTTTAGAAGTGGATGTCATTACATGATCATGTTCAGAGTAGGTCATACATAGAATGTTCATGTCCTATTCATGGTATTTTGGATCCAATGGATGTAGAAAGCTATCTAGCAGTGTTCTCTAATATAACTAACAAGGAACAATGAATCTATAATGCTTTGTCCATAAACATTATTTTTCTCATACACAGAGATATCGATATAAATTATCGGCTCACGAAGGATATATGTATTCTGATTGTCTGACATTAACTAGAACGAAGAAACTAAATGTTTCTTGTAGATGCACGTGAAATTACACGAAGATCTTGGCATACATAGGACATTAGTGCCATACTTGAATATTTTAAGTTATTAAAGATGCCCCATGACTCAAGTTGAGTATGGCAACATGGAATGAAGTTTTCTTTGTTGTTGGTATATATATGCTTAATTGTTTTCGTACACAAAGATGGACTCCTATTTTTGTCACATTTCATTGACTTCAACTGAGTCAATCATATGGTAGTGTTTGAAACCCGTGAGAGACATGGCAGTGCATGGTGATTGGATAGGTAGCAAATTCTAGTTGTCCGTTTCTTACCTCCCCCAAGTCTTATTCAAAGTTTTGCTGTTAAGTATAGGAAATAATGGCATGATGTAGACACAGAATGTGGAAAAAGCCATTCCTTTTGATAGGGGTTAATAACATGAGATATCTACATGATGTTCCAAAAGGACACACTAGGGCTAGCTTTATCCCTCATTCATTCTCTTTAAGATGAGTTATACTAAACCATGTTTAAGAATGATGCTGTGATGTCATCAGAGAATGTCATGTGATATGGCCAAAGGTCTTCTTCAATTGGCATGGAAAACTTGCAGGCGTCAATCTGCGCCATTATTGCAGCTCATCGATGAGAAAGGTATGCATAGATGAACCTTTCGATCGTGCTGCATAGGGGAGTTATATCCAGAGAACCAGCCGCATCTTGTGCGCACACAGAACAGTGACGTTTGAGGCCACGCTCTGCCTGTAGTTCTCATGCGTGGTCATCTGCCGAAAGGCTTTGCTTACCTCACGGTGCTTGAGTTAGGGCTTCCGTACTTAGCTTTTCCTTTACTAAACGATCGCCAAGACTCTTCGGTTGCTGCACAAATCTTAGAAATGTGCACCATGCGCGGAATCTCCATACCTACAGATTGAACGGGACATGAAACCGGACGGAGTTGTCCAATCTTGAAAGAAGAAGTTAGCTTCTTTAAGCAGGGCGTTCCTTAGGTGATGCTGCGGATGTTTCATCGTCGTATGGCAGCGTCCGCCGTGTATCACTATATCTAAGTTTTTTTCCTTATACTTTGCATGATATGCACATAATGGTTTGTAAACTATTCCATAATCAATGGAACTTCGTAGCCGGGCCAAGTTGATAGATTGTGCACGATGAAACACAGAAAGTAGGGAAACAACAAAGAGAAACGTGGGAAGGATACCAGCGAGCAGCGCAAGATCGTGGGGTCGTGGTGTAAGAATGATAGATTCGGGTGGGTCCAAGGAAGGACGCCAGGGGTGTAGAGAATCAGAAAAAAACTCAGAAAAGAAGCATGTTTCGGAGGTGAGGGTGTTTTTTGGAATACGCGATGGTGATGATGAAGATGACGATGGAGCACTCACAGTTTACGTGTGCGCTTGCATAAGCTTCATGTAAGGTCAGTGTCACAAGACACAGAGATCTGGAATTCTTAAAGAAATTGAGGATCTCATGGCTCTCTGCTAAAGTGGTAGAATAATAGATACGAGAGTTGCTACTCCAAGACGAAGCACCATTATGACGTCTGCTGTCAACCAGCACGCCATCGTTCTTCTCTTTTAACTGAGGTCGTGCTGTAGCGTGTCGCCGCGGATGGCATAATTTGGCAATAACCTAGAATTGAACCTACCAACCATATAATGCCACGTAGAAAGAATCTCCAAAGCACTGCATGTACTATAGAGAGTACAACATCAAGCAAGAAATGTAGTAACCTTTGGACTATTCACTTCAAGGAGCGGTTGATCACATGGCCATTGGTCGTTGTTAATTAATAAGAAAAACCCACATAATCGTGGCCATGCATATTCACTACTTCTGTTTTTTTTTGTTTTGTCCAATAATAACTCGTTCTTTTTCTCTTTATGTTTAATATAGACAGGTGCTCAAGTGCTGCACACGATACCAATCACCTGCCTCTTGGGCTACAAAGATCTAATTACCACTTTAAGTGTTCATGCAAACACAGAAGCACATGTATGGTAGACCCCCTTCCCCCTCTTCCATGTTGGCCGTTCCATTATATAATCCATGGCGAGATCCTGTATTTGAAAATGGTCACCTTTCAAACCCCCTTCCCTTTTCATCATAGTTTTGCTTTCTGTACTGAGTCTTTAAACAGCATGTCTTTGTGAAGGCATTTTATCATGGCAGCGAGTGAGGCGTTTCATGTGACACTCCATTAGATTCGCTTACGTAGTACATCGATTTTCACGAAGGGAATTCCAAAAAGCATGCACAACTCTAGTCATGGAATATGGCCAGCTTGTTTCCAAGTGAAGGGTTTTCTCACCATGACGTCTTGACAATGGGCATGATTTCACCCAAGTGCCTTTTGGGCAATCATGCTAGTACGTGAAAGCATGCATTGAATTCACTTTTGGAAAGACATTGTTTACAGTTTAAATGGTTCTCATCCTCCAATGTGGTAATTGGGGTTTTCAAAACACGTAAACGCAAGGCAGATGTCAGCCGTTCATTCCTGATATATCTGAGATGAGTAAACAGTTCCCCTACGGGAAGCATATATCAGAAGACTGCATGCATGCAACTATAATTAAATACGCAGCTAAATGTAAAATACATAAACTTACATATGCTCAAGATCAGAATACCCAAAACAAAGAAACACGGTTACATACATAAGCTTAGACGCTCTTACGTGAACAAATCCATACGTGCAGCGCACATTTCTAGCTACCTAGTAAACATATACATGCCTCCGTGCATACATACTCAAAATTACACGCATACGCACACAGTTACATGCATCCATACGTACAAGCACACATACCATACTTTGTGACATCCTGCTTACCTACATACACACACATAAGTCCGCACGTACAAGCATACATACATACTTTGTTACACCCTACTTACCTACATACTCAGAAATAGACGTAGATTCATGCATACATATATATCCTTACATACGTAAAACACGTGCGTACCTAGGTATATACATACATACGTGAGTTAATACCATTATCATAGCGTACACAAATATACATACGTCCGTCCATCCTACATACATAAAAAATACTCATGCATGTATGATCGTACATATGCATGTATGTGTGTATATACATACATGGAGATTTACATTTGTGCATGCATATGTACATACTTAATTGTTGAATTAGAGTATCGAAATGCAGTTCATATCTTTCAATGTTATGAACCGCTTTGTATTTGTGAATTTTAAGAGTTTTTCCTGCACTCTGTAGTGAAAGATTTAACTTTATCATAAAAATAAGAGAAGCACACGAAAATTCATAAATTTCGGCAACTTAGAGCACTTTTACAGCAATTTTACATTAAAGAAGCCATAATTATCTCATTTGTAGTACTAATAGAGAGTTAGATAACCCTATTAGGATTCCTCTGAGTGTATGTTAAATGGAATACTTACGATGTGCGAATAGTGTTGCATTAATATCTTATTGTACACTACAATGATTTATAAACCATTAGCGTGAGCGAACATTAAACTTGTAGCTCCATGCTTTGAGTGTAAGTTGAGGAATATATTTAAAAAAATAGCCTTATGAGTGTTCACAAGCTTTTGCAAATCATATTCCTTCCAAATGAAATAGATTTGAGCCCTTCCAGTCAAATATCAATTGTTTCGGCATTGCATTAGAAGCAAGAAGGATGTTATTATTTTCTTCTATTCTTAAGGACTTTTATAATTCCGTGAGATACGTATTAGCTGAGTTTCATGGATTGCATTATGTTTTCTGCATATGATGGAAATTGAATGAAAGAATGTGTCACAGAATGAAGTGATTGGAATGTCTTGGAAAAAAGGAGAAAAAATAAATTGTAAAAGATAAAAACTGTATTACTGAAGTTAATATTACAATGTCACCCAGAATCCTGTCGTCCCACATTTGGATATTAGATGGAGGTTTAAAAGATTTTTGGATTAAAGGATCAACAATGCAGCAGCTATTAGATTGTGCACAAGAATACATTGTGATTGATTCGTGTAAACCTCTGAGCTATCAAATAACTCTATCATTGAACTTGAGACGCCAGATATGAGTGATCTCATTGAAAACCACTTCAAGGCCCCGTCTAAAGGAACATCTTTAAGGGGAATCCATGCACCATCACGAGATAATTTTCCCATGCTCAATCCATGCATGTCTTTATAAACATATTTGCTCACGAATAGCACATCTAACCATTTACAGGTAATTTTCAACCTTATTTTACCTCAATTTCAAGAAACTATCAATTTTAGACGTCTGACATGGAATCTGCTCCTAATGGAACCTTAAAAAG
Source organism: Ceratopteris richardii (assembly GCA_020310875.1). Classification (NCBI taxonomy): domain Eukaryota; kingdom Viridiplantae; phylum Streptophyta; class Polypodiopsida; order Polypodiales; family Pteridaceae; genus Ceratopteris; species Ceratopteris richardii. The sequence goes on along the minus strand of CM035413.1, from coordinate 49,749,189 downwards.
TAAAGTAAAGTAGAAAAATTATGGTGTGAATATCTATAACTTAAAAAAATCAATTTTTATCACTCAACTCCAAATGAGACGTTCCCTTTAAAAGGATCCCAAAACCAGCTTGTGAAAGGTTGGTTCATGAGAAACCATAATGGCTTCAAGGATCCTTCAATGAGAACCCACGAAAGTGACATTTTGACTCCACTTTCTCTTGTTTTGCTCGTCATGTCTAGTACATATTCAAAACCTAGGGTTGCTAGCATGGGGAGTGCCGCTTCTTAGATCTTATGGGGTTGATCATGGCAGACCGTTGACTTGCAATGAGAAATTTAGGATCTCAAGGGAAGGATGTATTTTTGTAAAGGCTTCCTCACTATTAGATGTCCCTTTCATGGGAATATCTTAAAAGAGTACAATAAATATCGAATTCTCCTTTCATATCAATAAAGTTCTTTTGCCATATCCCCCCCCCCATTGAGGTGCTTAGATCTTACTTCACAAGAGATGATCTTACTTCACAAGAGATTGGTTTCCAAGAGGATGATAATTAAAAGAAAGTCAATTCCTTCAAGAGAAAAGTATTCTATACATTAGTTCTAGAATGATTGATATTAGATAGATAGAGATCGAGAGAGAGAGAGAGAGAGAAACGGTTCAAAACATGAAATTATTAAAATAGTTCAATTTCTATATAGAAATAGGGAAGCGGTACAGAGACAGAGAGAGGGAGATTGAGAGAGAGAGAAATAGAGAGAGTCAATATATAAAAGGAAGTTAATAAGCAGCTCAAGTGGATTTTTCTCAGAGCATGAAGGTCCATATAGATCTAAAAAGAATAAATTAAATGAAGGGGAAGAGATTACTAAGTGGCTTATCTTTTTTGAATCACAAATATGCAGCGTTTATATTATGCATGCAGATTGGGGAAGTAAAAGTGGATTTCCCTCAAACAAGAGTAGGCACATCAGCTACCATCCGTTGAACCACGCACAAAAATGTATAGAGCCAATAAGGGAGAAATCAATTGAAGGTAAAAGATATATAACCACATCAATTTTCAATTGTAATGGGATTTGAACAGGAAAGAGGGGGAGATATGAAGAAATATTTAATAGAGAGAGAGTGAAGAAAATAAAGAGAGAGAGAGAGTGGTATAGATAATTATGAGAGTGGTAGATAGAGATAGATAATGATTAAGAGAGAGAGAGAGAAAATGAAAACATAACCAAAGTTATAGAGTGGTAAAGAAGGGCAGAGACAGTGTAAATTTAGTTTATACCAATTGTAGATTCAAAATATTGAAAATGAATAAAAATAATGTACCTCTTAGCCATGTCACCAACCAAGTATCACACAAAAGAACATATCAAAAGCCGCATAACTAGTAAATAAAAAAAGTTGATAAATTTTGATACTACATTATTGACCAACTTCTGCAACGTGCGTGTGGAAAAGAATGTAATAGCATATGCCGCTATTTTTCTATGTTACCAAGAAAGTTATTCTTGGATTCATGGGTTCAATTCACTAAAGTAGAGACAAAAGATTTTCTATGTTTATAGGCCTACGTGCCTTAAAGTATTATTTTTTAGTTCCATATTCAGGGGGAATGCTACCTTTTTTTTCTTTTTTGTTTTATAAAGAAATCAAAGCATGAATGCATACATTACATATAAATGCATACATACCTAAATACATAAATAGTCATACGTAGATACATATATAAATATATACATATAGTCATAACTAAATACCTATATACATATATACATACATGCGTACATGTATACATACATACATACATGAATACATACTTACATAGACACATAAATACATACATAAATACATACATAAATACATACACATACACATACATACAGATACATATGCACATACATATATACATCACATACATATACACATGCACAAACATACATATATACATGCATACAAACAAGCATACATACATACATAATTATCTCGACTCAATATGTATGTCAAAACGCTGGAAATACCTATTCCACATACACACATTAATTTACACGCTAATAAGTAGAGTAAATAACCTATGCACACCCAAGTTTTTTATTTCACTATGTAATACTTGAACATATCGATGCACTATTCATACGGAAGAAGGACAAAGGATTTTGAATTCGGTAAATGAAGTGTTATTATGTGTTAATGGATGCATTTCGATGGCTAAGTCACGTAGTGCATTATCTTTATCTTCAATAAGAAATAATCTTGTAGCTTTTATGTGACGTTAATACACACGTACATTTTTTTCTTAGTGAGAAATTAAGTTATCTGACAAATGCATAATGTATCCCACATATGGTTTCCAAAAGAAATAAACATAGCGAAACCTTCGACATGATAACATTAAAGATTAAATGGAATGAGTTCTGTCTTTGTGGTTCTTCCTTTTTGGGCATGGAACTTAATATTGAGATTGGATTTTATATTTCCGTGTAGATATTTGTGCACGTTCCCACTTGCTAATCAATACAGAGATTGCACGTCTCAATTATAGTAAAGATCTTATGTAGTATTGTTTAATAATTGTTTACTTTTTATTTTTGATGTATTATGTTATATACGTTAAAACAAATACAGCATAAATACATACATACAAACACACACACACACACATACATACATACATACATACATACATACATACATATATATATATATATATATATATATATATATATATATATATATATATATATATATATATATATATATATATATATATATACATAATTATCTTGAATTCAATATGTATGCCAATTGAAAAAAATACATATTCCCACATACACACATTCACTCACATGCTTATAACTAGAGAAAATAGCCTTGATAAATCCTCTCGAGGTTTTCCATAATAGCGATAGTCATAGTGATTCACCACCAACAATGAAGATAAGCAAGAGAACAAAAGCTTGATCATTGGATCCACAATTCTCAAAAAGATGCTAGATTCATTTTTGAAGAAGACCTCTCACAAAGGTAATCAACTTGATGAGATACCATGGTAAAGCCCCCTTAATGGTGAACTCCTATGTGAGAATCCCTCCACACTGAAGCAAAAAAATGATGAGAAAAATATAATTAAAGGAAAAAGGTCCTCGCCTACAAAGAATCTAAACTCTGATAATGAAAATCATTTCACTTGATGTTAGAGGATTGTCTGACCCCTCAAGAGAAACTGTTATTGACCACTAGATTTGTGATAAAAACCTAAAGCTAGACTTTATCTGTCTTCAAGGCATCAAAATTGACAAGGAGGAACTACAAAAGAAACTAAAATGTATTATGTTGGCCCATGTATGGCTCCCCATTTTGCACCCCAAGGGAAATGGCGGCATGCCTATTGGCATTAATAGTTGTTGGTATGCTAGACTTGTGGTTTCCCAAGCAGATCACAACTATCGTTGGATTTGTGCTTCCTTTGGGAGTCTCGTGCAGTTCACCATTGGATCCATGTATGTTTTCAATATGGATTTTGAAAGAATAGTCACTTGGAAATCATCGGACTCATTGCCTTGTGGGAACTTTAACATGGTAGATTCTCTTTCAGATAGATGATGGAATAGGGGGAGGGTGATTGATGGTCATGAGAGGGATGTCTAGGATCAAGTCAAGATCCGCCTACATCTAGTGGAGATCATAGGGAGACCAACTTCTCTTGGTCAAACGAGTTGACTTGACAAAAGCTAAACTTGATAGGAGCTATATTGTGAAAAATATAATCAATAAGTGGGACCCCCTTTCCTCTTCCAAATGTGTGGACCTTGTTGTTTGTTATCAATACCCAATTGTGCTTACCATCAAGCCGGTAATCATTCTCAAGAAAGCCGCTTGGTTTCATGCCAATTCGATGACTTTCTCTTTCCCCTCAGTTCAGTAGGAGATTTGAGCTGCTTGGAACTTAGTTTGTGCCACCTGTTCCTCATCAGGCAAGTGTTGGAGAAAGGTGGTCATGAAGACACAATACATCTTGATCAAGACTTAGAAGAATATTCAAAACATTCTTGGAACTAGAAGGGAAAGTCTTTATTGAAAGCTTAAACATCTTGAGGAAGAAGTAAATGTTGGCCACTCTCAATACCAGGCAGGGCTGTGAAAAATCAAAAGCATGTTGAGATACGAAGAAGAAATTCAAAGAAAGAATCTGTAGGTATACTTTACAAATTGATGTGCATAAAAAGCAGACAAACCTACTAAAGAGATGTGCGGCCTCCTCAAGAAGAATCAATCCATGGAAGCCATCCCTTTCATGGTTAATGTCAATGGGATTGACTCCAAGAAAAATGAAGAAAATAGTACCTTGCTTTTCAATCACTTTACTCAGCCTTTGGGGGTTTCCATGCCTCTTTCTCTTCACATGCAAGAATGCATGGTGTCCATCTCTAGAGTCAAAACTAAAATATTCTACAAAATATGCAGCCTCTTTTTTATGCTCCCATTTTGGATGATGAGATTCTTGAAGTTATTGATTCGCTTCCTAATGGCAAAAGCCTAGGGCTGGATGGCCTCAGCAATGAGTTTTTCAAGACCTTCAAGCATGTGGTGAGTACTTCATTACATCTAATGTGGCAAGAGGTGGTTTTTTTTGGTGCGCTGCCTAAATGTCTCAACAAAGGTGTTATCAAGCGTATTCACAAAAAAGGCAGCAAAAACACGATTATAAATTGGCATCCAATTATGATGTTACAAATAGGCTACAAGATCCTTGCTCAAGTTATTGCTAATCATATTGCTTGTCATTTACAAAACTAGATTAGTGAGGATAAAAAAGAGTTCATCAAGGGGAGGTCCATCCTTGAGGCTATCATTGATATTTGGGAAGTCTAGCTTTCATTGAGGAGTCCACTCAAGATGTTCTTTTTGTTAAGATTGACTTTGACAAAGCTTATGACAGGCTCGAGTGGGACTTCATTATCCAATCTTCGAAAGACTTGTGTTGTGATGAGATATTCATTAAGATGATCTCAACATTGCTAAAAAATGTATCACTATAGATAAACATCAGTGGCTAGCTTTCTTAAGCTATTCGATTAAAACACTCTATCATGCAAGGTTTCCCCCTAGCCCCTCTTCTCTTTGCGATTGCTACTAATGGTCTTAGTTGCATGATTGACCATCATGCATATTTAGGTCATATCCCCTTTTTCTTCCCCTCAAACAACACTAGATGATGATGAGACTCTTTGTGGATGACACGAATGCGTTTGTGCATAACGATCCCACCAGCATTGATAGCTTTCATTGTTTCTTAAATACATTTTGTGAGGCATCAAGTTCCAAAACCGTAACCACTCTAAAATAGCTTTCAGGGGTGTTACTGGGCATCCACCTAAAATTTTAATGGTTCATGGTTGTTGCATGATCCCTAGGGACAAATCTTCTACATGTTATGTATCCTGATGCGATTTGACATTTCGATGAGTCAGCGATGGAACTTGACTCTTTCTAGGATCGATAGAAAGTTGACATACTTGAAAGGTATGCAGATCAACTTTGAAGGGTGAGCTATGGTGGTTAACACATTCCTTCTTTCTTCAATTATTTACTTTCTCTCTTGTTGGATACTGAACAAGAGATTGTCAAATTGGAAAGAATTTGTAGAAACTTTCTCTAGACATGATATCCTATTAGAAGGGGTATCCCCAAAATTATATGGGCTACTTGCATAAGCCAAAAAGATCAAGGTGGCTTGGGAATTCTAGAAATTGAAGGAATGGCCAATAAGCTCGTGGTCAAGTGGTTAATTAAAGCATTGAGCAATAGAGATGCCTCATGGGCCAAACTGATTTTTAGAAATAAGAGCACTCTTGGGCTTATGGGCCTTCCAAGGTGGAAAGATCTTGATCTTCTCACTCTTTTATTCTCCCCCTATCAAGTGATTTACAGAGGATCGAGCTTAGTTTCCTCCCTATGGAAGAGTCGAAAAAAGGTGAAATAGTTTGTCAAGATCAATGAAGATTGGAAATGGGTTTTTGGTATTATAAAAAATGAGTTGATCTAGTTCCCTATGAAGGGCATTAGAGGTCGAGGATTTCGTGAAAAGGAGGGAGATGAATGAACACCAGATCAAATTTGGATGATTGTATGTTATTCATAGACAAGAGGCTTCTGTATCATTTTCATGATGACTACATATTGCAAGATTACATATCATGAAAAGTCAATGCCAACTAGTTCATGCACCAACTATGCTAAGAACTCATACATTCGGTGAAGCCAAGTCATGCTACTATATTCAAGAAAGCTCCCCTTTCAAAAAAAATTTTGAAGCATGATAATTGTTTTTAAAGAACAAGAAATAATTCATGTACAACAAGCAAAGTCATGTACAACAAGCAAAGTCAAAGATAGTTGAATGATTTTCATACAAAGTCGTGATGCCTAAGCACTAAGTCTCAGTAAAGCAACCATTTCTATACATTAAGAATAGAACTCAAACATTCTTACATATATTTGCAAAGTTCAAAACTTACAGAAGTTTTCTAAACTATCCAAGGAATGAAAGGTTAAGCTCCGATTGAGTAGCAAACTACACAAGCATTAGCATCTATTCCTCATTGTCCTTCTTTGACATGTAAGCTCAAAAGACAACAGCTATCGGTTCAACATCCATCTTTTAGAACAAAAGCAAAGCACAAAAACACAACAACTATTCCTCTTCTCTATAGAAATACTGTAAAAGGATTCTTCTTTACTTTCCATTCTTGAGGTCTTCTACCGAGTCCGATAACAGCAGCTGTGTCTAAATAACAGCACCTCATTTTCTAAGAAAATTATGGCCGATGCTTTTCTGTAAAGTGGATCATTGAAAATGCAAAGCTTCTTTGTTTTCTACAACCATTGAGCTAGGATTTTTTGAGTCTGTCATAGCAACACACAAACAACCGTGTGTATTCCTCATTTTTTTCTCCTCACATCCATTAGCTCTTTGGCCTTTGCACTTATTGTCTCCGAATTTGAATTTGAGAACTCCTCTATCATCGAAACTCCTTTCCGATCCACGTCCATTAACATGTTTATACTCTACCTTTTACATCTCAATATACACAACTACCTAAACAGTTGAAATTCCTCTTCATTTTTTGTGATATGCATGAAGCCTCAAATTCGACGATCTCCACCTATGTTGCCCATTCTTCCTTCTGAACCCATGATGTGCTGCTCTCCCTCACTCTTTCATAGCCCCGTGCCTCTGTGCTGATGTGGTTGACCATATGCATCTGTTCACTGAAGAAGATAAATGCGTAGCTAGAGCATCAGCCAACGCCCCATAATATCACAAGCCTCCTGCTCCTTCACAATGTAAGTACAATCCTCGAGCTCGCAATGGAATGCGTAATTCAAGTTATTGACAAGGTTTCCCTGCTTTGAGATGAACCATAGAGGCCAAACTAGCAATCACTCCACAACCTTGACTTATTGTGGCTAGGCCTACAATCGCATTCTCGAATGTTTAAAATTCCCCTCTTTCCATGTCAAGTGAAGCTACTTAAATATATTCTCCCAAATGGCATGCTTTCTCGTATTACACCCCCTTTGAATTGAAGGACCCTCACAATCTCCGCGCAATGAACTACGACAAGTTATTTTTAACATAAAAGCTTTGAATCAATTGAGGAAGAGAGTATGCAAGCAATAACCATATGATAATCAAGAGCTAAACAAAGCTAATAGATGAAGCACACTGTTCAAGACCTTGTGCACTATTAACTGATTTCCTTCTATCGGATCCTGGCTATTCCACAATTATCTGTGTGTTCGGTTGCAGCAAGTTTCTGAAGGCCATATCACTCTAAAGACTTAGACTTGTTGCAACTCCTCTAGACTGCTATTGTTCAAAAAGAGCCCCTGTAGCCATAATGCTAAGCTCTAGTACTTCTTACCTGATGTGAAGTCCAATGTTTTGTCCATGATGTTTGTGACAATGCGTGTGCCCTCTCTCTCTCTCTCTCTCTCTCTCTCTCTCTCTCTCTCTCTCTCTCTCTCTCTCTCTCTCTCTCTCTCTCTCTCCTGTCAACCCTTTCGCATTTCTGCCCCATTCTCCCTTGCCAATCTCCCTCTGCTTTGCATCCATCCTTCGGTTGCTTCCTAAGTGCACAAATTCCATCCTCGATACATGCCTCTTTCCCGATGGTGCTCTTCCACGATGATAGAATATCTATGGTACTCTTTCTCTTGAAATGCTACCAAAAAATCTCCTTGGCCAGGTAGCCCCCATGTCCATAGCTTCCTTACTTGTCTACGTGTCTTGATTGTTCCCCCCCCCCCCCCCCCCCCCCAAAAAAAAAAAAAAAAAAAGTATCTAGTTCTAATACCATTCTTAGAACGTCTTCCCTAAACTCCTTGCTATGCTGAACTTTCAAGACAAACACACGGAGCCACAATCTTTGCAATTATTTCCCATTTTGGAAAAACTTCCACAACTAGGATGTTGGTCATTTTACATCAACAAGCAACACTGCCAAGTCCATGGAAACTGATGAATAACACCGAAAATGTGCATCCAAGCAATGTTTTCTTTGTAATCTATGAAGTTTAGGTATATCCTTTCCTGATTGTGGGAAAAATGCATATATAGTGTACTCTGAACTTAATTGAGCTTGTGGTCAAATGATGGATGAATGGGGACCATGCGCTCGTGGTCAAATGGTGGATGAATCGGGACCATGATTTAACTTAGTAATCTGTGTGGACTGATTCATAATTTTTTTAACAAAGACGTGGTTAGATAATTTTGTGAAGGTATATATATGGTGAATTTTATATGACAATAGGATGCATAAACAGTCCGGCTGTTTATATATATAAGCTTGGACGCTGTGGCATATATGGCTGATTTTAAAATGCTTATAGTTCTTGGATGGGGATGACTTATCAATTGATTTTGGAGCAGGCTATTGAATAATGTACACAAACGTTTTTGTAAGTCTTTGAATAATATGGCATGGGGATACTTATCATTTGGCAGAATATCAGAATAGATTGGATGACAGATGTGTACGTTAAAACGGTGCTCTGCGTCTTGAAAGGTTCGAGAGAACCTTTGTGGAGATACTTATTGCTTTGTAAATCTAAAGGATCGAGTTTCGAAAAAACAGATTGTAACTTTGTATTTGGAATTTGTTAATAAAATCAATCGCTTTTTCATGTCATACAAGTGTTTCCTTTTTTATTTTTTTCATGTCTATTTTTTTTGTATATATATTTTCTGTTTAATTTTATGTTCAAGGATTAGTTCTATTCATATGATCCAATAATACCAACTATGTTTTGGATGGTTGTACATACATACATTTTTTAATTATTTGTACATTCTACCCTTTGATAGGGGTATTTATAGGATATATGTTGACTAAACAAGGATCTACAATAATATCTTCCCCTTTTGAGAAGGGGTCCTTTCTTTTTTTTCACATATGTTATATATATATATATATATATATATATATATATATATATATATATATATATATATATATTATCTCTTTGATTACTAATCTCGATTTCTGCCGTACACACGGACTTTTTGATTCGTCGCAGGCTTCTTTGGGAGATATTGAAAGTACCGTGGACCTTCTTTAAAGTACCAAACATTTAAAAAAACATTTCCTATTATTTCTATAGCATTTTGTGACTCTACTATTACTTCACCACTCTGAATTATTGCTAGTTTGCATAGAGCTCATAATATTTTTTTTAAATATGCTAAAAGATCTGTTTGATGTAACCCTTCTATGGGTTTCCTGTTTTTTTTTTCACATGGTTGGGGGGTGGTGTTCCACATGGTGAATCATCCTCCACCTTGTGGCCCACTCTCGGGAAGGGGGTCGGTACATACATACATACTTATCCTGGTTCAATATGAATGCCAAAAGCTAGAAACACACATTCCCACGTACACACATCACCTCACACACTTATAAGTAGAGTGAACAACCTATGCACACCCAACTTCGTTATTTCACTATATACCACTTAAACATATCGATGGACTATTTACACGGAAAAAGAACCAAGGTTTTTGAATTGGGTAAATGCGGTGTTATTATTGGGTATCGGATGCATTTCGATGGCTAAGTGATAACGCATTGCTTTTTATCTTCAAGTTACAAGAAATCATCTATTATCTTTCATATTAAATCTAGTTTATATGTACAGTTTTTTCTTACGGAAAAGTTAAGTTATGTCACGTATGGTTTTCCCTAAATGGAATAATTTTTGGCTTTTTTGGATTGAAAATAAGGGTGGCTGCAATGGTTGGCATTTAGTAGATAAAATAATACAACTAGGATTTGTACGACGTTAAATATGCTCTTATTATTTATCATACTGGATAAGGATTCGCAGGTTATACATTTATAATCTGGCAAGACGTATTTTTAGTAGCTTCTTATATTGCTAACGGTTGCGTGGTTTGCCATGTAGTTACTGGATTGAATTTATTTTTTTAAGCGAACGTCTAACTGGAAATGTAGTATAATTATATTTTGGATTCATTCATAGATGGTATAATTTTATTTTGTTTGGACTCATTCATAGATGGTATAATTATAGTTTGTTTGGACTCTCTGTAATACTATCATTCAGTAAAAGCATATTATGGTGAATTTCATATCACAATAGGATGCATAAATAGGACGGAGGTTGGATTTTAAAAATAGCATGAACCCTATCAGTGTTTTGTTCATACTCAGTTTCTTATCTAATACCCGTTGACTCAAAAATAAGTGGCACAGGAATAGCATTGCAAAGTAGAAATATACTTCGAAAATGGATTGTGGTTAGACTTCAAACTTAATAACATTAGCCCGTTTCTCGGCTCTCTGTTCTTGAGTAACTACTGTGTGAGATAAGACGGCTTTGATTGGCTTCGCACCACACATTCTCTGTGAGCTAAGATGGCTTTGATTGGCTTCAACACTTCTCTCAAAATTTAACTTAACCCAATGAAGCCGAATAGATAGTGATAATAAAGCATTGTAACATTATTCAATGAAGAGTATGGATGGATACAAGTAAATATAAAACATATAGATTGTAGTAATATATAGGGCAGTGTATCGCAATTCCACAAATAAACTCCAGGAAGGTTTGGCCCCATTTCTCCATAATGAAAGAGTTACGTTAAGTCTTAAGTTTCTTTTGTATATACAGAACATAGCCATGAATTTATAGAAAGTTGGAAACAAAAAACGAATTACTTCATAGGATTGACTATAAAAAGTTGGGTTGATAGTGAATGTTTTATAAAACGTACGGAATTTAGTTGGGCGTTCTTCAAATTGTTGATTGCTCATGGATAGAGATTATGTTATTAAAATATACATCTACATATGATTTGTATTTACACTCAATAAGGATAATAGAAGCACCATAAAACATCCTAACATATTAATGCTGGAATGAATCTTGGGTTCTGTGGAATGCGTAATGTTTTGAAACCCTCGGAAAAGCGGTTGCTATAATGTCTATATAATCAAGTCAGATATATTTATATAAGACTAGAATTAATAGATTTATTTGCTAAGTTTTGATGGCACACCTAAATGTCTGAGCTAATAGGTGTGACTGGGATAACAACGGAGCACGGTTGTTCTACCTTTCAATGTTCAATCTTACTAACATACTTGGTTTGCAGGTACGTTAAAATGTTATCTTCATTTTGACATGTCAAGTAGCTCGAAACAACCTCTGTGGATAGACTTATTGATTTGTAGAGCTAACTGATCGAGTTTTGAGAAAACCGATACTCCACCATGTGGCTCACTCCCTTGGAAGGGGGTCGCAATTGATACATACATACTCACTATGTATGTAAAATGCTAGAACAACACATTCCCGCATACACACATCAACTTACACACTTATAAGGAGAGAAGTGCACACCTAACTTTCTTATTTCACTATACACCACTTAAACATATTGATGCACTATTTACAGAGAAGAAGAGCAAAGGAATTTGAATTGGATAAACGTGGTCTTATTATTGCGAACCGGATGCACTTTGATGGCTAAGTGATACCGCGTTACGTTTTGTCTTCAATTTATAAGAAATCATCTTGTACGTTTTATGTAACTTAAATATACACATACATTTTCTTCTTAATGAAAAATTAAGTTATCTCACATATGTTTTTCAGAATTGATATGTGCATGAATATGATATATGTATGTCTGTGTATATGTGTGATACATGTATGATATAAGTAATGCAAGTGTGTGATATATGCATGTGTGATATATGCATGATATAAGTAATGATATATGTATGATATAAGTAATATATGTACGTGTGATATAAGTAATGCATGTGTGTGATATATGCATGTGTGTAATACATGTATGTGTGTATGTGATATATGCGTGTGTGTACGAAAGGGGAACATGGCATCATGTCGGTGCCACCTTTTTGAGAAAATGAATCCACCATGCAATATGCACTATGGAAAGGGGAACATGGCATCATGTCGGTGCCACCTTTTTGAGAATATGAATCCACCATGCAATATGCACTATGGAAAGGAGAACATGGCGTATGAATCATTTTAGTGCCATCTATATGAGACTGTGTGGATGTTGGATATGGCTATGGTTTCTTCCTCTATATGAGACTCCGTTCCATTTCTGTGGTGTGCTATCCTTAGCTCGATGGATTCACGATTTGGAATGTGTGTATGAATTCATGGATACTACTTCATGAACCTCCATGCCATCAAGTACGAGAAATGTTTTCATTCTCTCGCATACTACATATAAATTAAGGAAGTTTGAAGTTTTGGTTCGGTCTCAACTATGTAACTCGAGTAATTATATTGTATTTTCTATACTATGAACACTAAAGAATCCCATGAACATCAAAAGCAATTCATGTTTCAAAAAATGGGTGAGTCCAAAACTTAGCATTTAGTAGATAAGTATGATACAATTAGGATCTATGCCTCTAGTTTAAATATGCTCTTATTATTTATCATACAAAATAAAAGATGCAAGTTATACATTTATACTCTAGAAATGCTTATTTTTAGAAGTTTCTTACAACTATAAGAAGTGAACTTCTATGGCAACTACTAACAGGACACCATTTTGTTGCTACTTGATTGCTCACTTTTTTATATATAGCATCTCGTATGGATCACCAATTATACATGGATATTATCCGTGCTAAAGGTGGTTGTTTACTTGATGTTTAAAAAAGTGTGGCATATGCAATGGTGCCACATATGCCACACTAACTATTTGCACTGTTTAAGGTATGGATGTGGCCATCACTCATCTGATGCTTCTTTTGCATGCTTTTATTGACATTTCCACGATGTTCTTACATCACCCATGTGATGCTCATATGGCTAATTATTGTAAGTACAATTTTTATTGTTTCTATGTAGTCTTTTGTTTCATAAATTAACATATGCATGCATATATACATAATGCATGCATACACATACACATATACACACTCATACACAAACATACACACGTACACAAAGACACACAAACATAGACACATAACCAAACACACATATAAAACATACACATACACACATGCATAGACACATACATACATACACACATACATACATAAATTAATACACATAATCCTTACACACATACATACACATACACACACATATACACATATATACACATACACACAAATATACACACATAGAGAAACACATAGACACACCATTAGGGGAAAAAATGAACCCTGAATGGGCCTTTTAGATTAAGGAGTGATTAGTGATGGACCAATCAGAAGAGGGTGGTGGCCACAGTCTATGCCCTATAAAATACTAGGCTGAACGGTGGAGAGGGGACATATTTCGCCCTTATTTAATGAGCTGCCTCTAGAGAGAGAATGAATCTCGTAACTCAGTTGGGCCCAAAAATTCAAAATTTCTGAAAAGTAAAAAAACTCATCATAACACCTGAAAATGGACCCCCCATTACTTTTTAGGGTCAAAAGTACTCTTTTTGACCCCAAATTCAAAATCCGTGCATGTTTTGAGCTGAAAAAAATGAGTTTTTTCAAAAATACTCAAAAAAGAGTTATTTCCCTCCTAAACCTCACATTTTCATACCCAGGTCCCAAAAAGTCATCTTTTCCTACTACTTTCACTCTGTAGCACACCATTGAAGCTCGTGTTTCTACACTCCAACCTACCTGCATCTCCTATCTCGAATTACTGTTGTAGCTTGAAGACCTTTAGCTTCAATGGCAACATCTAAAGCTTCTAGGCGACCAAAAGATGAAATCCTCACATTAAGATGTCACAATATCAAAGCCACAGATGGATAGTGGCTATCACATGAGTACTCCAAAGGTGCATGGGTGTACATGCAACCCTCTAGAGTTGGGCCTCATCGAGTTAGAGATCATGGAAACTTAGATCTTCATTGGAAGGGAAAGTTACTTGGCTTCAAGAAGCATAGAGACAATGGGATGGTTGCTATTGTACAACATGTTTTTACAATGGCAACTATGAAACTTGAAAACTCTAGTAGTATGAGATATCCTGTGAACTGTAAGTATTACTCTACAATATTTTATGTTTTCTTGTGTCGGATATATTTCTGAACTATTTAGATATGTTTTTATTTGTTTCAGATGTATTTCCTTCTACTTTGGTGGAAGAGCAACCACTTCATAGTCTTACAGGTACTTTCCAGGCATTGCATGTAGATGTTGGTGCACTAGTCTTTCCAAATATATCTCCTGCTCAACTTTACCATGATCGATTTTTCTTTTACACACATAGATATGTTGTACCCTCTACACTGAATGGTTTTGGAAGGTTAGAGAGAATTGAAGTACATTCTCTTCTTAGCTTGGAGTGGCCAAAACCTGATCTATGGTCCGTATCATCTTTGAAGCAAAAGATGGTAATGGATATACATAACTCTTTGAAATTCACAAAAGTGTCTAGGTCTGTAGGTTTGCACTGGTCTTTTCCCATTCATTGTTTTGTATATTTATTCCAAGGATTCTCATTCCAAGAGACTTCCACCATGTTCATGTGTAAAGATATCACATATGAGCAAGTCGAAAGTCTTCTTGGTGAAAATTGGGGTTTGATGGAAGGAATTGCAAAAGGTGATAAATATCTCTGTAAAATAGGTGGAACAGGTATAGCATTTCGATATTTGAAACAACATACTTCATTATACATCAGATTCTACTATGATCGTTGGATGTGCAAACTTGGCAAATGGATACCATTTCAAAGTTCAAAGGGATCTTTGCATTCATTTGAAATAAAGCTTAGATTTCCCAACAATGAAACAAAAACTATTTTAGTGAATAATCATTGGACCTTGGCTAATCTGAGAGAACACTTGATGATTATGGGGTTTGAAGGACTAACTCAATCCATCTTCAAAATTCAAGGACATAAGGTGAGAAATGTTTCATGTTTTTGTTAAAGTAATCTTTTTGTTATTGTTTATTTTACTTTAATGACTTCAATTTGTTGCAAATTGATTATAGGTCGGTAGAAGAATGGAATACAAAATGAAAGTCCCTGTAGATTGGAGCAAAGATGGAACAGAGCTCTCATTGTCATAGTTCTTTTGCAACCTGATAATGTCACTTCTTGGGCCCTAGTCATTGTATCTCATGGTTTTTGCACTTTCAAGAACCTTGTAAAAAGTAGGACAATTGATTCATGTTAGATATTGTATATACCTTATTCTCTGCAATGATAATTTCAAAACTTTTGGAATGTCAAAAATTCTGTTCACTACTTTGAAATGTGGTTGCTCATGTTTTTTTCTGCAAGCCTCTAGAAATCTCGCGCGCAAGCAATGGCTGCTAGCACTTCCACTCCCATGAAATCTCCTCGAGATTTATTCATGGAGTTTTTGGATACTACAGACTACAATGGTCGTACGGATTTGTATGACCTAGTCTGTAGAGTCCCTAATCTTGAAGGGACAATAGCCATGAATTCCGATGTGATCGATGAGATCACAGATTTTATGGAACTCTATATTTTAAGATATGCCATAGATATTCCAGCATATGAGTGTAAATGGGTCCCCTGTGACCTGCTTTTTTACATTCATAAAGGAGATGAGGCATTTGCGAAGCGCTTAAAGCGTTTCATGGTGATTGCTAAGGCTTCAGGGCACCTGTTAGATGACACAGTGCCCTTAATTAAACAATTAAATAAGAAAAGGAAAATGAGAAGAAAATATCTTTCCTACATAGCAACAACAATCTTTTTTGTCAATGAGGAGCCCGAACCTTCACCCATGGACCTAGCCCATCTTGTTACTGGGGGTTTTGTAGATGACAAGAAGGAACCCCAGACAGAAGCTCTCAACTTATTAGAAGAGAGTCAAAAAATTTCCAGAGAATTTCCTCAAAGAGTAGTGGACAAATTAAAGGAAGCCAGTACACAGAAGAGTCCACCCTCCAACTTAGACCCCGTGGAACCCACTCTACCAGAGGTAGAGATGGAAATGTTTTCAGTTGTACTTGTTGATGGAGAGGAATTTTTGTTCTTGCACGATATTGAGAAGGCATTCGGTCTACGCCTCGACGAATGCCTTAGTATTTTCAGCTCAACTTCGGATGTTCCCATGGACAACACTTCTGACATTATCGAAAAGGCAAAAATTCCACTTGGTGAATCAGTTGCGGACACCATTGCATTTGTGTGTGAAGAGATTTTGAGCCATGCCAACCAAGATGCCAGTGAAGAAGATCTAGCCATAGCAAGGGAAAGAATTTTGGAGAAGAAGATTCCAAAATCCCCTATTGTGGAGCAAAGTGGCATGGCCCATTCATCAATTCCACTAGATGCAATGGGAAGAGGAGAGGATGAAGACAGGCTTCAAGATGTAAGTCTCTACTGACATTTATGGTTGTCTCATATTCATACAAGATGTATCTATTTAATTTTATGATTGTCTATGTGCAGGAAACAATTGAAGTGGATAAATTTGCAGCAAGGAGTGGTGGTGACCGTGTTTCCCGGGGCCATGGCTCTTCCTTGGCACAGTACATCGGAAAATTGCCAAAGGAAGATTTTGTAATAATCCACAAGGACTTTTCCCCTCAAGGACACTTCATGACTTGGTGTATGAAGGCCTTGAGTAAAGTTTTGTGCCTATCTACAATAATGCAAGGGACCAATTGTGTATTTCTAGTTAGGAAGTCCCTTGCCCTTACTACCCTAGGAGTTAACTTTAGAGGAAAAATATTAGGTCAAATAGGAATAGCTTTGGGTCTTGGATTGACAGACCCTCAATAAGTATCCCAATCAGTTTTGACTTACCAATTGCCTCTATCTTTTCAGAGAAGAAAGAATGTAGTGGAGAGGCTCAAGGCCAAGAGCCAATTGTAAAAACTTTTTAATACCAATGTTCTGTTTTTCCAATTTCCATGTGCATTCAATCTATTATATCTTTATGGTTTGACAATCTCATAACTTTTGCATAGTTTAATCAGTCTTTTTCCATTGTTTCTTGTAATTTGTGTTGCCCAAAATGCATGGAATGGCTAAGGAATGCAAAAAAAGGCCTGCCACAGAAACGCGGGGATGGGCCCTTCAAAACTTTTGCAGGGCCCATCCCCGCGTTTCTGCGGCAGGCCTTTTTTTTGCATTCCTAGGCCATCCTATGCACTAGGTTACCTGTATTGCAAGTCTATCTTCTCGACTAGCACCTTCACTTGGGGAAATGTGGAACACTCTTTTTATATGCAATAATTAGAGAAAATTAAGACTCCTCTGGGTGCACATAAGCATGCAGCAGTAAATCAGTGCATTTATGTTCATAAACATTGCTTCGCTATTGGTCAGGGGTTTAGCATGCAGTGCACTCTAGCCAAGGCCAATCATATGCCCCCATGTGCATGGCATGGGTTTTCATGGCTTGGAAATGCCAAAAAAAAGGCCTGCCACAGAAACGCGGGGATAGGCCCTGCAAAACTTTTGCAGGGCCCATCCCCGCATTTCTGTGGCAGGCCTTTTTTTGGCATTTCTTGGCCATGAAATGCATTAAATAGCATTACCACTTACAACAAGTACAGAAAAAAGAATGATACAACTATGAAAAACACTTCAAAGATGTACTGGAAAAACACACCTACAAACATAGGAGAAATAAACTTCAAAACATGTACACTAAGAGATAAACATTTGGGAGAGAAAATATGAGAAGACAAAGATTATATTCATCATTTGGGTTTTACAAAATATTCATCGTATGGGATATACAAAAGGTTCTCCAAACAAGGGAGTACAAATTATGGTTAATGGTTATTCCCTCTAATTCTCCTAGCTAGCTGCAAATCTTTAGGTTGTATTGTCACTCTCTTTGCATGGATGGCACATAGGTTAGAGTCCTCCAACATTGATATAAGATACGCCTCTGCAGCTTCTTGGAGAGCTTCAATGGCTATCCCTTGGATACGAAGTCCAGCGCAATAGCATTGGATCTCTTCCTTCACAACTCTTGCAAATGATCTTCGTGGAATCAGAAGCTCCACAGACTTTTGATAGTGTCGAATCTCCGCAAAGGCTCTGGTTTGCTTTCTGCGCCTTTGTGGTGCTCTTGCATTTGGGGGGATGTTGGGTTGTGGTCGTTGTGGTCTACGACGTGGTTGATAGTTCTTCTTTCTTCTTGGAGGACGCCTAGATGGTCCTGCCTCATCATTTACTTCCTCTACCCGACCTTGCTCTCTTTCTTCATCGGTTGGTCTTTGTCCTTGTCCTGGGGGGAGTGTCTTGCCTCCTTGTGTTACTCGATGGTTCACGGGGATATCATCATTGTTCCATGGTGGCTCATTTATACTTTCTTCATCTGAGGAACTCGATAAATTTGATGTCTCAATCACAACTCGTCTATGTCCTCGTTGTTTGGGCCTTGCCTTCATTGGTGTCCTGATTGGGGGCTCATCATGAGATGCGGAAGGGGAATAATTTATTTCTTGGGATACATCTCTCTCTGGTGAACCTTCATCCCCCCGTGATGCAATGCTACCGGACTGTGTCCCTGCACCCGAGTTTTGTCTTGAAGAGTGGCTTGTGGTTCGACGCTTCTTGTGGGGTGTCATCCATGTTGGGTGTTGAGTACCTTGCACATGGCTAGGGTAGACGACATGATCCTTCCTAGCAGTCTGCTTTGTGCGTGCCATTCTCTTAGGTTATAAAGTGGTAAAATGAGGAAGGACACCTCTATTTATAGGCTTTCACTTAAGAATTGTCATGTTCACATTTAAATGGATAAAAATTAGTTTTAAGACATTAAAAGTATATTCACAAAAATAGTAGAATTTTATTTGAAGTGAAAGGGGTTATAAAAACCTTGAAAAGTATAATGCATTTTAAGAGTTTGGAAATTATTTCCAAGCAGAACCCTCGCGGACTCTTTGTGCATGCCATTGGGCATGATGTTCGGAACCTGACGATGACATCCACTTCTCTCTTGCAATATCATGTTGTAGCTTTCATGTAATCTTTGCTAGTTGTGACTCACATGCCTTTTCCATTACATATTTTCTAGCAAATGTCGCACGAAAGAACCAATTGAACATTTCTTCTAAATAGTTTGATTGGAGTAGACCACCCCCATGATGAGTGTTTTTAAAGTAAACACCTCTAGCCCTGTAATGTGACTTCTCCATTCCTTGTGTACTAAAAATGTCGAGTGACCCATATCGATTCATAAAATATGCTCCATGTGCAAAAAGAATATGCTATGATCTGGTCAATAAGATATACACATAGTGTTTAAGACCAAATAAAAAAATGTAAGCGAAACTTACTATGTAATGTGTAATGTTGCTTTCTCCCCAAGATAAGATGAATGACTGTGTAAACTCCTTCAAAGTCACTTGGAATAATTCTCGTTGTGAAGCATTAGTGGAAGCCAAACACATCAAATGTAACAATTGATCGAACGATGACCAAACCTTCTTTCGCTTGTTAATGAGATCAACCTGACTATCATTGTCAGTTGTAATTGAACAGAGGTCCTTCCAAAGCTCCCATTTCCCATCATCTTGACTATTCACATCTTTTTCAAAGAAACGTCGTGCCTTCTTCCCAGTCATTGAAACTTGTTGTAAAATCTCTTGAGACTCACCATACTTCTTAACAACTAAAGCTACGTGGCCACCATGACAACCTATAGAATTCGAAAGATCTTCTATTTTCTGGATTGCTATTGTAGACCTCTCTAGTGGTTTCATTGCAAATGCATATTCAACATGGAGCTTCAAAAGCCTATCAAAGATCCTCATGAATGCATGCAAAGTACAAAAGTGAACATTGACTAATGGAAATGGGATAATGGGGTTCCAATCATTGCTTATTTTATCACGAGTCGGTTCCGGTAACATTGGACACCTCAAAAGTGATATCTCCCATTCCCTGTGATTCAATGAGTCTGTTTCATCAATTTCTTCAGAGTCATCAACTCTCGTCAATGCCCTTGCATGTTTAGACTGTCTCTTAGATCCTTTGTAACCTTGTGTACAATATGGGCAAGGATAGAGAGAAGATGCTCCTTGTTTACAACCTAACATGCATTTTATACTCTTAAGGTCTCCACCCAAATGCCATTCTACATCAAAATCACCTATATCATCTACAAAAAGCTTTTGCCCATGTATTTGAGAAGAGATTACTTCCGTAATCCACGGAGTCCTACTAAAAATCCATGAAATAACATTATTTGTTTCTTTGGGAACTTCTATAGCACCTAACCACTAGATATCTCTCTCTGATTGCACATTGTAAGTCAAATGGTCCCTCCCTCCTAAAGTTTCATCACTCATTGCATGGTCCATAATTTCGTTCATTAGCGTCACACTCAACCTTTCTAGTCGCCGACCCTTTATGATTTGACACTCATCAAGCTTCAGTATGAACTTTAACTTAACATTACAGTCTGCACAAAAGAGAAAACATTATCTTAATATGACACTTGAATGCAATAGAACTTCAACACCAAATAAAATGTAGTAGGGGTACCTTTGATTGTTGAACTATAAAAGTGAACCATTGCTTGTTGAAGCTTCTGAAGATCCACAAATATATTGTTGAATTTAGTGTAAGTAAATCCTTGTGTAGGTAGGATTTTTGATTGCTTCTTGGGAATATTTGGATGATAAATAGAGGCAGGCATAGTTTCTTCTATGAATAAATATTGTCGAATAGTACGAGTCACATCCTCATTTGAAGTTTTTTTATTGATAGACAATTTATATGGGCATGGAAATATACTTTGAGAAATACTTTGTGATTGTAAGGCTTGCCTGAGAAGGGTGTACATTGCAGTATACCCATTTCTACTGATGCCTGCTTCGTCACATATTGCCTGCACATCTTGCACTGTGATAAGATTTTTTAACTTCTTTGAAAACTCGGCTTCAACAACAACTCTAATACACTTTCCTATGCGCGAGTCTAAAGCAGAAGTGATTTCTTTGGTGTTTATACAGCTATTCATCAGCTTGAATTGGTCTTGTGTTGTTGATGAAGCAGTTATGTCTTCAATAAACGACCTACACAATGAAATATTCCATTACAAATCTTCATTAAAACATATAAAAGTAAAACAAACACTCACCTTGTTGCATATATACGTCGTTTGCGTGCTCCACTACCTTTTGAAAGAGCTTCAAAGGATGACAATGATCTTTTCCTATGTCTCATACCAAGTGGAGTCTCTTTCAGCTGCTAGAGATTGGCAGTTAACTTTGAAATTGTGCTTTGTTTTGCTTTAGTATCCTGTTCCAAATCTGCAAGTTGTTTTTGTAAAGATATGATTGTGCTTTCTAAAGTGACCACCCTCATATGATGGATGTGATGTTGTTGGAACCAATACTTAGCACTAGCAAGTGAATGTGTAGATAATCTCTTGCAGTAACCTAATAGTCCAGCTTCACCCGCACCAATGAACTGAAGTAAAGTTGAGAGGTTATGGAATGTTGGATGGTAAGAAGATATTGGATCAAGAGGATAGAGTGAACCATGAGCCCAAAGATCAATACTTTTTTCTCCAGCTGCACGACGTTCATTTTGAGAATTGGCATCATTGTTGCATCGTGTATTTGGAGCAAACTCTCTAGGCACACGAACATTGATACTTGTTGATGCAGGAGCATGAGGACGTTCTACTGTGAAGTTTGTGATACATGTCAACACCATCTTTGCTAATGACCAACAATATCAAAAACAAAGATGAAAAACCGGTTGGAAGGGAGTCTAAAGCATAGGTTTTGCTCAAAAAATGTGTTTTCTTGTATGTGTATGGGTTAAAGTGT
>CM035413.1:49659382-49721882 GCA_020310875.1 Ceratopteris richardii | reverse complement strand
TGTGAAGAATCATACAAGTAGATCACTCAAGAAGTTCAGATCTAATGGAGGGGGAGAATAGTTCTCCAAAGATTTTGATGAGTTCTTGCAAGACAAAGGTATCAAAAGAGAAGTCACTACTAGGTACTCTCCTCAACAGAAGGGGATTACAGAGAGGAGAAAGAAGACATTGGTTGGATCGGCCCGAACAATGCTTGAAAAAAGAAGTTGCCACATTATCTATGGGCAGAAGCTATTTCAAGTGTTGTGTACCTTGTCAATAGACTACCATCCAAATCACTTCAAGGTATGACTCCTTATGAAGCATGGCATGGAAGAAAACCTAGTCTCAAACATTGCAAGTTGTTTGGTTGTTTAGCGTATGTTCATGTACCATCACAAATAAGAGGCAAGCTAGATGAAAGGGCAACAAAGGCAGTGTTAATTATTGGATATGATTCAGCTCAGATGGGTTACATGTTCTATAATCCTTCAATCAAACAATTCACTACAACTAGAGATGTTGTGTTTGAAGAACAAAGGTCTTGGTACGATGAAGACAAATAAAAGGTAACTCTACCATATGATCTTGATATTGATTCTCATCAATTAGGAAGCAAGCATGATAAACAAGTCTTGGAACCAAGAAGTGATACAGATGATGACCAAGATGAAAGAAAAAAGGATTACTATGGAATTCAAGAGGCAAAGCAAAGATGCAAGAGGTTGGAGAATGCTCCAAACAAGCACCTAGAAGAGTATTGAGAGAAGAAACAACCAGAAAGGTATGGATATGATCCCACATTTGTTACAAATCATTCAATCTACTTGGCAAAAGATTCAATTTTAGAAGAACCATCAACATATGAAGAGGCAAAGGGAAACCCTAATCGGTAAAAGTCCATGAAAGAAGAAGTAGATGCATTGAATGAGATGGACACTTGGGATTTGGTTCCAATGTCATCGAATTAAAAAGTGATTGGTTGTAGATGGGTATATAAACTCAAAAGAAATTCAAATGGGTCAGCTTGCATGTATAAGGCAAGATTACTTGCCAAAGGATGCTCAGAAACTCATGGTATAGACTATGAGGAAACATTCTCACTAGTTGCAAAGATGATTACAATTAGGACATTGATAAGTGTAGCTGATGCAAGGAATTGGAGACTCCTCCAACTTGATGTGAAAAATGCATTTCTAAATGGTCGGATAAGTGAAGAGCTATACATGTCACAAGCACTAGATTTTGAAAACTCTAATCATCTATCTTATGTTTGCACACTTAAGAAAGCATTGTATGGATTGAAACAAGCTCCTAGAGCTTGGAATTACAGGTTGGTTACATACCTTCAAGATCAAGGGTTCAGACCTAGCAACTCAGATCCTTCTCTATTCATCAAAAGGGATCAAAATGAGGTTATCTATCTATGTGTATATGTAGATGATATTATTATGAAAGGTTATGATCTAAATGGCATTCAAATGATCAAGAGACACATGCAAGAGGAGTTCAAAATCAATGACTTATGTGAGCTCACATATTTCCTAGGTATGCAGGTGATATACACAGATGAAAGAATGTATTTGACTCAAAGGAGATACATTCAAGATCTACTTCTCAAGTTCAAAATGGAGAATACCAAATCGGCAAGTACACCTTTGGAGATGAATCATAAACTTAGTGTTTATGAAGGTGAGAAAACTGAAGACATTAAAGAATATCAAAGCTTGGTAGGTAGCTTGATATATGCTACTCATACAAGGGCAGACATCTCATATAGTGTGGGAGTGCTTAGTCAGTTCATGGACTCACCAAGAAGACCACACATGGATGCAACTAAGAGAGTACTTAAGTATCTCAAAAGGTACAATCAACAAAGGTCTATTCTATCCTTACTCTTCATATTTGGATATCAAAATCTATTCAAATGCAGATTGTGCAGGAGCTAAGGATGATAGAAGAAGAACCTTTGGTTCCTTAGCATTTGCAGGTTCAAAGCTAGTGTCATGGAGTAAGAAGCAACTTAAAGTTGCTTTATCCTTGACTGAAGTAGAGTACAGAGGTTTGACCATAGCAACACAAGAGGCAATATGGTTAAAAGCATTGTATATAGATTTGGGACTTGTGAGTTCCAAACCTCACATATTTGGAGATAATGTAAGTTCCGTGTATCTAGTAGCAAACCCTATTTTCCATGCAAGAACCAAACACATAGAGGTTCATTACCACTTCATCACGGAGAATCTCATGGAAAAGGAGATTGACATTTCTTATGTTCCAATTGAAAAGCAAGTAGCAAACATGATGACAAAAGCACTTGATGGAATAAAGCTTTGTAGATTCAAAGCTATGACAGGTATTCAACCTATTAGAGAATGAAGACTCAAGCATACTTAAGCTTGAGGGGGAGCTTTTGGAACATCAAGATTACACTATGCTTCAGGTGGATTTGATCTACATCAAAAAGCTATTGCTTGGATTATGTCAAAGGAATATTGCTTATGATCACTTATTGTATTTTTTTAAAAAGATTTTTCATGGATCTTTTACCATTCTAAAACCCTTGATATTTACACATGTAAAATTAGAAAAAGAGAGCCCAAATTCCACGAATTTTTGGTAGCTGAGTTGAAATCAATCAAGCAATCAATCACCCAAAAGTAGACCAAACTAGATCTTCACTTTTCCTAGATGGTAGGAAAGGGATATCCCCTTCATTTGAATTCAAACTCCACTTGTAAGGGTCAAGGAGCTCTTGGAAAGTATTTGTAAAGACTTCAAAACACTTGTACAATACATGGAAGCAATATACATACACTTGTGACCATCATTGTCTTGCTCTTTCATTTCTCTACATCATCGTCTTTGCCAATAGTAATCTTGCAGAGGCTGTTGCTCTCTCTACAGAGCTCAAAATGGATGAAACATGGATCACTAATAATTTATTATTTCCAAGTGTATGCACATAAATTTTCATAGCATTTGCTTTAGTAGATTGGGAGAAATCTCAATTTTGTTGTCTCTGCATCAATCTCTACATATTCCTGAAAAATAGGAGGTACTACCATTGAGTGTGTGATT
The DNA here is from genome assembly GCA_020310875.1 of Ceratopteris richardii. Lineage (NCBI taxonomy): Eukaryota > Viridiplantae > Streptophyta > Polypodiopsida > Polypodiales > Pteridaceae > Ceratopteris > Ceratopteris richardii. Next base: position 49,718,821 of record CM035413.1, on the reverse strand, counting down.
CATTTCAATAGCATATTTTTCTTATACCTTATACTCTTGTGCATTATATACCCTCAACCCTATGTGTATCACTCTCATAATATGATTTTTTATAGCTGTAATCACGTTGGTTGCTATGAGCATTTAAAAGTTCATTCTCTCTTCCATAGATAGTAAGTTTTTTGAGCTAGTCGATGTGCAAACCTACTGTTTTGTATCGACTCTTTCTCCTTGATGCTCCAAAGCACATAGTGCAATTTATTACACTTATCACATGCCTATAAGGTCTATTTGAGTCTCCATACACTCAAGGGCTGGTCTTGTGACGGTTACCTGGACCAAATTTCATGGCTTCACAACTCGCTTTTCTACCTCCTACAAGCTTCTCCAAGTTCTTTCAATACATATACATATACATATACATATACATATACATATACATATACATATACATATACATATACATATACATACACATATACATATACATATACATACACATATACATATACATATACATACACATATACATATACATACACATACACATATACATACACATACACATACACATATGCATATACATATACATATACATATACATATACATACACATATACATATACATATACATACACATATACATATACATACACATACACATATACATGTACATATACATATACATATACATACACATATACATACACATATACATATACATATACATATACATATAAATATACATATACATGTACATATACATGTACATATACATATACATATACATGTACATGTACATATACATATACATATACATATACATATACATGTACATGTACATATACATATACATATACATATACATATACATATACATATACATATACATATACATATACATATACATATACATATACATATACATATATGTTGTTCTAGGGTAGGATAAGCTCCACGCTAAGAAGTTCCACCTCCTTAATTGTCAATCTGCGAAAGAGATAGGAATGATATGAAGATCGTGAATGCATGAAATGATGAACGTGAAGGTGAGAAGCTTGAAAATGCACACACACACATAATGAAGAGACAAGCAAGACACAATGGAAACTAGAAAATAGAATCTATTGGTCAATAACACTATTACAAGCTCAAGTTATCTCTAAAGTCACTAGCCAACACAATCGAGCCTCAAAAATGAGCTCTCTAGCTCTTTTTATAGTTTCTAGACTAGTTGTGATTGGTTTCACATCTAGTGTCTGGCATAGTTGAAAAATAGGTTCTCGAGGTCATTTGGAGGTCTAAAATGAGATTTAAAAATAACCTAAGTTTGTATGATGATTCTACCTAAGCTTCTCAAGCTTGAGGGCCCCTCAACTTGCACAAATTGGAGTTGCATGGTGCAAAATTGGGTATTCTATGGTACATATGTTACAATAGTGATACAAATCACTAGTTGAAGTTTTGAAAAAGTAATATAAAGCATATTTTTTTGAAAAAATGAAGCTATGGCCCCGCATAACATTTTTCTGTCTGCCTCCACATACTTTCTCTACATCATTGCCTATGGTTGCTGCCAATACCCCCTGCCTCTCGTGCCTATCATCCATGGGAGGCCCTTGTTGTGGGGTGTGCATAATGTGGTTTTGTAGGAGATCCTGAGCTAGGGTGTGCTCATCTAGATGAATGCCTCGTGCATTATCAGCTTTGATTTTTCCTAGTGTATAGCTTGATGTTTGTGGAGAGGCAAAAGCTGGTAGTGTGTCGAATATATGAGTTACTCACAAGCGAACAACTGAAGGAGATGAGTATGCCGACTGATGAAAACTTCATAATGGTATTCCCAAAATCCCATTGTGAACATTTCTTCAAATGTCATCTTGTAACATGCAGGTAAATACTTGATGCGGCAATGCCATGCATAACATACCCGGAGCGACAGTGTGGTGCTCATATCATATGCGAGGTTTCTGTTGCCATGCTCAAAGCTTGGGGTATTGACATGTGGTGCTTTGACATGGAAAAAGATCTTAAAAACCATTTGCATCATATCAGAGATCTTAATGGTCATATGTGTTCTGATGTTCTCCATGTGGTGGAGTCAAGGGAGCCAATGGCTAATCATGGCCATCATGTAGCCTACAGTAGGAGGGCCATGGGGTGGAGTGAAGTAAAGATAGTTTAGGAAGTCTTGGCACAGCTTATTGTTTTGGAATTTAATGGCAAAGACAATCTAGGATTGACGATGTGGTACTGGACCGTAGCATGGATTATACTTTACGTGCAGTTGAGCCTTGGTCCAGGTATGCATAGTTTTGGGGTATTCCTAAAGGAGTTCCTTGTGCCAATTTGGCTGAAAGATTTTTCCCTTTTGCACTTCAGGGGATAGGTCTTTGGGCTCAAACTAGGGTTTCTTCCCCATTTCTTGTTCAATATCTAATTGGTATTCTACCATGTATAGGAAGAAGGATTTTTATTGAGGCTCATTGATGGAGACATACCATTGGGTTGCCAACTCAGCGAAATAGGGCGATTGTAAAATTCATTCCTCGATTAGGGCCATAACATGTAGCCACACTTCTATGCATGTGGAGTGGGTTTGCCCAAGCTCTTCAAAAGACTTTAGCCAAGGTGGGGTAGGAAGTTGGAATGTGTCTTGACCTTTTGTTGTAACTCGTCTGCCTGGGGCTCGTTGTGGATCATATGCTTCATTTATGGAGGTGTGGCTTTGAGGACACTTTGTGGTTATGCAGGTTCCCATAGTAGTAAGGCTTTGTGATTGGTCTCGATTTTCTGATATTCTTTGTTGATCCTATCGTAATCATCGAGTAGTCACACGTGATCATCCAATAGTACTTGCATGCTTTTAGAGGGGACCACTTTGAATCTGTTGGGACTCATTGGTTCATTAGGTCTATCCATTGCAGCTTTGAAATTCTCACGATTCTATTCTTGTAGCCTTTGGTTCTCCTCTTTGGTAGTTGCGAGGTGTCATCTTAATAGTTCCATATTTCGTGTTAGCATGGCACTCCGTACTATGTGGGCATGTAGAAGAATATCGACATCTGTGAGGGCTTCTTTAGTATTTTGTTCAGATTCTAACTCCAAGGAGTGATAAGCCTCATGTAGTTCCTAATTGTGTGCATTAAGAGAAGCATTCTCAATGGTCAAAGAGTTTAGTTGAGCCTGTAGTTGTGTAGTGGTCTGTTGCAAGGTCTGGTAGTTGCTTTCGAGAAAGGAAAATTCATCTCTGACTTGAGTTATACATGCAAACATTTGACAAATTTTGGTGTCAATAGTGGGTGATAATAATAATGGTGTGGTGTGTGAAGATGATGCTAGTGTGGTTGTAGATGTAGGGGGAAGGAAAAAGTGGAATGGGAGGGTGAATGTTGTGGTGACCATAGAAAATTGTCATGTGACGAGATGTTGTGGTGAAATGGTGGATGTGAGTGGTGGTGTTGTAGGTGATGAAATATCCATGTTCTAGTGCACTAATAGTAAATAGTGGTGTTATGGTGGGTGCGTTAGTGGGTGTGAACACGGGATTTAGAAATGTAGAGGAATATGTAACTTATTGAGTTTTGTGGATGCCTTGATGTGGAGTAGAAGGCAGAGGTGATGTAGTTCGACTAGGAGGGGATATGGGTGAGAAGGTCATTGGTTGAGGGAAGGGGAAAAGAGGTAAAGAAGGAAGGGGAAATGAAGGAAAGGATGGGGTAAATGGACTGGGATGAATTAGGTTTGAGGTACTAGTTGTAAAGGTTTTTGGTATAGTTTGGGTTACTGGAGGTGCTATGGCTTCTGGTGCAACACTTACTATTAATGAGGATACTAGAGGTGAGTTGGGGTGTACAGGGGGAGTTGGATTGTTGGTGCAAGACAATCAACAATTGAAGGTCTTTAAGTCCGCAGAAACTTCAGCAAAAATTTCTTTAAAAAGGTCACCGGAAGGGCACCGGAACAGTACCGGAATGTCACAGTAAAGTCACCGGAATGTTACCGGAAATGATCACTTTTACAGTTTTCAGTTCATGAAGAGTTGAAAGATGAAAGGAGAAAGAAAAGAACAAATTTTGGAGCGTGGAAGAAAACCGGAAAAGTTGTACACATATGTACAGTAGTATAGTCAGCGTTATAAGCTTGTACAAATTTATCTATAAATACCTGGAAAATGTCGAGGCGCATAGGAGGAAAAATATGAGAGAGAGATGGGAAGAATGAGAGGCATATAGACAAGAGAAGAGAGACATAGAATAAGAGAGAATGAGAAGTTAGATGTCATTAGACATATGAAAAGTTAGTTGAGTTTTCCTCTCATCACTCAACTGTAACTTTCTTAGTAATCGAAGAAATACTGCGCCGAAATTTCTGTGTGTTTTCATCTGTGATAGATGATTTGTGAAATCCTTTTGAGGATATCTAAGTCTATAGTTAATCAATCTATAGCTTAAGTTTCAGAGTTTAATTATAAACAGAAAACGAGAATTGTCAGTAGGAACATTCATATGTGTTGAGTGTTCAAAGTTTACTGAAACAGGCGCATTTTCGGTGATCAATGTTTTGATCATTTCTCAGTGCATACTTTAAAGTTTTGCATGAGTGAGGGCTTAATCTTTAAGTTAGAAGATAAGCTACTCGTAACCAGAATCATTTGCTTAAAGGGTTCTATTCAAGGAGAACCAAGTCTTAGAAGTTGCAGGTGTAAAGATTGACTGTTTAGAATGACAGTTTCAGACATAGGTAACTTGTGAATGTGATTTCTCAAGTTATACTAAATCTTTTGAAGAACTTTAACTTGAAGGAGGTGCGCAATCTCTAGGCGACACTCCATACAAAGTTTCATAAAAACTTTACACGTTTGTCAGATTAATTTGAAGAAATTGTGCAGCAGACTTTTGTGTTGTGAAGTTTTTGACTTACTCTTGGTATAGAGGTGCTCTAATCACAAGAGTAGGTTATTCTTTTGGAGATTAACACTCTCCATCAGTGGTATCAGAGCAGGAGACATCAAAATCAAAGAAAGGAGGTTCCCGATTGCTGCGGTTACAAAGAATTCAACAACCAAAGAACTGAAAGGTGAAAGCTTGAAGGCAAAACCTGAGGAAGAGATCATACGATATCAAGAAAGACAAACGGAGTCTAATTTGAAGAAAAGGTACATATATTATTCATAAAGGTTGAAGGTTTCAGTACACAGGAAGACACAAGATGGGAGATTCTCTACAGATAGAGAAACTGGATAGGGAAAACTATCCTGCGTGGTCAATGAGGATGGAAGCTCATCTAATGAGCAAAGATTTGATAGCTTATATCACAGGAGAAGAAGAAAAGCCACAGTTCAGAGATCCTAGTGTTCCGACTAGGGAAGAGTTAGCAGATTTGAAAAACTGGATGAAGAAAGATGCTCAAGCTAGGAGCATTATCTATATGGCAGTCAATGACTACTTGTTACCTCATATTCGAGGTCTTGAAAGTGCAACTGACATTTGGAATGCGTTGGAGGAGCATTTCCAGAATACTACTAAGTCAAGAAAGGCATCCTTATGGGCAGAGTTTACAACCTTCAAGAAGAAGGCTTCTCAGTCCATTTCAGACTATGTGACAAGGATGAAAGATATTGCAGATGCTTTAGGAGCAGTTGATGAAGACATTGAGGAGGATAAATTGGTAAGACAAATTCTTACAGGCTTAAGAGGTGATGACAAATGGAAGCCGTTTATTTTGTCCACAGAATTATCACTTGACCATTTCACTCCTGATTTAAATCAGTTGCTAGGTCATATGCTAACATTTGAGAATGATGTTAAAGGAGATGGTGACAAGAGTGCAGGTCATGCAATGTACTCGAAAGATAAAAAGAAGAATAGCAAAGGAAAGCAACAAGCAAATGAAGATGAAGGAACAACTAGCCAAGCCAACTTCCTAAGAGGAAGAGGAGGTGGCAAAGGTAGAGGAAGAGGCAGAAACAACAAAGATGGAGGCAAAGCTTGCTGGATTTGTGGTAAGACAAATCATTTAGCTAATGATTGTTGGCACAATACTCAAAGTAATAATGGATATAGTCAAAGTTACAATGCAAGAGGAAGAGGTGGCAGAAATCAAAGAGGAAATTTCAGAGGCAGAAGTGGTAGGAGTTACTTTGGAAGAAATGCAGGTAGAGGATTCCAAAGTCAACAATATAACAATACCTACTACAATTACGCTTCAGAACAGAAGGAGGATTCAACATTGATATTGAATGCTACTTGTGAAAGGCAGAATGAAGATCAAAGAGTCTTCTACATTGACTCAGGATGTAGCAATCACCTGAGTGGAAACATATCATTGATGACTGATTTGGAGAATAAAGTTTCTAATCATGTTGTTCAAACAGGTGACAACACAAAGCATAAAGTGAAGTCGATTGGATCAGTGAAAGCTAAAGATGGTAGTACCTTATTGGGTAAGGTTCTGTATGTTCCTACAATTCCTAAGAATTTGATAAGTGTAGGACAAATTGTTGAAAAGGGATATGAAGTAAGATTCACTAATGAAGGAGTATACGTGGAAGATCCCAGTCAAGGGTATAAACAGATTGTTTCAGGAAAAAAAGAAGGAAGACTGTTTACACTGAAGATTCAAGGTAACATTGGTCAGGCCATGTTTACATATGAAGGACAGAAAATTTCTGAGTTAGATCTTTGGCACAAGAGGCTTGGACATTTCAATGAAAGAGGTATTAAAGATATGATTAACAATGGTTCAGTGCTTGGATTGCCTAATGTTGCAGGTCAACATATGACATACAAATGTGAGGCATGTCAATTTGGTAAAGCTCATAAGAATTCTTATTCCAAGCATGGTTTTATGCATTCAGAGAAGCTTGAGTTGGTACACACAGATGTGTGGGGACCATCAAAGGATTTCAGTATAAATGGATCAAGATATTATGTGATTTATGTTGATGATGCTACCAGATGGATCACTATCTATGTGATCAAGGATAAGTCAGAAGTATTCAATACATTCAAACATTATCATGCGTATGCAGAAAGAACTACAGGTCATAAACTGAAGAGACTAAGATCAGATGGAGGGGGAGAGTATTTCTCCAACGAATTCAGTGACTGCTTATGGAATGCAGGTATAAAAAGAGAAGTAACTTGCAGATATTCTCCTCAACAAAATGGTGTAGCAGAAAGAAGGAACAGGACTCTTGTTGAGTTTGCAAGGTCCATGATGAATGAAAAAAATTGCCCTAATTATTTGTGGGCTGAAGCTGTAAATACAGCTACTTATTTGGTCAATAGGTTACCATGTAAAGCCCTACAGGGTATGACACCATATGAAGCTTGGTGGGGTAAAAGACCTACCCTAGATCATTGCAGAGTATTTGGATGTGTGGCATATGCATATGTGCCATCACAATTAAGACACAAATTGGAACCTAAAGCTGAAAAATATGTTTTCATTGGTTATGATGATAGACAGATGGGATACAGGTTGTGGAATCCATCCACAAAACATTTTCTGGTTTCGAAAGATGTTACGTTCGATGAGCATAGTTCTTGGTATACAGGAACAGTTAATAACAATACAGGTGATGAAGAAGAAGTGAGTCAGAAGAAAGGTAAATCAAAGGTTCAAATAATTGATGAAGAAGAAAATTATGAAGTGCAGGAAGAAGTTGAAGAAAGGCCAAGATTTGATCCTGAGTGTGAAGAACCAGAAACCTCAAGGACTGGAGAACTCAGAAGGTCATCAAGAAATAGATGGCAACCTACAAGGTACAGTTATGATACTTCATTTTTGGCTACGAAAGATTATGCTTACATAGTGAAAGCAGATGAAGACCCTTCTACATATGAAGAGGCAAAAGGTAAGGAAAAATGGGAAAAAGCTATGCAAGAAGAACATGATGCATTGGTGGAAAATCAAACATGGGATTTAGTTCCTAAACCAAATAGCCAGAAGATTATTGGATGTAAGTGGGTCTACAAGACCAAAAGATTTGTAGATGGAAGTGTGTCTAGATATAAAGCTAGACTTGTTGTCAAAGGGTTTGCTCAAACATATGGAGTTGATTATGATGAGACTTATAGTCCAGTGGCAAAGATGACAACTATCAGAACACTCATAGCTGTTGCTGCGAGCAAAGGTTGGAAGTTATGTCAGTTAGATGTGAAAAATGCTTTTCTGAATGGTTATATTTCAGATGATGTGTTCATGGAGCAACCTCAAGGGTTCAGAGATAAAAGGTATCCAGATCATGTGTGCAAGCTCAAGAGAGCTTTGTATGGCTTGAAGCAAGCGCCAAGAGCATGGAACTATAGACTTGTAAAGTTCTTGAAAGAACTTGGTTTTCAGGTGTCTGAAGCAGATAGTCGTTTGCTTATAAAAGCAAGTGATAATGGTTTCATATACATGTGCATATATGTTGATGATATAATTCTTACAGGAACAGATGAGTCAGGTATACAAAGACTCAAGAAGCAAATGGAAAAGGAGTTCAAGATAAGTGACTTGGGAGACTTGTCTTACTTCTTGGGTATGGAGATCAGATATACTCAGCATGGAGTATTCGTGACCCAAGAAAGATATTTGAAGAACTTGTTAATCAAGTTTAAAATGAATGATTGCCGGATAGCACCTACTCCAATGGAGGTGAATCACAAACTCATAGGAGTATTGTCTCAATTCATGCACTGTCCAAGGAAAGAACATTGGATTGCAGGACAAAGGGTGTTGAGGTACATTAAGGGTACACTCAAAGAAGTGATGCAGATTGGGCAGGTAATCCAGATGACAGAAGGTCAACCTATGGATACATGTGTTATGTGGGAGATAAGCTAATCTCATGGTGTTCTAAGAAGCAACATACAGTTGCTTTATCTTCTACCGAAGCTGAGTACAAAGGCATGGTTGAAGCCGCAAAGGAAGTGATTTGGCTAAAGACTTTAATGAAGAATTTTGACACTATACAGAGGACTCCAATTATATTTGGAGATAATATGAGTTCATTATATTTAGCTGATAATCCTGTTTTTCATGCCAGGACTAAACACATTGAGATTCAGTATCACTTTCTAAGAGAGAAGGTGATGGATAAAGAGATTGAAGTAATCCATACTTCAACGAAAGATCAGATAGCTGATATGCTTACAAAAAGTTTGGATGGACCGAAGTTACAAAGGTTTAAAGATATGGCAAGAATAAAGAAGACAGAGAAAACCTCAATTGATGATTGAGGGGGAGCTGTTGGTGCAACACAATCAACAATTGAAGGTCTTTAAGTCCGCAGAAACTTCAGCAAAAATTTCTTTAAAAAGGTCACCGGAAGGGCACCGGAACAGTACCGGAATGTCACAGTAAAGTCACCGGAATGTTACCGGAAATGATCACTTTTACAGTTTTCAGTTCATGAAGAGTTGAAAGATGAAAGGAGAAAGAAAAGAACAAATTTTGGAGCGTGGAAGAAAACCGGAAAAGTTGTACACATATGTACAGTAGTATAGTCAGCGTTATAAGCTTGTACAAATTTATCTATAAATACCTGGAAAATGTCGAGGCGCATAGGAGGAAAAATATGAGAGAGAGATGGGAAGAATGAGAGGCATATAGACAAGAGAAGAGAGACATAGAATAAGAGAGAATGAGAAGTTAGATGTCATTAGACATATGAAAAGTTAGTTGAGTTTTCCTCTCATCACTCAACTGTAACTTTCTGAGTAATCGAAGAAATACTGCGCCGAAATTTCTGTGTGTTTTCATCTGTGATAGATGATTTGTGAAATCCTTTTGAGGATATCTAAGTCTATAGTTAATCAATCTATAGCTTAAGTTTCAGAGTTTAATTATAAACAGAAAACGAGAATTGTCAGTAGGAACATTCATATGTGTTGAGTGTTCAAAGTTTACTGAAACAGGCGCATTTTCGGTGATCAATGTTTTGATCATTTCTCAGTGCATACTTTAAAGTTTTGCATGAGTGAGGGCTTAATCTTTAAGTTAGAAGATAAGCTACTCGTAACCAGAAGCATTTGCTTAAACGGGTTCTATTCAAGGAGAACCAAGTCTTAGAAGTTGCAGGTGTAAAGATTGACTGTTCAGAATGACAGTTTCAGACATAGGTAACTTGTGAATGTGATTTCTCAAGTTATACTAAATCTTTTGAAGAACTTTAACTTGAAGGAGGTGCGCAATCTCTAGGCGACACTCCATACAAAGTTTCATAAAAACTTTACACGTTTGTCAGATTAATTTGAAGAAATTGTGCAGCAGACTTTTGTGTTGTGAAGTTTTTGACTTACTCTTGGTATAGAGGTGCTCTAATCACAAGAGTAGGTTATTCTTTTGGAGATTAACACTCTCCATCATGGATGTATAGAAGGATGAACATTTTTGGTGGAAGTTGAGATGATTTTGAGGGTGGTTGCCTGCATGGAGGTTGTTGTTTGTGGTAGGGAGTCGATGATGATTGTAGCTCCTGTTGTAGTTGATTTGGATGGGGGTTTTGATATTAATCAGATGGATTCATCGAGGGTTGAATTGTAGTAAAGGTTTCCTCTTCAAAAAATGAAGTGTCTTGATATTTCCCACTGACTTGGTTAGTTCATTAAAGCCCTGAATGAAGGAGTCTTCATCCTCTGCCAGCGAGTTCTTGTTGTAGTATTTCTTGACTTTGCTCTCTGATAACTATCGGTATGCTCACATGGCTTGCATATTGCGATATAGTTTCTCAATGGCCAGTGTATAGGTGGTCGCTTCGAAGGTCTCCTCTTTGTGGGTGCACTTATCTCCTTGAGCTTTAGTTTTCTATTGTTGTTGTTCCTGTTGATCATCTTCTTGTGAACCAAGACTTGTTTGACTTTCTTGATCATCACCTTCCTCATCATCAGTCACCATCCAATCTTCGACATCTAAGCTGGACAATACATGTTCCTATTGTTGATAAGGGGGTGTAGTAGGATAGCTTGGTCATTCGTATTCTTGAGAGAATAATTGTCCTTCTAAAAATTGAAATTCACTAGCAAATGCATCATGCATTTCGACATCAAATGTAGTGTTAGTGGGCTTTGCCTTGAGATTAGGTATGAGAAAAGTGAATGTGTCCGCACCAATGGTGGTGGGAATCTCTCTGGCTTCCATAGTAGCTACTTGAGTGGAGGCTTCCAGGGGAATCATTACACTGGTGGAATCTTCAATTATTATATGGCACAAGAGTTAGATGTGTATCATTGGTATAGGTGTAGGAGGTTCTGTGGGAGACTATTGAGGGGATGGTTATGGGGAGGGTGACTTCGAGACCTGTCGGCATGCGATTGAGTCCCTCATACACTTTCTTGCTCTGGCCCTACTGGATTTGCAGGTCTTCTTCATGGTTCCATTGAATCCTTTTACCTCCTCACTAGTCATGGCATGTTTGATTGGTAAGCCATAGGCCAAACACATGTAGAATGCTCTTGTGAGAGCACAACATCCATGGATAACATGCTTTTGTCCCCATCTTTGTTGTGCTAAATGCATTGGCTAGAGCACAACATCCATGTCGATTGTTTGAGGGCCTGCATTGGCTAGATATAAGCCGAACCAAATGCGTTTCTACAGAATAATGAAGCAGTCCTAAGCAAGGAAACAAAAATTTTTCATGCAAATATGCAGTGGCTTTGATAATTCGGGTGTGATGGCAGAAATGTCTACCCACTTCAAAACATCACCTATTTTCGTAGGCTCGATAATGAGCCTTTCTCTTTCTATCGGTGTGTCAGTACCATGGATCTTTGGGCAGCTCGAATAAGGTCTTTTGAGAGATAAAATTTCTTATAAGCAGGATCATTCACTAGTGATGGAAAAATAAAAGTTCATGGCAAGTCCTTTTGCACTAGGGGTTCAAGAGTGGTTATCGAATAGTAGCATCGATAGGAATTGAGTTTTGGCAAGGGTGTACCAAAGTACTCTGTGAATCCAGCCCTAGCCCAAATGGGTCGTAACTCTTCTGATTTTTGAAGTTCCTCAAACTTCCATGAGAAAAACTCGTATCAGCCCCACATGTTACCATTAAAACAAAGCATCAAGTCATAGATGTAATTCGCATCTGCTAGAGGTCCTACAAGTCCTTGAAACCAATGTGAGTTTTTGTGTAATCTTTTGGTGCATCCAGGAGGAGGATCATCGATGAGCATTAGTTCCATGAAACCTTGAAATTCCAATGGTTGCGATGTAGGGTAAGTCTCAGCTAATAGATTATCAAAATTGACTACTGACGTAGTGCTCCCAGCCTCTCAGATTGTGAGTGAGAAAGATCTGCTACAGAAGGATAACATATTATTATGGAAATTAATTATGATTCCAATAAAGTGAGACCGCAATCCCTTTCCATAACCAATGTGTAACCCATGTATCCTTGTGTTGTGAGGTTATTTTTGTAATGATTTCTCAATACTAAAACAGGTAACTAGAAAACCTACATGTTTTAGATAGTGCATGCATTGCTTTGATGAGATTTTATTACAAGTGATGGTGGGTTAGTGTGAGTGAATTTTTACAAGGTTCAGCCATGGGTGAATTATTACAAGGGCAATGGTTAGACAGGGAGGTGTTATGTTGTACAAAGGATGGTGTGACAGTTTCTGGGTGCATTTTGGCATCCATTTCCTAAGAGTTGGTGGGGGTCATGCTCTTCTGCTGAGGTACAAAAGGTGAATTTGGCAGTAGTGGTGTCGATGGGTGAAGTGACTTTGAAGGGTTATACATTACATGGCTTGGGTTTTGTACTAAAAGAAAGTTCTTGGGTATCCAAATCTATTTGGGTGTGGGTCGATTGGTTAAGTAATTCTTGGAAATCCAATTCTATCTAGTCCTCATCGATGGAGGAGAAGGTCGAGAGGAGGTAGGATGTTGACTCTGCTTCTTCCTAGACCACTTCTCATCATGGTCTGCATTGTTTGGAGGTGGTTGGTACGTTCTATCTGAGTGATTGTATTTCATCTCTTGGCCAAGAGTTAATGGTTCTATGAGGTCCTCGTCATGGCACACTAGGAGTTTCACAATCATGATCATCTGGTGTATGAGTATAGGAAGGTCCACCTCGCCCATGTAAGGGGTTTTTATGCCTCCTAGCCCTATGAGGTATGCCTGAATTGGCCGCATTTCTATTCTTGAGTCCTTATAGTGAGACCACCTAATCGCACTAGTCATAGCACTTGAATCAATCAAAGCCCTGATCTCATAGTGGGTGTTGCCTTGTTCTAGTATGACTCTAACGAATGCTCTCCTATCCACTATGCTCGGATGAGCAGTTGACTTAGTTTGACACATGCCCATAGGATATCTCGGTGTTTCTACAAGATGGTTATAATGTTATCTCCCTAGTCCTTATCTTCTTAGTTTCATGCATTTAATGCATTCTAGAGCTTTTGCCTGAGCTTCCTCATGTATTCGATTTTCTTCGTTGTTATGCTTCTTTGCCAATGTGAGTCGTCTAAGCACATCCTCCATAAGATGTTCCTGATAAAGCTTGACTCTACAGCCACTAATGTAATTAGGCATGATCCCTTCTTCTAATGTGGCTAATTTGACTGCTCCACTTGTCGACAGTTTCTTAATAATCATAGGTCCATAACCACATTTCTCTAGCTCTTGTGTGTGTTGTTTTAGTGTATACACTAGGACTAAGTCACTTTCTATCAAGCCTTTATCTTTCATGTGTGCATCAAAATAGGTTTTTTGTTGCTTCTTGGCTGCATATATGCCTGCTATTGCTTTCAGCCTGGTTTCTCCCAATCGTTCCAAGTCCATTATTCTTGATGGTAATTCATGGCTGGTCCACTAATGTTCTTGTGCAACCTTAATGATGGGTATCAAAAAATCAAAAGGGAGCACAACATTTTGACCAAAAACCATATGAAAGGGAGTTGCATTGAGTACGGTCTTGTAGGCCACTCGATATGCCCAAATAGCATGATATAGTTGTTTGTCCCAAACCAAATGTTTGTTGTTCACAAGTTTCTTCAATACAGTACAAAGGATCTTGTTAGTACTTTTCGCTTGACCATTGGCCCGAGGGTGATATGGTGTGGATTTCTTGTGAATCACCATAAAATCCTGTAACAAATATTCAATGACCTAGTTTAGAAAGTGAGTTCCTCGATCGCTCACCAACTCTATAGGCAATTCATACCTCTTAAATACATTTTCCAATAAGAATTTTGTTGTCCTATGTGCATCATTCTTTTTGGTATCCTTAGCTTCTACTGATTTCGTGAGATAATATGTTGCTGCTATAATGTATTCAGCATGAGTACCTTTAGCAGGGGGTTAATGGGTCCTACAAAGTCTAGACCCCACTTAGATAATGCACGTCCTCCCATCAGGGGTTTGACTGTCATTTCATCTGTGCGAGTAGGAAACTGAGTTCTTTGACACACATCAAATCTCCTAACATAGATATGTGCATCCATGTGAAGAGTGGGCCACCATAATCCTACAAATAGTATAGCTTTGATTATTCTATCGGGGGCAAAATGACCTCTTGCAACACCTTGGTGTGCATTCTCTAATATGCTTAAGTAATCACTCTCATGAACACATTGTCTTAGGTATCCATCTCTTCCTCATTTATATAGGTTATCACCAATGAGTGCATAGTCTTGAGCTTCCTGCTCTAGACTATATTGTCTTGCTAATGTCATTCCTTGAGGGAATGTTTTTGTCCTCAAGTACATTACCATTAATTCACTCCATTTTGGTGTGAGAGACACATGATACAACATGGCATGTTCCACAGTTGGTCTTTCACAATAGATAGGGTAGTCTTTACATAGCCTATACACATCTGCTTCCATAGAAGGCCAATATACTCCTCGTCTATGTAGAGTCTTCAAGGAATGGTGTTTCATATGATGTTGCTTCAATGCAGCTACATGTGCTAATTGCAACCAATTCTTGTATTCTAATTCGTCTACACAACAAGCAAGAATGTTTTGATTATCTTGTTTGTATCTGCTTCCTGCTAGTATTTGGTATCTTTGAGATTTGGTAACCTCTCCTTCTCTGATCTTGATCCTAGGATTCTTGGGTCCAAGTGTGAGAATAGGGACAATACTCTTGGCGCATTTAGGTACTATCTCGAGATTAAATAGGTATGCATCAGGTAGTTCAACTGCTATTCCTTGAGGGGCTTCTCTCATAGTTAATCATGAAAGGTGATCGGCTCTAAGGTGGGTCCTTCCCTTCTTGACTACTACTTCGAAGTCGTATTCCATTAGGAATAGAAACCAACGTATCAATCATCTAGTGTTATGAGGATTATTGACTAAGTACAAAAATGTTTGATGATCCGTGAAGAACTTGAACTTGTTTGCCAATAAGTAATGCCTGAATTTCTTTACCGCGGAAATCAATCCTAATCCTTCGTGCTCCGTAGTGGTGTAATTTCTTTCTACTACATTTAGTTGTCTACTGCTATGGGAAGATCCATATTGCTTTCATTCATGGGTGGTGCCAACACACATCCTATGGCATAGTCGAATGCATCCACGTGCACATGGAATGGATTGTTCCAATCTGATGTAGTTAATATGGGTGTTGAACACATATGTCGTTTGAGTTCATTGAATGATTTCTCACATTCATTCGTTCATTCAAACTTGGTCAAAAGAGAGAACAGAGGCTTTTCTATGATTGTGTACATGTGTATAGATTGTTGATAATAACCACAATGACCCATGAAAGCCTATACCTCTTTTACATTTCTCGGCCTAGGTAGGTTTGCAATTATTCTCACTTTCTCCTCATCCGTATATATGCCTTTCTTTGACACAATGTGACCTAGAATTTTGCCTTGCATGACCATGAAAACACACTTCTCTGGCTTCAAGCACGTTGGTGCAAAGTCCAAGCCCACACATTTGGCTTGAGGTTCATAAAAATGTGGTTCCGTGAAAAACATTACTAGTGGGAATTTATCCTTTTACCTTTGTAAAAGGTATTTCTTTTTTGACTTGAAGAAAATTTGTGGACTTGTTAGTTAGAAAAGTAACTAATTCATTGAGGGAATCTCTCCTAGAATGAAAGATCACTTTTAGAGAGAGCCAAAAGTTGATTTCAAATTCAAATTTGAATACAACACTTATATAAAGTCACTTGAAAAAATCGCGGTTAGTAGCTTCATTATCCGAGCTCACCATTGCCATTTTGTATGTGTCTAAGGCCTACATTGTAGCCTACAGTACTCTCCATCATAAGGCTATGATTATCAAGCCTATGATCTTGTACAACATTGTTCATTCATACATTATATCTACATTGTTCATCTATGATCTCTCTGTTATAGTCATTCCTAATTGTCAACTTGTGCTGCTCATATCTCACTCATTTCTCCACCAAATTCAATGCTCCATAGCTTGTTGAAATCAGCTCAAGTTATGTACATGTTGACAAAGCTTGAAGCAAATCCATTCAGCCAAATTTGGAGAAAAGCGCATCGAAGCACTCACTGGTCAAACTCTATAGAGGTCCTAAAAAATTAAGGGTAATGATTAATTTGTTAAATTGATTGCTCTGTGTATAATGGATCATTTCAAGTGATTTCACTTGGATTCATTAGCGTACTAAGCTAATTAGATATCTCTAAAAGGAATTTTACCAATTCCTACTATACTGGTAGCACTGAGCATTAGAAGCAGTAGGTGTATGATAAAAAATAGAAGGTTTTCATTGACCCTTCTATTTAGAAGTAGTCTGTTAATCTTTTCATACATCATTTCCAAAGTACATAGGCACTTTTATGGTGTCATTGGAAAGCTAAGAGGGCGCACATATCAACTCTGAAGTCACAAAGGGCTGGCACTAAGCAGGATTTGGCAATACCTACTCATCACTTGGAGTGTTCATCCATCTATCCCAACAGTGGTATCCGAGCAAAGCTAAGGTAAAATGGGAGATGGTTTTCCTTCTTTCATTGATAAATTGGACAGGAACAACTATCAGGCATGGTCTCTGAGGATTAAGACATAATGGCAAGGAAGGAGCCTCTATGGATACATCTGAGGAGATGAGGAGATGCCCATATTCAAAAACAAAGGACAACCTACAAGAGAGGAGCATGAAAGACTCAACACATGGGGTGTGCCAAGGAGGCATTGGCAAGGTCTTACTTACTTAACTCAAATTTTTGATTTTCTTCTTTCACATATTAGGAATTGTAAGACATCCCAAGAGACTTGGGAAACATTGTCTTATTATTTCTCTTCGAACACAAGGGCCAGGAAGAATCAATTGTGGATTGAGTTCACCACTCAAAGAAAGCAACCTAAGCGAGCTATCTCAGAGTATGTGACCAAACTTAAAGATGTAGCAGATCAGTTGGCAAGCATAGGAGAAGAAATTGAAGAGGAGTAGATTGTAAGGCAAGTAATCAATGGTATTAAAGCTGATGAAAAATGGGAGAGCTTCACAACTGCCATGGATCTATACATGGACATGCAGATTCTTGACCTTACCACACTCATGGGGCAAGTATTTACGCATGAAGCCAAGCTCAACAAGAATGGAGATTCATCAAGTGGTAATAGCTCTTCTTCCCTAAACACTGATAAGAATAAATCTAAAGAGAAAGGCAAGAACAAGAAGGTAGAAGATGAAGGAACTACCTCCCAAGCCAACTATGGAGGGAGAGGTAGATCATCAAGAGGAAGTGGGAGAGGAGGTAAGCAAGGTAGGGGGAGACCTTATAACTCCTCATCATGTAATATTTGTGGTTTATCAAATCATACTACAGATGAGTGTTTCAGGAACTTCAAGAATCAGATAGGAAGAGGATATCAAAGAGGTAGATATACACAATCAAGAGGCATATTCAATCACCACCAAGGATACAACAATAACTAGAATAACAACTATAATAGCAATTACCAAGGAGGATACAAATCTGTTGGATCAAGTCTATGACAAGCCTAAGTATTGGCTTGAGTCCCACAAAGTCATAGAAAAAGCCTTAAAATGAAGACTATGTAAAGTTCACTTGTGAACTACCTCTTGTAACTTTTGAAGAGTTTACTTAATGTAAAAGTAAGAGAATCTTAAGTGGTTGAGTCCACATGATCAAGAATGGAAAGAGGAGCCACGAATTTGTGATTTGTGGTAGGTAGAGAATCAAATCAATCATTGATTGATTGGAGAGTGATTGAGGGAAGTTAGCCTCCCAAACTCAATTATAAATAGATGGCAGTTTTAGTCGTGGTTAGAGAGACCTATGTGAAGACCTCCAAGAGCTGAGCTTTATGCCATATCAAGGTGTGATTACAAGGCACACATATGTATCAGTAAGTCATTTTATTGTACAAGCAATATACTTTCATTTTCATGATTATTTGAGTTCATCTTTCCATGTTCTTGTGAAGTGTACTACTCACTACCATTACTCTCAGTTTCTCTCAGTCAGCTTGCAGAGATGTTTTCTCTGAGCTTGGTGCATCATTTTCAGTGATTTAACTTGGTAAAGTTAGCTCTATAAGTCTACTATATGCTCATAAATTTTCATGTCATTTGGATGTTGCAATCTTCAGTTATGTTCATTTGAAGTCAACAGGGTCTGTTCATCTTCACCTCTCTGTCAGGTACCCGACTTTTTCACTCATCTTGTCAGAGCCATTGCTCAGTGGTTACTTATCCAAATTCAGTGATTTAAAGCTTGTTGGATTCAGCTTACTGTCTAGTATAACCATACAAGTGTTCATAATCATTGGATTCCTAAAGTTTGAGTTATGTTGATTTTTCTGCTCACTGGTCTATTTCTGTAGCAGCCCGTGAAAAGCGGGATGATGTCATCACTTGTTAAAACTCATTCTCAGTGTGTGGTTCATTATTTTTTATGAGATTACTCTTGAAAGTTAGCTCTTTAAGTTGCCTAGACTTCCCCAAGAGGAATTGAGCTAATTGCTGCTGTGGTCAGAGAACTATGTAAAACACTGGACAGGTGTATGAACCAAGAATAGCAAGTTTTCACCTCTGAGCTAACTCCAACTTATCTGTTTTGATCTATCTTTTTGAGAGTGATCTTCCAAGGTACATAGGGTGTCTAATACATCCATTGGCAAGCTAAAAGGGCCCACCATATACTCCTGGAGTTCATTTGGCTGGTGTAGATCAAGGATTTTGCAACACCTCTTCATCTTCAAACACATACCTATCCATCTCTTCACAGTGGTATCAGAGCAAGGTTGGACAACATGGCAGATGGATTTCCTTCATCAATTGGAAAATTAGATAGAGGTAACTACTCAGCTTGGTCATTAAGAATGGAAGCCTATCTCCAAGGTAGAAGTTTATATGGTTATGTGGCTGGAGATGAAGTTATGCCAAGTTTCAGGAACAAAAGTCAACCAACACAAGAAGAGCAAGAAAGATTGAGCACATGGTGCTCCAAGGATGCACTTGCAAGGTCTTATCTCCTCAACTCTATCTCAGATTTTTTGTTGCCTCACATTAGAAGTTGTAAGACATCTCAGGAAGTGTGGGATGCACTTGAAGCTTTCTTTTCTTCAAATACCAAAGCTGGGAAGCATCAACTATGGCTGGAGTTCACAACTCTCAAGAAGGCTCCCAAACAAAATGTGACTGATTTTGTCACAAAGCTCAAGGACATAGCGGATCAGTTGGGAAGCATTGGAGAGGTAATAGATGAAGAGCAAATTGTAAGGCAGGTCATCAATGGCTTGAAGGCAGATGATAAGTGGGAAGCATTCACCACAGCTATGGATTTGTACATGGACATGCATGTACCTGATTCCAACACACTCATTGGACAACTACTTACTCAAGAGGCAAAGCTTATCAAAAATGGAGAAAGCTCTAAAGGTAATCAATCTTCAGCTTTATACACGGATAAAAGCAAGTCTAAAGATAACAAAGGAAAGGCAAAGAAAGTGGATGATGAAGCAGGTACATATCAAGCTAACTATGCATGTAGAGGAAGACATGGCAGAGGTAGAGGAAGAGGAGGTAGACAAGGCAGGGGGAGATCCCAAGAATCCAACTCATGTTCTATTTGTGGATTAATTAATCATACAACTGAAAATTGCTTTAGGAATTCCAGGAATCAAAGAGGCAGAGGATACAATAGAGGAAGTTATGGCTACTCAAGAGGAAGGTTCAACAACTACCATGGCAACTACAACAACTACAATCATTCAAACTATCAAGGAGGCTACAAAGGAAGGAGAGACTACAATAACTACACAGAAGACTCAAACAAAGAGGATTCATTATTGATCATGAACATGGCTATGCCACAAGGTAAATCTGATGAGCATGTTTTCTACATAGATTCAGGTTGTTCAAATCATGTGGCAGGAAATGTGGCACTCCTATCAGATTTAGAAGATCCAAGGAATAAGCATGAGGTACAAACAGGAGATGATACAAAACATCCTATGGAGAAAATAGGCAATGTCAAAGCACCTGATGGAAACATCAACCTACTCAGTAAGGTACTCTATGTCCCTACCATTACAAAGAATTTGATAAGTGTTGGGAAGATAGTAGAGAAAGGGTTGCAAGTCAGGTTCACAAAAGCAGGAGCATTTGTTGAAGATCCAAGTCAAGGATTCAGAAGAATTGCAAAAGGTGAAAAGACAGATAGATTGTTCACATTTGAATTACAGGACACTAGAAACATTGCTCTCTTTAATTATGGTAGTCAGACACTCACAGAATTGGAAGTATGGCACAAAAGGTTAGCCTATATTGGTGAAAGGTCATTAAAGCAAATCTGCAGGGACCAAAGTGTACTTGGACTTCCTAATTTGTCAAAACAACATATGATTTATAAGTGCACTGCATGTCAATTTGGAAAGTCTCACAGGTTACCATTCATGAAGAAAGGTTATATGCATGGAGATCTCTTGGAGTTAGTTCATACAGATGTATGGGGACCTAGCAAGGAAGCTTCAATATCTGGATCAAGGTATTATGTTTCCTTTATTGATGATTGCAGCAGATGGACTATCCTATTCTTTATGAAACACAAAGATGAAGTTTTTTCATGTTTCAAAAGATATTTGGCTCTTGTGGAGAATCAAACAGGTAAATCACTAAAAAGGCTAAGGTCAGATGGAGGGGGAGAATACTTCTCCCATGATTTTGATTCTTTTCTTCAAGAAAGAGGAATCAAAAGAGAGGTAACTACAAGGTACACTCCTGAGCAAAATGGAGTGGCAGAAAGGAGGAATAGGACAATTGTTGAAGCTGCAAGGTCTATGTTAAATGAAAAGCATTTACCTAATTACTTATGGGCCGAGGCTGTATCTACAGCCACTTACTTGATTAACAGGTTGCCTTCAAAATCCCTTGATGGGATGACTCCATATGAGGCTTGGAATGGAAGAAGACCAAGCTTAGATCATTGTAAAATTTTTGGATGTATTGCTTTTGCTCATGTTCCTTCACAGGTTAGAGGCAAGATGGATCCAAAGGCAGAAAGGTGTGTATTTATTGGATATGACAACAATCAAAAGGGCTACAGGTTATACAACCCTACCAACAAAGGATTCTTGGTAAGCAGAGATGTAGTTTTTGATGAGAACAATTCATGGTATGAAGATTCATGCAGGAAGGTCAATTTACCATATAATCTTGAAGAAGATTTTCCAAAGCTTGGTAGAGAACAACCAAAGATTGAAGAACAAGACACCTCAGAGGATGATGAAGAATCTCACATGGAAAAGGTCAAAGCATGGAAGACTAAAGGTAAAGCAAAATTGCAGGAACTTGGACATGAGGCAGAATCATCACATCATGGCCTAAGAAGATCTATGAGGGAAAAGAAAAAACCAGAAAGGTATGGGTTTGACACCTCATTAGTAACTAAACATTCTATCTACATAGCACAGGACATAAACCAAGAGGAGCCATCATCATTTGAAGAGGCCAAAGCAAAAACAGAATGGAAGCATGCAATGAAGGAAGAGATTGAAGCACTTGAGGAAAACAACACTTGGGATTTGGTGCCCAAGACTTCATCCATGAAGGTAATAGGCTCAAGATGGGTCTATAAACTCAAGAAGAATTCAGATAGTTCAATTAACAGGTATAAGCCAAGGCTTGTGGCAAAAGGCTTTGCACAAATTCAGGGAATTGATTATGAGGAGACTTTCTCTCCTGTGGCAAAGATGCCTACTATTAGGGTTTTGCTTAGTATTGCCTCTTCCAAGAATTGGAAGATACTTCAACTAGATGTAAAGAATGCATTCTTGAATGGTTGGATAACAGAAGAGGTATATATGGCACAACCACCTGGTTTTGAGAATCAAGTTTATCCTGATTATGTGTGTAAACTTAACAAAGCATTGTATGGTCTCAAGAAAGCTCCAAGAGCTTGGAATTTCAGGTTTGTTTCATTCTTGCAGGACAAAAGCTTTCAACCAAGCAAGGCAGATCCTTCACTCTTTATTAAAAAGAGTAATTCCGAGGTCATCTACCTATGTGTATATGTAGATGATATTATATTAACAGGAAATGATGCAGATGGTATGAAGAAGATCAAAGATCAGATGAGAGAAGAGTTCAAGATAAGTGATTTGGGTTCACTTACCTACTTCCTAGGTTTGGAAGTTGTCTACAAAGATCATGGTTTGTTTCTCACTCAAAGAAAGTACATTAAGGACATGTTGGCAAAATTCAAGATGCAAGATTGTAAGATTGCAGGTACTCCAATGGAGGTCAATCACAAATTGAGCTCACATGAAGGTGAACTCATAGAGGACATCACATCATATCAAAGTCTAGTGGGTAGTCTCAACTATGCCACATTGACAAGAGTAGATATATGTTACAGTGTGAGTGTGCTAAGCCAATTTATGCACACACCAAGGAAACCACATATGGATGCTGCCAAAAGGATTCTCAAGTATCTCAAAGGAACCATAAATGAAGGACTTTATTATCCTTATGTATCTGATTTAGGTTTGAAGCTATTTTCTGATGCAGATTGGGCTGGCTCCAAGGAGGATAGAAGGAGCACTTCAGGTTATCTTACCTTTGTAGGTTCAAAGCTTATTTCATGGTCATCCAAGAAGCAACCCACAGTTGCTCTCTCTTCTACTGAAGCTGAATATAGAGGTCTTGCTATAGCTACACAAGAAGCTATGTGGATGAAGACATTATTCAAAGATCTTGGATTGGAGTTTGGAACTCCAACTATTTTTGGTGACAATATGAGTTCTATTCACTTGGCTGCTAATCCTATTTTTCATGCAAGGACTAAACATATTGAAGTTCATTATCACTATGTACGAGAGAAGGTTCTAAGCAAAGAGATTCAAATATCATATGTGTCCACTCATCAACAATGTGCAGATATTCTAACCAAAGCATTGGATGGTACAAAGCTTTGCAAATTCAAGGCTATGATTGGTTTGTAGGTAATCTTGGAAGATTGAAGACCTCAAGCATACTTGGCTTGAGGGGGAGCTGTTGGAGCAAGTCTATGACAAGCCTAAGTATTGGCTTGAGTCCCACAAAGTCATAGAAAAAGCCTTAAAATGAAGACTATGTAAAGTTCACTTGTGAACTACCTCTTCTAACTTTTGAAGAGTTTACTTAATGTAAAAGTAAGAGAATCTTAAGTGGTTGAGTCCACATGATCAAGAATGGAAAGAGGAGCCACGAATTCGTGATTTGTGGTAGGTAGAGAATCAAATCAATCATTGATTGATTGGAGAGTGATTGAGGGAAGTGAGCCTCCCAAACTCAACTATAAATAGATGGCAGTTTTAGTCGTGGTTAGAGAGACCTATGTGAAGACCTCCAAGAGCTGAGCTTTATGCCATATCAAGGTGTGATTAGAAGGCACACATATGTATCAGTAAGTCATTGTATTGTACAAGAAATATACTTTCATTTTCATGATTATTTGAGTTCATCTTTCCATGTTCTTGTGAAGTGTACTACTCACTGCCATTACTCTCAGTTTTTCTCAGTCAGCTTGCAGAGATGTTTTCTCTAAGCTTGATGCATCATTTTCAGTGATTTAACTTGGTAAAGTTATCTCTATAAGTCTACTATATGCTCATAAATTTTCATGTCATTTTGATGTTGCAATCTTCAGTTATGTTCATTTGAAGTCAATAGGGTCTGTTCATCTTCACCTCTCTGTCAGGTACCCGACTTTTTCACTCATCTTGTCAGAGCCATTGCTCAGTGGTTACTTATCCAAATTCCGTGATTTAAAGCTTGTTGGATTTAGCTTACTGTCTAGTATAACCATACAAATTTTCATAATCATTGCATTCCTAAATTTTGAGTTATGATGATGTTTCTGCTCACTAGTCTATTTCTGTAGCAGCCCGTGAAAATCGGGATGATGTCATCACTTGTTAAAACTCATTCTCAGTGTGTGGTTCATTATTTTTGATGAGATTACTCTTGAAAGTTATCTCTTTAAGTTGTTTAGACTTCCCCAAGAGGAATTGAGCTAATTGCTGCTGTGGTCAGAGAATTATGTAAAACACTGGACAGGTGTATGAACCAAGAATAGCAAGTTTTCACCTCTGAGCTAACTCCAACTTATCTGTTTTGATCTATCTTTTTGAGAGTGATATTCCAAGGTACATAGGGTGTCTAATACATCCATTGGCAAGCTAAAAGGGCCCACCATATACTCCTGGAGATCATTTGGCTGGTGTAGATCAAGGATTTTGCAACACCTCTTCATCTTCAAGCACATACCTATCCATCTCTTCACAAAATCCAGGAAGGATTACAACAAGTACACAGAGGAGAAAGTCTCTTCTGATTACGAACATGAGTTCAAAACTAGGTATAAATGATGACCATCTCTTCTACATTGACTCAAGATGCTCAAATCATTTTATGAACCTCAAGCCAAATGTGTGGGCTTGGACTTTGCACCAACAGCTCCCCCTCAAGCCAAACATTGAGGCTTGGTCTTCACCTTCAATCTTCATGAATATCATGCAATCCAATCATTTATTTGAACTTGCAAAGTTTTGTACCATCTAATGCTTTAGTCAACAAGTCTACACATTGCATTAGTTGATACATATGGAAATTGAATATCCTTGCTCAATAGCTTCTCTCTCACATAATGATAGTGGACCTCTATATGCTTGGTTCTAGTATGATAAATAGGATTAGCTGCAAGGTGTAATGAACTTGTATTATCCCCAAAAATCATTGGAGATGTAGTGTGTAAACCCAATTTTGTATACAATAGTCTCATCCATATGGCCTCTTGAGTAGCATTGGCCAATCCTCTATACTCTGCCTCTGTAGAAGATAAAGCAACAGTAGGTTGCTTCTTTGATGACCATGATATTGGCTTATCACCTGCAAATGATAAGTATCCTCAAGTACTCCTCCTATCATCTTTGCATCTTGCCTAATCCGCATCTGAATAAATCTTAATGTCCAAGTTGTTGGAAACAATGCCAATTGGTCAACACTTGCTCAATACTTCATTGGTCCATTATTTGTTCACAGTAAACAACAAGTGTAGAGTCTCTTATCATTCCTCCTACACCGAATATGGACGGGCATCGTTGGTCAGTAATTATAGGATATGTAGAGATTTTATAGTACATCCTACAAGTAACAGCGATTGGCGCTTTGGATACATCACCCCCCTCCCAAAAGATCCACCTGAGTTCAATCCCCGATGGCGGCAGCGCGTGGCAAATAGAAGTCTTTTAGCTTTTGCTTTATTAAAAACTCACGGGCAAATTAACGACACAGGTGGACAGCTTTTCGTAAAATGATCGCGATGGATTTGTTATCTTCCGCATGAGAGAGCGAACGCATTACGAATAGCTTTATCAAAAGCTTTTGGGAGTGCTTTATTGATATCAAGAAGTACTATATAAGAAGTACTTGGGGTCACTTGTATGCATCCTTCACCTAGTATTCAACACAAGCTTGAGCTTGGACCTCAATAGAGGTGGTGTTTCGTCTTGCACATGAGGAAGCCATGGTGCTAACTTGAAGCATGTTGAGGAGCAGCTATGGAGTTCTTCTTAATGATTCTTCTTGGAGAAGATGAAGGGTGTGCTCACACTCTAGCTCATGGAGAGAAGGTTATCTCTTGTTCATGGCAAGAAGACTTGGTCATTAGCAGCTTGATGGTGAGGATCGGCCATCTACATGGTGTATTTGAAGATTGTCTTCTACAAGAAGATGTTAGGTTGAAGATTGTCTTCTATAAGAAGATGTCGGGCTACTTCAAAAACATTGGATGGTGTTTAACATAAGATTTACATCTTATGTTAAGTATTCAGGTACATATTCTCTTTATGCACACAAGTACTACTTGAAGTTTATGGAGGCAGTAGCATCCATATCAGGATGAGTCCTATTCGGCATAGGTACAAGAGAAACAGTATGTATATGCTTTATGCGTATTTGGATGAGGTGTTTTGAGAAGGTGTATGCACATGAGTTTGAGGATTTCCGGCAACAAACTTGTTAGCATTCATTGCTACTTTTTAAGTATGTGATCTTTTCACACACGTATTTGACTTAGGGTCTTCCATAGCCTAAGGTTAGATGAGGGTTTTTTTATTATCACTTTCACATTGATCCTTCCTCTTTCAGTCACTCATATTCACTCTTCTATAACCTATAAGGTCACACATCTCATGTATATTCAGATTTTTGCCCATACATCTGAATATGTTGTTACATTTGTACATTCACTCATTCATCTATTTCTCATCACATAGAGTGGTTGAGAGTTTTGCTCCCAGGTTGTACATTGAACATTGGTATATATGATACTGTGAGTAAGCGATGGCTTACGTAACACCTTACACATGTCGTCTATTCTTTCTCCATCTTTGTCTCATCATCTATATGATTAAGTTGTGGTATGTTCATGTTTTGTCAATATTGAAGAATGTTGGAATTAATGTTGTATATACTGGAACTATGGAAACATGGACCTGTGACATGAGCCAAGGGCCTACCTCACTTCCAACATTTGGTATCAGAGCACTAAGGTTTTGGTTTCAGAACTTTAGATCTTTGGCATCAATGCATTAAGGCTCATTCATATTCTCAGGTTTCCACAATTCCAGGTTTACAACATATGATTTAAGAGCATCGTCTAACATTTGACATTTGACATACACACTTAATCTAGATAAGTAGAGAATTGAGAATTAGACAATTTAGTCACATGTGTATTCATCAGTGTGGAGTATAAAGTTGATGATTTGTTAGCAGCCAAATATTTTTTGGAAGAGTATGCAAATACTTTACAAAAGTATTGTTTGAAGACCAAGACTTGATGAAGAGAAGACTACTTCAAATTCAAGGAAGAACAATGGTTTAGAGAAGATGAAGAAATCAGATCAACATCAAGTCACAGGTATCAGTTTCTACTATCACATTATCATTTTCAGGTCATATCTTAGAAGAGCAGTTATGAAGAGATTTGAAGGTTTCAAGGAATGCTTTTATACACTTTCATCATTTGAAAGTTAAAGGCTACATCAAAACAGGTATCTAGAGGTTTTTCTAGAGATTTTTGAGAAATCTCTTTCATGACAAGAAAGCTCATCTAAGAAGGCAAATGTGAAGATGGGATGAGTTTTTTGTTTTCAACCAATTTTCTGTTGCAAGTTGGTTGAATATCCACGTACAAATGTGATCTAGAGAGGTATCTCTAGAAGGGTAATTCATCATTCAGACAATGATTGGTGAATTTAGTCGTCTCAGACATTTGAGGCAGAATTTTGACTCAGAGATATGAGGAGATGATAAAACATGATTTTATATTCTTGCTACTTCAAAATGAAGAGAACAAAAGGTATGGAAGAGAAGTTTGAAGATGTTGACATCATCAAGTGAAAGAAAGATGCAGAAAAAGGAAGTCCATCATTTCCAAAAGAAAAGTAAGGCTTCCTTTTCTCATATATTTTCCATATACTTTTCCTATTTTATCCTCTACACCCAAAGACAAGTCTACGAGAACATCTTGTTTAAAGAAGAAGCAGTTTCTTGTTTTGCATTACACTTGGTCATGATTTAGTAGATTTGATGAAGAATTGCATTGAGAGAAAGAAAAGCAGCAGATATATATTTTGACTCATATGTATATGAGTTATGTTTTAGTTTGCAGACAGCTTATATGTTCCCTCAAAGAATTCTTGGAGTGTCAATATAGAGCTACTTGGTATATGACAAGTTGCAGAGAAGGATATTTCTTCTTTATCTAACTCTTGAGGTAAAAGAGTTTTTTCTAGCAGATGTTGAAGACTTGGGTTGAAGTTTTATGTTTGGAAAAGGTTACCTCATATTCACTATTTTCAGAAAACTTCAGAAAATTCAGATGAAAATTCAGATTTGTTGATGTACCAGTCAGTTGAAGAATCTACTTTTTATGATTGTCTAGACTTTTGGATACATGTTTGTATTCAAAAAGGTGTTCCATCAGATCCTATCACTTGATTGAGAAGTGGAGTTAGCCAAAAGAAAATCAAGCAGGTACTATCACATTTCACCCGGGTAGAATATGAAAAGATGAAGTATTAACTTGCAGCTTTTGGAGTTCTCAAGGTGAGAAGTTTGTCCACTTATGTTTCAAGTAGGAATTGCAAATTCTTGGAAGGATATGTTTGAAGAAAAGTTTTACAACTTTTTGAGAAGCATGGACACTTAAAGACATTCAGGTAATAAATCAAACATTCAGTCATGAAGGTTTGATAAGAGCATATTCTACACAAGAGAGATCATTGATCTTGGATAGATCTTGTATGATCTTGAGTATTTATGAGTCAGTTGTCTATCCTTTGTTTGAGAAAGTTCTTAGCATTGGAGAAAGTAAGTCAAAGATTCAGATTCTATCAGATTTGTGTTGTAGAGAGATAGAAGAAGATACTTGTTATGTTGCAGAAGGGTATGAATCCTAAAATGCTTTCAGCAAGGTTTTGTTATGTTAGGATCAGCTAACCTTATTCTACAATATGAGAAGCTGAAGACTTACAGTGAAAGTTATTAGCAACTATAGTGCTAATAAAAAGGGTTCAGAGTTTTTGTTTCAGATACAGGTATTGATCACTGAAGATCAAATTTATGAAGAAGGATGTCCAAGATTTTATAAAGTCTGATATAATTTGAAGAATACAGGATACTAGTGTTAAGTCATCCAAGGGGTGATGAAACATGAAGACTTATTTTCAGCCATATGTAAAAGAATGCAGATTCATACTTTCCGGTATTCCTATTTCAGGTATTCCTATATTTCCTTTGTCAGGTTCTCTTTATGTTCTAGCTTTGAAAAAAGAAGGAAGAAGAAGAATGTCTGGAAAAAGTTCGTGTTAGGTGTTTCTGTTCAAGAGAAGTTTCTAGAGTTCTATTGAAAAGAAGCTTGATATTTCAGAAAGGTATATTTCAGAAGTGCACACATATATGTTTATACCAAGTTATGAAGGAAAGAGGTATGAAGGATTTAAAGGATGAAGACATGATGACATCATAGATTTTTACTCATATTTCAGTTGATTTCAGTTGATTTCAATTGAGTTGAGTTGATTTGACTTGAGTACAGTCAGAGATGAACCAGCAGTGTTCATAATACACTAAGTTGTGAGTTTTCAGTCACAGGTTCCAGGATTCAGTTCTTGATTTTGTTTAGTGTATTTACATGACGCAGCAGAAGTACATTGAGAAACTTTTTTGGTAAATGC
This sequence comes from Ceratopteris richardii, assembly GCA_020310875.1. NCBI lineage: Eukaryota > Viridiplantae > Streptophyta > Polypodiopsida > Polypodiales > Pteridaceae > Ceratopteris > Ceratopteris richardii. Next base: position 49,689,158 of record CM035413.1, on the reverse strand, counting down.
AAATATATGGATCCTAGTGTATGTTTTTAGGATTTTGAGGATAGGAGATAGCAGGTGCAAAATTAGTACATGCTACATTTGTTGTCAAGTAGTGATTGCTTGATGTGTACACTATTGGATATCTAGTTTGCATATTTTCTCAAGTATTATGGTTCATGTTCAACAAGTTCTGAAGTGCGGGAGTACAAGCTTGAAGCTTGTGACAGGCTATTTGAAGCTTGTGGTAATTTGCAGATTATAAAGTTTGCAGATTCAGTTCAAGTTGTACCAATATGACATTGCAGGGGGGATTGTTGGAAACAATGCCAATTGGTCAACACTTGCTCAATACTTCATTGGTCCATTATTTGTTCACAGTAAACAACAAGTGTAGAGTCTCTTATCATTCCTCCTACAACGAATATGGACGGGCGTCGTTGGTCAGTAATTACAGGATATGTAGAGATTTTATAGTATACCCTACGAGTAAAAGTGATTGGCGCCTTGGATACATCATCGCCCTCCCAAAAGATCCATCCGGGTTCAATCCCCGATGGCGGCAATGCGTGGCAAATATAAGTCTTTTAGCTTTTGCTTTATTAAAAACTCACGGGCAAATTAACGACATAGGTGGACAACTTTTCGTAAAACGATCGCGATAGATTTGTTATCTTCCGCATGAGAGAGCAAACGCATTACGAATAGCTTTATCAAAAGCTTTTGGGAGTGCTTTATTGATATCAAGAAGTACTATATAAGAAGTACTTGGGGTCACTTGTATGCATCCTTCACCTAGTATTCAACACAAGCTTGAGCTTGGACCTCAATAGAGGTGGTGTTTTGTCTAGCACATGGGGCAGCCATGGTGCTAACTTGAAGCATGTTGAGGAGCAGCTATGGAGTTCTTCTTAATGATTCTTCTTGGAGAAGATGAAGGGTGTGCTCACACTCTATCTCATGGAGAGGAGGTTGTCTCTTGTTCATGGCAAGAAGACTTGGTCATTAGCAGCTTGATGGTGAGGATCGGCCATCTACATGGTGTATTTGAAGATTGTCTTCTACATGAAGATGTCAGGTTGAAGATTGTCTTCTACAAGAAGATGTCGAGCTACTTCAAAAACATTGGATGGTATTTAACATAAGATTTACATCTTATGTTAAGTATTTAGGTACATATTCTCTTTATGCACATAGGTACTACTTGAAGTTTATGGAGGCAGCAGCATCCATATCAGGAGGAGTCCTATTCGACATAGGTACAAGAGAAACAGTACGTATATGCTTTATGCATATTTGGATGAGGTGTTTTGAGAAGGTGTATTCACATGAGTTTGAGGATTTCCGGCAACAAACTTGTTAGCATTCATTGCTACTTTTTAAGTATGTGATCTTTTCACACACGTATCTCACTTAGGGTCTTCCATAGCCTAAGGTTAGATGAGGGTTTTTTGATTATCAGTTTCACACTGATCCTTCCTCTTTCAGTCACTCATATTCACTCTTCTATAACCTATAAGGTCACACATCTCATGTATATTCAGATTTCTACCCATACATCTGAATATGTTGTTACATTTGTACATTCACTCATTCATCTATTTCTCATCTCATAGAGTGGTTGAGAGTTTTGCTCCCACATTGTATATTGAACATTGGTATATATGATACTATGAGTAAGCGATGGCTTACGTAACACCTTACACATGTCATCTATTTTTTCTCTATCTTTGTCTCATCATCTGTCTGATTAAGTTGTGGTATGTTCATGTTTTGTCAATATTGAAGAATGCTGGAGTTAATGTTGTATATACTGGAACTATGGAACCATGGACCTGTGACATGAGCCAAGGGCCTACCTCACTTCCAACATTCTGATGTATAAGGGAAATAGAAACCATGATGTTGAGTATCCTTAAGGTACTTCAAGATCCTTTTGGCAGCCTCTAAGTGAGGTGCCCTAGGCTTGTGCATAAATTGACTTAGCACACTTACTCCATAAGCAATGTCAATCCTTGTCAAATAATTCAAGCTTCCCACTATGCTTTGGTAACCTGCAATGCTCTCAAGTGTCATGGACGAAGGAAACCATCCTGAACCTAAGATTCCATGTGAACCCTGTATCTCATGATTGGTTCAGAATTAGGAGAAACCAATGCTTCCATTGCGTCCGGAATGTGCCAAAACCCCAAGATCAACTGTCTATTCGCTGAATTCTGACATTGGGAGGTCTTGTTACAAATCGATGACATCATGATGACATCATCAGTTCGCAACCGCCTTGGGAACCGCCCTTGAAAACCTATATAAGGAGGGGTTGGCCACATTCATAATCAGTCTTGCCAATGCCAGTCTTGGGAGCTCAAGGAGTCGTGACCTCCAAGTAAGTACATTCAAGTTCCAGTTCAAGTTCTAGTCTTGTTTCTAGCTCTAGTCTTGTCTAGTCTTGTATTGTGGACATCCTTTCTTGTCCTATTGTAATCTCGTAGTACGAGATCCTTTCTAGTTATTTCTTGTATCCAGTTCATATCCCTGAGGGGATTTCTTGTAATCGAGATATCTTGTTTCCTACCTACGATCCCGGGTTGTGGGATCTCCTGTATCATCTCTAGTCGAGTTTTCCATACCTATTGGTCCCGGGTTGTGGGACATCTTGTATCGATCGTATATTCTTGTAGCATTTTCCCTTCGTGGGTATTCTTGTAATCAGAACTGTGTTTCCGAAATCTTGTCTTGTGTAGTCAGAGAGCACAATCTAGTGCTCCCCTGACATTTTGGCAAGACTATCTTCTATCCAAGACCAGACATCATGGAGAACGCTTATGAACAGATCGTAGCATCACTTCAGAGTCTCCAACAACAAGTCGAAGACCTAAGTCGTCGACAGACACAAGTCGAGATGGGACATCCAGTGCATGTAGGTACACTCCTTCAAGAATTACAAGAACGAATCGGGAGTCTTCAAGCGAATCAAGGGAGTATTCAAGTGAACCAACGGCCCAGTACATCATTTGTGAAGGAACCCAAGATTTGCATGCCAGAAAAGTTCAATGGTGATCGTACAAAGTTTCGAGGATTCTTGCAACAAGTCAAATTGTACATTCGCATGCAGCCTGATAGATACCCTGATGATGCATCCAAGGTCGGTTTTATTGGAACCTTGCTCTATGGTCAAGCTTTATCATGGTTCGCCCCAATCTTGGAGAAGGATATGGCCGTACTTCATAATTATGAGGCATTTCTTGGAGAGCTTGTCGCCACATTTGGAGATGCAGACACGAGTCGAGTGGCAGAAACAAAACTTCGAAAGCTACGTCAAGGTAACCGCCCTGCCTCTACCTATGCATCAGAATTTAGGCAATTGATATGTGACCTCACTTGGCATGAAGATTATTTCATTAGCCAATTTAGATGGGGCTTAAGGGATGACGTGAAGGACCTTCTACTCACGATGCCAGAGGTGAAGACATTGAATGAATACATCAACCAAGCCATTCAATGTGATAACCGTCTTTTTGAAAGGAAACAAGAAAAACAAGTAGAAGGAAGACCTCGCCAATGGAAACCTTTCCAGCCTACTCCTAGAGATGACACTATGCCCGAACCTATGCAGATAGATGTAACTAGGTTCCAGCCTCTAACACCACAAGAGAAACAAAGAAGGAGGGATAACAAATTATGTCTATATTGTGGAAACCCTGGCCACATTGCAGTTAATTGTCCCAACAAGAGAACAAACTCCAAAGTCGCAGCCACCCTTGTAGAGCAGGGAAACGAGGAAGTCCAGTTGTAAAAGAGACCATACAGCCGGACCATGATATACGAAAGGGTCTCATAATTCCATCCACACCCGTAGAAACATGTCTTGCCCCTGTCAAGTTAATCCTGTCTAAGAAGACCCTTTCCCTCATAGCTCTAGTAGATTCAGGAGCGTCCTCATGTTTCATTGATGAAGGACTCGTTAAGAAACATGGAATTCCAGTACTTCGAAAGAACAGACCAGTAGTAGCCGAAGTAGTAGATGGACGGCCTCTAGCATCGGGGAATATAACCATGGAAACCATACCACTAAGAGTACACCTTGGTGACCATGATTCACACATATGTTTCAATGTAATATCGAGTCCAGCAAATATGGTTATCATCGGAATGCCGTGGTTAAAGAAACATAATCCAGAAATTAATTGGGAAAAGAATAAAATCACCCGTCGAGATATCCAGAAGAACCCAACATATGTTGGAGCTAAAGCCTTCATACATGCAGTAAGGAAGGAACCTACATATATGATCTATGCCATACCAGCTCAAGAATCCAAGAAAGATGATCCAGTACAGCTACCCAATCAGTACAACGGCTTTGAAGATGTTTTTGAAAAGAAGAATGCAGATATCCTTCCAGAGCATAGACCTTATGATTGTCCCATAGATCTTCAAGAGGGAACACAACCACCCTTTGGACCAATCTACAGACTATCTCCAGAGGAACTTACAGAACTACGCAAGAACATTGATGAGAATCTAGCAAAGGGGTTTATCAAACACTCGAAGTCTCCAGCAGGAGCTCCTATTCTATTTGTAAAGAAGAAGGATGGGACTCTCCGGATGTGTGTAGATTATCGTGGATTGAACAAAGTCACTATAAAAAACAGATACCCTCTACCACTCATATCAGAGCTCTTGGAACGCCTTGGAAAAGCAAAATTCTTCACGAAAATTGATCTTCGAGGAGCTTACAACCTTGTCAGGATCAGAGAAGGAGACGAATGGAAGACAGCATTTCGAACAAGGTATGGGCATTTTGAATATGTAGTTATGCCCTTCGGTCTTACAAATGCTCCAGCTGTCTTCCAACATATGATGAATGATATTTTTCGAGAATATTTAGATGATTTTGTTGTAATATACCTTGATGATATCTTGATATTTTCAAAAAATCTAGAGGATCATGAAGATCATGTAAAGATAGTCCTAGAGAAACTAAGAGAAAAAGGATTGTATGCGAAATTGGAGAAGTGTTCTTTTCATAAGACAGAAGTGGAATTTTTAGGGTACATAGTATCAGATAAAGGAATTTTTATGGACCCTAAGAAGATTGAGACAATCCTTGATTGGCAACCACCTTCATGTGTTCGAGATGTACAATGTTTTTTGGGGTTTGCCAATTTCTATAGGATATTCATCAGAGATTACTCCAAGATAGTGACACCTCTTACCAAGCTTACAGGGAACTCCAAATTCTCATGGACCGAAGAAGCAGAGAAGGCCTTTCAGACCTTGAAATCAGCATTCACTACTGCTCCAATCCTAGTTCATCCTGATTCTAGTAAGCCCTTCTTCCTTGAGACAGATGCATCGGACTTTGCTCTAGGGGCCATTCTTTCCCAATATGGAGATGATGGACAACTACATCCAGTTGCATATCATTCAAGGAAGTTTTCCCCTCCAGAAATTAATTATGAAATTCATGATAAAGAACTCCTTGCCATAGTAGACGCGTTTGATACCTGGCGTCACCATCTAGAAGGAGCAGCTCATAAAGTCATTGTATATTCAGATCACAAGAACCTAGAGTATTTTATGACCACCCGGATCCTCAATAGAAGGCAATCTCGATGGAGTAACTTTTTATCCAGATTCGACTTTGTCATCACATACCGTCCAGGACGTCATCAATGTCAGTCAGATGCCCTATCCAGAAGATCTTACCTTGCACCAAAGAAGGGTGAAGAGGCCTTTGATCAACAAGAGAGTGTATTACTCAAGCCCGAGCATCTCCAGTTAGCAGCTATCTCTTCAAGCCATCATGAAGATTCAGCCTTGAATCAGTTGATCCGTGAGAATCTACCACAGGATGAATTGTTTTGTAACGTTAAGCAGAAAGCTCAAGAAGGAAAATTCCAAGAAGTAAACGAATTTCAGGAAAAGGATGGTTTACTACTCTATAAGAACCTATTGTATGTCCCTCCAGGAAAGCCCAGGATCCAAGTACTTCAACAACGCCATGACAACCTTGCAGCAGGACATTTTGGAGTAAATAAAACAATAGAACTCATATCAAGGGACTTTTGGTGGCCTCAGATGTGGAAGGAAGTCAAAGAATACATTCGAACCTGTGATACTTGCAATAGATCTAAGGTACCCCGACATAAACCTCATGGCCTCTTGCAACCTCTACCTATTCCAGAAAGGCCATGGGCTTCATTGTCGATGGATTTCATCACAGATCTACCAAAGTCAGATAAGTATGATGCCATTCTTGTTATTGTGGATAGATTTACAAAGATGGCACACTTCATTCCAACTACCAAGGCAATCACAGGTGCAGCCACTGCCAGACTTTTTCTTAGGTACATATTTAGGCTTCATGGATTGCCTGATGACATTGTCAGTGATCGAGGTCCACAGTTCATATCCAGCTTTTGGAACAGTCTTTGCAAGCTCCTTGGTGTTCAAGTTAAACTATCTACAGCAAATCATCCACAGACTGATGGACAAACAGAACGAGTGAATCAAGTCCTGGAGCAATATCTCCGTTGCACTAGCAACTATCACCAAAATGACTGGTTTGAGTTGTTACCCTTTGCAGAGTTTGCCTATAACAATAGTGTTCATGCATCTACTAAGCAAACTCCCTTCTTTGCAAACTATGGACAACATCCAAGGATGGATATACAACTCTCAAATCATGTCAAGAACCCAGCTGCCAGAGACAAGGCCCAGTACCTGATGGACATTCACAAAGAACTGAAGGAAGAGATCCATAAAGCTCAACAACAATATAAGTACTATGCAGATCAACATCGTGTCCAGAATCCATCGTATCAAATTGGGGATAAAGTATGGTTACTCCGAAACAATTTACAAACTTCAAGGCCTTGTGCAAAGTTAGATCATCAAAAGTTTGGACCATTTACCATCTTGGCCAAGATTAATCCAGTCACCTTCAAACTCCAGTTACCGAGTACCATGAGAATACATCCAGTTTTCCATGTATCCATGTTGGAACCATATCAGATTTCACCATTGAGGGGGGAGAGACCTAGTCCTTCACCACCTATTGAGATTGATGATCATGAAGAATTTGAAGTCGAGCATGTCCTAGATTCCAGAATATCCCGGGGAAGATTGGAATACCTTATTCATTGGAAAGGGTATGACATCAGTGATCGTACTTGGGAACCTGCAGAAAACCTTCAGAGAGCACCAATCAAGGTTCGAGAATTCCATAAGAAAAATCCAACGAAGCCGAGACCAGATAACATGACCGCTCCTCGTGGAACTCGTCGCTTGAGGGGGAGGTGATGTCATGGACGAAGGAAACCATCCTGAACCTAAGATTCCATGTGAACCCTGTATCTCATGATTGGTTCAGAATTAGGAGAAACCAATGCTTCCATTGCGTCCGGAATGTGCCAAAACCCCAAGATCAACTGTCTATTCGCTGAATTCTGACATTGGGAGGTCTTGTTACAAATCGATGACATCATGATGACATCATCAGTTCGCAACCGCCTTGGGAACCGCCCTTGAAAACCTATATAAGGAGGGGTTGGCCACATTCATAATCAGTCTTGCCAATGCCAGTCTTGGGAGCTCAAGGAGTCGTGACCTCCAAGTAAGTACATTCAAGTTCCAGTTCAAGTTCTAGTCTTGTTTCTAGCTCTAGTCTTGTCTAGTCTTGTATTGTGGACATCCTTTCTTGTCCTATTGTAATCTCGTAGTACGAGATCCTTTCTAGTTATTTCTTGTATCCAGTTCATATCCCTGAGGGGATTTCTTGTAATCGAGATATCTTGTTTCCTACCTACGATCCCGGGTTGTGGGATCTCCTGTATCATCTCTAGTCGAGTTTTCCATACCTATTGGTCCCGGGTTGTGGGACATCTTGTATCGATCGTATATTCTTGTAGCATTTTCCCTTCGTGGGTATTCTTGTAATCAGAACTGTGTTTCCGAAATCTTGTCTTGTGTAGTCAGAGAGCACAATCTAGTGCTCCCCTGACATCAAGTACATCACCTTCATGAGCACTTAGTTTTAGGTTTACCTCCATTGGAGTACTTGCAACTTTGGCATCCTGCAAATGAAACTTCCTTAACATATCCTATATATACTTCCTCTAAGTAATGTAAATTCTAGAGTTAGTATAGACTAAGTCAAGTCCAAGGAAATATTTTAGTGATCCAAGGTCACTAATTTTGAACTCCTTCATCATCTAGTTCTTGATTTGTTTGATGCCATTAGCATCATTACCTGTAAGTATGATATCATCAACATATACACATAGGTATATTACCTCTGAATTACTTGTCTTGATGAATAGAGAAGTATCTGCTTTACTCATGATAGAACCTTGATTCTAAAGGTATGTACTCAACCTATGGTTCCATGCCCTAGGTGCCTGTTTCAATCCATAAAGAGCTTTGTTCAATTTTCATATATATGTTACCTTGTTTGGCTCCTCATAGCCAAGAGGTTGTGACATGTACACCTCCTCTGAAATCTAGCCATTTAGAAATGCATTTTTTACATCCAACTGTTACATGTTCCAATTCTTTGATGCAGCTAAACTTACCAATACCCCAATGGTTGGCATTTTGGCCACAGGTGAGAAGGTTTCTTACAAATCAATACCTTGGGTTTGTGCAAAACCCTTAGCCACAAGTCTACCTTTGTACTTGCTTATTGACCCATCAGAATTCCTTTTGATCTTATAGATCCACCTAGAACCAATTACCTTCATAGACTCCTTCTTTGGTACTAGTTCCCAAGTATCACTCTCCTTGAGTGCTTCAATCTCCTCATCCATAGCTTCTTTCCATTCTGTCTTGGTCTTTGCCTCTTCATATGAGGCTTGTGCTTCAATTGACAAACCTTTTTCAAGATAAACATAGTGTTTAGTAACTAGGGAAGTGTCATACCCATATCTGATTGGCTTCTTGCTTTCCCTTTGTGATCTTCTGATTGCTTTCTTGGGAGATTCAGGTACATCCTCTAATTTGTTCATCTGGACTTTGCCTTTGGACTTCCATGCCTTGAACTCTTCAAGATTGATCATGTCCTCATCATCTGAATTGATGTCTTCAATCTGAATAGGCTCCTCCTTAGTGAGGCTTGGAGACTCCTCTTCCAATTCATAAGGTAGTTTTACCTTCCTGCATTCATTATCAAACCAAGAATCATTTTCATCAAAGACAACATCTCTACTGACCATGAATCCCTTGTTTGAAGGATTGTAGAACCTGTATCCTTTCTGATTTAGATCATACCCTATGAAGATACACTTCTCTGCCTTAGGGTCTAGCTTACCTCTTATCTGAGAAGGGATATGCACATATGCTACACATCCAAATATCTTGCAATGATCAAGTGAGGTTCTTCTACCATGCCATGCCTCATATGGGGTCATCCCGTCAAGTGATTTGGATGGCAACGTATTTACAAGATAAGCGGTAATAGATACACTCTCTACCCACAAGTAGTTAGGTAATTTTTTCTCATTTAAAATTGACCTAGCTGTCTCCACAATCAATCTATTTCTCCTTTCTGCTACCCCATTTTTCTGAGGGGTATACCTTGTGGTAATTTCTCTCTTGATTCCTCTATCCTGCAAGAATGCATCAAAATCATTTGAGAAGTACTCACCTCCTCTATCTGACCTTAGCCTTTTTAGATTTCTCCCTCTTTGATTCTCAACAAGTGCAAGATACTTTTTAAAACAACTGAATGCTTCATCTTTGTGCTTCATAAAGTACAATATAGTCCACCTACTGTAATCATCAATGAAAGATACATAATACCTTGATCTAGAGATTGAGGGATCCTTGCTTGGTCCCCATACATCTCTATGAACAAGTTCTAGGTAATCATCATGCATGTAGCCTTTCCTTGAGAAGAGTAACCTATGAGACTTTCCAAACTGACAAGCACCACATTTATAAATCATGTGTTGCTTGGATACATTAGGTACCCCAAGCACACATTGATCTCTGCATATTTGTTTCAAGGTTCTTTCACCTACATGCCCTAATCTTTTATGCCCAATTTCAAGCTCTGATAATGTTTGATCTTTATAACTATAAAATGTAATGTTCCTTGTATCCTCAAGTTCAAAAGTGAAAAGTCTACCTGTCTTTTCTCCTTTGGAAATTCTCTTGAACCCATGCTTGGGATCCTCCACAAATGCTCCATATTGGTTGAATCTAACTTGTAACCCTTTTCCACAATCTATCCAACACTCATCAAATTCTTGATAATTGTTGGTACATATAGAACCCTACTCAACAGATTCTTGTTTCCATCAGAGGTCTTAACATTTCCAACTTTAATCACTGAATGCTTGGTGTCATCACCAATTTGTACCTGATGCTTACCCTTTGGTTACTCAAGGTCAGAGAGAAGAGCTACATTGGTTGCCACAATGTGAAGTTCCATGAAAAACATTGCTAGTGGGAATTTATCCTTTTAACTTTGTAAAAGTGATTTCTTTTTTTACTTGAAAATATTTGTAATCACCTACCAAAAATTTGGGGACTTGTTAGTTAGAAAAGTAACTACTTCATTGAGGGAATATCTGTGAGAATGAAGGATCACTTTTAGACAGAGCCAAAAGTTGAATTCAAACTCAAATTTGAATACAACACTTATATAAAGTCACTTGAAAAAATCACAGTTAATAGCTTCATTGTCCGAGCTCACCATTGCCATTTTGTATGTGTGTAAGGCCTAAATTGTAGCCTACAATACTCAACATCATAAGGCTATGATTATCAAGCCTATGATCTTGTACAACATTGTTCATTAATACATTATATCTACATTGTTCATCTATGATCTCTCTGTTATAGTCATTCCTAACTGTCAACTTGTGCTGCTCATATCTCACTCATTTCTCCACCAAATTCAATGATCTGTAGCTTGTTAGAATCAACTCCAAGTTATCTACATGCTGAGAAGGGTTGAAGCAAGTCCATACTGCCAATTTAGAGAAAAGCACCTCCAAGTACTCACTCATCAAACTCTGCAGAGGTCCTAAAAAATCGGGGGTAATGATTAATTTATTAAATTGATTGCTCTGTGTATAGTGGATCATTTCAAGTGATTTCACCTGGAATCATTAGCTTACTAAGCTAATTAGATATCTCTAAAAGGAATTTTACGAATTCCTACTCTACTAGTAGCACTGAGCATTAGAAGCAGCAGGTGTATGATAAAAAATAGAAGGTTTTCATTGACCCTTCTATTTAGAAGTAGTCTATTTTGATTCAATATTTTCATACATCATTTCAAAAGTACATAGGACTTTTATGGTGTCATTGGAAAGATAAGAGGGCCCACATATCAACTCTGAAGTCACAAAGGGTTGGTACTAAGCAGTATTTGGTAGCACCTACTCATCACTTGGAGTGTCCATCCATCTATCCCAACAAATCAAACTTGATATTCTCGACCTTTGTCAAATACTTATCTTAATTCACAGATGTGGGTCTGCCTCATGTTAGAACGTGCACATATGTCTTCCACATAAACTTCCAAATTTCTCCTTAAGAACTCCTTAAATACATTACACATTAATCATTGAAAAGTGGTGGGTGCATTTGTAAGCCCAAATGGCATTACACAGAATGCAAATATGCCCCACTTTGTGGCAAAGGCAGTCTTATGCTGATCTTCAAGGGTGATGGCTACTTGATTATAGCGTGAGAATCCATCAACAAAGCTATAAACTTCCTTGCCCATGACTCTTTCCAATAAGTGCTCCCTGATAGGAAGGGGATAACTATCCCTAATCGTGGTTGCATTAACTTTCTTGAGGTTAATACATACATGTAATTTTCCATTTTTCTTTAGCATGATCACAATGGGGGATACCCATTCAGTATGTTCAATTTCATAAATGAATCTTTCTTCTATCAATCAATCTATCTCTTCTTTAATCTTGGAAACATAATTATCGTTATAAGTGTATGGTTTTTGCTTAGAAGGTTTGGCATTTTGGGTCATAGGGATTCTATGGGAACATATATCTGGGTCTACTCCTTTCAAGTCCTTATAGCTCCATGCAAACACGTCTCTATACTCTCACAATAGGGTAGTTAACTCTTCTTCTTCTTCCTTTGTCAAGTCATGCTCTATGTATGTGCTTTTTTCTTCTCCTTCTTCAATTGTAACCATTATCTTTTTGGTTTTCTCTTGATTATCATATACTTCTCTTGTGTCTGGTTCTCTTTTAGGCATCCATACCATGATTCTTATGTCCTCTATTTCATAATTTTTAAAGTTCTCTGGTACTTCCATGAGGGGTGCTTCTTCTTTTGTCTTAAGTGATTTCTTTCTCTTCTTTTGCTTATTTTATGTATCTTCTATGAGTGACTTGGGTTGTTCGGTTTGATTTTCCTTCTCTGTCTCCGTGGTAGTGGCTTCCACAAAGTACAGATACTCCTCTTTCATTGAACAGAAGGGTTCCATGATAATGGACTCTAGGTCCTTATCACTCGTTTCATCTAGTTCTTGAGCCAATTCCTTGCATTATTCTAGAATGGTCTCTTCCTCTACGGGTTCTATCATAAAGATTGAAATATTGTAACCTTCCAAAGTGAGGAGTCCACTATTCTTCGTACACTGCTATATCCATCGTGGCTAAGATCTCTACCCAACCATGAGGGTCAAATTCCTCATCTGGGAAGACTATAGGTGCAGAAGCAGGATCTTGAAGAGTTGGTGGATGTCGTTTTGAACCTAAAGTTCTAGCTTCTAATCATTTTTCTTCTTGTTTGGCTACCTTACATATCCATAAACGAGTTTCCTCATGCAACCATGATGGATCTGATTCTAATGAATGCATAGACTCTATTTCTTCTAGTAGTTTCCTATGGATTGTATTCCACTGGATTGGGGGTACATCTCAATGGGAATAATCCTTGAGATTAACTTTGGTGTTTACTCCTAAATGTTGCCCATACAAAGAGTTGGTGTTGGAAGAAGTAATTTTTTGAAGTACTTTTGATGAAAAATAATTGTAAAATGCCAAAAAATTGTAAAAATATTTATTCAACTGATGTAAAAATAAGGAAGAGTCTTCCTTATGTAGAGTAGAATCCTATGTAATTTTTCTAGAATTTTTGGAAACTCCTAGATAGCATATTTTTGGAATAAAAGAGGAAAGGACCAAAATTCAAGTGTGAAAAGGGACACTTGAAAATGTATAAAAGACAATTTCCTCTATTATGAGAGGGTTGGTTATTTGTATTACATGCTATCCAAGCAAAGAAGAGAGAGTTTCCTGCAAAAAATCGTGTTTCTTCCTTTTGTGTGATTTCTTTGATTTGTTGAGTCTATTCTATGTGTATCCATGGAGATTTGTGAGCTTCTATTGTGTGTTTCTGATGAATGTGTATGAAGAGAGAAATTGATGAAGAATGGTGTGGAGATGAATATCGTCTGATTTCATAGAATCGCGATTGTCTCGTCTGAAGGTTACATGTATCATTTTTGAGTTTTGACTTCATGGTTGTATTCTCCTGAGAAAATAACATGTTTTAGACACCAAGATTATTGAAAATGGTGGAGTATTGCTCAAGATACTTCAACCCTAGAAATTCCTCTTCATCTTCATTATTCTCAGAAATCAGCGAGTTTTCTCTTATTTCATATACATATACATATACATATACATATACCTATACATATACATATAATATACATATACATATACATATACATATACATATACATATACATATACATATACATATACATATACATATACATATACATATACATATACATATACATATACATATACATATACATATACATATACATATACATATACATATACATATACATATACATGTACATATACATATACATATACACATACATATACATATACACATACATATACATATACATATACATATACATATACATATCCATATACATGTACATATACATATACATATACATATACATATACATATACATATACATATACATATACATATACATATACATATACATATACCTATACATATACATATATATATACATATACACATACACATACACATAAAAATACATATACATATACATGTACATGTACATATACACATACATATAAATATACATATACATATATATGAACATGTACATGTACACACACACACACACACACACACACACACACACATATATATATATATATATATATATATATATATATATATATATATATATATATATATATATATATATATATATATATATATATATATATATATATATATACATACACATACATACATCTACATATATGTAGCTCAATGATGAGTAGCACCTCCTTTAATGTCAATCCGGGAAGACGTGAGGATGGTATGAAGACCTCGAGCAAGTGGCGGCACAAGTGCGTGAGTGAGAAGCACACTAGCATGCACACACATACACACACACGCGCACACACGGTAAGACAAAGAGTGAGAATCAATGGAGCGTTTAGATTACTTTCAAAATGCTCTTACAAGTTCGTTTCAATTACAATCTAACCTCAAAAATGAGCTCTCTAGCTCTTTTTATAGTTTTTGACTAGCTTTTGGCCCTATCCAGACCTAGTGTCCGGCCTAGTTAAAAATTAGGTTCCAGGGCCAATTTGAGGGCTCAAACGGAGTCTAAAAAATACGAAAATTGATATGTAGGTACTTCTAAGGCTCCTCAAGCTCAAGGACTCCTTGGCTTGCACAAAATGGAGCTACAAAAATATGAAATGGTATTTACAATGATTGTTAGTGATAAGAATCACTGTTAAAAGATGTAGATTGGAAAAATTGAAGGCCTATCTGCCAGATTTGCGTCGTCTGCTTTGTCTACTTACTCCTTCACCTTGTTCTGACTCTCTCCGTTGGCTTCCTTGTCTGGTCAATCCTTGGGTGCCCTGGCTTCCTTGTCTAGTCAGTCCTTGGGTGCCCATACTGCTCTCAACACCCCCCCCTCTCTCGCATCTGTCGTCCCTGACAGACCCTTGTTGCTGGGAGTGTTGGATGTAATATTCCACAACCTGAGTGGCAAGCTGATGTTCTTGTAAGCGTAGTCCTCTGGCCAAATCTGTCATCATACGATCCCAATCGATTGGTTCTGGAATGTCTGGATGTGGCAGACGTAATTGATCTGCATGGATCGCTTGTTCTACTGCGAATAGATGTAGCAAGTGTGTGGGTCTGGGAATGAAAATTTCGGAATTGTATTCCCAGAAGCCCGTAGAGAACATTTCCTCAAATGTTTGCTTGAAGCATGCGGGCAAGTACTTGATTCGTGCATGCCAAGCAAAGATGACAGTGACCGAGGGGGTTTGGCTCATGTCGTAGACTAAATCCTTGTTGCCTTGAGCGAATCCAGGGGCGGAGATGTATGGAGCTTGGACATTCCGAAAGGTTTTGAAGACAATGGTCATGAGCTCAAAGATCTTCATACACATTTTCGCCGCGATGTCGGGTACATTATTGAGACGTGTAGACCAGTGTCGAATTGTTGATATCATGTAGGCTACGGTTGGAGGTCCTCGAGGTGGAGCAAAATACGGATAGTTAACCCAAGCCGAGCACTCTTTATTGTTGCGTACCTTGATTGCAAATGCTTGCCAGGATCTGCGACGTACCACTGGACAATAGCATGGATTATACTTGATATAGAGTGGCATGGTAGCCCAGGTACTCATCATCTCTGGGTAATCGGTGAGTAAACGTGCACGCCAATTAGGTTGGAAAATCGAGCCAGCACGTGCATCGGTCGGTAAATCCCCTATCTCAAATTGAGTAGCGAATGTGGGCTCCTTCCCTGTATGTCTTTTGACTTCTGCATTATAATCATGTAGTAAGACAAAATAAGGCATGTATTGCGATTTTGATGTTGTGATTAACCGTTGATGGGATAATTGTTGAAAGTAGGAAGACCGAAGGACCGTTTCTTCCAGATTCGTGAGAGATTGCATTTGCACGGCCACACGATCATCATGTGTCTTACCCACTTTCTCGACCCTTCTGACCCAATCTGGAACTTGAATTTCTAACGTGTCTTGTCCTTCTTCTGTAGTTCGACCACCCGGCGTCGGCATAGGCTCGTAGGGCTCTTCGTAGCTGTCCTCGACGGGGATTTCCACTACTGTTTCAGGTGCTGGTTCTTCAATGGGCGAGGGTGGTCGTTCATATGGTAGGAGGCGTGCTTGGAGTTCGGCCACCTGTTTCCGAAGGGTCTCCATTTCTTCTGTAGATTGTTGCAAGATTACCGGCTCCTGTTGAGCAGTGGGTACACTGGCTAACTGTTTCTTTAGATCGGCACATTCAGTCTCTAGTTTTTCATATGACTCCAGGAAATTTGCATGCTCCTCAAGTAAAATGCGGATGTCTTCTGATGGAACTGCTCTATATCTGGTAGGGCTAATGGTTGCTCCTACGGTTCCTTCCATAGCCGCTTCAAAGTTGTCTTGATTTTGTTGTTGAAGTCGTTTGTTTTCTTCTAGTGCTGCGGCCATATGCTTCCTTAATAGCCCAATGTTGCGTCTGAGTGTGGCGTTAGATATCATTTGCGCTTGAAGCACTGTTTCTAGTTCCTTGACTGCTTGGTCATCTACAGTTGATGTCTTTGCTTCCAATTCGGAGTGAGCCTGTTGTAGTGTGGTATGCTCGGTTAGGAGCGTCTGGTAGTCAGCTTCAAGAGTGGTGACTCTAGCTTGCAGACGTTGAGATTCTGCCTGGAGGGCAGCAGTGCGTTCTTCCAATTGATGGTAGTCTTGTTGTAGCTGATGTGCACACTGAAGTAATGTGTTGAACGTGCTATTTACATTATGAGATGCAAGGGGAAAAGTTTGAAATGCAGGGGAGGAGGGATTGGGTAGGGGGGTAGTGAATGCTGTGTGTGCCAATGATGTGAGTTGTGAGGTGGGGGGTAGTGGAGGGGGAGAGGGTGGAATTGTGGGGAGAGGTGCTGTGGTGGGTGAAATGTCCATCGGGTCAGAAAGAGTGGTGTGTATAGGGGCTACCATGTAGTTGGGTATGGTAGGTGAGGTGAGTGTGGTGTTCGTGTAAATTGATGTCGTTGCGAACAGCGGGGAAAGGTGCCTTTGAAACATTGGAGAGCGGAAGAACTGCTCCACAAAGGACGGGTATTGGGGTGGTGAGGTCCGGTTGAAAGAGGTGTAGGGGCCAGCTGGGAAGTGAGGGTCATGGAATGGAGGTACTCGTATTGGGGGATAGGTCGGGAAACACAGGGTGCCTTCTGTGGGTGCTGGGTTTCCAACTACACTTGTAATTATGGGATGGCCAGTCATGGGTTCAGAGGATAGACAGGATGAAGTGTACAAGGGATTGGTGACGAAGGAGAAGAGGGTGTCTTGTGAGGTGGGTTCTCGAAATGAGAATGATTTGAATGATGATGGGTTATAAGTGAATGTAGAGGTGATGACTGTCGTTTCTTCCGAGGTGGGAGGTGGTGGTGGGGGTGGAGAAGGTGGTGATGGAGGACGCTGGGGTGAGATGGGTGATGTCTGAACGAAGGTTTCAGCGGAGAGGTCAGTGGTGGTTGTGGGAGTGGCTGTGGTCTCAATAGGTACTTCTGGTTCTGTGACGGGTATCCTGATAGTCTTACCTGCTCGTGGTAACGTGTCCACTCTGCGTTTGTCATACCTTACGGACTGGCGGACTGCGGTGTGGACAGCCTCTGGAACTCCTAAAGAGTCTGACACTAATTTGAGGGTGTCAATGAAATGTTGGTCCACTCCTTCATCTGATAGCATTTCTTGCATCAAAGCTTGACCTGATACCAGAGAGAGCTGATGCCTTTCTTGTACTGCTTTGATAGTGTCGTATAGCCTTCGTAGTTGAGCTGTATATGCAGGTGCACCTACAAGTTCTGGCACTTCTTGTTGCTCCTCTTGTTGCTCTTGATCATACTCCTCCTCATCATCCTCCTGTTCTTCATCTCCGTCCTCTTCTTCCTCCACTTCAACAGGTGTGACAGGTGCTTGGGAGGTTGTGGCCTGCGTTTGTACATTCTCCGCTTGTTGTGCCTCTTCTGCATCCAGCTCTACATCTTGTAATAGTTGTTCGAAGTCTTCATTAGTGAGTTCTTCTAAAGGTGCACCACTAGGAAATTCGAGATCCGTTGGGATGGGAGGGAATATCAAGGTGGAACCATCCGTGCTGCGTCTTGGAAGTCGGAGTGTGAATGGTCGGACTCTTCGGGGTGGCGGGGTGACTTCTGGTGTTAGGGTGGCTCCACGTGGTTGAGCACATGGGACTTGGACCGTGCCTCTCATCTTCTTAGAAGGGGGTCCAGTGGATGTCCTGCCTCGAAACTGCTCTACCCGATTCCACATCAGGGCTCGTTGGATTGGAATGCCATAAGCCAAACACCTATAAATGATTCTTGTCAGAGCGCAGCAACCATATAAAACCTGTTTCCGCGGCCAGCGTTTGTGAGCTAAGTGTATCTGATCAATTATCCAGTGGGGTAGGTTGATGGTGAGGCTCTGTGTCTCTGCCAGATACAGGCTAAACCAAATCTTTTTGTGCGGCATGGTGAATCTATCCTGCGCCGGGAAAGCAAAGTGTTGCATGCACATGCGAAGGTGTATTGCAATATTAGGCGTCATGGATACCATGTCCTTGAGTTTGGTGAGACTTCGATTCTTCATGTAGTCCGGTACTAGGGTTTCCTTCTCTGTAGGAATATGCATGCCGCGCATATCCAGAGCTTCTCTCACCAAATTGTTTGATAGCCTAAACCTCTTGAGCTCATTTCCCTTTGTCAGAGATGGAATCACAAATGAGCTTGCACCTTTTGGGTTCGGATTTGGAGTCAAGGTGTTGATGAGATAGTAGCATCGCATGAAGTCAGGTTTTGGGAGTCGGGCACTGAAATAGGCACTCAATCCGGCTTTTTCCCATATCGGACGTAGACTTTCCGCATTTTGTAACTTCTCAAATTCTCTTGTAAAGAAATGGTATCTGCCTTGCTTTCCATTGTAGTCCAACTCTGATTCCCATAGATACGTTCCTTCCCCCAAGGGTCCTGCTACCTCGGTAAACCAATGTGAAGTCTTTCCCACGGGCATGGTGTGGCCACGCGGAGGGTCCGCAATAGGTATGATTTTGACGGCCTGCAACTCTTCTGGTCTTTCAACTGTCTCAGGCAAAACGGGTAAACTGTCCAAGTCCACCACTTGCGGGTTTGTTTCTGTGTGAGAGCTAGTTCCTGCTGCCTCCGCCATGTTGAAAATGTCGCAGCTGATTCTGTGAGAATATATGAATAAACGTTAACATTGCAATGGACACAAAAATGACATGGTGTCCCCTGTTACAATATTAACTTAAAGTTCTGGAGTGGTTAGGAGTTAATAAGTGCTCGGTGCTGGTGTGTGTAGTTAGGAGTTAGGTAGACCTAAGAGCTAAGCGAAATGATGTGAATTAAGAGTGAAGCGGTTAGTAGGTGGTCATGGATTTACAATAGGGTCAGGGGGTTTGTTACAAGTCTTGGGCTGCCAAATGCAGTGGATGGGTTTTACTCGTGGTTCCGTAGAGATTCTCGAGAGCTTTATAGGTGTGTCAGCTTTAACCTGAGGCCTTTTAGGGGCCCATTTACAACTGATTCTGTTCGTGTTCATGTGCCTTGGTGCTGAAAATGAGTGGATGTAGGCTGTGCGAGTGAATGGATCATGCTGTGTAGGGTGTGTTCTTGGTGTAGCTATTTGAGCCCGCAAACAAGCCTTAGGCACCCAAATTTGTCTTGATTGTGGGCTAGCCTTCATCGACTTTTTGGGCACCCAAATAGATTTCACGTTAGCAGAAGAATTTCCGGAAGACCTCTTATTAGTGACGTGTTGATGGTTATTAATAAGAGGCTTCGCCCGTGCTGTTGGCGTGGGTGCAACCGGGTGTTTGCCTTTTCGCACCCACACTTGGTTCACTTGTTGAGACATTCTGCTACGCAGGTTCTTTTGATGTCCGGCATAGGTAGTACTCTGCTTCTTCTGCCTTTGCTCCACCATTGGTTGTTGCCTCCTTCTGGCCTTTGGAAAAGAAGGGAATTCCTTTGCATCCCTGACTCCTTTTTTGCGAATATCATTCCTCTGCAACACATAGTTTTGGACAAGAACAGCATGGTCAACTTCATGTGCACCCCTGGAGGGACCAGGAGTCTGTGCCTTTTCTAGTTTCTTGAGTGCTCCATTATCCAACTCTACTGTAATTCGACTATGATTGACCCATACCTGAAGAAGTCCACTTCTTAGGTTTAAGTTGACTGCTTGGTCATAGATCCAGTCTTGACCCAAGACAAGAGGTTCAGTGAGATCCTCATCTTGACACACTAGTACTTTAACTGTCATTGCTTCATCATGAATGTAGAGGGGAAGTTCCACCTCGCCCATACAAGGGGTTTCCACGCCTCCCAATCCTATGAGATATGCTTCCACAGGATTGACAGTTAACTGTAACTCTTGACAGTAAGACACTCTAACAGCACTAGTGGCTGCACCTGAGTCAATCAAGGCTCTTACAGTCCTTGCACTTTTTCCTTGTCCTATATCTAGGGTTACAAAAGGACGTCGATCAGTTATCCTAGGTGAGCTGGTTCCGGCGACTTCACACATTGCCATATGATATCCTGGATCTGCATAGTCATTGGTCCTAGGCTGCTCTCTACCTTGCTTTCGTAATTTCATCCTTCTGATGCGTTCTAAAGCTTCCGCTTGAACTTCTTCTCTAATTCGCTTCTCTTCCTCTTTGCGTTTCTTAGCAGTGTTGAGTCGGTTGAGCATTTCCTCCGTGAGGGGTTCCTGATACAACTTGACTCTGCATCCGCTAATATAGTTAGGGAGAACATCGCCCTCTAATGTGGCTAATTGTACTGCTCCACTCGTGGAGATCCTATTGATAATCATAGGTCCGTAGCCTCTCTTTTCTAGCTTCCTCGCGTGTTGTTTCAGTGTATAGACTAAAACTAGATCTCCGGCTTTCAAGCCTTTATCCTTCACATGGGCATCGAAGTATGCCTTCTGCCTCTTCTTGGCAGCATATATGCCTGCAGCAGCTCTCAGTCTTGTTTCTCCTAATCGTTCAAGGTCAAAAATTCTAGAGGAGAGCTCATGACCTGTCCATTCGTGCTCTTGTGCTACTCTCAACGTAGGAATCAGGAAGTCCAAGGGTAGCACAGCGTTTTGGCCAAATACCATCTGAAAGGGGGTGGCTTGGAGTACCGTTTTGTAGGCAACTCGATATGCCCAAACAGCATGGTGTAGCTGTTTGTCCCAATCAGAGCGTTTAGTGTTCACTAATTTTGTCAGTACATTGCATAAGATCTTATTAGTGCTCTCAGCTTGCCCATTAGCTTGAGGGTGATACGGGGCAGACTTCTTGTGTATTACCAAGAATTCTTGGAGTAGATTTTCAATTACTTCATTTAAGAAATGAGTGCCTCTATCGCTTACAAGCTCTATCGGTAGTCCATATCTCGTAAACACATTCTCAAACAAGAATTTGGCAGTTGTTTGAGCATCGTTCTTTGTCGTAGCCTTTACCTCTACCCACTTGGTGAGATAATCTGTCGCAACAATGATGTATTCCGCATGAGAACCCTTAGCTGGGGGATTAATAGGACCTACGAAGTCTATTCCCCACTTAGAGAATGCACGTACACCCATCATAGGTTTCAGTGGCATCTCATCTTTGCGTATAGGATACTGAGTCCTTTGACAGACATCACATTGTTTCACATAGGTATGTGCATCCATGTGAAGGGTAGGCCACCAGAAGCCTGCAAATAATATCGCCTTGATCACCCGATCCGGTCCAAAGTGTCCTCCTGCTACACCTTGGTGAGCAGTTTCTAAGATCTTAAGATACTCACTTTCATGGACACATAGCCTCAGGTAACCATCTTTACCACGCTTATATAGATTATCACCAATGACTGAATAATCCTGGGCTTCTTGTTCTAAACTCCTTTTCCTAGCTAGAGTCATGTCTGGAGGGAACGTGTTTGTCCTCAAGAATGATACTAGAGGTTCACTCCAATCTGGCACAATGGATACTTGATAGAGAGTGGCATGTTCCACAGGTGGTTTAGTGCAACAGATTGGGCATTCCTTGCACAACTTTTGGACATCCGCTTCCATAGTTGGCCAATGCACTCCGAATCTCTTTAGAGTCTGCAACGTTCGTTGCTTTGAATGGTGTTGCTCTAACGCACCTACATGTGCTAATTGCAACCATTTAGCGTACTCATCCTCTTCTACGCAACAAGCCAAGATCCCTTGATCTGTGTGCTTGTACATGCTTCCTGCCATGATGTGGTACTTCTGGGCTTTTACAACCTCTCTATTCCGTGTGTTTACGATTGGATGATTAGGCCCGTAGGTCAATACTGGTACCAATGGCTTAGCCCACTGCGGTATAACTTCCAAATTAAACAAGTAAGCATCAGGAAGGTCATCTAACACTCCTTGTGGGGCTTCTCCCGATGTGAGCCTAGAGAGATGATCTGCTCTCAAGTGAGTCCTACCTTTTCTTACCACAACCTCAAAGTCATATTCCATTAGCAAGAGAAACCATCTTACTAATCTTCCTGTATTGCATGGCTTGTTTACGAGATATAACAATGCCTGATGATCAGTAAAAAATTTAAGCTTATTTGCAAGCAAATAGTGTCTAAATTTCTTAACTGCGTATACCATGCCTAATCCTTCTCTCTCCGTAGTGGTGTAATTCCGTTCAGCCACATTCAATTGTCTACTGGAATAGGCAATTGGAAGATCCATATTACCTTCACCAGTAGGTTGTGCAAGCACACATCCAATGGCGTAATTGGATGCATCCACATGAACATGGAATGGCTTATTCCAATCTGGTGTGGTCAAGATTGGTGCTGAACATAATCTTCGTTTAAGCTCTTGGAAGGAATTCTCACATTCATCCTTCCACTCAAAGTTTGTCAGAAGTCCGTACATGGGCTTTGCAATGACAGCATACATGTGTATAAATCGTCGATAATAACCACAATGCCCCATGAAAGCTTGTACTTCCTTGACATTCTTTGGCCTAGGTAGCTCTGCTATGGCTCTCACTTTTTCTTCGTCGGTAGATATGCCATTCTTTGACACTATGTGTCCTAGAATCTTGCCTTGCCTGACCATAAAAACGCACTTTTCTGGGTTCAGGCAGACTTGGTATTCTCTACATTTGTCAAAGATTTGTCTGAGTTCAGGAATATGGGTTTGCCTAATGTTGGAATGAGCACAAAGATCATCAACATAGACTTCTAAACTCTTCCTCAGGAACTCCTTAAACACATGGCACATCAGCCTCTGGAAGGTAGCTGGTGCATTGGTAAGCCCAAATGGCATTACTCTAAAAGCAAAAATGCCCCATTCTGTGGCAAAGGCTGTCTTATGCTGATCCTCTGGAGCTATGGCTACTTGATTGTAGCCCGAAAATCCATCCAGGAAGCTGTACACTTCCTTGCATGGCACTCTTTCTAAGAGATGTTCTGTGATGGGAAGCGGATAGTTATCTCGAATCGTGGCGGCATTAACCTTTTTCAAGTTAATGCACACACGCAGTTTGCCATTCTTCTTGGGCACCACTACGATGGGGGATACCCATTCAGTGTGCTCAATTTCATAGATAAATCCAGCTTCAACCAGTCTATCTATCTCTTCTTTGATCTTAGCGGCGTAATTATCGTTATATGTATAAGGCTTTTGTTTAGAGGGTTTAGCATCTGAGATCATGGGAATAGTGTGTGAGCATATGTCCGGGTCAACCCCTTTCAAATCCTTGTAACTCCAAGCGAATACATCTCTGTATTCTCTTAGCAAGGCAATCAATTCGTGCTCTTCTTCCGCTGTTAGGTCATGACCTATGTACGTACATCTCTCCTCTCCTTCTTCTAGGGCCACTACAATTTTCTTGGTAGTTTCTTTGTTATCATAGGCCTCTCCTGATTGTGCCTCTCGTTTAGGCATTCTTATCATGACTCTCCTGTCATCTATCTCGTACTTCTTAAAATTTTCTGGGACCTCAAACAAAGATTCTTCCTCCTCTGGTAAGACTTCTTTCTTTCTTCGTTTCTTTCCTTCTTCCTTCGGGGTCATATGTGTCGCTAATCTTACATCATTTGTAACCTCTCCATGCCTCTGGGGTTGAAATTCTACTTCATGGAAATATTCTTCTTCTGATGCAAATGGTGGGTCCATAATGATTGACTCTAGATCGGAGTCACTTGCATCCTCAAATGCATCAGGGCTAGGTTCGCATTCTTCTAGAACTGCCTCTCCCATGATTGGCTCTATGGAGAAGATTGAAATATCATAGCCATCCTCATCACAGTGAGGTGTCCATTGTTCTTCGTTGATGGCTACGTCCATTGTTGCTAAGATTTCTGCCCAACCGTGAGGTTCAAATTCTTCGTCTGGAAAAACTACAGGTGCATAGGCTGGGTCTTGGATTGATCTATGGGTTTCTTTCGCACCTACCTCTCTGGCTTTCTCTCTCTTCTCTTCCTCTACTGCTACCTTGCACATCCATAAGTGGGTGTCTTCATGCATCCATGAGGATCCAGACCCTATGGAATGCACCGATTCTGTGTCATCTTTGGCTCTATGGATGGGATTCCATTGGATAGAAGGGACATCTCTGTGAGAAAAATCCTTGAGATTGACTTTGGTTGTAACACCCAAGTGTTGCAGATACAAAGAATTGGTTCCCCAATCCTGTACCACTTGCAACTGTCGCATGAATGGTCTTCCCAAAATCATCTCATAGGCATGATTTTTGCTGAAGTCACATATAGCAAAACTATGCTCAAACTCGACACCACAAGTGGTGAGAGTTATTCCTTCTAGCAATCCTAGGGGTCTCTCTATGTGACCATCGGCCATTTGCAATTTCATTCTTGTTGGCCTGAGTGCCGGCTTGCCCCAACGCTTCCAAAGGGAAGTGGTGGCAATTGCAACTCCTGCACCTGAGTCCAAAATTGCCTTAGTGGTGTAGTCCTGGTAGGTAATGGGAAGATAGGTGTTCCCTTCTTCACCTTCACACATATCTCCTATCTTATCCAAGGGAATTTCTGGCACTGTCCTATGGGATCCTACCCGGGAACGTGGTTTTGCAATTTCAGTTACTTGACTAGCTACATATTTCCGCGCTTCTGGTCTATCCTTGGGCAGTTCTTCCAAAGTGAGATCGCGCTGCACTTTGGTGTTCTTTACTATCTCCGTGTTCATAGGTATGACTGAATCGTCGTTCCTTACCATGACTGTGGGTGCTCTCATACATGTGGACTTTGCTTCCCATGGGCCTGTGAAGTGGGGTAGCTCCTGTATGGAATTAGACTCAAAGTCCAATCTCTCATGAGACTGAGTACTCTCCTGTTCCCCGTAAATGGATGGGATGTCTTGTGGGAATTGGTCGTGTGCATCGTCCACAAGTTCAAATGGAGGGGCGACCTCACTTTCGTTATCCCATTTGTCTTCTTGAATCTCTCATAGGAAGTCTGGTGCAAACCGATTCATAGAAGAAGAAGTGTCTGGCTCCGTAGAATTAGGCACATAAGCAACCTGGGAAGGAGGGCTTATTCTCTCGTTGGCTCTTTCCTCGTTCTCATGGGTGGCTGGAGCACAAGCTTCCTGGGGAGGGTTACTTATTCTACTACTTTTCCGAACAGGCTCATACGCTCTCTGAGAAGGAATGTGGGTCACCTGTGGAGGTACATAAGCTTTCGGGGGAGGCTCATGTGACTTTTGGGGAGGAAGATAGGCTCCTTGAGGAGGCACATGGGCTTCCTGAAGAGGCTGGCTTATCCGTTCTCTTGCCCTTTCCCTTCTTTGAGGGGCAGGTTCCCTTTCTGATTGTGCAATTAGCTTCTCTATTCTTTCTAACAGTCCATCAAAGTGTAATTGCGTCTTAGCTGAACTAGAGATGTTAAACAGGCGACTGGCTTCAAACATGGTCTGAGCCAATTCCACCATTTTGGCACAAATTTTGGTTCGTTCAAGCTCTAGCTCGGCTCTAGGGTAGCATTTTTCATGATCAGTTACGTTTGGCCCTTCTTGGATTCTGGCCTGATAAGCTTTCAGCATCATATTAAGGTCTTCGGGAGTGGGATCAGCTAGGACTGATCCTACTCTAGGGGGTGGTGGGATTTGATGAGGCGGTGGGGAAAGTGGTGGGTTGGATGGAGGTGGGAGTGGTGGAGGCGGGGTAATGTGAGAGGGAGTTGGAGCTGTGAGTTCAGTTATCCTCGCTTTGGTTTCTCTTATGCTTTCCTCAAGCTCACTCATCTTTTTAGCCCATTGTCTTTTCATTCTTTCTCGACTATCTTTCCACGCTCTAGTCCTTTTCTTTGTCACGCTCTCGGTTTCACTAGCCTCTGGGCCCTTTTCCTAGCTTGCCTCTTGGTTTTGCTGCAATGCCTGAGCTCTAGTAACCACCTGCATTGGTGCAGTGGAAGTGACACTTCTTGAGGCATCCACAACCAACCCAATCACATTGATAGGAGTGATTTTTGGCATATTATTGGGGTTCTTTGGGCAATCTCGTAAGAGATGCTCTTTTCCACAATCTTGGCAAAAGCCTTGGATCGTCACGGACTGATTTTGTGTAGGTGGAGGTAAGGGACAATCACGAATGAAGTGATCCCCTTGACATCGGTAGCATGGTCCTCTAGGAAAGGGTGGTCGTACCTGCCTAGGTTGAGGCCTAGGGTTGGGGTTTGCATACATGACGTTCGTGTAATCCGACTCCCAACTAGGTTCACTTGGTTCTTCACTATAGTAGGACTCACCATGTTCTGGAGACTGCATGTAGTAAGCTTGGGGACTATCGACATGTGTAGAATCAAAGCTATGGTCACTCGGGTCACTTTCTGAGATCAATGGGGTTACTGGTACTATGGCCCTATTCAGGTTTTCTTCTGCCACAACATACTTTACTGGAATCACATTAGCGGGGTTTGGAGGCTGTTGAGCTAGCACCGGTTGGGGTCTCTGTTGGGCCTGATATTGTGGTTGGTAGGTTTGTTGGGGTCTAGCATATTGTGGTGGTGGATTTTGGTTCTGGTATCGGCCTTGTTGGTAGGGCTGCGGATAGGGTTGCCTAACTGCCTGCTTGTTGTATGGGCAGTCTTGTGCGGTGTGATTGGTGTATCTCCGTTCTATGGAGCAGTACTGGCTACTAGGGTTTACTTGGGGTTGAGCCATAATAGGGCAGACATTCGCCATGTGGTCGCCACCACAAGTATAGCATCTTTTCACAGGGGCAAACCTAGGAATTTGTTTGCTAGAGACGCCTAGTTTTTGTGCCACTTTCTCTGCGAGTTCCTCAATTGATGTGGATTGCGTGGAAGAGTGACTAGAAGCACTATCTGAATCTTTGTAGATTTTGGAAAGCTCTAGTTCCTCCCCTAGGTTATCTTCAATGTCAATGCACATGCGTACACACTCTTCTATAGTCCTAGGGTCCTTCAGATACACATAGGATCTCAATTTCGTACTCAGCAATCCATCAAGGAATAAGGCTACTTGTTTAGCAGATGTGGGTAGCTCCGAAATAGGGCACCTTTCCAGGTATTGTCTAAATCTTCTTCCTGCAAGTCTCACGGTCTCTTGAGGGGTTTGCTTGAAGCTGTGAATCAATGATGAGGTATTGTGTCTTATGCCACTCTTAGAGAACTCTACAATGAAAGCCTCTAGGAGTTGGTCTATGCTCCTGAACTGACGCTCATCCAATGGTTGAAACCATGTAAGTGCTGTGTTCCTAAGGGTTAGACCGAAGGCATTGTACTGCGTGAACAGATCCTCAACCTGTTCAGCTCTCAAGACTTGCTTGAACTCCGCCACATGATCATAGGGATCTCCTGTGCCGTCAAAGTAATTCTTCATGGACTTAACTAGCTGGGTGGGTCTCAAAGTTCTTGCGTGCTCTCTAGGCCTCGGCAGAGGGAATCCATCTACATTTCTTTGGTTCCTGTGGGCTCTATGCATCTCAGGAGGTTCTACCCTATTCGTCTCCGTTCTCGTTCTTTCTCTGCCCACTGGGTTGGCAAAACTTACTTCTGGTCTATCTCTACTTCTGTCTCTTTGCGTACCATGAGCTTGGGAAGTTCCAGCCCCAGGGTGACCATAGGATACATTTGATCTTGGTTGGGGGAAAATAAATTCACCCTTCCAAGTGTAAGCATGCCTATCATTTTCTGTCACCACAAAGATCCGTTCTGAAGCATGATCTAAATAGGTCACTCTGCCTGGGCTATCCGGATCCTTAAACTCATAGATCATGATATTTCCTATGTCTGTCGGCTGATTAGACTTATACCTCCAAAAGGCTTCATCAGTTTCTCGATTGAGGAGCAACTCTATGCTCTTGTTGTCTTGGGGGACCCATTCAGGCGTGATAATCCTAGTGGAGAACTGATTTACCTCGAGGGGTTCTAGGTTCCGCACCCATATTTCCTTGTTCTAAGTCCCCTAAGTCCGCCTCCGAGATTACATTTCCAAATTCATCCATCCTATCTGGGTGACTGGTGACTACGTATAGGGTTCCTTCTTTGTCCAGGTATGCACCGTTTTCAAACTTGACAGCTGGGTGCTCTAGGCCTATGGATTGGTCAGGGTTTTTAATCTGGACCACGGATCTTCCTAGGCCGTCCTCATAGATGCTAGCACCTAATCGGTTGGTCCTAAGGTACTCTAGCTGCGTTTTGTAAGGGCCTTCTACCCTGTACAGGTAAGGCACACCTGAACTTCCCGTAGGTCTGTCCATGCCTTGAGACATTTCTGACTCACTGGTCTCAGAGCTAGGGTAGTATGAGTGGTGGCACAACTGCTGGGCCCAAGACCTTGCAGTGTGGTTGACACTAGCCTCTGAAGACCTAAGGCTTTGTCTTTCCCTTGCTAAATGTCGTCCTGATCTAAGGTTCATATGCCTAACTGATTTGCCCAATTTTTTTTCCAGAGTACAACCTCGTTGCCGATTAATTGGTACCAGTCACTTGATTCTTTTTAGTTATTTTATCACGTTTGAGTTCTTGTCTGATATCACGTCGTCGGAATACTTGAGTGTTCTTCGTACTTTTAGGTTGATCGTTCCACGTTAGGTTCTTTCCTTTATGTTACCGACCGTACAGAGATTAGATTTTTATCTTGAACTTGAGTTTTTAGGTAGTCTTCAACTTGATGACTGCCTATCGTCGCTCTGACTTACTCCTACCTCTCGTCGTTCTTAGCCTAAGCTATGAATTGACAAAGGGGGTTAAAAGTGTCCAACCTTTTGTTTCCTGCTCGGTTGCCCTTGAGTGCCCAGGAAATGTGTTCCCAAGCTCGCACTTACACTTGCTTAGAACGCCTCTCGATGCTCTGTAAGAGTTTCAAAGTTAGCTTTGAAATTTACATTCCAAAGACAGAACCAATTATTTTCATTCATGTAGCACAAACACAAACTTGCATAGTGATTTTCAAGAAAACAATCCTAAGGACCCCTGACTTTGATCCCCCTGGGTATGGTCAACTTCAAAATACCCTATCTAAAAATCAATGCATTATCTTTATAAAAAACAGTTGAGGGCGTGTAGTATATGCTACGAGCTTTCCAACAAGCCCTAGAGCTCAAAAAATGGATCCCGTATGAAAAAGTTGTGACCGTTCAGGGTTCTAGGGTTACGACAGGGTTCAAACAGGATCACTGTGCAACAGGTTTTCCCCAAGTTGTTTTCCTAAGGCTTCCCCATGTGCTCAAGAGCATAATATTTGTGCCCAAAATT
>CM035413.1:49644382-49654382 GCA_020310875.1 Ceratopteris richardii | reverse complement strand
AAACTAGGTATAAATGATGACCATCTCTTCTACATTGACTCAGGATGCTCAAATCATGTGGCAGGCAATGTAGCTCTTCTCTCTGACCTTGAGGAACTAAAGGGTAAGCATCAGGTACAAATAGGTGATGACAACAATCATTCAGTGATTAAAGTTGGAAATGTTAAGACCTCTGATGGAAACAAGAATCTGTTGAGTAGGGTTTTATATGTACCAACAATTACCAAGGATTTGATGAGTGTTGGAAAGATTGTGGAAAAGGTTTTGCAAGTTAGATTCAACCAATATGGAGCATTTGTGGATGATCCCAAGCATGGGTTCAAGAGAATTGCCAAAGGAGAAAAGACAGGTAGACTTTTCACTTTTGAACTTGAGGATACAGCGAACATTGCACTTTACAGTTATAAAGATCAAACATTATCAGAGCTTGAAATTGGGCATAAAAGATTAGGGCATGTAGGTGAAAGAACCTTGAAACAAATATGCAGATATGAATGTGTGCTTGGGGTACCTAATGTATCCAAGCAACACATGATTTATAAATGTGGTGCTTGTCAGTTTGGAAAGTCTCATAGGTTACTCTTCTCAAGGAAAAGCTACATGCATGATGACTACCTAGAACTTGTTCATAGAGATGTATGGGGACCAAGCAAGGATCCCTCAATCTCTAGATCAAGGTATTATGTATCTTTCAATGATGATTACAGTAGGTGGATTGTATTGTACTTTATGAAGCACAAAGATGAAGCATTTAGTTGTTTTAAAAAGTATCTTGCACTTGTTGAGAATCAAGTAGGGAGAAATCTAAAAAGGCTAAGGTCAGATACAGGAGATGAGTATTTCTCAAATGATTTTGATGCATTCTTGCAGGACAAAGGAATCAAGAGAGAAATTACCACAAGGTATACCCCTAAGCAAAATGGGGTAGCAGAAAGGAGAAATAGATTGATTGTGGAGACAGCTAGGTCAATGTTAAATGAGAAAAAATTACCTAACTACTTGTAGGCAGAGAGTGTATCTACTACCACTTATCTTGTAAATAGGTTGCCATCCAAATCACTTGATGGGATGACCCCATATGAAGCATGGCATGGTAGAAGAACCTCACTTGATCATTGCAGGATATTTGGATGTGTAGCATATGTGCATATCCCTTCTCAGATAAGAGGCAAGCTAGACCCTAAGGCAGATAAGTGTATCTTCATAGGGTATGATCTAAATCAGAAAGGATACAAGTTCTAGAATCCTTCAAACAAGGGATTTATGGTGAGTAGAGATGTTGTCTTTGATGAAAATGATTCTTGGTTTGATAATGAATGCAAGAAGGTAAAACTACCTTATGACTTGGAAGAGGAGTCTCCAAGCCTCACTAAGGAGGAGCCTATTCAGATTGAAGACATCAATTTAGATGATGAGGACATCATCAATCTTGAAGAGTTCAAGGCATGGAAGTCCAAAGGCAAAGTCAAGACGAACAAATTGGAGGATGTACCTGAATCTTCCAACCAAGCAATCAGAAGATCACAAAGGGAAAGCAAGAAGCCAATCAGATATTGGTATGACACTTCCCTAGTTACTAAACACTCTATGTATCTTGCAAAAGATTTTTCAATTGAAGAACGAGCATCATATGAAGAGGCAAAGACCAAGACAAAATTGAAAGAAGCTATGGATGAGGAGATTGAAGCACTGAAGGAGAGTGATACTTGGGAACTAGTACCAAAGAAGGAGTCTATGAAGGTAATTGGTTCTAGGTGGATCTATAAGATCAAAAGGAATTCTGACGGGTCAATAAGCAAGTACAAAGGTAGACTTGTGGCTAAGGGTTTTGCACAAACCCAAGGTATTGATTATGAAGAAACCTTCTCACCTGTGGCCAAAATGCCAACCATCAGGGTATTGGTAAGTTTAGCTGCATCAAAGAATTGGAACATGTATCAGTTGGATGTAAAAAATGCATTTCTAAATGGCTGGATTTCAGAGGAGGTGTACATCTCACAACCTCCTGGCTATGAGGACCCAAACAAGGTAACATATGTATGAAAATTGAACAAAGCTCTTTATGGATTGAAACAGGCACCTAGGGCATGGAAGCATAGGTTGAGTACATACCTTCAGGATCAAGGTTCTGTCATGAGTAAAGTAGATACTTCTCTATTCATCAAGACAAGTAATTCAGAGGTAATATACCTATGTGTATATGTTGATGATATCATACTTACAGGTAATGATGCTAATGGCATCAAACAGATCAAGAACTAGATGATGAAGGAGTTCAAAATTAGTGACCTTGGATCACTAAAATATTTCTTTGGACTTAAGTTAGTCTATACTGACTTTGGAATTTACATTACTCAGAGGAACTATATACAGGATATGTTAAAGAAGTTTCATTTGCAGGATGCCAAAGTTGCAAGTACTCCAATGGAGGTAAACCTAAAACTAAGTTCTCATGAAGGTGATGTACTTGAGAACATTGCAGGTTACCAAAGCATAGTGGGAAGCTTGAATTATGCTACCTTGACAAGGATTGACATTGCTTATGTGCTAAGTCAATTTATGCACAAGCCTAGGGCACCTCTCTTGGAGGCTGCCAAAAGGATCTTGAAGTACCTTAAGGATACTCAACATCATGGTTTGTATTTCCCTTATACATCAGACTTGGACATTAAGATTTATTCAGATGCAGATTGGGCAAGATGCAAAGATGATAGGAGGAGTACCTCAGGATACTTATCATTTGCAGGTGATAAGCCAATATCATGGTCATCAAAGAAGCAACCTATTGTTGCTTTATCTTCTACAGAGGTAGAGTATAGAGGATTGGCCAATGCTACGCAAGAGGCCATATGGATTAGACTATTGTATACGAAATTGGGTTTACACACTACATCTCCAATGATTTTTGGGGATAATACAAGTTCATTACACCTTGCAGCAATCCTGTTTATCATACTAGAACCAAGCATATAGAGATCCACTATCATTATGTGAGAGAGAAGCTATTGAGCAAGGATATTCAATTGGCATATGTATCAACCAATATGCAATGTGTAGACTTGTTGACTAAAGCATTAGATGGTACAAAACTTTTCAAGTTCAAATCAATGATTGGATTGCTTGATATTCATGAAGATTGAAGGTGAAGACCAAGCCTCAATGTGTGGCTTGAAGGGGAGTTGTTGGTGCAAAGTCCAAGCCCACAGAATTGGCTTGAGGTTAATAAAAATGTGAAGTTCCATGAAAAACATTGCTAGTGGGAATTTATCCTTTTACCTTTGTAAACGTCATTTCTTTTTTTACTTGAAAATAATTGTAATCACCTACCAAAAATTCGTGGACTTGTTAGTTAGATAAGTAACTACTTCATTGAGGGAATCTCTCCTAGAATGAAGGATCACTTTTAGAGAGAGCCAAAAGTTGAATTTAAATTCAAATTTGAATACAACACTTATATAAAGTCACTTAAAAAAATCATGGTTAGTAGCTTCATTATCCGAGCTCACCATTTCCATTTTGTATGTGTGTAAGGCCTAAATTGTAGCCTACAGTACTCTCCATCATAAGGCTATGATTATCAAGCCTATGATCTTGTAAAACATTGTTCATTAATACATTATATCTACATTGTTCATCTATGATCTCTCTGTTATAGTCATTCCTAACTGTCAACTTGTGCTGCTCATATCTCACTCGTTTCTCCACCAAATTCAATAATCTATAGCTTGTTAGAATCAACTCCAAGTTATCTACATGATGAAAAGGTTTGAAGCAAATCCATACAGCCAATTTGGATAAAAGCACGTCCAAGTACTCACTCATCAAACTTTGAAGAGGTCCTAAAAAATCAGGGGTAATGATTAATTTGTTAAATTGATTGCTCTGTGTATAGTGTATCATTTCAAGTGATTTCATGTGGAATCATTAGCTTACTAAGCTAATTAGATATCTCTAAAAGTAATTTTACCAATTCCTACTCTACTGGTAGCACTGAGCATTAGAAGTAGCAGGTGTATGATAAAAAATAGAAGGTTTTCGTTGACCCTTGTATTTAGAAGTAGTGTGTTTTGATTCAATCTTTTCATACATCATTTTCAAAAGTACATAGGACTTTTATGGTGTCATTGGAAAGCTAAGAGGGCCCACATATCAACTCTGAAGTCACAAAGGGTTGGTACTAAGCAAGATTTTGTAGTACCTACTCATCACTTGGAGTGTAGATCCATCTATCCCAACAAAGTAAACCGATATTCTCGACATTTGTCAAATACTTATCTTAATTCAGGGATGTGGGTCTCCCGCATGTTAGAATGCGGACATATGTCTTCCACATAAACTTCCAAATTTTTCCTTAAGAACTCCTTAAATACATGACACATTAATCATTGAAAAGTTGAAGGTGCATTTGTAAGCCCAAATGGCATTACACAGAATGCAAATATGCCCCACTTTGTGGCAAAGGCAGTCTTATGCTGATCTTCAAGGGTGATGGCTACTTGATTATAGCGTGAGAATCCATTAAGAAAGTTATAAACTTCCTTGCCCATGACTCTTTCCAATAAGTGTTCCCTGATAGGAAGGGGATAACTATCCCTAATCGTGGTTGCATTAACTTTCTTGAGGTTAATACATACATGTAATTTTCCATTTTTCTTTAGCATGATCACAAAGGAGGATACCCATTCAGTATGTTCAATTTCATAAATGAATCTTGCTTCTATCAATCAATCTATCTCTTCTTTAAACTTTGAAACATAATTATAGTTATAAGTGTATGGTGTTTGCTTAGAAGGTTTGGCCTTTTGGGTCATAGGGATTCTATGGGAACATATATCTGGGTCTACTTCTTTCATGTCCTTATAGCTCCATGCAAACACATCTCTATACTCTCACAATAGGGTAGTTAACTCTTCTTCTACTTCCTTTGTCAAGTCATGCCCTATGTATGTGCTTTTTTCTTCTCCTTCTTCAATTGTAACCACTATCTTTTGGTTGTCTCTTGATTATCATATACTTCTCGAGTGTCTGCTTCTCTTTTAGGCTTCCATACCATGATTCTTATGTCCTCTATTTCATAATTTTTAAAGTTCTCTGGTACTTCCATGAGGGGTTCTTCTTCTTTTGTCTTAAGTGATTTCTTTCTCTTCTTTTGCTTATTTTATGTATCTTCTATGAGTGACTTGGGTTGTTCGGTTCGATTTTCCTTGTCCGTCTCCGTGGTAGTGGCTTCCACAAAGTACAGATACTCCTCTTTCGTTGAACAGAAGGGTTCCATGATAATGGACTCTAGGTCCTTATCACTCGTTTCATCTAGTTCTTGAGCCAATTCCTTGCATTATTCTAGGATGGTCTCTTCCTCTACGGGTTCTATCATAAAGATTGAAATATTGTAACCTTCCTCATCAAAGTGAGGAGTCCACTATTCTTTGTTCACCGCTATATCCAGCATGGCTAAGATCTCTACCCAACCATGAGGCTCAAATTCCTCATCTGGGAACACTATAGGTGCAGAAGTAGGATCTCGAAGAGTTGGTGGATGTCATTTTGAACCTAAAGTTCTAGCTTCTAATCATTTTTCTTCTTGTTTGGCTACCTTACATAGCCATAAATGAGTTTCCTCATGCAACCATGATGGATCTGATTCTAATGAATGCATAGACTCTATTTCTTCTAGTGTCGTATGGATTGTACTCCACTGGATTGGGGGTACATCTCAATGGGAATAATCCTTGAGATTAACTTTGGCGGTTACTCCTAAATGTTACCCGTACAAAGAGTTGGTTCCCCAATCTTGTACAATTTGCAACCGCTGCATGAATGGTTGTCCTAATATCATCTTGTAAGCATGATTTTTCCCAAAATCGCAAATGGCAAAAGTGTGTTCAAGTTCTACACCACAAGTGGTGAGAGATGTCCCTTCTAGTAAGCCTAATGGCTTCTCATAGGTCCATCATCCATTTGTAGTTTGATTCTTGTGGGTCTTATGCTGGCTTACCCCAATGTTTCCATAAAGCAATGGTAGCAATGGCTACTCTGACATCTGAATCTAGGATGGCTTTGGTGGTGTAGCCTTGGTGGGTTATTGGAAGATAGGTATTACCTTCCTCTCTTTTGATCATATCTCGAATTCTTTCCATGGGTACTTCTGAGACCTTCTTGTGTGAACCTTCCTAAGAGTGGGTGGTTGCTGTCTCTAGGAACTGGTTTGCTACGTGCTTCCACAACTCAAGTTTAATGTTCAACAGTTCTTCTAAAGTGAGATGACACTACACTTTAGTGTTTTTAATCACTTTTGTGTTTAAAGGAATTACTGATTCTTCATTTCTAACTATTATAGTGGGTACTCTCATACTGATAGACTTAGATTCCCAAGGTCTTGTGAACTGCGGTAATTCTTGTAAGGAATTAGATTTAAACTCTGTTTCTTCACTAAGCCGCTCTTCCTCTACAACCTCATAGATAGAGGGCATGTCTTGTAGAAGTTGTCCCTAAGAGTCATGTATCTCTTGAATAGGGGGATGGGTTTCTTGCTCTTGTCTACACTTTTCCTCT
Organism: Ceratopteris richardii; assembly: GCA_020310875.1. Classification (NCBI taxonomy): domain Eukaryota; kingdom Viridiplantae; phylum Streptophyta; class Polypodiopsida; order Polypodiales; family Pteridaceae; genus Ceratopteris; species Ceratopteris richardii. The sequence goes on along the minus strand of CM035413.1, from coordinate 49,647,830 downwards.
TGGATTTCTGTTAGAAACCTTTGGGAGTATATGGAAGAAAGGTTTTCTACACCCTCGGTATTTGGTACTTGAGACATTGATGGTACATTACCTTCCTTTGTCTCTGGAACAATAGGTTTCTTCTACACACTCTTCTTTTGGTTGCTCATAATCAAGCATTCTAGCCTCTCCAATAATCCTTGAAAGTGTAGCTCTAGTTTTGCTATATTACTCCAATTGATATAGCAAGAGGCTTCAAACATGATCTCTCAATTTCTAAGTTTGCTCTTGGATAGTTCTTACTTAATTCAGCTACTTGGGGTCCTTTTCTTAATCTTTCTTGGTATGCTCAGATTATCATGTCTAGATTTTCAGGTATGGGTACAGTTAGAAATGATCCTCGTTTCTAGTTAGGGGTTTCCTTGTTCGACTCTTTCGAAGTTAACTCTAAGATTTTAGCTCTAGTTTCTTTTAGAATTCCTTCCAACTCACTTATCTTCTTACTCCATTTCCTCTTGACTCTCTCTCGTGAGTCCTTCCAAGATCTCATCTTTCTACCACTAGATTCTCTAACTTTACTAGTCTTGGCTACTTTTTCAAGATTAGGCTGTTGATTTTGCAACAAATCCTAGGCTCTTGTTATAGCTTGGAGAGGTACATACATAGGTGTGGATCCATTTGAGGTGTGCACAATATAGGTCCCATGCTCTTAAGGAATCAAAAGCTTCAAGACTACTCAAGTCCATGAAAAAAGAGGTCAGTATTTTTTATTTAATAAAGATGGATGGGAAATTCAAGTTAGAACTCTTGTAGATAATTGATGAGGCTTCCACAACAAGTTTAGTGGCAAAGACTGTTGTTATGCATAAAGATAAAATTGTAGGGGAATCACCCCTCATAGATTATAAGATTCCTCGGCTAATAATCACTATCAAAGGACAAGAGTTTCAAGGAGTCATTGTAGATGGTAGTTCTGGCATTAACTTGATGTTGAACATACCATGAAAAAGATTGGACTATAACCTTCAAGACCTGCCAACTTCATTGTAACATTGGCAGAACAAAGCATAGTAAGGCCTATGGGAGTGGTCCTTGGAGTCCTAGTCGAGATACAAGGTACAATCTTTAACTTGGACTTTGTTGTCTTAAGGTTCCCATAGGTAGAAGGAAGTTTTTTGTTGTTGATTGGGAGACCTTGGTTAAGGCATGCCAATGTGCTGCATGACTGGGGTAAGGACACAATGTGGGTAAAGCAAGAGGGAAAAGCGCTGTAGTAGATATTTTTAGAAGAAGAAGGACCAAACAATCAAAGATATACGAGCATGATGTAGACAATTGGTATTTGTATGGAAGAAGAATTGTTGGATAACCTAGAGGCAAACCTGTATGAAGAAACAAATTTATATGAAGAAGAAAACATGTTGGCTTGGTTCCATGCAGAATACCATCTTCCTGCTATGGAATTATTCCAAACTCAAGTAGAGAGGAAGTCTATGAAGAAAAGAGGAAATCATTCAGGTTACTGATTTGAGTGAAACAGTTTTAGTTAAAGGCCATAGAAGAGAGAAGAAAAGAAAAGCCCTTAGGTGCAGTAGTGATGGCACTTCTTCAAATCCTACATCAATGGCTAGTTTTTTATGGATACTAGTATGGATATCATTTTTTATGTCAATTTTTTTGGTAGTAAGTGCAAGGCTTTACAAAGATGAAAAAGGAGTACATGCAAGTCTTTGGAAACAAAGGATTCCATTGGATGAAGAAGCTGGAATAGTAAAAATGACATTTTGCAAATTAAGTCACACAGTAGCTGAAACAAACACACAAAAGATGCAGTATGGAGGAGATAAAATTCTAATCAAGGATTTAGGGTGGCCCTATCAGATGGTCGATATGCCCAAAAAGAAGACAAACCAAATGAAGTGCACTACAATTGGAGATTATGGAGGGCAAAGGGTTTCTCTTAGTCATCATATCATGGCTCAAGGCATACCATCAAAACAAGTGAAGATTTTTGGATCACCTGGAACTTGCAAAATCTGTCCAGGTTGTACATATCCTTTTCGTACCATTTTTTGCTTAACGTTTGCTAGTTTTTATCCATTTACATACTTATTCTTTGAGTTTTTATGCATATTAGAATCCATTTCATAGCCCTTTGCATGAATTTTTTTCAAAATTTTTTGGAATTTTTAAAGCATTTTTAGAATTTTTTTAGAATTTTTTCCAGAATTTTTCATCTTTTTTCAATGTCATTTTTCTTGATAAAATGGAGAAAGAAGGAAGCTCTATGTGGTTTTGAGTGAGAAAAGTGGCCTAGAAATGTAGGGAATTTTTGGAAAGTTTTTTCTTATTTTTTTGGATTTCTTTTGAATTTTTTGGATTTTATTTGTATTTTTTTCTAATTTTTGGGTATTTATAAAAAAAAGGGCCCCCCATGGATAATTTTCTTTATTAAAAGAAAACCGCGCCCCTCACCCCCTCGCATTCAAAAAAAAAACCCTACCTCTCTCTCTCTCTCTCTCTCTCTCTCTCTCTCCCTCCCTCCCTCCCTCGCCCCCACCCACGTGCCCCCCCCCCCCCCAATTTTATTTTATTTTAACTTTTCCATTTGTATTTAATTTTATTCTCTTAGTACCACACGGATTTAATTTATAATAATAAAAGATATATATATATATATTATATTTATATATTTATTTATTTATTTATTTGTTTATTTATTTATTTTCCTTGGTCCTATGCTTTTGGCTCTAGATTGCACCTTGGATGGATATTTTTTTCAAACTTGGGGTCATTTTCATGTGTTTTGGCACCTCTAAACTCTCTTTTTTGACTTAGTATTTCCAAAATCCAACCCTTTCTCTAACTTTTGGTCAAAACCCACATGCTTTTCGTTGTGCACATGGTCCACATGGTCCATTCTCACTTTATTTTACTAGATGTTTCACATTTTCCTATATGCACCCTTTGTAGCTTTACTGTTTTAACATATACATATACATATACATATACATATACATATACATATACATATACATATACATATACATATACATATACATATACATATACATATACATATACATATACTTATACATATACATATACATATACATATACATATACATATGTGATGTCGTGGCGAAAGCTTGTTCACTACAAGACTGCGGAAAATTTCTACGCCTCAACTAGAACTAAGCTAGAGTGATATTAGAACACCTCTATAACCGTCAGTAGCTTAGCAACCTTCTGAAACTAAAAGTTTATAACTCTATTTAGTGAAAACTGAAAATTCACTTTACAGAAAGCTTTACGTTTCCTTCAAGCTTTAATTCTGAACTGATTTACTTCAACCTTTACACTACTGTGTTTGCTTACAGTAAGATAATCTTTCCGTCACTTAACTGTGCCAAAAACTGTGTTTTGAACTCACCAGAATATTACCGAAACTTCACCGGAATGTTACCGG
>CM035413.1:49636882-49639382 GCA_020310875.1 Ceratopteris richardii | reverse complement strand
CAGAGGAAGAGCAAGAGGTTTTGGAAGAGGAAGAGGTAATCAAAATAACAACAAAAAGGCTTGTTGGATCTGTGGACTGAGTAATCATTTGGCTCATGACTGTTGGCACAACCAACAAGGATCAAACCAGAATCAAAACAACAATAGCAGAGGTCGAGGTGGAAGATATCAAAGTAATTTTCAAAGAGGTAGACAAAGTCAAAGAGGAGGCTATGGTAGAGGTGGAGGAAGAAGTTGGGGACAGAATCAATCCTACAACACCACCTACTACAACTATGCAAATGACACACAGAATGAAAGTCATACATCATTGATGATGAATTCAATCAGCACATCAGACAAAGAAGATCTAAAGGTATTTTACATTGACTTTGGATGTTCTAATCATTTGTCAGGAAACATAGAATTGATGTCAGATTTGGAAAAAGGCATTTCTAGTCACACAGTTCAAACTGGTGATAATACAAGACATAGTGTACATTCAATTGGAAAAGTGAAATGCAAGAGTGGAGCAGATTTGCTAACCAATGTTTTGTATGTTCCTACAATACCTAAAAACTTGATTAGTGTGGGACAGATAGTTGAAAAAGGTTTTCAAGTCAGGTTTACAAATGAAGGAGTATTTGTGGAAGATCCAGAGAATGGATATAATCAGATTGTCTCTGGTAAGAAAGAAGGTAGACTCTTTACTTTAAGAGTGCAAGGGAACATTGGTCAAGCTTTGCTCACACATGGTGAAGCAGTGATTACAGAACTTGATCTCTGGCATAAGAGATTAGGTCATTTCAATGAAAGAGGAATTAAAGCTATGGTTGCTAATCAGTCTGTACTAGGATTACCAAATGTGCAAAGTCAACATATGGTTTATAAATGTGAAGCATGTCAAATGGGTAAAGCACACAGGTTACCATTTCAAAAGAAAGGATTCAAACATGATGGAGTACTTGAGCTCATTCATACAGATGTATGGGGACCAACAAAAGAAGGATCTATCAGTGGCTCAAGGTATTATGTTCTTTTCATTGATGATGCTACAAGATGGATAACATTATATGTTTTGAAGGAAAGATCAGAAGTGTTTGGAGCTTTCAAGCATTTTCATGCATATGCAGAGAGAGTCACAGGTCAAAAGCTTAAGAGACTGAGGTCTGATGGAGGGGGAGAATACTTCTCCCAAGAGTTCAATGATTATCTTTGGAATGCAGGTATTAAGAGAGAAATAACTTGCAGGTATACACCACAACAAAATGGTGTAGCAGAAAGAAGGAACAGGACTTTGGTTGAGTTTGCTAGAGCTATGCTAAAGGAGAAGAACTGTCCAAATTATCTTTGGGCTGAGGCTGTAAATACAGCTACATATCTTGTGAATAGATTACCATGTGCAGCTCTGAATGGAATGACTCCATATGAAGCTTGGTGGGGTAAGAAACCAACACTAGATCATTGTAGAGTGTTTGGATCAATTGCATATGCTTATGTGCCATCACAACTTAGGCATAAACTTGAACCAAAGGCAGAAAAATATGTGTTCATTGGTTATGATGAAAAGCAGATGGGTTACAGATTGTGGAATCCTCTAACCAAACAATTTCTTGTTTCTAGAGATGTTACATTTGATGAACATAAAAGTTGGTATGCAGATCAAAGTCATACAGCTGAAGAATTTGAAGAAGAGGTAAGAAGATGTGAGAAAGGAAAATCAATTGTGCAGGTAAATAGAGATGAAGACTATATGCAAGCAAGTACATCCACAAGTGGATTAACAAGAAGAAATGAAGAAGCTCCTATATTTGATGAAGAAGTGTATCCAGACACATATGAAGAATGTGAACCAAGAAGGTCAAGCAGGACTAGAAGACAACCAGAAAGGTATTCTTATGATACTTCTTACATAACTCAGAAGAACTATGCATATATGGTCAAAGATGATGAAGAACCTCAGAACTATGATGAAGCTAAAGGTAAAAAGCAATGGGAAGAAGCAATGAAGGAAGAGTTCAATGCACTGGAGGAGAACAAGACATGGGAACTTGTTCCTAAACCAAATGGTAAGAAAGTAATTGGAAATAAATGGGTTTATAAAGTGAAGAAGCTTGCAGATGGAAGTATAGCCAGATACAAAGCTAGATTGGTGGTGAAAGGCTATGCCCAGACCTATGGCATAGATTATGATGAGACATTCAGTCCTGTAGCTAAGATGTCAACTATAAGGACAATCATTGCTATTGCAGCTTCAAAAGGATGGACTCTAAGTCAATTGGATATAAAGAATGCGTTCTTGAATGGATACATATCAGATGAGGTATACATGGAACAACCTCAAGGGTTTATAGATTCCAGGTATCCAAATTTTGTTTGCAGGTTGAGAAGAGCATTGTATGGATTGAAGCAAGCTCCAAGAGCTTGGAACTATAGACTGGTGAAGTATCTCAATGATCTTGGATATCAAAGTTCAAAAGCAGATTCAAGTCTACTTATCAGAAGAACAGAGGAAGGTACA
>CM035413.1:49621882-49626882 GCA_020310875.1 Ceratopteris richardii | reverse complement strand
ATTCCATGCCCTTGGGGCCTGCTTCAACCCATACAAAGCTCTCTTGAGCTTACACACATAATTTGGATACACTTGATTTTTGAAACCATCTGGTTGTTCCATGTAGACTTCATTTGAAATATAACCATTCAAAAATGCATTCTTCACATCTAATTGAGATAATTTCCAACCTTTGCAAGCAGTAATTGCTATGAGAGTCCTTATGGTTGTCATCTTTGCAACAGGACTATAAGTTTCATCATAATCCACACCATATGTCTATGCATATCCCTTTACAACAAGCCTGGCTTTGTACCTAGATATACTTCCATCTACAAACCTTTTTGTTTTGTAGACCCATTTACATCCAATAATCTTCTGACTATTTGGTTTAGGAACCAAATCCCAAGTCTCATTTTCCATCAATGCATCATACTCCTCTGCATAGCTTTTTCCCAATTCTTCTTTCCTTTGGCTTCATCATATGTGGATGGATCTTCATCTGCTTTTAACATGTAAGCATAATCTTTAGTAGTCAAGAATGAAGTATCATAGCTATACCTTGTAGGTTGCCATTTATGCCTAGATGACCTTCTGAGTTCTCCACTTCTTGAAGTTTTTGGTTCATCACATTTTGGATCAAACCTTGGCACTTCTTCAATTTCAACCTGTACTTCATTGTTCTCCTCTTCATCAAATATCTGAACCTTTGATTTACCTTTCTTTTGATTCACAACTTCTTCAACATCTGCATGAACATTAAGTGTACCTGCATACCAAGTACCTTGCTCATCAACTATAACATCCTTAGACACAAGAAATTGCTTTGTGGATGGACTCCACAACCTATAACCCATATGATTGTCATCATAACCAATGAATACATACTACTCTGCTTTAGGTTCCAACATATGCCTCAATTGAGATGGCACATATGCATATGCCAAGCATCCAAATATTTTACAATGATCCAAGGTAGGTCTCTTACCCCACCAAGCTTCATATGGTGTCATACCCTGCAAGGCTTTACATGGTAACCTATTGACCAAATAAGTAGCTATGTTTACAGCCTCAGCCCACAAATAATTAGGACAATTTTTCTCCTTCATTATTGACCTTGCAAACTCAACAAGAGTTCTATTTCTTCTCTCTGCTAACCCATTTTGTTGAGGAGAGTACCTGCAAGTAACCTCTCTCTTTATACCTGCATTCCACAAATAATCACTGAACTCATTAGAGAAATACTCTCCCCCTCCATCTGACCTTAGTCTCTTCAACTTGTGACCTGTAATTCTTTCTGCATATACATGATAGTGTTTAAATGTATAAACACTTCTGATTTGTCTTTGATCACATAGATTGTGATCCACCTAGTAGCATCATCAACATATATGACATAATATCTTGAACCATTTATACTAAAGTCCTTTGAAGGACCCCACACATCTGTATGTACCAATTCAAGTCTTTCTAAATACATAAAACCATGCTTATTATATGATTGCTTATGTCTTACCTAACTGACATGCTTCACATTTGTATGTCATGTGTTGACCTGCAACATTAGACAATCCAAGCACTGAACCATTGTTAATCATTTCTTTGATACCTCTTTCATTAAAGTGTCCAAGTCTTTTATGTCAAAGATCCAATTCAGACACCTTTTGCTCTCCATATGTAAACATAGCATGTCCAACATTACCTTGTATCTTTCATGTGAAGAGCCTTCCTTCCTTCTTCCCTGTAACAATCTGTTTATACCCTTGACTAGGGTCTTCAACATAAACTCCATCATTAGTGAACCTTACCTCATATCCTTTTCCACAATTTGTCCTACACTGATTGAGTTCTTTGGAATTGTAGGAACATACAGAACCTTTCTCAAGATAGTACTTCCATCTTTGGCTTTCACTGAACCAATTGACTTTACTTTGTGCTTTGTATTATCACCTTTTTGAACTGTATGATTGATTGCCTTATGATCTAGATCAGTCATCAAAGCAATATTTCCACTCAGATGATTGCTACATCTTGAGTCAATATAAAATACTCTCATGTCTTCATGTGAGGCTTCACATGTTGCATTCATAATAAGAGTTGAATCTTCTTTCTTATCTGATGCATAATTGTAGTAGGTGTTATTATAGGATTGATTTTGAAAGTTTCTTCCTCCACCTCTTCCAAAAGAATTCCTATCACCTCTACCTCTAAAGTTTCCTCTCTGATATCTACCACCTCTTCCTCTTTGATTAAAGTTCTGATTAAAATTACCATTGCTTTGATTATTATGCCAGCAATCATGAGATAGATGATTGGTCTTACCACATATCCAACAAGCTCTGACATTATCTTTGTTATTTCTGCCTCTTCCTCTACTTTTGCCACTTCCTCTTCCTCTTAGAAAGTTTGCTTGACTTGGAGTACCTTCATTTTCAACTGATTGTTGCTTTCCTTTGCTAGCTTTCTTCTTGCCTTTAGATTACATTGCATGACTTGCACTCTTATCAACATCTCCTTTGATATCATTCTCGAAAGTTAGCATATGTCCTAACAATTGATTCAAATCAAGAGTGAAATGATCTAATGAAAGTTCCGTAGACAAAATAAAAGGCTTCCACTTCTCATCTCCTCTTAGCCCTGTGAGAATTTGTCTTACCAACTTATCTTCTTCAATATCTTCATCAACTGCACCTAAAGAATCAGCAATGTCTTTCATTTTTGTCACATAATCAGATATTGATTGTGAAGCCTTCTTCTTGAATGTAGTAAACTCTGCCCATAATGAAGCTTTCCTTGATTTGGTTGTATTCTGAAAATGCTCTTCCAAAGCATTCCAAATGTCACTTGCACTTTCAAGTCCTCTGATATGAAGAAGCAAATAATCATTCACTCCCATGTAGATTATGCTCCTTGCTTGAGCATCCTTCTTCATCCAAATCTTTATATCTGCAAGCTCCTCCCTAGTTGGAACACTAGGATCTTTGAACTCTGGCTTTTCTTCCTCTCCTGTGATGTATCCCATCAGATCTTTGCTCATAAGATGAGCTTCCATTCTCATAGACCAAGCTGGATAGTTCTCTCTATCCAACTTCTCAATTTGGAAACTATCTCCCATCCTTTCTTCACTTGTACTATCAAATCTTTAATCCTTATAAGGAATGAATATACCTTAGCTTCGAATGTTGCTCCTTCTGATCCTTTTGATAACCTTTATGTTTCTTCCTTTAGTCTTTCAACCAGACTTTATCCTTTTGAACCTTCAAAATGTGAAACTTGTATATCTGTAGTAGTCAGGGTCTTCCTTTCCTCAATTTTGATACTTCCTGCTCTTATACCACTGATGGAGAATGTTAATCTCCAAAAGGACAAGCTATCCTTGATGTTAGACCACCTCTATATCAAGAATAACTTTAAACTCCAACCAATTTTGGAAGACAAGCACCAATCTATCAAGAAATTAGCTAACTGTGAAGAAAGTCATTTCACAGAAAAGTCTACTGCACATTAATCACTCATTGATTAATCATTTGTGTAAAGTTTTGAATCAAATGTGGCTGAGACTTCAAGAAGTGCAGAGGTCAGAAGATCCTTGAGAGAAAGAAAAGAGTCTATCAAGTATAGCTATGATACATCTTTCTTAACGAGAAAAGATTATGCTTATATTTTTAAGACAGAAGAGGACCCAATCACATATGAAGAAGCTAAAGGTAAAGAGAATTGGGAGAAGGCAATGCAAGAAGATTATGATGCTCTACTTGAAAATGAAACATGGGAGTTGGTGCCAAGACCAAAGAATCAGAAAGTCATTGGATGTAAGTGGGCGTATAAAACAAAAAGGTTTGCATATGGTAAGGTGTCTAGATAGAAGGCTAGACTTGTGGTTAAAGGTTATGCCCAAACCTATGGAGTAGATTATGATGAAACCTTTAGTCCTGTTGCTAAGATGTCTACAATTAGATCATTGATTGCTATTGCTGCTTGTAAAGGATGGAAGTTATCACAATTAGTGCATTTATGAATGGATACATTGCAGATGAAGTGTACATGGAGCAACTAGAAGGCTTCATGGATTCAATTGGAACAGATTATGTGTGTAAGCTCAAGAGAGCTTTGTATGGGTTGAAGCAGGCCCCAAGAGCATGGAATTACAGGCTTGTTACGTTCTTGAATGAATATGGATTTCAAGCATCAAAGGAAGATAGTAGCTTGCTAGTGAAGGCAAGTGAAAATGGATACATTTACATGTGTATTTATGTTGATGATATTATTGTCATAGGTACATATGCTCAAGGAATCAATGAGCTTAAGAAACAAATAGAGAAGGAGTTTAAGATAAGTGATTTGGGAAACTTATCTTATTTCTTAGGAATGCAGATTGTATAAACTCAACATGGAGTATATGTTACACAAGAAAGATACTTGAAGAATCTTCTGGTAAAATTTAACATGGAGGATTGCAAGCCTTCAATCACACCATTGGAGGTAAATCATAAGTTGAGCAGGTATGGAGGTGAAGAGTTTAATGACATGAAGAAATATCAGAGTTTGGTAGGTAGTTTAATCTATGCTACCTTGACAAGGCCAGATCTATCATATGCAGTAGGTGTGTTATCACAATTCATGCATTGTCCATAGAAGACTTATTGGATTGCAGCTGAAAGGGTACTTAGATATATCAAAGGAACTCTAAGTGAAGGTCTGTATTATGGATTTACTTCTAATACAGGAATCAAAGTGTTTAGTGATGCAGATTGGGAAGGTGATTCAGATGATAGAAGATCTACTCATGGGTATCTCTGTTATATTGGAGATAAATTAGTTTCTTGGTGCTCAAAGAAGCAACATACAGTTGTTTTGTCATCTACAGAAGCTGAGTATAAAGGAATGGTAGAGGCTGCAAAAGAAGTAATATGGTTAAAGACCTTGTTGAAGAGTTTCGGAACTGATCAAAGTACTCCAATTATTTTTGGAGATAATATGAGTTCATTGTATTTGGCAGCTAACCCTGTTTTTCATGCCAG
>CM035413.1:49589382-49609382 GCA_020310875.1 Ceratopteris richardii | reverse complement strand
GCGTGCAAGGAAGAAAATTAATGAACCTTAGATCGGGCAAACATATAGGTAAGTCAGACCGACGAAGCCTTAGATCATCAGAGGCTAGTGTAAGAACTACCGCTCGATCATGGGCTCAACAATTGAATAGTAATTACCCCTACGAGAGCTCAGAGACTAGCGAATCAGAAATGGCCTTTAGCGCAGACAGACCAGAAGGAGGGTCTCATGTAGCATACCTAGAAAAACCAGAAGGACCCTATAGAACGCAACTAGAGTTTCTCCAAACCAACCGATTAGGTGCTCGCATCTATGAGGATGGTTTGCAAAGGCAAGTGGTGCAACTGCACAACCCTGATCAACCGATTGGATTGGAAAGACCAGTGGTAAAATTTGAGAGAGACGCTTACATAGACAAAGAAGGAACCATGTACATCCTAAGTACGCAGCCAAACGACACTAATGAGTTTGGCACAATTCAATTAGAGACGGAAGCGAAAGTTCAAGGAAAAGAACCGTTAGAAGAACCTAGGACACCTAGAGGGAAATCCGTATTAACAAGAGTACTCATCCCAGAGTGGATCCCTCAAGATAACAGGAGCACCGAGTTGTTCGTAAATAAAGAGACAGATGAAGCCTTTTGGAGGTACAGAAAGGAACACCCTGGTGAGATAGGCATCATTACAATTTATGAATTCAAGGACCCAGATACACCTGGAAAGGTTGTATACCTGGATGAGACTTCAGAAAGAGTCTTTGTGGTGCCTAAGCGCGCTAAAAACACATACACATGGAGAGGTGAATTGATATTCCCTCCATCTAGAATGAACATGAATACAAGTCAACAAGGGGCAGGAACCTCCTCAGCCCATGGACATCAAAGAGAAGGAAATAAAGAGAGACCGGAAGTAAGCTTTAATCACCCCATAGGGAGAGATAGAACAACCACGAACACTAATAGAGCGGATAGACAAAGAGATCATGGAATACTAGGTGGTAGAGATGACTTTCCTCTACCTAGGCCACGTGAACACGCAAGAGTATTGAGACCCACTCAATTAGTGAAATCCATGAAGAATTATTTTGATGGGACAGGAGATCCCTATGACCATGTCGCAGAATTCAAGCAAGTACTAAGAGCAGAACAAGTCGAGGACATGTTCACGCAATACAATGCATTTGGACTAACGTTAAAGAATACCGCTTTAACTTGGTTTCAACCATTGCAACAAAGGCAATTTAGAGACATCCATCACTTTTTAGAGTCATTCATCACTGAATTCTCTAAAAGTGGGATTAGACATGACACGTCTTCGTTGATTCATAGCTTTAAACAAACCCCTCAGGAAACAGTTAGACTGGCAGGACGTAGGTTCAGACAATATGTCGAACGATGTCCAATGCAAGAGCTACCCTCACAAGCCAAACAAGTATCACTGTTCCTAGATGGCTTGTTGAGCGCTAAACTACGCTCTTATGTGTACCTAAAGGAACCCAGAACACTAGAGGAGTGTGTAAGAATATGTATAGACATTGAGGATAACCGAGGAGATGAATAAGAACTCTCAAAGGTTTATAAAGACTCAGATTGTTCTTCTCTAGCATCCACAAAATTGTCTAATTCGATAGAGGACCTAGCAGAAAAAGTGGCCCAAAAACTAGGAGTTTCTAGTAAACAGGTGCCCAAGCTACCAACTAATGTACCTTGTTACACTTGTGGTGGAAATCATTTGGCAAACGTGTGCCCCAATGCACCTCAACCTCAAGCCAACCCTAGTGGCCAATATTGCACAATTGAGAGAAGATACACGAATCATACGGCTCAGGACTGCCCATACAACAAACAAACCGTGAGACAGAACTACCCGCAAACATACCAGCAGCCAGGTAGGTATCAAGGCCAATACAATGCTCAGCCTTATTACTATAGGCCTCCTCAGAACTACCCATACTAGGCTCAACAGAGACCTCAACCCGTCTTAGCTCAGCAGCCACCCCCACCAGCGAATGTCATCTCAGTCAAATACGCTGCTGCAGAAGAGAACCTAAGTAGGGCCTTAGTGCCTTCTTCACCCTTGATCACAGAAAGTGACCCGAACTCAAACAGTTTTGACTCTACTCATGTAACTAGTCCACCCGCTTATTACACGGAGTCACCAGAACATGTGGAGACATATCATTATGATAGTCCACCAATGGAACCTAGTTGGGAGCCAGACTATGCTAATGTGATGTACGCAAACCCAAACCCACGGCCCCAATTGAGACAACAGAGACCACAGGGCCCTAGAGGACCATGCTTTAGGTGCCAAGGAGATCACTTCATTAAGGATTGTCCACATCCCCCAATAGCAAGGCAATCACAGCACTATAACATACAAGGCTTTTGTGCCGATTGTGGCAAAGAGCACATAATCAAAGATTGTCCTAAGAACCCAGTTAACGCTTCGAATGTGACACCGATCAACGTGATAGGTATTGTAAACAACGCAGATGGATCCAACCCTACATACGTGCCTATCCAAGCTATAACAAGAGCCCAGACACTCTTACAAAACCAATAGCTTAATCAAGAGAAAGTAGCCGGAACTAGTGAAGTTGCAGAATCTAGCAGTAAAAAGACAAAATCTTGGAAAGATTCTAGGGAAAGAATCAAGAGAAAGTGGAGTAAAAAGATAAGTGAGTTGGAAGGAAGTTTAAAGGAATCTAGAGCCAAAATACAAGAATTGACTTCACAACAATTAAACCAAGAAATCCCAGCTCAGAAATCAGGATCAGTTTTAGCGGAACCCATACCAGAAGATCTAGACATGATGTTTCGTGCATATCAGGCTAGAATAAATGAGGGACCTCAACTAACGGAAATGAGTAAAAACTACCCTCGAGCTGATCTAGAAATTGAGAGAACTAAACTTTGCATGAAGATGGTAGAGTTAGCACAAGCTTTGTTTGAAGCCTCTAGATATCTTAATTGGAATAACATGGCAAAACCGGAATTACACTTTCAAGGACTAATGGAGAGGCTAGAATACTTGATTGAAAGCAAAGAGAAAAATAATCAGCATAGGAACCCTATTGTCACAGAGACACAGGAAAGGAATGCACCATCCCTGTCTCAAGTTCCCAATACAGAAAGTCAAGACAATTTGTCTTCCATACATAGGTACTCACATGAATTTTTGAGGGAAATCCAAGAAGAGAAATGGAGAAAGGAACAAGGAACTCATCCTCCTATCCAAGAAATAGACGACTTGCAGGAACAATTTCCCCAAGACATCCCCTCTATATATGGTGAGGTAGAGGTGGAACAACTGAGTGAACACACAGGATTTGAATCTAATTCGTTACAAGAATTACCTCAGTTCACAGGACCTTGGGAAGCTAAGTCTATTAGTATGAGAGCACCCACGATAATAGTGAGGAATGAAGAATTAGTGATCCCTAGGAACACGGAAGTGATCAAGAACACTAAAGTACAGTGTAATCTTACTCTGGAGGAATTGTTAAAGGTAAAACCAGAATTGTGGAAGCATGTAGCAAATCAATTCCCTGAGCTTGCTACCACACCCTCTCAAATAGGATCACATAAGCAGGTACCAGAGATGTTGGGAGATTAACTGGCTCTGATGCCAAATGTTGGGATTTGTATTGGCGAAAACTTCGGCTTTAACGCCTACTGTTGCGGAAATACTTTCGCCCTGATGGTGGGTTTCGCGACAAGGCTTGAACTCTGTCAGGCCTGCGGAAAATGCCGCGCCACCGGAAATAGAATGCTAAGCTAGAGTGATTCAGAACGCCTCTGTAATCAACAGTAGCTCAGCCTACTTAACGTTGCTTTAACTGCGTTATTCTGCGACTCAGGTTCCACCGGAATTTCACCAGACTGTTACTGGACTGACACCGTAGTCGTACCGGAACTTCACCGAAATAGACTTAGTTCTGCTCGTAATTACTTTAGATGAACTTATGTGAAGTAAGGAAGTAGTGTGTGAGCTTCCTTCACCGAATGAACTTCCTTCTGGAAACTTCACAGTTCTGAACTGCTACTTTCCGGTTAGCTTTTGTACTGTGTGTACATCTTCATTTCACCGGAAACTGTGACCAGCTTAAAGTAGAGACGTCTAGCTACAAGATGAGCTATCTCTCATACAAAGCTTCAAACTCTGCTATGAGTTATACTTCGTTTGTTCTACCGAAAAAACTTATTTTCTGAGAAACTGTAACTGACCAGAAAATTACTGAAACATGTTTACTGAGTAAACTGATATATGCCGAGACATGCGTTTACAGAGAAGATACTGAAGTGCGTTTGGTAACGAGTCGTGACAGCAAACTATAAACTAAGCTTTCTACCGTAACACGAAATAACTTCAGATTCTTCACAAGTAAGGATTACGCGCAGACATCCACATGAACATGTGTTTTCGATTAGAGAAGATGTGTACAAGTAAGCTTGGCCTCTTCTTGCTCAAGTTACAGAACTCTCCTACAGTGAGTAGTTCCTTATTACCATCTCTCTTCAGATGAAAAGACCCGACACTTCAGGCTTGTGTTATTCATCTGTACATACGCGATCTATGGCGTCTTCTGAGAACTTCTAAATCTCTCTTCACTCATACGCGATCTATGGCGTCTTCTCTCAGTCTCTCGTTCTCCTCTGTGTATCAGTGTGTCTCGCATACACGCATGTACTCCCGCGCGCTCTTCTGCTCCGCGTTCTTCAAATCTTATTGTATATATATATATACAATTTCTTTGGCGCTCCTTTGCTCTGTCATTCTTCAATTCGCGTTATGCGCGCCTTACGCGCCCGCCACGGTTGATTGCTCTGTTATGCGGCCACCGCGCACTAACTTCGCATACTGTACACCTGTGCACTGATTCTTTTGGAAGATTCCGTTTCTGTCTTGTTTATTGCGTCAAATTCGTGAGTGTTTCCTTAACAGCTCCCCCTCAATCACTAATTTGACTTCTTCCGGTCTTTCATATATCTTTCTTTCTTTTATACCTGCCATCTCTTTGAATCTGTTTGTCTTTGTTCCATCCAAGCTCTTTGTCAGAATATCTGCAATCTGATCTTTCGTAGGAGTGTAGACTATTTCTATCTCTTTCTCCATTACTTTTTCCCTTAGGAAATGGTACTGAATCTCTATGTGTTTTGTTCTTGCATGAAACACAGGATTCGCTGCAAGATACAGCGAGCTCATATTATCTCCATGTATGATCGGTATACTTTGATCTATACCCATGCTTTTAAGTAAAGTCTGCATCCATATTACTTCTTTTGCTGCTTCTACCAGTCCTTTGTATTCTGCTTCTGTTGATGATAAAGCTACTGTGTGTTGTTTCTTCGAACACCAGCTTACCAGCTTATCTCCTAGGTATATCATATACCCGTGCGTTGATCTTCGGTCATCTTGACTTCCTGCCCAATCTGAGTCACTGTATGCTCTGAGCTTTATATCTGACGTAAAAGGATAATATAATCCTTCCTTCATAGTACTTTTGATATATCTGAGAACTCTTTGTCCTGCAACCCAGTGTTGATCTGTCGGACAATGCATAAACTGTGAGAGAACTCCCACCGGAAAACTAAGATCCGGTCTTGTTAGCGTAGCATATATTAGGCTTCCTACTAACGATTGGTATTTCTTCATATCTTTGAACTCTGTACCACTGTATTTACTGAGTTTATGGTTTACTTCAAGCGGTGTTGAAGCTTCTCTGCAATTTTCCATTTTGAACTTCTTCAGTAAGTTCAGGAGATACCTCTCTTGTGTGACATATACACCATGATCTGTATATGTGATTTCCATTCCTAGAAAGTATGATAACTTTCCTAGGTCACTGATCTTGAATTCCTTTTCTAGCAGTTTCTTTACCTCTGTGATTCCTGTATCTGAGGTCCCTGTAATTATTATGTCATCTACATAGATACAAATGTAGATCATTCCTTCTTCTGTTCTTTTGATGAGTAGACTTGCATCTGCCTTCGAACTTTGGTATCCAAGTTCGTTCAGATACTTCACGAGTCTGTAGTTCCAAGCTCTTGGAGCTTGCTTCAGTCCATAAAGTGCTTTTCTTAATCTGCAAACAAAGTTTGGGTATCTGGAACTTATAAACCCTTCCGGTTGTTCCATATATACTTCATCTGATATATATCCATTCAGGAATGCATTCTTTATATCTAGCTGACTTAGCTTCCATCCTTTTGATGCTGCTATAGCAATCACTGTTCTTATGGTTGACATTTTTGCCACCGGACTGAACGTCTCGTCATAGTCTATGCCATGCGTCTGAGCATAGCCCTTGATAACCAGTCTCGCTTTATGTCTGGCTATCCTTCCATCTGCAAGTTTCTTTATTTTGAACACCCATTTATTTCCAATTACCTTTTTTCCGTTTGGTTTAGGAACAAGCTCCCATGTCTTGTTTTCTTCCTGTGCGGTGAATTCTTCTTTCATTGCTTCTTCCCATTGCTTCTTCCCTTTGGCTTCGTCATAGCTTTGAGGTTCCTCCTCTTCTTTAACCATATATGCATAATCTTGTTGAGTCATATATGATGTATCATACGAGTATCTTTCCGGTTGTCTTCTTACTCTGTTCGACCTTCTTAGCTCATATTCTTCGTGTGTGTCTGAGTATCTGTCTTCATCTTCGTTCCTTATTCCTGTTCCGGTCCTGGACGTACTTGCCTCTTCATCTTTGTTTACCTGAACAATTGATTTTCCTTTCTCTCTTCTTTTTATCTCTTCTTCAAATTCTTCAGCTGTATGACTCTGATCTGCATACCAGCTTTTCTGTTCATCAAATGTTACATCCCTGGAAACAGTAAAATGTTTGGTTAGAGGGCTCCATAACCTGTAACCCATCTGTTTCTCATCATATCCGACGAATACATATTTCTCTGCTTTTGGTTCAAGCTTATGTCTCAGTTGAGACGGTACATAAGCATACGCTACTGATCCAAACACTTTGCAGTGATCAAGTGTTGGCTTCTTTCCCCACCAGGCTTCATAAGGGGTCATTCCTTCTAACGCTGTACATGGTAACCTGTTTACCAAGTATGTAGCTGTATTTACAGCTTCAGCCCAAAGATAATCCGGGCAACTCTTTTCTTTTAGCATAGCCCGTGCAAACTCTACTAGAGTTCGGTTTCTCCTTTCTGCTACACCATTCTGTTGTGGTGTATACCTGCAGGTTATTTCTCTCTTAATACCTGCATTCCAAAGATAGTCATTGAATTCTCGGGAGAAGTATTCTCCCCCTCCATCAGACCTCAGTCTTTTAAGCTTTCGTCCGGTGAGTCTTTCGGCATATGCATGAAAATGCCTGAAGGCTCCGAACACTTCTGATTTCTCTTTCAGAACATAAAGAGTTATCCACCTTGTGGCATCATCAATGAATAAAACATAGTACCTTGATCTGCTGATTGATCCTTCTTTCGTCGGTCCCCATACATCTGTATGTATGAGTTCTAGCACACCATCATGTTTGAATCCTTTCTTCTGGAAAGGTAACCTGTGGGCTTTTCCCATTTGACAGGCTTCGCATTTGTGAATCATATGTTGGTTCTGTACGTTCGGTAATCCCAGTACAGACTGGTTTGCTATCATAGCTTTGATTCCTTTTTCGTGAAAATGACCTAATCTCTTGTGCCAGAGATCAAGTTCTGTAATTACCTTTTCATCATGTGTGAGCAGCGCTTGGCCAATGTTCCCTTGTACTCTTAACGTAAAGAGTCTGCCTTCTTTCTTACCAGAAACGATCTGATAATATCCGTTCTTGGGATCTTCTACAAATACTCCTTTGTTTGTAAATCTGACCTGAAAACCTTTTTCGACTATCTGTCCCACACTGATCAGATTTTTCGGTATTGTTGGAACATACAAAACGTTGGTTAGCAAATCTGCTCCACTCTTGCATTTCACTTTCCCGATTGATTGTACTTTGTGTCTTGTATTGTCACCTGTTTGAACAGTGTGACTAGAGCTACCTTTCTCTAGTTCTGACATTAGTTCTATATTTCCTGACAAATGATTAGAGCATCCAGAATCAATGTAAAATACCTTTAGGTCTTCATTTTCTGATGTGCTGATTGAGTTCATCATCAATGATGTATGACTTTCATTCTGTGTGTCATTTGCGTAGTTGTTGTAGGTGGTGTTGTAGGATTGGCTCTGTCCCCAACTTCTTACTCCACCTCTACCGTAGCCTCCTCTTTGGCTTTGTCTTCCTCTTTGGAAGTTACTCTGATTTCTTCCGCTACTGCCTCTGCTATTGTTGTTTTGATTTTGATTTGATCCCTGTTGGTTGTGCCAACAGTCATGCGCTAGATGATTACTTAGTCCGCAAATCCAGCAAGCTTTCTTGGTGGTATTCTGGCGGCTTCTTCCTCTTGCTCTTCCTCTGCCAGTGCCTTTACCTCTTGCGTAATAGGCCTGAGAGCTCGACTCTTCTTCATCTTTTGACTTGCCTTTGTCTTTCTTCTTGTTCTTCATGTACATTGCTGAGCTCTGTCCTTTATCTGCGTCTCCTTTCAGGTCTTGCTCATATGTGAGCATCAAACCAAGCAGCTGATTTAACTCCGGTACAAAATGATTTAGGGAGAGTTCAGTTGATAGTACGAAAGGTTTCCACCTTTCATCTCCTCTCAACCCTGTGAGCACTTGCGCTATCAGTCTATGATCTTCGACTTCTTCATTTATGGATCCAAGACTATCTGCTAGATCCTTCATTTTAGTGACGTAGTCACTGATACCTTGACTCGGCTTCTTTTTGAACGTTGTGAACTCGGACCATAGGCTGGCCTTCCTAGCTTTCGTAGTATTTTGGAAGTGATCTTCCAATGCACTCCATATGTCCTCTGCTTTCTCCAGACCTCTAATGTGTGGTAGTAGATGATCTGACACAGTGTTGTAGATGTAGGCTCTTGCCGTTGCATCTTTCTTTTGCCACAGCTTTAGGGCGTCTAGTTCTTCTTTTTCCGGTTGACTATCATCTTCGAAAGTGGGTTTCTTTTCTTCTCTGGTCACGTACGTCATTAAGTCCTTACTCATAAGTAAGGCTTCCATGCGCATTACCCATGCAGGATAATTATCTCTGTCCAGTTTATCTATTTGGACATGATCTGCCATGATAGAGAATACTCTAGGTTCTTATACCGATTCTTGAAAAGCTAACCTGCTCTGATACCAACTGTTGGGAGATTAACTGGCTCTGATGCCAAATGTTGGGATTTGTATTGGCAAAAACTTCGGCTTTAACGCCTACTGTTGCGGAAATACTTTCGCCCTGATGGTGGGTTTCGCGACAAGGCTTGAACTCTGTCAGGCCTGCGGAAAATGCCGCGCCACCGGAAATAGAATGCTAAGCTAGAGTGATTCAGAACGCCTCTGTAATCAACAGTAGCTCAGCCTACTTAACGTTGCTTTAACTGCGTTATTCTGCGACTCAGGTTCCACCGGAATTTCACCAGACTGTTACTGGACTGACACCGTAGTCGTACCGGAACTTCACCGAAATAGACTTAGTTCTGCTCGTAATTACTTTAGATGAACTTATGTGAAGTAAGGAAGTAGTGTGTGAGCTTCCTTCACCGAATGAACTTCCTTCTGGAAACTTCACAGTTCTGAACTGCTACTTTCCGGTTAGCTTTTGTACTGTGTGTACATCTTCATTTCACCGGAAACTGTGACCAGCTTAAAGTAGAGACGTCTAGCTACAAGATGAGCTATCTCTCATACAAAGCTTCAAACTCTGCTATGAGTTATACTTCGTTTGTTCTACCGAAAAAACTTATTTTCTGAGAAACTGTAACTGACCAGAAAATTACTGAAACATGTTTACTGAGTAAACTGATATATGCCGAGACATGCGTTTACAGAGAAGATACTGAAGTGCGTTTGGTAACGAGTCGTGACAGCAAACTATAAACTAAGCTTTCTACCGTAACACGAAATAACTTCAGATTCTTCACAAGTAAGGATTACGCGCAGACATCCACATGAACATGTGTTTTCGATTAGAGAAGATGTGTACAAGTAAGCTTGGCCTCTTCTTGCTCAAGTTACAGAACTCTCCTACAGTGAGTAGTTCCTTATTACCATCTCTCTTCAGATGAAAAGACCCGACACTTCAGGCTTGTGTTATTCATCTGTACATACGCGATCTATGGCGTCTTCTGAGAACTTCTAAATCTCTCTTCACTCATACGCGATCTATGGCGTCTTCTCTCAGTCTCTCGTTCTCCTCTGTGTATCAGTGTGTCTCGCATACACGCATGTACTCCCGCGCGCTCTTCTGCTCCGCGTTCTTCAAATCTTATTGTATATATATATATACAATTTCTTTGGCGCTCCTTTGCTCTGTCATTCTTCAATTCGCGTTATGCGCGCCTTACGCGCCCGCCACGGTTGATTGCTCTGTTATGCGGCCACCGCGCACTAACTTCGCATACTGTACACCTGTGCACTGATTCTTTTGGAAGATTCCGTTTCTGTCTTGTTTATTGCGTCAAATTCGTGAGTGTTTCCTTAACAAGAGATACCCGTAGAAAAGATTGGAGATGTAAGCGAAGGAGAGGAAGGTAACACATATCTTCCAATAACCCATCAGGGCTACACCACGAAAGCCATCTTAGATTCAGGAGCCGGAGTAGCCATCGCTACCACCGCTTTGTGGAAACGTTGGGGTAAGCCAGCACTCAGACCCACCAGGATGAAACTGCAAATGGCTGATGGACACATAGAAAAACCATTAGGCTTACTAGAAGGCATATCTCTCACCACTTGTGGTGTAGAATTTGAGCATACTTTTGCCATTTGTGACTTTGCGAAAAATCGTGCTTATGAGATGATATTGGGACGACCATTCATGCGTCAGTTGCAAATTGTACAAGATTGGGGAACTAATTCTTTGTACTTGCAACATTTAGGAGTGACTACCAAAGTCAATCTTAAAGACTATTCACATCGAGATGTACCCCCAATACAATGGAATACCATCCATAAGACACCAGCAGAGACGGAATCCGTGCACTCATTAGAATCAGATCCTTCTTGGTTGCATGAGGATACTCATTTATGGATGTGTAAAGTAGCCAAACAAGAGGAAGAACGATTAGAAGCAAGGACCTTAGGTGCAGAACAACATCCACGAACCCTTCAAGATCCAGCATATGCACCTGTAGTATTTCCAGACGAAGAGTTTGAACCCCATGGTTGGGCAGAAATTCTAGCAACCATGGATGTAGCCATCAATGAAGAACAATGGACACCCCACTGTGACGAGGATGGCTATGACATTTTAGTTTTTACGATAGAGCCAATCATGTGCGATGCAATTTTAGAAGAGTGTGAACCGAACACTGATGCATTTGAGGATGCAAGCGATGTTGATTTAGAATCAATTATTATGGACTCTCCATTCGCATCAGAGGAAGAATATTTCTACGAAGTAGAGACTCACACTCAGAGACACGAGGACATTACGAATGAGGTCAGATTAGCCACGGAAGTGACTACTAAGAGTGAAGGCAAGAAAAGAAAGAAGAAAGATACCAGGACAGAAAAAGAAGAATCTTTATTTGAAGTACCCGAGAATTTCAAGAAATATGAAATCGAAGATAGAAGAATCATGGTACGAATGCCTAATAGAAAAGCGAATGATGGACAAGTATATGATAACCGAGAGAAAACCAAGAAAATAATAGTAGCCATAGAAGGAGAAGAAGAAAAGTGTACATACATAGGGCATGATTTGACGACTGAAGAAGAAGAAGAGTTAGTTGCCCTATTGCGCGAATATAGAGATGTTTTTGCGTGGAGTTACAAAGATTTGAAAGGAGTAGATCCAGATATATGTTCTCATAGAATCCCTATGACTCCAGATGCAAAACCGACAAAACAAAAACCGTACACGTACAATGATAATTACGCTGCGAAGATTAAACAGGAGATAGATCGCTTGATAGAAGCAAGATTCATTTACAAAATTGAGCATACCGAATGGGTATCCCCCATTGTGGTTGTGCCCAAGAAGAATGGAAAATTGCGTGTGTGTATTAACCTTAAAAAAGTTAATGCCGCCACGATTAGAGATAGTTATCCTCTTCCTATCACGGAACACCTATTGGAAAGAGTTGCGGGCAAGGAAGTTTACAGCTTTCTTGATCGATTCTCAGGCTATAACCAAGTAGCCATTGCTCCAGAAGATCAACACAAGACGGCTTTCGCCACAGAATGGGGCATATTTGCATTTCGTGTAATGCCATTTGGCTTAACAAATGCACCCGCCACTTTCCAGCGACTCATGTGTCATGTTTTTAAGGAATTCTTGCGCAAGAGCTTGGAAGTTTATGTCGATGACTTATGTGCTCATTCAAATGTAAGACAGACACATATCCCAGAGTTAAGACAAATATTTGACAAATGTCGAGAATATCAGGTTTGTTTGAACCCAGAAAAATGCGTTTTCATGGTCAGACAAGGCAAAATTCTAGGACACATTGTGTCAAAAAATGGAATCTCTACGGACGAAGAAAAGGTGAAGGTAATTGCGGATCTACCCAGACCAACTAATGTGAAAGAGGTACAAGCATTTATGGGCCATTGCGGTTATTATAGGAGATTCATACACATGTATGCAATCATAGCCAAGCCTTTGTACTCTCTTTTAACCAATTTTGAATGGACAGATGAATGTGAAAATTCATTCAATGAACTTAAACGACGTTTGTGCTCAGCACCTATATTGATAACCCCAGATTGGAGTAAGCCATTTCATGTACATGTGGATGCATCCAATTACGCCATAGGATGTGTGTTAGCACAACCCACAAATGAAGGTAACATAGATCTCCCCATAGCTTACGCTAGCAGACAATTGAACGCAACAAAAAGAAATTACACCACGACGGAACGAGAAGGACTAGGGATGATCTACGCAGTAAAGAAGTTTAGGCACTACTTGTTGGCCAACAAGTTCAAGTTCTTTACAGATCATCAAGCCCTATTATACTTAGTCAACAAACCATGTAACACAGGACGATTAATATGCTGGTTTCTATTACTCATGGAGTATGATTTTGAAGTAGTAGTCAGGAAAGGAAAGACACATCTTAGAGCTGACCACCTTTCAAGATTAACCTCAGGAGAAGCTCCTCAAGGAGTAGCGGATGATCTCCCAGATGCATACTTGTTTAACCTTGAGATAGCACCAGAATGGGCTAAGCCTATAGTCCCTATTTTGACATACGGACCCAAGAATCCTAGGATCGAGATCAAGGAAGGAGAGATTGCCAAGTCTCAGAGATACCAAATAATGGCAGGAAGCATATATAAACAGGATAATCAAAAGATTCTTGCTTGCTGTGTAGATGAAACAGAACATGCGAATTGGTTGCAATTAGCACACATAGGTGCACTAAAGCAACATCATTCAAAACATCGAACATTACAGACTCTGCAGAGATTGGGAGTATATTGGCCTTCTATGGAAGCAGATGTCTACAAGTCGTGTAAAGAATGTCAGGTATGTTGTGAAAAACCACCCGTAGAGCATGCTACACTCTATCACATGTCTCTCACACCAGATTGGAGTGAACCTTTAGTGACATACTTGAGGACGAACACATTCCCTCAAGGCATGACCTTAGCTCGACAACGCAGTCTAGAGCAGGAAGCTCAAGGCTATTCACTTATTGGCGACAATTTATACAAAAGAGGATGAGATGGATATCTAAGACAATGTGTTCATGAGAGCGATTATCTGAGCATACTAGAGACTGCACACCAAGGTGTTGCAGGAGGTCACTTTGGACCAGATAGGATAATCAAAGCCATCCTCTTTGCAGGATTATGGTGGCCCACTCTTCACATGGATGCACATACCTATGTAAAGAGATGTGATGTGTGCCAAAGAACTCAGATTCCTACTCGCAGAGATGAAATGCCATTGAAACCCATGATGGGCGGACGTGCATTTTCAAAATGGGGTATAGACTTTGTAGGACCCATCAACCCCCCTGCAAAGGGTACACATGCGGAATACATTATTGTTGCCACAGATTATCTAACCAAATGGGTAGAGGCAAAAGCCACAAAAAAGAATGATGCTCACACGACTGCAAAATTCTTATTTGAAAATGTCTTTACGAGATATGGATTGCCTATAGAGTTAGTGAGCGATCGAGGCACTCACTTTCTAAACCAAGTCATTGAACATTTGTTACAGGATTTTATGGTGATTCACAAGAAATCTGCACCATATCATCCTCAGGCCAATGGTCAGGCTGAAAGCACTAACAAGATACTTTGTAACGTACTAACGAAACTCGTGAACAACAAACGTTTAGATTGGGACAAACAGTTACACCACGCTGTTTGGGCATATCGAGTGGCCTACAAGACCGTGCTCAATGCAACTCCCTTTCAGATGGTTTTTGGTCAGAATGCAGTGCTTCCTTTGGACTTCTTGATACCGACCCTTAAGGTTGCACAAGAACATCAGTGGACCGGCCATGAATTATCAGCGAGAATAATGGACTTGGAACGATTAGGAGAAACCAGGCTGAAAGCAGCAGCAGGAATATACGCAGCGAAGAAGCGACAGAAAGCATATTTTGATGCACATGTGAAAGATAAAGGCTTAAAAGAAGGAGATTTAGTTCTAGTGTATACGCTGAAACAGCATGCACGGAAGTTAGAAAAGCGAGGTTATGGACCTATGATCATTAACAGACTTTCGACAAGTGGAGCAGTACAGTTAGCCACCTTAGAAGGAGATATAATGCCTAATTACATTAGTGGCTGTAGAGTCAAGCTATATCAGGAACCTCTTACGGAGGATATGCTTAGACGACTCACATTGGCAAGGAAGCGTAAGGAGGAAGAAAATAGAATACGAGCTGAAGCTCAGGCAGAAGCCATAGAACGCATTAAGCGCATGAAGCTAAGAAGACAAGGACTAGGGAGAGAACATTATAACCATCTGGAAACATCACCCAGATATCCCATGGCCATGTGTCAAGTAAAGTCAACCACTCATCCTAGCATAGTGGACAGGAGACCATTCATTACAGTTAGGCTAGAGTATGGCAACCCTTGCCAAGAACTCAGGGCTTTAATTGACTCAGGTGCTGCGACTAGTGCGATTAGATGGTCCCACTATAAGGATTCAGGAATAGAAATGCGGCCAATTGAGGCATACCTCATAGGCTTAGGAGGCATGGAAACCCCTTGCATGGGTGAGGTGGACCTTCCTATCCTCATTAAGGATGTGACCATGACGGCGAAGCTACTAGTGTGCCATGATGACGACCTGATAGAACCCCTAATCCTTGGCCAAGATTGGCTATACGATCACTCAGTGGACCTAAATCTTAGACAAGGCTCCTTACAGATTGGAACCTTAGAGCAGAAGCGAGTGATACCGCTTGACTTCCCTAACGGCATTCCGCCTGACGGTTGTGACCCTAGACCCTATGAAACGCATGCGACGGAAGACCGGAAGATCTTTGGTCAGACCAGTCACGTTACGTCTACACCAACCCACTCGGGCTCGGCTATGGACAATTGTCAATCAGAAGGACGACAGGAGATCTTCCCTGGGGCTTCCTGCAAACTAGAAGAGGCAGCTACCCATCCGCTAGGGCAGATGGACACAATCAGCGGTCATGTGGGTTGCATCAGCGGTCAAATGAGCACAACACCCTGCGGTGCTCATCCTTCCAAACTTGTTGCGGACTGGCCTAGATTAAAGTTAAAGAACGAATCACTTCCTAATGGGCAGGTCACGCAAGTGTTGGATCTCCCTTCTTTTCCAAAGCAGAGCGTCCATCCGACCTCTCGACCTCAACCACAACAGAGTCAACCACGACGAAGGAACCCAGACCGACGACAGTATCAGAAGACACAACAAGGACAGCAGTCTAGGCCACCCAAAGCAAGCGGCACCAGACAAATATGGGTGCCAAAAGGACAAAAAGCACCGAAGAACTCCAACCAAGCAGAGATCGACAAGAAAAAGGCAGAACAGAAACAGAATCAGTATCCACCATCCCCTCGACCTTCTTCTACAGGTCCGAGCATTCGACAAATTTGGATCGCCAAGAAATACCTTACCCATAGACCCACACCCACGCAGATTTGGGTACCCAAACCATGTATCATAGCTCAACACTTAAGCCATGTAACATATACCCCTCACAAATCTTTCCATCCCTTAATACCCCCACACCCGATACTACCTTTTGCCCCTCAACAACAACCCACCACCCACTCAAAGACTCTTAGGAAATGGATACCGAAGCGTGTCCAACTGTTTCCCCCTAACCCCATGTCTGACAAAACTACCCCCCCGACTAACATACAACCTTGTAATAAATCACTAACCTTTAAACCTTGTATAAATTCACCCACCATCATCACACATCACTCATAATCTCATCTCATCAAGAAATGTATGCATGATCTGAAACGTGTAGGTGTCTAGAGACCTGCACTAGTGCTGCAAGAGGCATTGCATCCATCACATCACAGCACTTGGCTACACGGGTTACGCATCAGTTATGGAAAGGGATTGCGGTCTCACTTTAATGGGATCATGATTAATTTCCATGCTAATGTGTTAATCTTTTGTAGCAGATCTTTCTCACTAGCGCACCAGTCATCATGCAAACTGACGCAGGACCATCAGGAGCAGGCCCCAGTGTGGCTGCAGTGCCCCTCAACGTGTTACGAGCAGAATCCCACCCGACTGCTCCACCGCCCGAATTCCAAGGATTTCCAGGGCCCATGCCGATCGATAACCCACCTATGGGCTACACAGAAAAGATACACCGTAACTCTCACTGGTTTCAGGGACTTGCAGGACCCTTAGCGGACGCGGATTTTATATTTGAATCCAATTTGACGTTTGATGACCGCACTTGGGGAAAATATCAATTCTTCTCCAGAGAATTCGAAGCCCTACAGAACACCCAGGACTTAACTCACGTTTGGGCCAGAGCCGGCTTCACGGAGTATTTCAGTGATCCTCTGCCCAAACCCGACTTTTACAGGTGTTATTATTTAATCACTACATTGCGGGCCTCAGAGAATAAGGATATCCCAGGAACTTTTATTTTGCCTTCTTTAGTGGATGATCCACCTTACAAAAGGTTTTACCTCTCAAAGGATTTAATCAGAGCTGCCATCAAAATTCATGGCACCCACACGCCCACAGATCGAGAAAGATTAATTCCAGACCCTATGAAACGTGGGGATGTCACTAAGTGGGAGGAGATCTCAGCAATTACACCTGAGCTGTCAAAGCCGCTACAGATATGCATGCAACACTTCGCATTCCCCGCTCAGGACAGATTTACCATGCCACATAAAAGAATATGGTTTGGATTGTACTTGGCATGTACGGGACCTCAGACGGTTGATCTCGCGAGCTGGATCATTGATCAAATGTATTTGGCACAACACAGATGGGAACGCAAGAAAGTGCTTAATGGATGTTGTGCGCTCACAAGAATTGTTTATATGTGCTTGGCCTATGATTTGCCAATTGAACGTGCATTAACAGGAGAAGAGCTGAAAGCATTCAAAGGAACGACGAAGAAAGCCAGGAAGCCCAGCAGAACACGGGCAGGTAAGCGCATGAGAGGCACCATTCCTTGCCTTCAAGTGCCAGAGTCACCATCTCCACAACCCTCTCCAGCACAATCACCGACAGAAGCCACTCCCACAGTGCAACCTATTCGCATAAGGTTGTCTAGACCAGTGGTCACGGAGGGCACTACTAGTACTGTTGCACCTCAGGCAGCTGCAACCACAGAACCCACCACCACGACAACAGAAGCTCCCACCACTATTGGTGCGGAAGCCTTTTCTTTCCCATTACCACACATGGAGGCAGAACCAATAAACACAACATTCGATTTTGAGATGCCGGATGCATTCTCAAATGAGTTCCAGTTTTCAGAGGCACAAATGTTCTCTCAAGAATATGAACGCCCCAGCTACCCTACCACATCGCGGGATCTGCCATAGGGACAAGTTGTGTCTAGCTCTGATGATGAACGAACAGCCACAGATGACGATGAAGGTGACGATGAAGCCAGCCAGGGCACGCATGATTCCCAAGAACAAGAACAGACAGATGGCCAAGGCCAACAAACCGATGCACACGGTGACACCAGCACGCATGAAGAGGAGACTTTCGAAGCAGCAGCCTACACGCTGGCAATCAAGAAATTATATCGTACGATGGAGAAAGTCTGGGCACGGAAGAAATTAACTGAAGAAGAGAGCCAGACCCTAATCGAACAAGAACTAGTCTCCGGAGGATTTGAAGAAGTCTACATCAGAGGGTTTAGAGAACTGGTCCAATCCATCGGCCCGGTCAAAGCATTGAGATATTTACAAAGGAAGCCACTTCCTCAATATGACCCTCGCAGAATTCGCCTGTTATCGAAGCCCGGTGAATATATTCGAGTTCCGGTAGGTGCTCAATCATCCCACCAGGCGCGAGATGCACGCCTACGTCCGGAAAGATCCATCACGGAAGAAGCTATCCTAGTTGACTCCCCACCACGTACTACCGTTGTACATACTACCACTATCCTTGAAATAACATCCACACCATCTACTCCTCTCTCACCTCATGTTTCACCAACCCATCCTGTATCCCCAATACACCCACCTGCTCCTCCCACATCCACACCAGTTCACGGCAACATAGCCACAACCTTTGCCCCACCCATTCATGCCACCATGCCCGCACCCACCCCACCTCGTCTACATGTTAACCCCTTCATCCCTTCATCCTTCCCATCCTTTCCCCCACCTTTAAGACACCCTTTCACCTTTCTAACCCCACTAACCTTCTCACCAGTTTCACCTCCTCAACCCACCATAAACCCTATTTCCCCTTTTCACCAAACTGCTCCAGCTATCCCCCCTGTAAATTATTCTACATTTGTAAATCCCGTCTTCACACCTACACAACCACCCACATACACACCGCTTTTCACAGTCACCGCACTTGACACGTCCAATGACATGGACATCTCACCACCCACCGCACCAGCACCCACTCCACTTACAGCACCATCATATTTAGGTACGTCACAATTTTCCACGATCACCACTGCATCCACCTTCCCAACCCCATTTCCCATTCCCGCTGCATCTACTTCCACTGCATCCTCACTTAGCACTCCATTACTATTATCGCCAACCATAGACACTGCACTTCAACAAATGTTCACATGCATGTCACAAGTACGAGATGAGTTCGCATCTCTGGGCAACAATTATCAACAGCTGCAGAGGACGACCAACAATTATCACTGCTGATCTGGACAACCTGCTTCGAGCCCAAACAATTAGAAACGTGACGCTGACAAGGAATATGGGTTTACTCAGGAGGCACCTAGCCGCAGCCCAGGAGGAGAACCAGAGACTCCAAGAGCAGAATAGAGAAAATTTGGAAGCGGCATTGGACCATCCAGAACAACCATTAAGTCCTAGCAGATTCAAGGCAATCCCATCCGAATCGATGCGGATGTTGCTAGATGACCATGTTCGACTGCTAGAGGACTATGATCGAATGAACGAAGAGCATCAGAAGCTAAAAGAAGATCACAAGTTACTACAGCTCAGAGAACCGGCACCACAAGTACAAGTAGCAGCAGAAGTACCAGAACCTGTGGACCCCTCTCCTGAACTTATAGAGGAACTAAACGCATTACGGGCCCAGGTAGCCACTCTCCAATCACGCATAGAGGTATACGAAGCACCACCACGGCCTGATTCCCCACCGGAGATCCCAGCTGACGACGAGAACATAACCATTCCGGTGGAGGAAACGTTTGAAGAAGCATACGAGCCCATACCCATCCCAGGCGGACAAGTCACGGCCGAAGGCCAGATGACCTATGAACTTCCTACCCCCGCGTGGATGAAAACGATCGAAGAACTTGGAACGACACATTCGGCCAGAGTAGAGGCACAGTTACATGCCATGGC
>CM035413.1:49551882-49584382 GCA_020310875.1 Ceratopteris richardii | reverse complement strand
GAGTTAATGGTGACCATAGAGGTGTTCTAGTGTCACATTAATTCATTTCTTGTGGTGTTTTGTACATCAACAAGTGGTATCAGAGCAGAAAGATTCTCGAGAGCAGAAGACGACAAAGGTACGAGAAGTTTTGTAAAGTTTTCCATTAAAGTTTGAAAGGTGAAGCATTTGAAGACACAAGGCATCAAAAGATTACTTTCGAAGTATCCTCATACACAAAGAACTTCAAAAGGTATTATCCTTTATCCTTTAAGCTCACAGGTTGCAGTAGAAGGAAAGAACTATGGCAGATCATATCTCCATTGACAAACTGGACAGAGATAATTACCCCGCATGGGTAATGAGAATGGAAGCCTTACTTATGAGTAAGGATCTCATGGTATATGTAACAGGTGAAGAAGAGAAGCCAGTATTTGAAGATGAAAGCCGACCAAAGAAAGAAGAACTTGATGCTTTAAAGCATTGGCAGAAGAAGGATGCAAGTGCAAAAGCCTACATCTACAATACAATCTCAGATCATTTGCTACCACACATCAGAGGATTGGAATCATCAGAAGATATATGGAATGCATTGGAATATCATTTCCAAAGCACTACTAAAGCACGGAAAGCAAGTCTATGGTCAGAGTTTACAACATTCAAGAAGAAGCCAAGTCAAACCATTAGTGATTATGTCACTAAGATGAAGGATCTAGCAGATAGTCTTGGATCCATAGATGAAGATGTTGAAGATCACAGATTGATTGCTCAACTACTTGCAGGCTTGAGAGGGGATGAAAGGTGGAAACCTTTTGTCTTATCAACAGAACTTTGATTAAATCATTATGTTCCAGATTTGAACCAGTTGCTTGGTTTGATGCTCACATATGAGCAAGACTTGAAGGGAGATGGAGATAAAGGTCAAAGTTCTGCAATGTACATGAAGAATAAGAAGAAAGGAGCTAAAGGTAAAGCAAAGGATGAAGAGGAGTCTAATTCTCAAGCTTATTATGCAAGAGGTAAAGGCACTGGCAGAGGAAGAGCAAGAGGTTTTGGAAGAGGAAGAGGTAATCAAAATAACAACAAAAAGGCTTGCTGGATCTGTGGATTGAGTAATCATTTGGCTCATGACTGTTGGCACAACCAACAAGGATCAAACCAGAATCAAAACAACAATAGCAGAGGTCGAGGTGGAAGATATCAAAGTAATTTTCAAAGAGGTAGACAAAGTCAAAGAGGAGGCTATGGTAGAGGTGGAGGAAGAAGTTGGGGACAGAATCAATCCTACAACACCACCTACTACAACTATGCAAATGACACACAGAATGAAAGTCATACATCATTGATGATGAATTCAATCAGCACATCAGACAAAGAAGATCTAAAGGTATTTTACATTGACTCTGGATGTTCTAATCATTTGTCAGGAAACATAGAATTGATGTCAGATTTGGAAAAAGGCATTTCTAGTCACACAGTTCAAACTGGTGATAATACAAGACATAGTGTACATTCAACTGGAAAAGTGAAATGCAAGAGTGGAGCAGATTTGCTAACCAATGTTTTGTATGTTCCTACAATACCTAAAAACTTGATTAGTGTGGGACAGATAGTTGAAAAAGGTTTTCAAGTCAGGTTTACAAATGAAGGAGTATTTGTGGAAGATCCAGAGAATGGATATAATCAGATTGTCTCTAGTAAGAAAGAAGGTAGACTCTTTACTTTAAGAGTGCAAGGGAACATTGGTCAAGCTTTGCTCACACATGGTGAAGCAGTGATTACAGAACTTGATCTCTGGCATAAGAGATTAGGTCATTTCAATGAAAGAGGAATTAAAGCTAT
Source organism: Ceratopteris richardii (assembly GCA_020310875.1). Lineage (NCBI taxonomy): Eukaryota > Viridiplantae > Streptophyta > Polypodiopsida > Polypodiales > Pteridaceae > Ceratopteris > Ceratopteris richardii. The sequence goes on along the minus strand of CM035413.1, from coordinate 49,582,561 downwards.
GGTTGCTAATCAGTCTGTACTAGGATTACCAAATGTGCAAAGTCAACATATGGTTTATAAATGTGAAGCATGTCAAATGGGTAAAGCACACAGGTTACCATTTCAAAAGAAAGGATTCAAACATGATGGAGTACTTGAGCTCATTCATACAGATGTATGGGGACCAACAAAAGAAGGATCTATCAGTGGCTCAAGGTATTATGTTCTTTTCATTGATGATGCTACAAGATGGATAACATTATATGTTTTGAAGGAAAGATCAGAAGTGTTTGGAGCTTTCAAGCATTTTCATGCATATGCAGAGAGAGTCACAGGTCAAAAGCTTAAGAGACTGAGGTCTGATGGAGGGGGAGAATACTTCTCTCAACAGTTCAATGATTATCTTTGGAATGCAGGTATTAAGAGAGAAATAACTTGCAGGTATACACCACAACAAAATGGTGTAGCAGAAAGAAGGAACAGGACTTTGGTTGAGTTTGCTAGAGCTATGCTGAAGGAGAAGAATTGTCCAAATTATCTTTGGGCTGAGGCTGTAAATACAGCTACATATCTTGTGAATAGATTACCATGTGCAGCTCTAAATGGAATGACTCCATATGAAGCTTGGTGGGGTAAGAAACCAACACTAGATCATTGTAGAGTGTTTGGATCAATTGCATATGCTTATGTGCCATCACAACTTAGGCATAAACTTGAACCAAAGGCAGAAAAATATGTGTTCATTGGTTATGATGAAAAGCAGATGGGTTACAGATTGTGGAATCCTCTAACCAAACAATTTATTGTTTCTAGAGATGTTACATTTGATGAACAGAAAAGTTGGTATGCAGATCAAAGTCATACAGCTGAAGAATTTGAAGAAGAGGTAAGAAGATGTGAGAAAGGAAAATCAATTGTGCAGGTGAATAGAGATGAAGACTATATGCAAGCAAGTACATCCAGAAGTGGATTAACAAGAATGAATGAAGAAGCTCCTATATTTGATGAAGAGGTGTATCCAGAAACTTATGAAGAATGTGAACCAAGAAGGTCAAGCAGGACAAGGAGACAACCAGAAAGGTATTCTTATGATACTTCTTACATAACTCAGAAGAACTATGCATATATGGTCAAAGATGATGAAGAACCTCAGAACTATGATGAAGCTAAAGGTAAAAAGCAATGGGAAGAAGCAATGAAGGAAGAGTTCAATGCACTGGAGGAGAACAAGACATGGGAACTTGTTCCTAAACCAAATGGTAAGAAAGTAATTGGAAATAAATGGGTTTATAAAGTGAAGAAGCTTGCAGATGGAAGTATAGCCAGATACAAAGCTAGATTGGTGGTGAAAGGCTATGCCCAGACCTATGGCATAGATTATGATGAGACATTCAGTCCTGTAGCTAAGATGTCAACTATAAGGACAATCATTGCTATTGCAGCTTCAAAAGGATGGACCCTAAGTCAATTGGATATAAAAAATGCATTCTTGAATGGATACATATCAGATGAGGTATACATGGAACAACCTCAAGGGTTTATAGATTCCAGGTATCCAAATTTTGTTTGCAGGTTGAGAAGAGCATTGTATGGATTGAAGCAAGCTCCAAGAGCTTGGAACTATAGACTGGTGAAGTATCTCAATGATCTTGGATATCAAAGTTCAAAAGCAGACCCAAGTCTACTTATCAGAAGAACAGAGGAAGGTACAATCTACATTTGTATTTATGTAGATGACATTATAATCACAGGTACTTCAGATGAAGGAATCAAGGAGGTAAAGAGATTACTTGAGAAAGAGTTTAAGATCAGTGACCTAGGAAAGTTATCATACTTTCTTGGAATGGAAGTTACTTATACAGATCATGGCATATATGTATCACAAGAAAGGTATCTTCTAAATCTATTGAAGAAGTTTGATATGGAAAATTGCAGAGAAGCTTCAACTCCACTTGAAGTTAATCACAAGCTCAGTAAATATGATGGTGCAGACTACAAAGATATGAGGAAGTATCAATCTCTTGTGGGTAGTTTGATTTATGCTACACTAACAAGAACTGATCTTAGTTATGCAGTGGGAGTTTTGTCATAATTCATGCATTGTCCAAAGGACCCACATTGGATTGCAGGTCAAAGAGTTCTCAGATATATCAAAGGAACTATAAAGGAAGGATTATATTATCCTTTTACATCAGATTTGAAGTTGAGAGCCTACAGTGACTCAGACTGGGCAGGTAATCAAGATGACAGGAGATCAACTCATGGTTACATGATATACATTGGTGATAAGCTTGTAAGTTGGTGTTCAAAGAAACAACATACAGTAGCATTATCATCAACTGAAGCAGAGTACAAAGGACTTGTGGAAGCAGCTAAGGAAGTCATATGGATGCAGACATTGTTCAAGAGCTTAGGCATTGATCAAGGTACACCTACAATACATGGAGATAATATGAGTTCACTTTATCTTGCAGCAAATCCAGTATTTCATGCAAGGACAAAGCACATAGAGATACAGTATCATTTTCTCAGAGAAAAGGTAATGGAGAAGGAGATTGAAGTGGAGTACATTTCTACTAAAGATCAGTTAGCAGACATAATGACAAAGAGCTTGGATGGTGTGAAGACCAGTAGATTCAAAAGCATGGCAGGAGTAAAAGAAAAGAAGATGATATGAAGAAACAGGGAATGTCAATTAGTGATTGAGGGGGAGCTGTTGGAGAAACAATCACTAATTAGACATATATTTGAAGGTCAAATCTTAGAAAGAAAACCCCATGCCTATGTGAAGGGACAAATTCACAAGTGTATCATACTTGTAAAGTTAGTTCACTTTAGTTCTAGAAGTTTTTCAAAAGTTACGGGAATGAGAAAATCTATATAAGTTAGTTAGTATTAACTGACGCGTAGAGAAGAGAAAAGGATGAGAGAGAGAAAAAGTGAGAAGAACTCATTTTTGTATGACTGAGTATAGTCGGGCTTCTCTGAGTGAGAAAGCATCTGTAAAACTTCTGAGTTTTTTATAGTTATGAGAAGAACTGAGTAAAGTTCTGTGTATGAGCCTCTCTCCATCATCTCCATGTTTGCCTACTGTGTAATGAATTCAAAAATTCAAGTTTTCTGAGCAATTCAATGCCTGGCATCGAATCTTGGCTGATAAGTCATTTTTTCATTCTCTGTGTGTTAACTATTGTTGAATCTTTTAAAAATATGAAGTTTGTGGAGCAACTCGATGCCTGGCATCGAGTTTGAGCATAAAGTCGATGCCTGGCATCGACTTCTAGCATACAAGTCTTCTTCTTCATGTGTGTGTAAAAGAGAGTATTTCTGGTGCAGAAAAAGGGCCTAAAAAAGCTCAAAGTCGATGCCCGGCATCGACTTGGACTGAAATCCGATGCCAGGCATCGAATTTTTTATTTTTGGACATCAGGAATACTAAAACAGGCAAAAATTTCCAGTTTTGGAAGGTCATACAGGGTCATCTTGTGAAGGCTATAACTTGAGTTCTAGAGATGCGTTTGATGCATATGATAGCTTGTTGGAAAGCTCTACTCTTCTAGTTTCATCCTAGAAAGTTTCATGGAGAAAGCATACTTGAGCTAGGAGAAATTAGCAAAATACTGAAGGTATGTCATTTCGGTGACTAGGAATTTCTGTAGAAGCAAAGTTCTCACTTTAAGCTATCATTTCTCAAAGTTTGGAGTGGCAATGAGTTAATGGTGACCATAGAGGTGTTCTAGTGTCACATTAATTCATTTCTTGTGGTGTTTTATACATCAACATCTACCTACCTATCTATCTATCTATCTATGTATCTATCTATCTATCTATCTATCTATCTATCTATCTATCTATCTATCTATCTATCTATCTATCTATCTATCTATCTATCTATCTATCTAACAATCGAACGATTGATCCATCGATCGATCAATCTATTTATCTATCTATCTATCTATTATCTATCTATTTATCTATCTATCTATCTATCTATCTATCTATCTACCTACCTACCTATCTATCTATCTATCTATCTATCTATCTATCTATCTATCTATCTATCTATCTATCTATCTATCTTCTATCTATATGTCTATCTATCTATCTATCTATCTATCTATCTATCTATCTATCTATCTATCTATCTATCTATCTATCTATCTATCTATCCATCCATCCATCCATCCATCCATCCATCCATCCATCCATGCATCCATCCATCCATCGATCCATCCATCTATCTATCTATCTATCTATCTATCTATCTATCTATCTATCTATCTATCTATCTATCTATCTATCTATCTATCTATCTATCTATCTATCTATCTATCTATCTATCTATCTATCTATCTATCTATCTATCTATCTATCTATCTATCTATCTTTCTATATTTCTATCTATTTTTCTATCTATCTATATATCTATCCATCTGTCTATCTATCTATCTATCTATCTATCTATCTATCTATCTATCTATCTATCTATCTATCTATCTATCTATCTATCTATCTATCTATCTATCTATCTATCTATCTATCTATCTATCTATCTATCTATCTATCTATCTATCTATGTATCTATCTATCTATCTATTTATCAATCTATCTTTCTATGTTTCTATGTATCTATGTATCTATCTATCTATTTATCTTTCTATCTATCTTTCTATCTATCTATCTATCTATCTATCTATCTATCTATCTATCTATCTATCTATCTATCTATCTATCTATCTATCTATCTATCTCACTACAACACATTGAGGGTATACTGAGGCTGCTACTGAGGAAATTGAACGGGTGTAATTTTTTCGTGACGTCGGTGTTGGGGTCGGTATGGGCGTCGGAAAGAGAATGCCGGTAGAGTCATTGGTATAAATGTCGGTATGATTGTCGATATAAACGTCGGTATGAGCATCAGTAATACTGATGCTCATACTGACGACTCTACTAGGCATATCGATGCCCATACCGATGACTCTATTGGGCGTACCCACGCCCATACCGATGACTCTACTGGGCATACTAACGCCTATACCGACGACCATATCTGCACAAATGTTTTTTTGGGCAGAGTGTGTTGTCTAATACTATAGCATGATGTTGTTTAGCAAAAGACAATACACTCTACCCAACTCTAAACCGACTACATGTGTTATGTACTCTAATGACAACCAAAACATGATTTTATATGAGCAAAAATGAACCAGGAATCATGTACAAAAATTCATATATTCCATAAATGAAAGATGTACAAGAGTGTGACAAAGCACTTCCATATAGGAATCAAATACAAAATTATGGTACATCATTGCCACATAGGACTATAATACAAAATTGTGGCAATGTGAAAAAGCACTTCCATATAGGAATCGAACACAAAATTATATTACATAATTACCACATATGCGTGTAATACAAAATTGTGGCAAAGCATATACGTAAGGGCATCAAAACATTTACACCTCCAATCCTGCAACAAAGCATGTGTAAAATGAGAAAATTGACATGACATTTATAAACAACAACTAAAAATACAAAACCAAGCTATAAGTTTACCTAATCATAGAATATTCTCCCATGAAATGATTGCACCTTGTCCCTGTAAATCTTGCAACAGTGCAGTCAATCCATGACGATATCGGAAAGATTCTTCCGTTTGCATCGGAGGACGACCCACTGCCAACTCCTACAGTAAATATGAAAAATGTTAGATGAACATACATGATGCGCTGAACACAAACAAATTCAATAATTAACATGATACTTACAAATTGGTAGCGCATACTAGCGTATCCGCCACTACCTAAATGCGACGTTCCAACCGTATCCAAACGTGTGGTCGTCGCATCTCTCTGTTGATGATATCGATCAGGAGTATGTTGGTGCTCATCCTGAATCAATTCCCACTCTTCAAAATCTAACCACACAGGCTTCGGTAAGCCTGCTCTAAAACCATTGCGAGCTTCCGACCGTCAATGAGACATCACCTAGCGTGATGTATGCTGAATCCACTCCGAACTCACAATAGGATTCCCAGGTGCTGGCCGGTACTCTTCATATATCGATTGTGTGATATTGTTTTTAGAATCCCTATCCTGTTCGCTCCATTTTAGCATTACAGAATGTCCAAATTCTATGGAGCAAAGTTGTCGAATGCGCTGACGCATTGACTTCCCGGCTGCATCCATGACTGGAGCTCCATTATGTATGTGATATATTTTGGAGTCGTCATGGTCATGCGCTCCCCAAGGTGTACGTGGAGATCCCATCTGATCCAATGTGAAGATACCATCTGATCCAATGTGTGTATGCATATGCATTTGTGTATGTATATGCATATGTGTATGCATATGCATATGTGTGTATGCATATGCATTTGTGTATGCATATGCATTGTGTGTATGCATATGCATTTGTGTGTATTCATATGCATTTGTGTATGCATACGCATTGTGTGTATGCATATGCATTTGTGTATACATATGCATTTGTGTATGTATATGCATATGTGTATACAGATGCATATGCATATGTGTATGCATATGCATGTGTGTATGTATATGCATATGTGTATGCATATGCATATGTGTATGCATATGCATATGTGTATGCATATGCATATGCATTGTGTATGTGTGTATGTATATGCATGTGTGTATGCATATGCATGTTTATATGCATATGATTGTGTGTATGCATATGCATTTGTGGGTATGCATATGCATTTGTGTATGCATATGCATTGTGTATGCATATGCATTTGTGTATGCATATGTATGTGTGTATGCATATGCATGTGTGTATGCATATGCATGTGTGTATGCATATGCATGTGTGTATGCATATGCATGTGTGTATGCATATGCATGTGTGTATGCATATGCATGTGTGTATGCATATGCATGTGTGTATGCATATGCATGTGTGTATGCATATGCATGTGTGTATGCAGATGCATGTGTGTATGCATATGCATGTGTGTATGCATATGTGTGTTTGTATGCATATGATTGTGTGTATGCATATGCATTTCTGTGTATGCATATGCATTTGTGTATGCATATGCATATGTGTATGCATATGCATATGTGTATGCATATGCATATGTGTATGCATATGCATATGCATTGTGTATGTCTGTATGTGTGTATGCATATGCATTGTGTATGCATATGATTGTGTGTATGCATATGATTGTGTGTATGCATATGCATTTGTGTGTATGCATATGCATGGTGTATGCATATGCATGGTGTATGCATATGCATTTGTGTGTATGCATATGCATTTATGTATGCATATGTATGTGTGTATGCATATGCATGTGTGTATGCATAGGCATGTTTGTATGCATATAATTGTGTGTATGCAGATGCATTTGTGTGTATGCATGTGTGTATGCATATGCATGCATGTGTGTATGCATATGCATGTATGTATGCATATGATTGTGTATGCATGTGTGAATGCATGTGTGAATGCATGTGTGAATGCATGTGTGAATGCATGTGTGTATGCATATGCATTTGTGTGTATGCATATGCATTTGTGTGTATGCATATGCATTGTGTATGCATATGCATTGTGTGCATATGCATTGTGTGCATATGCATTTGTGTGTATGCATATGCATTTGTGTATGCATATGTATGTGTGTATGCACTGCATGTGTGTGTGCATATGTATGTTTGTATGCATATGATTGTGTGTATGCATATTCATTTGTGTGTATGCATGTGTGTATGCATATGCATGTTTGTATGCATATGATTGTGTATGCATGTGTGTATGCATATGCATTTGTGTGTATGCATATGCATTTGTGTGTATGCATATGCATTTGTGTGTATGCATATGCATTTGTGTATGCATATGCATTTGTGTATGCATATGCATTTGTGTATGCATATGCATATGCATTGTGTATGTGTGTATGTGTGTATGCATATGCATTGTGTATGCATATGCATGTGTGTATGTATATGCATGTGTGTATGCATATGCATGTTTGTATGCATATGATTGTGTCTATGCATATGCATTTGTGTGTATGCATATGCATTTGTGTATGCATATGCATTGTGTATGCATATGCATTTGTGTGTATGCATATGCATTTGTGTATGCATATGTATGTGTGTATGCATATGTATGTGTGTATGCATATGCATTGTGTATGCATATGCATGTGTGTATGTATATGCATGTGTGTATGCATATGCATGTGTGTATGCATATGCATGTTTGTATGCATATGATTGTGTCTATGCATATGCATTTGTGTGTATGCATATGCATTTGTGTATGCATATGCATTGTGTATGCATATGCATTTGTGTGTATGCATATGCATTTGTGTATGCATATGTATGTGTGTATGCATATGTATGTGTATGCATATGCATGTGTGTATGCATATGTATGTTTGTATGCATATGATTGTGTGTATGCATATGCATTTGTGTGTATGCATGTGTGTATGCATATGCATGCATGTGTGTATGCATATGCATGTTTGTATGCATATGATTGTGTATGCATGTGTGTATGCATGTGTGTATGCATGTGTGTATGCATGTGTGTATGCATATGCATGTTTGTATGCATATGATTGTGTGTATGCATATGCATTGTGTCTATCAAAGGTGCACATTAGTCTCAGTTAAATAATTTGATTCTATCCAACTTTTCTGTCCTCAAGTAATGCAAGAGAAATTATCATGGTACACATAACAAGTAATATAAGAGAGTGTGGAGAACCTGGTGCAAATTCCAATCCAAGGTTTGGTATTTCAATATTAGAAGAGCATGTCTTAAGGCATAAAACAGAGGAGACGAGATAAGTGAAGACGACGGATGCAAGCGACTAGTGCAATCTGAAATTGTCAGATGGCCCTTATCGCTTAGATCGGTCGTGTTAGCAACCTACCGCGAGAGACTTCAAGAAGTGACCTTGCGTAAAGATTTGACTCACGAGTATAAAAAAATCTAGCAACAGCGATGAAATGGATAATACGACCGATGCAAGCGATAGGGACAATCCAAAATTCTCTGATTCCCCGTATCGCTGGTATCGGTCGTGTCCTCTTAATTCTTTATGTCCTTCTGTATCTTCTCCAATTTAAACTTTCCAACATGAATGAAGTAAGAAACCCACAATGCATTCATATTTGTGACATGAACAAATTGAATTGGACCATGCAATGAACTTTTGTTTAACTCTCAAGAGGTTCAATACAACTGTATATTTCTCAAACATATAAATATTGTAAAGGCAAATAAATATGGTTACAGTGACCATCTTCCAGATGAAGATTGGCATAAGTACATACACTTGTACATAAATAAATCTTCCAACCTTGGTTGGTTTTACAATTGATTTCAATCTAAGACTCAAAAATGATTTAACCCTTTCTATCCTTTTTGGAGCCGTGCTTTCTCTGTTGGTTCTGTCCCTTTTTGGAGCTTTCAGCTTGACTCTTTTTGTTGTTCCCATGCTTTAATGGTGAGTGAAGAGGAAGCCCTTTCTTTTTATCTTCAGACTGTTTTTTATCAGGTGGAGGGGGTGGAGGTGAGTCTGGATCATGTGGGCAGATTGCATGTTTCATGATACTATTTATTGCTCTCTCTGATCAAGATGATCCATGCATCTGGGTAGTCTGATAAAATTCAATTCAGGACTGTAAAACCTTCTTTCCAAGAATCTTACAGCATTTGCAATCACTCTCCAGCCACATGATGTTGAGTCTCTCTGCAATGGCACATGAATTTGGCTGTATCCAAATTGCTTTTGTTCATTCATTTTAACAATTCCAGGAAAATTCTGATCAATATGCATCTTGAGAAGCTTTGCAACACTGCATTGTAAAGTGAAAATCAGAATGGATGGCATGGCTTTGAAATAGAGAACAACAAAATGTATATTAACTTACACTTTGCAATTCCCATGCTGTGATGGAAGAGAATTGAGGGAAAGAGCTTGATATGCATTGAAGTCCACAATAATCAAACTCCAATGGCCCCTGTCAATGAGTTGCATGTAAATATACTTTCTTAAATGAAACAAATATGTTTCCAAAATGAAGATGAATACTTACTTTTCAATATATGGGTAAATAACACATTCTACCTCTTCTATAAAATCCTCTAGAAAGGACTTGGCATCTCCATGTTTATGCAAAAAACAGTGTGTCACCAGAGGATCTAAAATAAATACTTTTCTTTGAACCACTTCCTCACATTGTTGAAGAAGAACCCTACAAATCAAGAAATAAAAATGCAGTTAAGGAACTAGGAAATTATGCAAAATAAAAGCATTTTAAGGCCTCTAGATATACCTAAGTGAAATGTTGACTACACTATCTGATATTTCAACATGAAGCTCCCTCAACATTTTGTTGTCTTCAGGTCTAATGTCAAGAAACAATTCATTTTGCCATGGCATTGCAACATCAACTATTACCTGCCCATCTCCTTTCTCATTAGGGCGAAAAACGGCCCAAAAAGGGCCGTGTAAGGATTTCAATTAGTTGTGCTTAATCGGGATTAAAGTTGTCAAATCCTTTAAGAAATTCCGTGTAAGTTCATTTAAAACGTATCTTATGCAAATTTTGAAGAGAGAGAAACTCGTATCATATAATCATGAAAAGTTTGTGTGATATCTTACGCCTCGAAGTTTGTGTGATATCTTACGCCTCAAAAGTTGAATTTTCCTCTTGTTCACGGACCTATATAATGTGTGCTGATCACGTTTTGCGCTTTTTTTCTCTACTTTTCATAGCAAGCCTGTTTCTCCCTTTCACGTCATTTTAGACACTTGCTGGTCATTTTTCATAGCAGACCATGGAGAACGTTAACCCAAATACTCTCCCTGAGCTTTCAAACAATCGAAATCATTGTAAAAAGTTCCATATCAACATTGCAGTTAGTCAGGAGTATGCGACGACAAGAAACGTATTTCGAAGGGCTCTTCATCCTCTTGAAGTGGATGGATTGCGAAAGGAAGGCAAGAAACATATCGACATATGGACAGATGGATCTGTTTATCCAATTGATCCACAAACTGGAAGGTACCCCACTTTTCATAATCTTCATGATCTGATTAGATTTGTGGGAGATGGTGAGGATGGTTTACGAGGCTATTGTTCAAGGCTCTGGGATATTTCAAGGAATTATGTACAATACATAAACTATTTACAAAACACACTACACCAGAAGAATTTACATATGAGAGAGCTAGAAAACAAATTATCCACTTTATCTTCTCAGTTAGAGTCTTTTAAAAAAATGAAAGAAACTCCTATAGGTTTGAGAATGCGGTCAAAACGAGTAAAACCTTTTTTAGATTTGACTGAAAAATCTGGCCAGAAAAAGAAAAGAATGAAAATTGTTAGAGATCATGTGATAAATGTGTTAGGTTTCAATATGTCGAGTAGTTTTGAGCGCATACATTTCTGTAATGAAATTTTGAGTCAAAATGATGTTTTAAGACTATTGAAACTAAATGAAATAACATGCTTGAAACGCTTTGTTTTTCAAAAACTCATGACAGAAATGAATCTTTTACTAGAACCATCTCAAATTCAAAATATTTGTGATAGTGTCGGAGTGAGTAGAAAAGGTTATAGAGCAATTTCAAAAGTTTGGTGTGAATTTTTAAAATTTAACAAAGTTAGAAGTTTTGGATTGCCTAGACCCCATCATGTAGGAAAGTTTCGACTCTGCTTGAATAAGAAGATCACATCAGTATTTGGTGAATATAAACATATTCACGGTAACATGCCTTACGAAGTAGGAAAACAAAAGTTACATTTCACTTACAATGCATTTAACAACATATGGATAGATGTTATAAAACTTCAAACATACATGGTTCAGTTCTATAATATAAAAGAGCATGAATGTTCTGGTCTATTGAAATTTGTAATCAAACTTGATGAAGCTGAGCTTAAAAAACATCAAAAGATGGAGAGAATAAGCATTGCACTGATGAACAAAGCTTTGGACTATAGCCTTGGGAAATTGGATACTCCATCTCTCAAAGTACAATCAGAAATGGAGTTATGGTGGGTTGGCTGTGCTCAAGTTCCATCTGAGAGCCATAAAACACTTAAATGGTTATTCTCACAGACAAACATTCCAAATGTTATCCAAGGGCATCATGCAGGAGAATTGTTGAATGTCAAAGACTACGGAAACTTTCAAGTTGAGTGGCATTTGAGTGGAGACCTAAAGACACTCAAATGCATGTTTGGTATAAGTGGGGGAGCAAATTCTAAATACCCTTGCTTGTACTGCATGCAAAGCCCAGGCACAAATGGATGGATTACTAGAGCTGAGGGTGAAGAGGCTCCTTCTAGACAAAATGTTATTCTTCATAACTACTCATCTTCTTCAATGATTTGGGATCCCATACTTCCAATAGCATTGACAAATGTACACATATGTACACTACATGCAGAGTTAAGAATCATTGACAAGTTGGTCCGTCTTCACTTGGATTATGCATATTCTATCAAGCCTACAACTCTTGCAGATGAATGCATAAAAAAATGTGAATGTCTTCTTTCAGAAATGGGGTTTCATGGTGGTGATGTTCATCTAAGAAAAGATCCAAAGCTTTCACAAAATACAGGTGATGTTTTACAGGATGTCTCAATGGGAGGTGCAAAAGCAAGGAGATTCTTCAGCAACCATGATGGCAAACAACTTAATGCCATGTGGAATTCATGGAAAACATTTTGTGAGGTCACGACTAATGTAAAAAGCAAACCAGAAATAGCAAAAAAGAGAATGGAGGTGTGGGTCAAACTAGATAATCTTTTAAAGATCATGAGGCAACAGGTAACATCAAAAAGTTATGTGACAGATTTCAGAAAGGCGACCACAGAGCTTATAGAAACCATCATAGAGGCATGGGGTGCCAAAGACATAACATACTACTTGGTGAGCTCCAAAGATATTTTATTCAATTTATTTATTTTTAATTGAAATAAAGATCTAATGAAATTCTTCTGCTTTCCAGCATATTCTTCTTGTGCATGGTGCATTCTTTGCAGAAAAAGAACCACTTGCCATGTGGAACACCCAAGGCATGGAAAAATCTCATTATCAAGAAAGGACAAGCTTCTTTAGGTGTACAAGGAAAGGAGGAGGAGTAACAAAGAGCAATGCCTTCAGAGAGCTTTTTGATTGGTTCTTTAGAAGACAATTACAAAGGACCTCGTGCCAAATATAATCAGAAGGATATGGCTATCACCAGACAAATCATGTATCAATATCACAAACTGAAAAAGACCACATTTCAAACAGAGCTTTAATATTTGCAATGTCTTTTATTTCTTTGAGAAATAAAAGATGTCATGTATGTACATTTCATGATGTATTATGCTTTGAAAAGAAATATGTCTACTACCATCAGATGACTTTGACCAGAGAATCAATAACAATTACACCAAAAAAATTTGCAATGTCTTATATCACATTGGGCAATTTCTGTATATGTACATTTGTTGAGATATAGAATTTGAAAAAATCAAGTCATTCCTTGAGCCTTTTGAAAGAGCTTGGCTCTAGCAAATCACCTCTATATCTCAGGAACTCTTTTCTCCTGTATCCAGCAATGCTTTTTAAATCTGACACCCCTGCAGCCATTGCATAGCTTGAATAACAAAGAAAGTACCCTGCCCTTGAAGCATTGAGTCCAGGGGCATATCCAAAAATTCTGAATGCAGTTGCTCTTTCAAGCAGTAAAACTTTGAAAGCATTAAAGGGTATTGGAGTAAAACCCATGTATTTTGATAGAGTCCTCAAGCAGAACAATGCAAAGTCTGGCTCCTCACTATAGTGCTTGTGAATAACACAAAAAGTGGCTGGGTTCAACTTTGGAAGATAGTGGATAATAGAATGAATATCCACCTTTGCTTTTCCTTTCTCTTCTAAGGCTTTTCTTGTTCCCTTGCCCCTACCAAGGTAATTGTCTTCATCCAATAAAGTTAACTGTGATAAAAGTGAAAAACATGGTTAGATGAATTGCAAGCACACTTAAGGAAACATGTGAAGTAACTTGAAACTATTAGAAAGAAAAGCAAGAGACACGACTGATGCAAGCGATAAGGGTCTACAGAGAAATTCAGATTGTCGTTATCGTTTGCATCGGTCGTCATCAATATCTATTTGCAAACTGCCTAGAAACATCTAATGTTTGATAAATGAGGGGAATTCCCACAAGCAAGACATGTATTATCATTGCTGCATGCAACTCCTAGACACGACCGATCCAAGCGATAAGGCCCAGCGGAAAATATCCGATGGGCCTAATCGCTTGCATCGGTCGTGATCCATTTCTGACACTTCGAATGGAGAACTTGGACAAATCTGATACAAGAAAGAGATTTTGCATTGGTCCCATCTCATATCCTTAACCTAAAGATCTTGAGAACATAGTTAACTGTATACCTTGACGTCATCTTCCTCAAGTCCAAACACGACCGATGCAAGCGATGAGGCCCAGCGGAAAATATCCGATGGGTCTAATCGCTTGCATCAGTCGTGATCCATTTCTGACACTTCGAATGGAGAACTTGGACAAATCTGATACAAGAAAGAGATTTTGCATTGGTCCCATCTCATTTCCTTAACCTAAAGTTCTTGAGAACATAGTTAACTGTATACCTTGACGTCATCTTCCTCAAGTCCAAACACGACCGATGCAAGCGATGAGGCCCAGCGGAAAATATCCGATGGGCCTAATCGCTTGCATCGGTCGTGATCCATTTCTGACACGACCGATGCAAGCGATGAGGCCCAGCGGAAAATATCCGATGGGCCTAATCGCTTGCATCAATCGTGATCCATTTTTGACACTTCGAATGGAGAACTTGGACAAATCTGATACAAGAAAGAGATTTTGCATTGGTCCCATCTCATATCCTTAACCTAAAGTTCTTGAGAACATAGTTAACTGTATACCTTGACGTCATCTTCCTCAAGTCCAAACACGACCGATGCAAGCGATGAGGCCCAGCGGAAAATATCTGATGGGCCTAATCGCTTGCATCGGTCGTGATCCATTTCTGACACTTCTAATGGAGAACTTGGACAAACTGACACAAGATAGAGATTTTGCATCAAGCCCATCTCATCTCCTTTGCCTTTAAATCATGAGAATATATTTTACTACATACTTGACCTCATCTTCCTCTTCAAGTCCGAACATGACCGATGCAAGCGATAAGGCCCAACGGAGATTATCCGTTAGGTTGTATCGCTTGCATCGGTCGTGGTCATTTTCTCACTTAAAAATAGAGATCTCGGACAAAAACTTTAATTGATAGAATATATCAAACAACATACCTTGACCTCATCTTCCTCCTCAATGAGCTCTTTTGAGTCAATACAAATTGTTCCTTTGTCCTCAGCGACATCCAAGAATGAATAGCCACGTCCAAACGAGTATATTCCAAGTTGCTTCTGATGCTCATCAAACTCTTCATCAGCAAGTTTTGGCTTCTCTGAGATAGCTTTCTCAAAGCATTTTGAAAGAGCTTGTGATGAATCTTTGAATTCTTCATTAGACAAATCCAAATCAAGACGCAAAAATTCCTCTCTTCTTTCTCCTTTCTTATTGATGAATCTCTTTGCAACTTCTTTTGCCTCAGCTATAGCTGCAAGACAATAGTCCTCCCTTAGATTGAAAAGTTCCTGAATGTAAAATAGAGGTATGAACTCTTTCCCAGAGATAAAGTAAAAAGGTAGATTTGGGAGAAGTAGGGACTTCTCAGACACTTGAACTTCTTCAGTTGGCTCCCTTATTGCAGTCTCTGCTTTAAAAGTGGCCACATCAAAATCTTTGACCTGCTCTTCTTCTGCTTGGAGATTGATCTCCTCAACAATCTCCATGAAACCTTTCATAGTTTTTGAGCTAGCCTCAAGTGCCAGCTCTAAGCAAGGCTCGTCTTCATCATGAACATTTTCCTCCCTTTCAACTGAGATATGATCAAGCCATATCAAGAAAGCAATGTTTAAAGGGAGCAAGCAGCAGTCCTTTTCATGCTCTGGGCATAAATCAAGCTTCCCTGGCAAAGGGGATATCCTTCTGCATTTTCTTGTGATTTTAGCCCTATCTATTGGATCCTTCCCAAAGATGTGAGGATGGACATAGGTTTTCTGAGAAATAGAAAGGATCCTCCCATTGACCAACCCCAAGAAAATCTCCCACTCATCCTTAAGAAAACTTTTCGAGTTCTCTAAGAGTTTTTCAAAATCAATTTCGGGGTTGAATATGGTCATTGCATCAGGAAAATAATCTACACTTAAACCCTCTTGAACCATGAAATCAAGAAGTTTCTCTGATGGAGAGACACTAAGGATCTCATTCATTACCTCCATCTAAGCTGCAGCTTCTCTTGTATGTCTATTAGGAGAACACAACCGATGCAAGCGACTAGAGCGAGTCAACGTAGGTCAAACGGCGAAAATCGCTTGTATCGGTCGTGTCGGCGACGAAAGAAAAATACACATGTAGGTGAGAAATTCTCTGAAGGTTGAAAGTTTGAGATTGTGAAGAAATAGGTATTTATAGGCGAGGAGGGAAGAAACGGTCGAATGAGGTGGACCAATCACAGAGTGCCACGTGGCAACATGTACGTTGCTCGATGCAACGGATAGATGACGTGGATCAATCAAATCATGCCACGTGGCAAAATACGTTGGAATTCGCAACGGGTATCTGACGTGGACCAATCGGGGCATGCCACGTGGCACAACGGTCAACTCAATTTTGGGACCTATTTAAGCTTCCCTATTCATTTGCTTTTTTTTTTGTCAACACTTGCCAAGCGTGGAGGTTCCATTGCCACCAAGTTTTTTGGCTACTTCACAATTTCTATAGAGAGCGCTCTCTCCGTAAGGTAATGTGGACACGACCGATGCAAGCGATTAGGGACATCCGAGATTTTTGGATAACCCGAATCGCTTGGATCGGTCATGTTTTTTAAATAGCATCGAGTCCTTGATCATACCTTGCAAATTTTGGTTTCTTTTGTGTTGCTTGAGTATAACGCATTGTTACCTTTATTTTAACTTCTATTTATTGAAATATGATGATGAATTCAGGGACGACCGATGCAAGCGATGAGTGACATCCGGGCATTTACGGATGACTCTTATCGCTTGGATCGGTCGTGTCTCTAGTGAGACAAGTTCTCTGAAGGTTGAAAGTTTGAGTTTGTGAAGGAAGTAGCTTTCTATAGGCGAGGAGGGAAGAAACGGTCGAATGAGGTGGACCAATCATAGAGTGCCATGTGGTAAAGTGTACGTTCCCTGATGCAACGGATAGGTGACGTGGATCAATCAAATCATGCCACGTGGCAAAAGACGTTGGAATTCGCAACGGGTATCTGACGTGGACCAATCGGAGCATGCCACGTGGCACAATGATCAACTCAGTTTTGGGACCTATTTAAGCTTCCCTATTCATTTCCTTCATTTTTTTCTGTCAACACTTGCCAAGCGTCGAGGTTCCATTGCCACCACGTTTTTAGCCTACTTCACAATTTCTATAGAGAGCGCTCTCTACGTAAGGTAATGTGGACACGACCGATGCAAGCGATTAGGGACATCCGAGATTTTTGGATAACCCTAATCGCTTGGATCGGTCATGTTTTTTAATATCATCGAGTCCTTGATCATAGCTTGCAAATTTTGGTTTCCTTTGCTATGCTTGAGTATAACGCATTGTTACCTTTATTTTAACTACTATTTATTGAAATATGATGATGAATTCAGGGACGACCGATGCAAGCGATGAGGGACGTTCGGGCATTTACGGATAACTCTTATCGCTTGGATCGGTCGTGTCTCTTACAGTGGAACGAGTCATTGATTATAGTTTTCCAATTATCTTTTTCTTAGTGGTAATTGAGTATTTTGCATTGTAAGATATATTTTATTGATATTTCATGATAAATTTAAAGACGACCGATGCAAGCGATCAGGGACATACGAGCATTTCCGGATGACTGCTATCGCTTGCATCGGTCGTGCCTCTGATAGTGGAAAGAGTCATTCATTATAGTTTTCCAATTATCGTTTTCTTAGTGATAATTGAGTATTTTGAATTGTAAGATATATTTCATTGATATTTGATGATAAATTTGAAGACGACCGATGCAAGCGATCAGGGACATCCGGGCATTTCCGGATGACTGCTATCGCTTGCATTGGTCGTGCCTCTGATAGTGGAAAGATTCATTGATTATAGTTTTCCAATTATCTTTATCTTAGTGATAATTGAGTATTTTGCATTGTAAGATATTATTTATTGATATTTGATGATTAATTTAAAGACGACCGATGCAAGCGATCAGGGACATCCAAGCATTTCCGGATGACTGTTATCGCTTGCATCGGTCGTGCCTCTGATAGTGGAAAGAGTCATTGATCATAGCTTTTTGAGAGTAAGTTTTGACAGTGGAATATTCCACTTTTCCTAATTCCTTGCCTAAAGATTGATTTTTTGCAGAGTATGGCTAGAACCAAAAAGACAGCAAGGAAGTTGTACCCTGAGGGTCAGGACAAGAATGCCCAAGGGGAAAATGTCCAGGAGCAAAATTCCCAGAAGGTTCAAGCCAATGTGCCAGACAAGCCTTCAAAAAAAAGGGTCAACTACCATGTTAAGTCTTTGAGGGAAATTAGAAGAGCCCAAAAGTCTGTGGGATTGTTGATCCCAAGACTTCCATTTATGAGAGTTGTCAAGCAGATCTCAGCCAACCTCTGTTCTTTGATGAAGACCTCATCCTTTGTCAATGTGAGGTGGCAAACTCAAGCACTGCTATGCCTGCAAGAAGCTGTAGAGGACTTTGCTATTGATTTCATGAATGATGCCTACTTATGTGCTGCTCATTCTCATAGGGTAACACTAATGGCGAAGGATTATGTTATTGTTTCAAGAATAAGATATAAGTTTGATAAAGCTCTGGTTCCTATTGATCACCACGATAAAAAATTCTTCGATATTTTAAATATACCTCCAGCTCGAGCACCTAAAACAACAGTTGTCATTGAAGAGATCAACGCTCAAGTCACTCATGATCATGAGACTAGAACTGCAGCAAATAGTGAGGAGGAGAGGAAAAAGCAGGGATTATTTACAGAGGAAAGTGCCATCTTAACCCAGATTCAAAAGTTACAGAAAGCAAATAAAGAGCTCCTCAAGAAAGGAGATGGGCAGGTTATAGTTAATGTTGCAATGCCATGGCAAAGTGAATTGTTTCTTGACATTAGACCTGAAGATAACAAAATGTTGAGGGAGCTTCATCTTGAAATATCAGATAGTGTGGTCAACATTTCACTCAGGTATATCTAGAGGCCTTAAAATGCTTTTGTTTTGCATAATTTTCTAGTTCCTTAACTGCATTTTTATTTCTTGATTTGTAGGGTTCTTCTTCAACAATGTGAGGAAGCGGTTCAAAGAAAAGTATTTATTTTAGATCCTCTGGTGACACACTGTTTTTTGCATAAACATGGAGATGCCAAGTCCTTTCTACGGGGTTTTACAGAAGAAGTAGAATGTGTAATTTACCCATATATTGAAAAGTAAGTATTCATCTTCATTTTGGAAACATATTTTTTTCATTTAAGAAAGTATATTTACATGCAACTCATTGACAGGGGCCATTGGAGTTTGATTATTGTGGACTTCAATGCATATCAAGCTCTTTTCCTCAATTCTCTTCCATCACAGCATGGGAATTGCAAAGTGTAAGTTACTATACATTTTGTTGTTCTCTATTTTAAAGCCATGCCCCGTTTTGATTTTCACTTTACAATGCAATGCTGCAAAGCTTCTCAAGATGCATATTGATCAGAATTTTCCAGGAATAGCTAAAATGAATGAACAAAAGAAATTTGGATACAGCCAAATTCATGTGCCATTGCAGAGAGACTCAACATCATGCGGCTGGAGAGTGATTGCAAATGCTGTAAGATTCTTGGAAAGAAGGTTCCACAAACCTGAATTGAATTTATCAGACTACCCGGAAGCATGGATCATCTTGATCAGAGAGAGAGCAATAAACAGTATCATGAAACATGCAATCTGCCCATATGATCCAGACTCACCTCCACCCCCTCCACCTGATAAAAAACAGTCTGAAGATAAAAAGAAAGGGCTTCCTCTTCACTCACCACTAAAGCATATGAACAACATAAAGAGTCAAGCTGAAAGCTCCAAAAAGGGACAGAAGCAACAGAGAAAGCAAGGCTCTAAAAAGGATAGAAAGGGTTAAATCAATTTTTGAGTCTTAGATTGAAATCAATTGTAAAGCCAACCGAGGTTGGAAGATTTATTTTTTAACAAATTGTATGTAGTTATGCCAATCTTCATCTGGAAGATGGTCATAGTTGTATTGAACCTCTTGAGAGTTTGACAAAAGTTCATTGGATGGTCCAATTAAGTTTATTAATGTCACAATTATGAATGCATTGTGGGTTTTTTACTTCATTCTTGTTGGAAAGTGTTTAAATTCGAGAAGTTACAGAAGGACATAAAGAATTAAGAGGACACGACCGATACAAGCGATATGGGGAATCGGAGAATCTTGGATTGCCCCTATCGCTTGCATCGGTCGTATTATCCATTTCATCGTTGTTGCTAGTTTTTATACTCGTGAGTCAAATCTTTACGCAAGGTCACTTCTTGAAGTCTCCCGCGGTAGTTTGCTAACACGACCGATGTAAGCGAAAAGGGCCATCCGACAATTTCAGATTGCACTAGTCGCTTGCATCGGTCGTCTTCACTTATCTCCTCTCCTCTGCTTTATGCCTTGAGACATGCTCTTCTAATATTGAAATACCAAACCTTGGATTGGAATTTGCACCAAGTTCTCCACTCTCTCTTATATTACTTGGTAGTTTGCATTTGTACCATGATAATTTCTCTCGCGGTAGTTTGCTAACACGACCGATGTAAGCGATAAGGGCCATCCCACAATTTCAGATTGCCCTAGTCGCTTGCATCGGTCGTCTTCACTTATCTCGTCTCCTCTGCTTTATGCCTTAAGACATGCTCTTCTAATATTGAAATACCAAACCTTGGATTGGAATTTGCACCAAGTTCTCCACACTCTCTTATATTACTTGGTAGTTTGCGTTTGTACCATGATAATTTCTCTCGTGGTAGTTTGCTAACACGACCGATGTAAGCGATAAGGGCCATCCGACAATTTCAGATTGCACTAGTCGCTTGCATCGGTCGTCTTCACTTATCTCGTCTCCTCTGCTTTATGCCTTAAGACATGCTCTTCTAATATTGAAATACCAAACCTTGGATTGGAATTTGCACCAAGTTCTCCACACTCTCTTATATTACTTGTTATGTGTACCATGATAATTTCTCTTGCATTACTTGAGGACAGAAAAGTTGGATAGAATCAAATTATTTAGCTGAGACTAGTGTGCACCTTTGATAGACTATAATTATTAAATTGAAATTAGATATTCAATTCTAGATCTCTTCTTCATCTAGAATTAACTTATGCAAGTTCCTATATAATTATTTATTAGTCATCAATTCACTCCTGCAAAAAAAAATCAATGGAAATATGAAATTAAGGACCTAAAAAATATCTAAGACATTTAAAATTAATAATTTCACACACATTGTTTGTAACCATCCTGCCAAGAAAATTCAATGGAAGTATCAATAGAAGCTTCTATTAGATGAAGATACATTATGTAAGAATGTCAGGGTTAACTTGTTACAATCTTAAAGGTTGGAACTTAATCACCCTTGGTGGCAGGCAGCTTATGCAAGATAATGATTTCTCTGATCTAATGTTAACTATTGCATCATCAATTGAGAATCTACACTGAGATGATACCTCATCAAGGTATTCTAGAAGCTCCCTTACATTTCTGAGATTCCAATTTGCAGTGACAATTATTTTCCTTGATTGAAAATCTGGATGAATCAATACTTCTAACTCAAATTCTGGACAGCTCTCCTCTGAGTCCAAGGCTATCCAAAGTCCAAGCTTTTTTTTCCACCTTCTATAGTCATATCCTAGAACCAGAGATTGTCGACATATCTGATATGAGATTGAAAGAGAATTGGGACTAACTTTACATAAAATAATGTCACCTAGCTTTTGAACTTCTTTGCTATCCCATTCCCTACCTAAAACATCATCAATCTCTGAAATAGGGACTCTCCTATTCAACCACATTGTTTTTGTTTTTTGTAATAACATGTTTTTAAAGCATGCTACAAAGACATGAATAGGCAAAAACCATTGAATCTTTATCCTTCTCGAAATTCGGCCTGCTGACATTGCCTTCTGGATGTCAAATTTAATTTTGCAGAGAAAACTTGAAACTGTTGAATGATCAGGAGCATCCCAATCTAATGAAGAGATGCAAGGACTAGGTACGTGTACAAGAATTCCATAAGAACTCCTCCCTGACGGCACTTGATAATCTGCATAATGGACAAATAACTCTATGCTATTGAAGAATTGAACAGATTTCTCTGCATACATGAGTTCTGCATATTCCTTATGAAGAACTCTGAATGTTCCTGTTAAACATTCAACAGGTTGCCATTCCACAATATTGGAAGGAAAGATATCTGCAGTACAAAAACATATGTTTCATTATACAAAATCAACTGGAATGATAGAAGAGCATTGTCAAACTTCACTTACAGTACGAAGGGAATTGCAGATGATTTTCTAGAACAAGATCCTTAGCGGTGAACACATGCTGTACTCGTGCAAACCAACCGCATCTCTTCAATTTGAAACTGAGAATACGTCCCTTCCAATGGTTTCTTGTGTTGTCTCTTTTGGCACGCTTGACTTTATGGGCACCTCTACAGCTAGGAAGCATAGTAACCCAGTCATTTACTTTCACGGAAAGAGGTTTCCACAAAGAATCCTCTCTTCTGTTGTAAACCTCACATGAAGTTACGCGATTGGAAGGACGACAAGAAGAAGAAGCCATTTGAACTTAGGAGAAGAAGAATGTTCAAAGCGAGAAACCGACGTTCACAAATTTTGGCAGTATTTATAGAAAAAAAGGCTTTGTACACGTGGAAACTTTTGATTTGATGTTAACCCTGTCGTTGAATGATCATGACATTTTGTGAACCCAAAAATATTTCGTATCTTCAAAAATCAATTCCTTCTTGGAAATTCGAGAATATGCTTTGTGTAGTGTGCAAAAGTATCTTTTTTTGCATCAAACCGAAAAATTGTACACTGAATACGAGACTCTTCATCACTTTAGCGGCGCTTTGAAAGAAAATTGTATTAAAAAAAGAAATTCTCCATACGGTTAAAAGAGACAGCAATGTTATATTCTTGTACACGTGGAAAGACGCTATTTGTCAATTTCCTTAATCTCTCATTAGCAAACAGCCCCTTTTCGACCGTTTTTTGCCCTAATGTTGAGGAGCTCTTTATTTGCTTTCTATAACTTTTGAATCTGGGTTAAGATGACACTTTCCTCTGTAAATAATCCTTGCTTTTTCCTCTCCTCGTCACTATTTGCTGCAGTTCTAGTTTCATGATCATGAGTGACTTGAGCATTGATCTCTTCAATGACAACTGTTGTTTTGGGTGCTCGAGCTGGAGGTATATTTAAAATATCGAAGAATTTTTTATCATGGTGATCAATAGGTACTAGAGCTTTATCAAATTTATATCTTATTCTTGAAACAATAACATAATCCTTCACCATTAGTGTTACCCTATGAGAATGAGCAGCACATAAGTAGGCATCATTCATAAAATCAATAGCAAAGTCCTCTGCAGCTTCTGGCAGGCATAGCAGTGCTTGAGTTTGCCACCTCACATTGACAAAGGATGAGGTCTTCATCAAAGAACAGAGGTTGGCTGAGATCTGCTTGACAACTCTCATAAATGGAAGTCTTGGGATCAACAATCCCACAGAATTTTGAGCTCTTCTAATTTCCCTCAAGGACTTTACATGGTACTTGATCCTTTTTTTTGAAGGCTTGTCTGGCACATTGGCTTGAACCTTCTGGGAATTTTGCTCCTGGACATTTTCCCCCTGGGCATTTTGGTCCTGACCCTTAGGGTACAACTTCCTTGCTGTCTTTTTGGTTCTAGCCATACTCTGCACAAAATCAGAGTCTTTAGGCAAGGAATTAGGAAAAGTGGAAACTTACTCTCAAAAAGCTATGATCAATGACTCTTTCCACTGTCAAAACTTACTCTCAAAAAGCTATGATTAATGACTCTTTCCACTATCAGAGGCACGACCGATGCAAGCGATAGCAGTCATCCGAAAATGCCCGGATGTCCCTGATTGCTTGCATCGGTCGTCTTTAAATTTATCATCAAATATCAATCAAATATATCTTACAATGCAAAATACTCAATTATCACTAAGAAAAAGATAATTGGAAAGCTATAACCAATGACTCGTTCCACTGTAAGAGACACGATCGATCCAAGCGATAAGAGTAATCCGTAAATGCCCGGACATCCCTCATCGCTTGCATCGGTCGTCCCTGAATTCATCATCATATTTCAATAAATAGAAGTTAAAATAAAGGTAACAATGCATTATACTCAAGCATCACAAAGGAAACCAAAATTTGCAAGCTATGATCAAGGACTCGATGCTATTTAAAAAACATGACCGATCCAAGCGATTAGGGTTATCCAAAAATCTCGGATGTCCCTAATCACTTGCATCGGTCGTGTCCACATTACCTTACGCAGAGAGCGCTCTCTATAGAAATTGTGAAGTAGCCTAAAAACGTGGTGGCGATGGAACCTCGACACTTGGCAAGTGTTGACAGAAAAAAATGAAGGAAATGAATAGGGAAGCTTAAATAGGTCCCAGAACTCAGTTGACTGTTGTGCCACATGGCATGCCCCGATTGGTCCACGTCATATAGCCGTTGCGAAGTCCAACGTCTTTTGCCATGTGGCATGATTTGATTGGTCCATGTCATCTATCCGTTGCATCGGGCAACGTACACTTTGCCACATGGCACTGTATGATTGGTCCACATCATTCGACCGTTTCTTCCCTCCTCGCCTATAGATAGCTACTTCCTTCACAAACTCAAACTTTCAACCTTCAGAGAATTTGTCTCACTAGAGACACGACCGATCCAAGCGATAAGAGTCATCCGTAAATGCCCGGATGTCCCTCGTCGCTTGCATCGGTCTTCCCTGAATTCATCATCATATTTCAATAAATAGAAGTTAAAATAAAGGTAACAATGCGTTATACTCAAGCAACAGAAAGGAAACCAAAATTTGCAAGGTATGATCAAGGACTCGATGCTATTTAAAAAACATGACCGATCCAAGCGATTAGGGTTATCCAAAAATCTCGGATGTCCCTAATCGCTTGCATCGGTCGTGTCCACATTACCTTACGGAGAGAGCGCTCTCTATAGAAATTGTGAAGTAGCCAAAAAACTTGGTGGCGATGGAACCTCGACACTTGGCAAGTGTTGACAAAAAAAATGAAGCAAATGAATAGGGAAGCTTAAATAGGTCCCAGAACTGAGTTGACCGTTGTGCCACATGGCATGCCCCGATTGGTCCACGTCATATAGCCATTGTGAATTCCAACGTATTTTGCCACGTGGCATGATTTGATTGGTCCACATCATCTATCCATTGCATCGGGCAACGTACACTTTGCCACATGGCACTCCGTGATTGGTCCACATCATTCGACCATTTCTTCCCTCCTCGCCTATAAATAGCTACTTCCTTCACAAACTCAAACTTCCAACCTTCAGAGAATTTGTCTCACTTACATGTGTATTTTTCTTTCGTCCCCGAGACGACCGATACAAGCGATTTTTGCCGTTTGACCTACGTTGACTCGTTGTAGTCGCTTGCATCGGTTGTGTTCTCCTAATAGGCATACACGAGAAGCTGCAGCTAAGATGGAGGGAATGAATGAGATCCTTAGTGTCTCTCCATCAGAGAAACTTCTTGATTTCATGGTTCAAGTGGGTTTAAGTGTAGATTATTTTCCTGATGCAATGACGATATTCAACCCCAAAATTGATTTTGAAAAACTCTTAGAGAACTCGAAAAGTTTTCTTAAGGATGAGTGGGAGATTTTCTTGGGGTTGATCAATGGAAGGATCCTTTCTATTTCTCAGAAAACCTATGTCCATCCTCACATCTTTGGGAAGGATCCAATAGATAGGGCTAAAATCACAAGAAAATGCAAAAGGATATCCCCTTTGCCAGGGAAGCTTGATTTATGCCGAGAGCATGAAAAGGACTGCTGCTTGCTCCCTTTAAACATTGCTTTCTTGATATGGCTTGATCATATCTCAGTTGAAAGGGAGGAGAATGTTCATGATGAAGACGAGCCTTTTTTAGAGCTGACACTTGAGGGTAGCTCAAAAACTATGAAAGGTGTCATGGAGATTGTTGAGGAGATCAATCTCCAAGCAGAAGAAGAGCAGGTCAAAGATTTTGATGTGGCCACTTTTAAAGCAGAGACTGCAATAAGGGAGCCAACTGAAGAAGTTCAAGTGTCTGAGAAGTCCCTACTTCTCCCAAATCTACCTTTTTACTTTATCTTTGAGAAAGACTTCATACCTCTATTTTACATTCAGGAACTTTTCAATCTAAGGGAGGACTACTGCCTTGCAGCTATAGCTGAGGCAGAAGAAGTTGCAAGGAGATTCATCAATAAGAAAGGAGAAAGAAGAGAGGAATTTTTGCGTCTTGATTTGGATTTGTCTAATGAAGAATTCAAAGATTCATCACAAGCTCTTTCAAAATGCTTTGAGAAAGCTATCTCAGAGAAGCCAAAACTTGCTGATGAAGAGTCTGATGAGCATCAGAAGCAACTTGGAATATACTCGTTTGGGCGCGGCTATTCATTCTTGGATGTCGCTGAGGACAAAGGAACAATTTGTATTGACTCAAAAGAGCTCATTGAGGAGGAAGATGAGGTCAAGGTATGTTGTTTGATATATTTGTATGAATTAAAGTTTTTGTCCGAGATCTCCATTTTTTAGTGAGAAAATGACCACGACCGATGCAAGCGATACAGCCTATCGGATAATTTTCGTTGGGCCTTATCGCTTGTATCGGTCGTGTTCGGACTTGAAGAGGAAGATGAGGTCAAGTATTTAGTAAAATATATTCTCATGATTTAAAGGCAAAGGAGATGAGATGGGCTTGATGCAAAATCTCTATCTTGTGTCAGTTTGTCCAAGTTCTCCATTAGAAGTGTTAGAAGTCGATCACGATCGATGCAAGCGATAAGGCCCATAAGATATTTTCCGTTGGGCCTCATCGCTTGCATCGGTCGTGTTTGGACTTGAGGAAGATGACGTCAAGGTATACAGTTAACTATATTCTCAAGAACTTTAGGTTAGGGATATGAGATGGGACCAATGCAAAATCTCTTTCTTGTATCAGATTTGTCCAAGTTCTCCATTAGAAGTGTCAGAAATCGATCACGACCGATGCAAGCGATTAGGCCCATCGGATATTTTCCATTGGGCCTTATCGCTTGTATGGGTCGTGTCTAGGAGTTGCATGCAGCAATGATAATACATATCTTGCTTGTGGGAATTCCCCTCATTTATCAAACATTAGATGTTTCTAGGCAGTTTGCAAATAGATAATGATGACGACCAATGCAAGCGATAACAACTGTCTGAATTTCTTTGAAGACCCTTATCGCTTGCATCAGTCGTGTCTCTTGCTTTTCTTTCTAATAGTTTCAAGTTACTTCACATGTTTCCTAAAGTGTGCTTGCACTTCATCTAACCTTGTTTTTCATTTTTACCACAGTTAACTTTATTGGATGAAGACAATTACCTTGGCAGGGGCAAGGGAACAAGAAAAGCCATAGAAGAGAAAGGAAAAGCAAAGGTGGATATTCATTCTATTATCCACTATCTTCCAAACTTGAACCCAGACACTTTTTGTGTTATTCACAAGCACTATAGTGAGGAGCCAGACTTTGCATTGTTCTACTTGAGGACTCTATCAAAATACATGGGTTTAACTCCAATACCCTTTAATGCTTTTAGAGTTTTACTGCTTGAAAGAGCAACTGCATTCCGAATTTTTGGATATGCCCCAGGACTCAATGCTTCAAGGCCAGGGTACTTTCTTTGTTATTCAAGCTATGCAATGGTTGCAGGGGTGTCAGATTTAAAAAGAATTGCTGGATACAGGAGAAAAGAGTTCCTCAGATATAGAGGTGATTTGCCAGAGCCAAGCTCTTTAAAAAGGCTCAAGGAATGACTTGATTTTTTCAAATTCTATATCTCAACAAATGAACATATATAGAAATTGCCCAATGTGATATAAGACATTGCAAATTTTTTTGGTGTAATTGATCCATGGCCTAATATTAATTGTTATTGATTCTCTGGTCAAAGTCATCTGATGGTAGTAGACATATTTCTTTTCAAAGCATAATACATCATGAAATGTACATACATGACATCTTTTATTTCTCAAAGAAATAAAAGACATTGCAAATATTAAAGCTCTGTTTGAAATGTGGTCTTTTTCAGTTTGTGATATTGATACATGATGATTTTGTCTGGAGATAGCCATATCCTTCTGATTATATTTGGCATGAGGTCCTTTGTAATTGTCTTCTAAAGAACCAATCAAAAAGCTCTCTGAAGGCATTGCTCTTTGTTACTCCTCCTCCTTTCCTTGTACACCTAAAGAAGCTTGTCCTTGCTTGATAATGAGATTTTTCCATGCCTTGGGTGTTCCACATGGCAAGTGGTCTGGAAAGCAGAAGATCTCATTAGATCTTTATTTCAATTAAAAATAAACAAATTGAATAAAATATCTTTGGAGCTCACCAAGTAGTATGTTATGTCTTTGGCACCCCATGCCTCTATGATGGTTTCTATAAGCTCTGTGGTTGCCTTTCTGAAATCTATCACATAACTTTTTGATGTTACCTGCTGCCTCATGATCTTTAAAAGATTATCTAGTTTGACCCACACCTCCATTCTCTTTTTTGCTATTTTTGGTTTGCTTTTTACATTAGCCGTGACCTCACAAAATTTTTTCCATGAATTCCACATGGCATTAAGTTGTTTGCCATCATGGTTGCTGAAGAATCTCCTTGCTTTTGCACCTCCCATTGAGACATCCTGTAAAACATCACCTGTATTTTGTGAAAGCTTTGGATCTTTTCTTAGATGAACATCACCACCATGAAATCCCATTTTTGAAAGAAGGCATTCACATTTTTTTATGCATTCATCTGCAAGAGTTGTAGGCTTGATAGAATATGCATAATCCAAGTGAAGACGGACCAACTTGTCAATGATTCTTAACTCTGCATGTAGTGTACATTTGTGTACATTTGTCAATGCTATTGGAAGTATGGGATCCCAAATCATTGAAGAAGATGAGTAGTTACGAAGAATAACATTTTGCCTAGAAGGAGCCTCTTCACCCTCAGCTCTAGCAATCCATCCATTTGTGCCTGGGCTTTGCATGCAGTACAAGCAAGGGTACTTAGAATTTGCTCCCCCACTTATACCAAACATGCATTTGAGTGTCTTTAGGTCTCCACTCAAATTCCACTCAACTTGAAAGTTCCCGTAGTCTTTGACATTCAACAATTCTCCTGCATTATGCCCTTGGATAACATTTGGAATGTTTGTCTGTGAGAATAACCATTTAAGTGTTTTATGGCTCTCAGATGGAACTTGAGCACAGCCAACCCACCATAACTCCATTTTTTATTGTACTTTGAGAGATGGAGTATCCAATTTCCCAAGGCTATAGTCCAAAGCTTTGTTCATCAGTGCAATGCTTATTCTCTCCATCTTTTGATGTTTTTTAAGCTCAGCTTCATCAAGTTTGATTAGAAATTTCAATAGACCAGAACATTCATGATCTTTTATATTATAGAACTGAACCATGTATGTTTGAAGTTTTATAACATCTATCCATATGTTGTTAAATGCATTGTAAGTGAAATGTAACTTTTGTTTTCCTACTTCGTAAGGCATGTTACCGTGAATATGTTTATATTCACCAAATACTGATGTGATCTTCTTATTCAAGCAGAGCCGAAACTTTCCTACATGATGGGGTCTAGGCAATCCAAAACTTCTAACTTTGTTAAATTTTAAAAATTCACACCAAACTTTTGAAATTGCTCTATAACCTTTCCTACTCACTCCGACATTATCACAAATATTCTGAATTTGAGATGGTTCTAGTAAAAGATTCATTTCTGTCATGAATTTTTGAAAAACAAAGCGTTTCAAGCATGTATTTTCATTTAGTTTCAATAGTCTTAAAACATCATTTTGACTCAAAATTTCATTACAGAAATGTATGCGCTCAAAACTACTCGACATATTGAAACCTAGCACATTTGTCACATGATCTCTAACAATTTTCATTCTTTTCTTTTCTGGCCAGATTTTTCAGTCAAATCTAAAAAAGGTTTTACTCGTTTTGACCTCATTCTCAAACCTATAGGAGTTTCTTTTATTTTTTTAAAAGACTCTAACTGAGAAGATAAAGTGGATAATTTGTTTTCTAGGTCCCTCATATGTAAATTCTTCTGGTGCAGTGTGTTTTGTAAACAGTTTATGTATTGTACATGATTCCTTGAAATATCCCAGAGCCTTGAACAATAGCCTCGTAAACGATCCTCACCATCTCCCACAAAT
>CM035413.1:49539382-49544382 GCA_020310875.1 Ceratopteris richardii | reverse complement strand
TGGTTTGTGCATGAATTGACTAAGCACACTAACTCCATATGCTATGTCAATTCTTGTCAAGGTAGCATAGTTCAAACTACCTACCATACTTTGGTATCCTGTGATGTCTTTGACTTCTTCTCCTTCATGAGCACTTAGCTTTAGGTTGACCTCCATTGGAGTAGTAGATACTTTAGCATACTGCAAGCCAAACTTCTTGACCATATCCTGTACATACTTCTTTTGAGTGATATATATACCTGAGTTGGTGTAGACTAACTCAAGACCTAAGAAGTACTTCAATAATCCAAGATCACTAATCTTGAATTCTTTCATCATCTGTCCTTTGATGTGTCTAATCCCATTGACATCATTGCCTGTAATGATGATGTCATCAACATAAACACACAAGTAGATTACCTCTGTACTACTTCTCTTTATGAATAGAGAAGTGTCAGCTTTACTCATCACAAATCCTTGGTCTAGGAGGTAGGTTGTCAACCTGTAATTCCATGCTCTAGGTGCCTGCTTTAAACCATACAGAGCCTTCTTCAATTTACAAACATAATGTACCTTTTTTGGATCTTCATAGCCAGGTGGTTGTGACATGTAGACTTCTTCAGATATCCATCCATTCAAGAAAGCATTCTTGACATCTAATTGGTACATATTCCAATTCTTGGATGCAGCTACACTCACCAAAATTCTGATAGTGGGCATCTTAGCCACAGGAGAAAATGTCTCCTCATAATCAATGCCTTGGGTTTGTGCAAAACCCTTGGCTACCAACCTAGCTTTGTACCTGTTTATTGTTCCATCTGAATTCTTCTTTAGTTTGTAGATCCATCTGGATCCTATTACCTTCATAGAGTCTTTCTTGGGTACCAAGTCCCATGTATCACTCTCCTTGAGAGCTTCCATCTCTTCATCCATGGCTTCTTTCCATTCTGGTTTGGTAATTGCTTCTTCATAGGTACCTGGTTCTTCATTCAACAAGTCCTTTGCAAGATATACAGAATGTTTAGTTACAAGTGATGTGTCATACCCAAATATGATAGGCTTCTTCTTTTCTCTTTGAGATCTCCTCATTGCTTGTGTTGAGGATTCTGGTTTATCTTCTAGTTGCTTCATCTTCATCTTCCCTTTGGACTTCCAAGCCTTGAACTCTTCAAGGTTTATTGTATCATCATCATCTGAGCTTGAATCTTCTTGCTGAATTGGTTCCTCCTTGGTGAGCTTTGGAAAATCTTCTTCCATGTCATAGGGTAGACTAATCTTCCTGCATTCATTTTCATACCAAGATTCATTCTCATCAAAGATGACATCTCTGCTTACCTTGAAACCTTTGTTTGTTGGGTTGTAGAATCTGTATCCCTTTTGGTTCAAATCATAACCAATGAAGATACATTTTTCAGCCTTGGGGTCTAGCTTTCCCCTTACCTGTGAGGGAATATGCACATATGCTACACAACCAAAGATTTTGCAATGATCCAGAGAGGGTCTCTTACCATGCCAAGCTTCATATGGTGTCATGCCATCAAGTGATTTGGATGGCAACCTATTGATGAGATAGGTGGCAGTGGATACACTCTTTGCCCAAAGATAATTTGGCAACTTTTTCTCATTAAGCATAGACCTAGCTGTTTCTACTATGAGTCTATTCCTTCTTTCTGCTACCCCATTTTGTTCAGGTGAGTACCTTGTAGTAATCTCCCTTTTGATGCCTCTTTCCTGCAAGAAATCTTCAAACTCATTGGAGAAGTACTCTCCTCCACCATCTGACCTTAGCCTCTTCAAGCTTCTTCCTGTTTGATTTTCAACAAGTGCAAGATACCTCTTGAAACAATTAAACACTTCATCTTTATGCTTCATAAAGTATAAAATGGTCCACCTGCTATAATCATCAATGAAGGACACATAATACCTTGAACCTAAAATAGAAGGCTCCTTGCTAGGTCCCCAAACATATGTGTGTACCAAGTCTAGGTAGTCTTCATGCATGAAACCTTTCCTTGAATAGGGTAACCTATGAGACTTACCAAATTGACATGATCCACACTTGTAAATCATGTGTTGCTTGGACACATTAGGTATCCCTAGCACACATTGATCCCTGCACATTTGCTTTAGGGTTCTTTCACCTATGTGCCCTAATCTCTTGTGCCATATTTCTAACTCTGAAAGTGTTTGATCCTTGTAGTTATACAAAGCAATGTTCTTGGTATCTTCTAGCTCAAATGTAAATAATCTACCTGATTTCTCCCCTTTGGCTATCCTTCTGAATCCATGTCTTGGGTCCTCCACATATGCTCCATGTTGTGTGAATCTGACCTGCAAACCTTTCTCCACAATCTGACCAACACTCATTAGATTCTTAGTGATGGTTGGTACATAGAGTACCCTGCTCAATAGGTTCTGGTTACCATCACATGTCTTCACATTCCCAATCTTAACAACAGAGTGTTTAGTGTCATCACCTGTTTGTACCTGATGTTTACCCTTGGGCTCTTCCAAATCAGAAAGTAGTGCCACATTGCTAGCTACATGGTTAGAACATCCTGAGTCAATATAAAATAAATGATCATCATTTGTACCTGCCTTGGAGGTCATATTCATGATCAATAGGGAGTCATCTTGCTCCTCTGTGTAGTTGTTGTAGTCTCTTCTACTTCTGAATCCACCTTGGTAATTACCATTGTGGTTGTTGTTGTAATTGTTGTTGTATTGATTGTTGTAACCATTGTAGCTTTGGTGTTGATTGAATCTGCCTCTGCCTTGAGAGTATCCACCTCTTGAGTAGCCTCTTCCTCTCTGATTCTTGTAGTTCTTGTAGCATTCATCTGTGGTATGATTAGAAAATCCACAAATGTTGCATGGTGATGAGTTGTAGGGTCTCCCCCTACCTGACTTACCTCCTCTGCCTCTTCCTCTAGATGATCTACCTCTCCCTGCATAATTAGCTTGGGAGGTAGAGCCTTCTTCATCCTGTTTCTTCCCTTTACCTTTATCTTTAACTTTCTTATCAGTATAGAGAGCAGAGGGGTTATTACCTTTTAATTGATCTCCAACCTTTGTAAACTTTGCTTCATGTGTAAATAGTTGGCCCATGAGTGTTGTGAGATCAGGTGTATGCATGTCCATATAGAGGTCCATTGCAGTGGTGAAACTTTCCCACTTATCATTTGCCTTGAGTCCATTTGTTACTTGCCTGACTATTTGCTCCTCTTCAATCTCCTCTCCAATGCTTGCTAATTGGTCTGCCACATCTTTGATCTTTGTCACATACTCTGAGACTGATTGCTTGGGCTGCTTCCTAAGGGTTGTGAACTCAATCCACAATTGATTCTTCCTAGCCCTTGTGTTGGAAGAAAAGTAGTTTGACAAGGTTTCCCAAGTCTCTTGGGATGTCTTACAATTCCTTACATGAGGTAAAAGAAAGCCAGATATAGAGTTTAGAAGGTAAGACCTTGCCAAAGCATCCTTTGCACACCATTGGTTGAGTCTTTCATGTTCATCCTTTGTGGGTAGTCCTCTAGTCTTGAATGAGGGCAATTCCTCATCTCCTGATATGTATCCAAATAAGCTTCTCCCTTGTAGATAGGTCTTCATTCTCAATGACCAAGCCTGATAATTGTTTCTGTCCAATTTGTCAATGAATGAAGGGAAACCATCACCCATGTTTACCTTCTTTGCTCTGATACCACTGTTGGGAGTGATGGTTGGATGCACTCAAGAAATGAGTTGATGCTGCAAAACCTGCTTCACACCTGCCCTCCTTTGACTCCAGATATGCTTAGTACACTTGCTTAGCTTCCAAATGACACAAAGAAACCATATATGTACTTTGCAAATGATTTGTGTAATGACCAAATCAAAACAGACAACTTTGCACTTCACAAATTCTAGAAAACTTGTTATTTCTGTAATGACACCTGCTCAGAGTTATGCTCAGTGTGACCAGCACACTTGAAATTGAAAAAATTCCTTTTGGGAGTATTAAAGTACCTTAACAAGCTACCAATCACAAGTGGAATCACTCAAATTGATAAACCATACACTGAAAAATAAGTTTAGCAAAATTCTGATTACGCCCGACTTTTTAGGAACTCTGCAGACACAGACCAGTGTGCACTTCGAATCGGATTTCTCCCAAATGGTTGAATGAAATCTTCTGAGATTTTGTATGCTTGTAGTAGACATTGAGCTGGTTCCAATGAGCTATTGAACTCTTGATTTGGTTCAGTGAGCACTGAGAAATGCTCCTTGGAAGTTGACAGACTTGGAGTAGGAAACACAGACAAACCAGAGATGATGAATGTAAATCTTTCTATTAGTTCACATGAATATACAATCTCATTGGCTTGATAGATCTAGCCTAATGAGTTGCAGATGTGTAGGCTATGGTATAGCACTCACACACTCTATGATCAATAGTATTTGCCTCGGGGATAATGATTGACAACACGCGACTTTTCAATGTAGCTTTTATAGAGTATGAGTTGAGATTTGAATTTGAATTCAAATTCAAATCTCCTATATTCTCTACTCTAGAATTAAGGAGATATTCTCTCCAATCATACCACCCAAATTCTACGACTAATCAATTAGGTGTGATACAAATAAATGCCAAGTCATATAGACTTTTACAAAAGGTAAAAAAGGTAAGAACATCCAAGCATATGTTCATATGCACCTTTCTTCAAGTGAAGCCTTGATAAGGCTTTGTCCAAGCTAGTTTTCCATGATTTCAAGCCAATGTGTGCAGGCTTGATATGCACCAACATGTCTATCTATCTATCTATCTATCTATCTATCTATCTATCTATCTATCTATCTATCTATCTATCTATCTATCTATCTATCTATCTATCTATCTATCTATCTATCTATCTATCTATCTATCTATCTATCTATCTATCTATTTGTCTCTTTGTTTGTCTATCTATCTATCTATCTATCTATCTATCTATCTATCTATGTATCTGTCTCTCTATCTATCTATCTATCTATCTATCTATCTA
>CM035413.1:49519382-49524382 GCA_020310875.1 Ceratopteris richardii | reverse complement strand
ATTTACAAGCTCATGACCATACAAAGATATAAGATGAACTCACTCTAAATAATGTACATATGTGTACACATCGTCATCTTCTGGATATGCACTTCCTTCATACTTCATTACTTGATCTTTTCTTTAGTCCTTGACTTCAATTCTTCAAAAACAAATCAATTGTTGATTGCCCTGCAACAACAACTCCCCCTCAATCATCAATTGAGGTTTTCTTCTATCTTCTTTATACCTGCCATGTCTTTGAATCTCTGTAGCTTTGGTCCATCCAAGCTTTTGGTTAGCATATCAGCTATCTGATCTTTTGTTGAAGTATGTATTACTTCAATCTCTTTATCAATCACCTTCTCTCTTAGAAAATGATACTGAATCTCAACGTGTTTAGTCCTGGCATGAAAAATAGGGTTAGCAGCTAAATACAATGAACTCATGTTATCTACATGAATAGTGGGAGTACTTTGAATGATATCAAAACTCTTCATAATAGTCTTAAGCCATATCACTTCCTTTGCAGCTTCAACCATACCTTTGTACTCTGCTTCTGTAGATGACAAAGCAACTGTGTGTTGCTTCTTTGAACACCAAGAAATTAACTTATCTACCACATAACACAAGTATCCATATGTTGATCTCCTATCATCAGGATTACCTGCCCAATCTGTATCACTATATATCTTGATGTTTGTATCTAATGTAAAACCATAATACAAACCTTCCTTGAGTGTACCCCTAATGTACCTCAACCCTCTTTGTCATGCAACCCAATGTTTTTTCCTAGGACAATGCATGAATTGAGACAATACTCCAACTGCATATGATAAGTCAGGCCTAGTTAATGTAGCGTAAATCAGACTACCAACCAAACTTTGATATAACTTCATATCCTTGAACTCTTCTCCTCCATATCTACTCAATTTGTGATTCACCTCCATTGGAGTAGGTGCTACCCTACAATCATCCATTTTAAACTTGATCAGCAAGTTTCTCAAATACCTTTCTTGAGTTACATACACTCCATGTTGAGTGTATGAAAACTCCATGCCCAAGAAATATGACAAGTCTCCCAAGTCACTGATCTTGAACTCTTTCTCCATTTGCTTCTTTAGGCTTTGAATGCCTTTCTCATCTGTACCTGTAAGAATTATATCATCAACATATATGCACATGTAAATGAACCCATCATCACTTGCTTTAACAAGCAAACTACTATCTGCTTTAGATACTTGGAAACCAAGTTCTTTCAACTTCAAAAGTCTATAATTCCATGCCCTTGGGGCCTGCTTCAAACCATACAAAACTCTATTGAGCTTGCACACATGATCTAGATACCTTCCATCTCTGAATCCTTGTGGTTGCTCCATGAAAACATCATCTGAAATATAACCATTTAAGAAAGCATTCTTCACATCTAATTGACATAACTTCCAACCTTTACATGCAACAATAGCTATGAGTGTCCTGATGGTTGTCATCTTTGCCACATGACTATAGGTCTCATCATAATCTATACCATATGTTTGAGCAAAACCCTTCACAACAATTCTAGCTTTATACCTAGACACACTTCCATCTCCAAACCTCTTTGTCTTGTAGACCCATTTACATCCAATGATCTTCTGACTATTTGGTTTAGGAACCAAATCCCAAGTCTTATTCTCCATCAATGCATCATACTCTTCCTGCATAGCTTTCTCCCAATTTTCTTTACCTTTTGCCTCTTCATATGTAGAAGGGTCTTCATCTCCCTTTATCATATAAGCATAATCTTTGGTAGCCAAAAAGAAGTGTCATAGCTATACCTTGAAGGTTGCCATTTGTGCCTTGATGACCTTCTGAGTTCTCCACTCCTTGAGGTTTCTGGTTCATCACACTCTGGATCAAACCTTGGCACTTCTTCAACTTCAACCTGTACTTCATTGTTTTCCTCTTCATCAAATATCTGAACCTTTGATTTACCTTTCTTTTGAGTCACAACTTCTTCATTACCTGCATAAATATTGATTGTACCTGCATACCAAGTACCTTGCTCATCAAATGTAACATCCATAGACACAATGAATTTCTTTGTGGATGGACTCCACAACCTATATCCCATCTGCTTATCATCATATCCAATGAACACATATTTTTCAGCTTTAGGCTCCAATTTATGCCTCAATTGTGATGGCACATATGCATATAACAAACATCCAAATACTTTGCAATGATCTAAAGTAGGTCTCTTACCCCACCATGCCTCATATGGTGTCATACCCTGCAAAGCTTTACATGGTAATCTATTGACCAAATAAGTAGCTGTATTCACAACCTCAGCCCACAAATAATTTGGGCAATTTTTCTCCTT
The DNA here is from genome assembly GCA_020310875.1 of Ceratopteris richardii. Classification (NCBI taxonomy): domain Eukaryota; kingdom Viridiplantae; phylum Streptophyta; class Polypodiopsida; order Polypodiales; family Pteridaceae; genus Ceratopteris; species Ceratopteris richardii. Next base: position 49,522,041 of record CM035413.1, on the reverse strand, counting down.
CATCATGGATCTTGCAAACTCAACAAGAGTTCTACTCCTTCTTTCTGCTACACCATTTTGTTGAGGAGAGTACCTGCAAGTAATTTCCCTTTTTATACCTGCATTCCACAAGTAATCACTGAACTCATTAGAGAAATACTCTCCCCCTCCATCTGACCTTAGTCTATTCAACTTATGACCTGTAATTCTCTATGCATACACATGATAATGTTTGAATGTATTGAATACCTCTGATTTACCTTTGATCATATAAATAGTGATACATCTGGTAGCATCATCAACATAAATCACATAGTACCTTGAACCATTGATACTGAAATCCTTTGATGGTCCCCACACATCTGTGTGTACCAACTCAAGCTTCTTTGAATACATAAAACCATGCTTGGAATAAGATTGCTTATGAGCCTTACCTAATTGACATGCTTCACATCTGTATGTCATATGTTGACCTGCAACATTAGGCAACCCAAGAACTGAACCATTGTTAACCATATCTTTGATACCTCTTTCATTAAAATGTCCAAGCCTCTTGTGCCAAAGATCTAACTCAGAGATCTTATGTCCTCCATAAGTGAACAAGGCATGACCAACATTGCCTTGGATTTTCAATGTGAACAATCTTCCTTCTTTCTTCCCTGAAACAATTTGTTTATACCCATTGCTAGGGTCTTCCACAAACACTCCTTCATTAGTGAACCTAACTTCATAGCCTTTTTCAACAATTTGTCCTACACTTATCAGATTTTTAGGAATTGTAGGAACATACAAAACCTTACTCAAGAGAGTACTACCATCCTTGGCCTTCACTGATCCAATTGACTTCACATTGTGCTTTGTATTGTCACTTGTTTGAACTACATGATTAGTTACCTTATTCTCCAAATCAGTCATCAAAGCTATGTTACCACTCAGGTGATTGCTACACCCTGAGTCAATGTAGAACACTCTTTGGTCTTCACTTTGCCTTTCACAAGTTGCATTCATTATCAATGTTGAAACCTCCTTCTGATCTAAAGCATAATTGTAGTAGGTATTGTTGTATTGTTGACTTTGGAATCCTCTACCTACATTTCTTCCGAAATAACCTCTACTACCTCTACCTCTGAAATTACCTCTTTGATTTCTGCCACCTCTTCCTCTTGAATTAAAACTCTGATTATATCCACCATTACTCTGAGTATTATGCCAACAATCATTAGCTAAGTGATTTGTCTTACCACAAATCCAGCAAGCTTTGACTCCATCTTTATTACTCCTGCCTCTTCCTCTACCTTTGCCACCTCCTCTTCCTCTTAGGAAGTTAGCTTGGCTAGTTGTACCTTCATCTTCATTTGCTCGTTGTTTCCCTTTGCTATTCTTCTTCTTATCCTTTGAATACATTGCATGACCTGTACTTTTATCACTTTCTCCTTTGACATCCTGCTCAAAGGTTAGCATATGTCCTAGCAACTGATTTAAATCAGGAGTGAAGTGATCAAGTGATAATTCAGTAGACAAAATGAATGGCTTCCATTTGTCATCACCTCTCAAACCTGTGAGGATTTGCCTTACCAATTTATCCTCCTCAATATCTTCATCAACTGCTCCTAATGCATCTGCAATGTCCTTTATTCTTGTTACATAATCTCAGATGGATTGAGAGGCCTTCTTCTTGAATGTGGTAAATTCTACCCACAAGGATGCCTTCCTAGACTTTGTGGTGTTTTGGAAATGCTCCTCCAAAGCATTCCATATATTACTTGCACTTTCAAGACCTCTAATGTGAGGTAGCAAGTAGTCATTAACTGCCATGTAGATAATGCTCCTAGCTTGAGCATCTTTCTTCATCCAAGTCTTCAATTCTGATAATTCCTCCCTAGTTGGAACACTAGGATCTCTGAGTTGAGGCTTTTCTTCTTCACCTGTGATATAACTTATCAAGTTCTCTCTCAACTTCTCTATCTGAAGAGAGTCTCCCATCCTTTCTTCACCTGTGTATTGAATTCTTCAAACTTTATAAGTAATAGATGTACCTTTACTTTGAATGATACTTCTTTTGTCTTTCTTGATGTCGTATGGCCTCCTTCTCAAGCTTTGCTCTTAAGCTTTCACCTTTTGAACCTTCAAGTATTGATTTCTTTACAGCTGCACCAATCGGGGTCCTCCTTTCTTCAATTTTGATACTTCCTACTCTGATACCACTGATGGAGAGTGTTAATCTCCAAACAAACAAGCTACTCTTGAAATTAGAGCACCTCTATATCAAGAGTAACTCAAGACCTTTCCCAATTTGGAGGATTAATGATCAATTATAAAGATTTTGGATAAACTGTGAAGAAGATGATTCTACAGAAAGTTTGCTACACATATCTCTCTCATTGACTTATCAAATGTGTAAAGTTTCTGATAAAACTTTGCACAAGGTGTCGCCTATAGTTTGCACACCTCCTCCAAGTTAAATCACTTCAAAAGATTCAGTAGATCTTGAGAAATGAACTTAACAAGTTACCTATGTCTAAAATTGTTCTTCTGAAAAGTCGATTCAGACACCTAACACTTGGTTCTCTCAATCTAGAACCCGTTTATGCAAATGCTTTTAGCCACAGGTAGCTACCTTCCAACTTAAAGATTGAGTGCTTTCTTGCTCAAAACTTCACTGTGGAAGGAGAACTGACCA
>CM035413.1:49461882-49501882 GCA_020310875.1 Ceratopteris richardii | reverse complement strand
TGGATGATACATACAATACTCATCATCTATTCATCTATATTTCATCTCTCTCTTATAATACGACTATCTAAAAGTATATATATATACCTATGAGTATTGATTCGTCACTACTTCAAGTATTTTGAAGTATTTACAAAACTAATGTACATATGTTTAGAGAATTTTTCTTCCTAAACCTTCACTTCTCTTCATGAAGTTGAACTTCAATCTTTTCTTCATATCTTTATTTCTAGGCTTCATATAATTATCAATTGTTGATTGTCTTGCTCCAACAGCTCCCCCTCAATCATCAATTGTTATTACCTGCATCTTCTTTATTCCTGCCATATCTTTAAACCTCTGCAACTTTGGTCCATCCAAGCTTTTTGTCATCATATCTGCAAGTTGATCTTTTGTAGGAGTATGCATAACTTCTATTTCTGTATCAACAACCTTCTCTCTCAAAAAATGATACTGAATCTCAATATGTTTAGTTCTAGCATGGAATACAGGATTTGCTGCCAAATATAAAGAACTCATATTGTCTCCACAAATGATAGGAGTACTCTGAACAATATCAAAACTCTTCATAAGAGTCTCCAACAGCTCCCCCTCAATCATCAATTGTTATTACCTGCATCTTCTTTATTCCTGCCATATCTTTAAACCTCTGCAACTTTGGTCCATCCAAGCTTTTTGTCATCATATCTGCAAGTTGATCTTTTGTAGGAGTATGCATAACTTCTATATCTGTATCAACAACCTTCTCTCTCAAAAAATGATACTGAATCTCAATATGTTTAGTTCTAGCATGGAATACAGGATTTGCTACCAAATATAAAGAACTCATATTGTCTCCACAAATGATAGGAGTACTCTGAACAATATCAAAACTCTTCATAAGAGTCTTTAACCATATTACTTCCTTTGCAGCTTCTACCATGCCTTTGTATTCTACTTCTGTAGATGACAAAGCAACTGTACCAAGAAATTAGCTTGTCTCCCACATAACACAAATATCCATGTGTTGATCTTCTAGCATCAGAATTACCTCCCCAATCTGCATCACTGTATATCTTGACTCTTGTATCTGAAGTAAATCCCTAATATAGACCTTCTTTAAGTGTGCCCTTGATGTACCTAAGTACTCTTTGTCCTGCAATCCAATGTTCCTTTCTAGGACAATGCATGAATTGAGATAGAACTCCAACTGCATATGATAATTCAGGTCTTGTTAATGTAGCATAAATCAGGCTACCCACCAAACTTTGATAGAGCTTCATATCTTTGAATTCTTCTCCTCCATATCTACTCAATCTATGATTCACTTCCATTGGAGTTACTGCTATCCTGCAATCTTCCATTTTAAATTTGGTTAGCAAATATTTCAGATACCTTTCTTGAGTTACATATACTCCATGTTGAGTATATGAAATCTCCATTCCCAAAAAGAATGACAAATTTCCCAAATCACTGATTTTTTAATTCTTTCTCCATCTGCTTCTTAATCATGTGTATACCTTTGTCATATGTTCCTATAAGTATTATGTCATCAACATAAATACAAACATAAATAAATCCATCCTCACTTGCTTTGACTAGCAAGCTACTATCTGCCTTTGATGCTTGAAATCCAAGTTCCTTTAAGAACTTTACAAGCCTATAATTCCATGCCCTTGGGGCTTGCTTCAATCCATACAAAGCTCTCTTGAGCTTACACACATAATTTGGATACACTTGATCTTTGAAACCATTTGGTTGTTCCATGTAGACTTCATCTGAAATATAACCATTCAAAAATGCATTCTTTACATCTAATTGAGATAATTTTCAACCTTCGCAAGCAGCAATTTCAATGAGAGTCCTTATGGTTGTCATCTTTGCAACAGGACTATAAGTTTCATCATAATCCACACCATATGTTTGTGCATATCCCTTTACAACAAGCCTGGCTTTGTACTTAGATACACTTCCATCTGCAAACATTTTTGTTTTGTAGACCCATTTACATCCAATGATCTTCTGACTATTTGGTTTAGGAACCAAATCCCAAGTCTCATTTTCCATCAATGCATCATATTCCTCTTGCATAGCTTTTTCCCAATTCTTCTTCCCTTTGGCTTCATCATATGTGGATGGATCTTCATCTGCTTTTAACATGTAAGCATAATCTTTAGTAGTCAAGAATGAAGTATCATAGCTATACCTTGTAGGTTGCCATTTGTGCCTAAATGACTTTCTGAGTTCTCCACTTCTTGAAGTTTCTGGTTCATCACATTCTCTATCAAACCTTGGCACTTCTTCAACTTCAACATGTACTTCATTGTTCTCCTCTTCATCAAATATCTGAACCTTTGATTTACCTTTCTTTTGATTCACAACTTCTTCAACATCTGCATGAACATTAAGTGTACCTGCATACCAAGTACCTTGCTCATCAAATGTAACATCCTTAGACACAAGGAATTGCTTTGTGGAAGGACTCCACAACCTATAACCCATCTGCTTGTCATCATAACCAATGAATACATACTTCTCTGCTTTAGGTTCCAATTTATGCCTCAATTGTGATGGCACATATGCATATGCCAAGCATCCAAATATTTTACAACGATCCAAGGTAGGTCTCTTATCCCACCAAGCTTCATATGGTGTCATACCCTACAAAGCTTTACATGGTAACCTATTGACCAAATATGTGGCTGTGTTTACAGCCTCAGCCCACAAATAATTAGGGCAATTTTTCACCTTCATCATGGATCTTGCAAACTCAACAAGAGTTCTGTTTCTTCTTTTTGCTACCCCATTTTGTTGAGGAGAGTACCTGCAAGTAACCTCTCTCTTTATACCTGCATTCCACAAATAATCACTGAAATGATAGTGTTTAAATGTATTAAACACTTGACTTGTCTTTGATCACATGGATTGTGATCCACCTGGTAGCATCATCAACATATATGACATAATATCTTGAACCATTTATACTGAAATCCTTTGAAGGACCCCACACATCTGTATGTACCAATTCAAGTCTTTCTGAATACATAAAACCATGCTTATTATATGATTGCTTATGAGCCTTACCTAACTGACATGCTTCACATCTGTATGTCATGTGTTGACCTGCAACATTAGGCAATCAAAGCACTGAACCATTGTTAGACATTTCTTTGATACCTCTTTCATTAAAGTGTCCAAGTCTTTTATGCCAAAGATCCAATTCAGACACCTTTTGCTCTCCATATGTAAACATAGCATGTCCAATATTACCTTGTATCTTTAATGTGAAGAGCCTTCCTTCCTTCTTTCCTGTAACAATTTGTTTATACCCTTGACTAGGGTCTTCAACATAAACTCCATCATTAGTGAACCTTACCTCATATCCGTTTTCCACAATTTGTCCTACACTAATCAAGTTCTTTGGAATTTTAGGAACATACATTTGCTTACTCAAGAGAGTACTTCCATCATTGGATTTAACTAAACCAATTGACTTTACTTTGTGCTTTGTATTATCACCTGTTTGAACTGTATGATTGATTGCCTTATGATCTAGATCAGTCATCAAAGCAATGTTTCCACTCAGATGATTGCTACATCTTGAGTCAATATAAACTACTCTCATGTCTTCATGTGAGGCTTCACATGTTGCATTATAATAAGAGTTGAATCTTCTTTCTGATCTGATGCATAATTATAGTAGGTGTTATTATAAGATTGATTTTGGAAGTTTCTTCCTCCACTTCTTCCAAAAGAATTCCTACCACCTCTACTTCTGAAGTTTCCTCTCTGATATCTGCCACCTCTTCCTCTTTGACTAAAATTCTGATTAAAATTACCATTTGATTATTATGCCAACAATCATGAGATAGATGATTGGTCTTACCACATATCCAACAAGCTCTTACATTATCTTTGTTATTTCTGCCTCTTCCTCTACTTCTGCCACTTCCTCTTCCTCTTAGGAAGTTTGCTTGACTTGGAGTACCTTCATCTTCAACTGATTGTTGCTTTCCTTTGCTAGCTTTCTTCTTGTCTTTAGAATACATTGCATGACCTGCACTCTTATCAACATCTCCTTAAATATCATTCTCAAAAGTTAGCATATGTCCTAACAATTGACTCAAGTCAGGAGTGAAATGATCTAATGAAAGTTCTGTAGACAAAATAAAAGGCTTCCACTTCTCATCTCCTCTTAGCAATGTGAGAATTTGTCTTACCAACTTATCTTCTTCAATATCTTCATCAACTGCACCTAAAGAATCAACAATGTCTTTCATCTTTGTCACATAATCAGATATTGATTGTGAAGCCTTCTTCTTAAATGTAGTAAACTCTGCCCATAATGAAGCTTTCCTTGATTTGGTTGTATTCTGAAAATGCTCTTCCAAAGCATTCCATATGTCACTTACACTTTCAAGTCCTCTGATATGACGAAGCAAATAATCAATTACTGCCATGTAGATTATGCTCCTTGCTTGAGCATCCTTCTTCATCCAAATCTTTATATCTGCAAGATCTTCCCTAGTTGGAACACTAGGATCTTTAAACTCTGGCTTTTCTTCCTCTCCTGTGATGTATCCCATCAGATCTTTGCTCATAAGATGAGCTTCCATTCTCATAGACCAAGCTGGATAGTTCTCTCTATCCAACTTCTCAATTTGGAGACTATCTACCATCCTTTCTTCACCTGTACTATCAAATCTTTAATCCTTATAAGGAATGAATGTACCTTAGCTTCTATTGCTCCTTCTGATCCTTTTGATAGCCTTTATATGTCTTCCTTCAGTCTTTCTTCCACACTTTATCCTTTTGAACCTTCAAGGTGTGAAATTTGTATATCTGCAGCAGTCGGGGTCTTCCTTGCCTCAATTTTGATACTTCCTACTCCGATACCACTGATGGAGAGTATTAATCTCCAAAAGAACAAGCTATCCTTGATGTTTGACCACCTCTATATCAAGAATAACTTTAAACTCCAACCAATTTTGGAAGACAATTACCAAACTATCAAGAATTTAGCTAACTATGAAAAAGTCATTTCAAAGAAAAGTCTGCTGCACATTATTGACTCATTGATTGATCATTTGTGTAAAGTTTCTGATCAAACTTTGTAAAATATGTCGCCTAGAGTTTGTGCACCTCCTCCAAGTTAAAACACTTCAAAAGCTTAAGTAGATTATGAGAAATGTTTCAAACAATCTACCTATATCTGAAACTGCCTTCTTGTAGAGTCCACTTTGACACCTGCAACTTCTAACACATGGTTGTCCCAAACTAGAACCCGTTTAAGTGAATGCTTTTAGCCATAGATAGCTTACCTTCCAACTTAGATTTTGACTCCTCATTTGTGTAAAACTTTACACTGTGCACTGAGAACTGACCATTTCTTTGACCATCGGAATTGCGCTTGTTTTAGAAGACACTCAACACTTTCTCACATATAGATGTTCCTACACAAACTTCTCTCAGCCTGTTTGCAGTTGGACTTTCAAACTTTAACCATAGATAGATTAACTACGGACTTAGATGTGTACAAAAGGATTTTTGATAAAATCAAACACAGAAGGAGAACTAGAGAAAAGATCGACGTGCAATTTTCTGAACATTCTTTCTATTCAACTCTTCATACATCTGATGGATGATACATACAATACTCATCATCTATTCATCTATATTTCATCTCTCTCTCATAATACGACTATCTAAATATATATATATATATATATATATATATATATATATATATATATATATATATATATATATATATATATATATATATATATATATATATACATATGAGTATTGATTCATCACTACTTCAAGTATTTTGAAGTATTTACAAAATTAATGTACATATGTTTAGAGAATTTTTCTTCTTGGACCTTCACTTCTCATCATGAAGTTGAACTTCAATCTTTTCTTCATATCTTTATTTTTAGGCTTCATATAATCACCAATTGTTGATTGTCCTCCTCCAATATATATATATATATATATATATATATATATATATATATATATATATATATATATATATATATATATATATATATATATATATATATATATATATATGTATCTATCTATCTATCTATCTATCTATCTATCTATCTATCTATCTATCTATCTATCTATCTATCTATCTATCTATCTATCTATCTATCTATCTATCTATCTATCTATCTATCTATCTATCTATCTATCTATCTATCTGTCTGTCTGTCTGTCTGTCTGTCTATCTATCTATCTATCTATCTATCATCTATCTATTTATCTATCTATCTATCTATCTATCTATCTATCTATCTATCTATCTATCTATCTATCTATCTATCTATCTATCTATCTATCTATCTATCTATCTATCGATCTATCTATGTATCTATCTATGTATCTATCTATGTATCTATCTATCTATCTATCTATCTATCTATCTATCTATCTATCTATCTATCTATCTATCTATCTATCTATCTATCTATCTATCTATCTATCTATCTATCTATCTATCTATCTATCTACCTATCTATCTTTCTATCTATCTATCTATCTATCTATCTATCTTTCTATCTATCTATCTATCTATCTATCTTTCTATCTTTCTATCTATCTATCTATCTATCTATCTATCTATCTATCTATCTATCTATCTATCAATCCAACTATCTATCTATCTATCTATCTATCTATCTATCTATCTATCTATCTATCTATCTATCTATCTATCTATCTATCTATCTATCTATCTCTCTATGTCTCTATCTATCTACCTATCTATCTATCTATCTATCTATCTATCTATCTATCTATCTATCTATCCATTGATCTATATATATATATATATATATATATATATATATATATATATATATATATATATATATATATATATATATATATATATATAAATATATATATATATATATATATATATATATATATATATAAATATATATATATATATATATATATCTATCTATCTATCTATCTATCTATCTCTCTATGTATCTATCTATGTATGTATGTATCTATCTATCTATCTATCGATCTATCTATTTGTCTATCTATCTATCTATCTATATTTTTATCTCTCTCTCTCTATAATAGATGGGTCGTATACTGAGGTTTTTAGCGAGGGAAATGAATGCACGTATTTTTGCCCCGACGTCGGTGTAGATGTCACTATGCGCGTCGGTATTAAAGTGCCGGTATAAGCGTCGGTATGAGCGTTGGTATAAGCATCAGTATAAGCATCGGTATATGCATCCGTATAATTGCTAGTATTACCGATGACCATACTGATGCCTGTGCAGGTGTATCATCGCGTATACCGGCACCCATCGGGTGTCCGACGCTTATTCCGATGGCATTACTAGAAGTACCGTCGCTTATACCGATGACCATATCTGCAAATTTTTTTTGGGTAGAGTGTGTTGTCGTTTGCTACAACAACATTACCATGATGTTTCTTAGCAAAAGACAATACACTCTGCCCCAAAAAAACCAATTACATGTGATGTGTAATCTAATGTCAACCGAAATATGATTTCATAAAATAGAATATTATTGGACACAAAAGAGATAATCAGAATGAACCATGAACCATGTACAAAAAGAGTTATATATTTCATAAATGAAGCACGTACAAGAATGTGGAAAACCACTGCCATATATACAAAATGTGGCAAAGCATTGCATTGCCATATAAAAATCAAATACAAAAGTTTGGTGTGCCACTACCATACACATGCAAAGAACATTCCATATCAACAGTCCTGCAACAAAGAACATTAATGAAATGAGATAAATTCACATGAAATTTTCAAATAACAAGTAAAAACCAAGTTTATAAATTCATCACCTCATCGCAAACGCTCCCATGAAACGACCGCACCGCATCCCTCCAAGTCCTCCAATAGTGCAGTCATTCCATGATGATATCCATAAGCCTCCTCCGTTCATATTGGAGGATGACCCATAGCTAGCTCTTGCAACAAATATACAAAACATTAGAGGAACATACATGAGAAGCTTAACACAAACAAATTCAATAAATCAAATGGTACTTACAAACTCGTGATGCATCGTGTCATATCCACCAATGCCCAAAATTGATGGTCCAACTGTATCTAAATGTGTGGCTGCAGCATCTCGTTGTTGGCGATATCGGTCAGGAGTCTGCTGCTGCTCGTCACAAATCATATCCCACTCCTCAGCATCTAACCATAGAGGCTTTAGTAAGCGTACTCTGAAAGCATCACGAGCCTCGGATTGTCGATGGGACATAACTTCACGTGCGGTGTGCAGAATCCACTCTAAACTGACAAGAGGCTGTCCATCGGCTGGTCCGAACTCCTAATAAATCGTCTGTGTGATATAATTCTTCTTATCTTTATCTTATTCACTCCATTTCAACATGATAGAGTGTCCAAACTATATGGAGCAAAGCTGTCTTATACGTGCATGCATTGTTTTGCCAGCTACATCCATCACCGGAGCTCCATCTTGGATACTATACACTTTGGAGTCATCATGGTCATGAGCACCCCAAGGTGTATGTGGTGTTCCAGGTGGTGTACCGTGTGGCATACCTACATCTGAGGTATTCGTCCTAGGAGTAGAAGCGGGCAACACAACATCCGTCGCACTGCCTCCACAAGAGTTGTCTCCTCTAGACCTACCTGTAGATCCACTCCTAGAACCTCGTGCTCCAGAGCATGACCTCGACCTACAAGATGGGTCAGAATTTGTATTGCGTTGAGGTGTGGAACGCACATGTCTACTACTAGAGCCAGTGGGGGATGGTTGAAAAGATGATCGTGGTGGAGTCATAAAGCTAGGAGACATACCTCCGGCGGAAGTAGCACCACCTATAGGAGTGACACCGGCAGGAGTGACAGCAGAAGGAGTGACACCGACGAGAGTGAGGTCGGTAGGAGGGAAGCCGCCAAGAGTGAGGCTAGGAGGAGTGCTACCGCGAGCGATCCAATACTGTGACACAACGGCTATATACGTGGGAGGTACCTGAGAGATGGACTCTAAGAACTGCTCCTCTATCATGGAATGTGGAGTGACTAGAGGATTGTTTCCCATCATGCTTTGTAACAAAAGAACTCAAATAATTAGCATGTGATAATAAAGGTAATATAGAGAAATGGTAGTGTACAAAAAAACCTAGCAAAAAAATAAACAAAAATTAGTACGTACAAGTGTTTGATTCAAAAATCCTCTAGTCTAGCATCCTCTTGGAGATCCGATGCAGCGAGAATATCTATTTCTATATTGATGACTTCTAAATCGCTTGCTATGTTGGTTTCTTCCTGATCATCATCTATCGCTTCGTCCTGTATTTCTTCTTCTTCAATGACCTCTTCTTCTCGAACAATGATCTCTTTCTTCTCGAATATCAAATGAATCTCTGAGTCCACTGCAGATGGACTTTCTTCTACATCTATGTTCTCACAAATTTGTCTACTACGTGGCGACTTGTAAAACAAATAGCCACTCTCGTTCTTTTGAATATGGTATAAAAACAACTTGCTCACAGTGTTCGAGAAGTATAAATGTATCTCTTTCATCCATCCATAATTTTGTGGAGTCGACTTGAAGCAAACCGCTTTTATCCCGCCTCACTATTGTGTTTCTTCCAGAGGTGACTACTTTGAACCATTTTGTTGCGAACATTTGTTTTATGTAGGGTACAAGTTTCAAATTATGTAAATACCTTTGGGAAGTCTTCAAATACTTCAAGAAGGCTCATATTATTGATAAAATATAGCAAAAATACCACGTGAGTTCTAGAACATGATGAGTCAAATTAGTGAGTCACAAGGGAGCTGCAATGGTGTCCTAGTGGAAGGTTGATGTGGATAGTTCTCAAAGTCCACCAATACTTTGCTTATTTGAGCACTTGAGTCATGTAATACCTCCACCCAAGTGTCTACCATGAATTTAGATGGATTAAGAAGGTTTTAGATTAGTTCCGCATGCTATAAAAAGAGAAGAGAAGTGGTGATCTTGTAGCATGTCCAAGAGAGTCATATGTGTATCTCTATGCTGCTGTAGTTTTGTATGCAGAGATTGCAGAGCTTGTATCTCCCTCATTATATATCCAAATTACATGTTTGATAGCTCATTGGAAAGCTCTTATTGTTTAATTTCATACTGTAAATTTTCATAATCATTGGATTTGTGAGCTGAGAGCAGTACTCTCTGCAAGTAGTGTGTGTTCTCGGGTTTCACCCCTACTGAAGGTCTCCATTAAACCTCAAACTTGCAGAGGTCATATCTCCTTGTGTACTTATCCAAATTGAGTGTTCTTTGGCTCATTGGAAAGCTCTTGGTCTCTATTATATGTGGTTAAAATAGTTTTTAAAATTCTAAGCTAGTAGAGAATAGTAAGCTCTGCAAGCATGGCTAGTTTTCTATGATGAAGTTTGTGAGAAGGTCAACTTGTTCCTAGGGGGTTCCACCTACTTCCAGCTATATTTTGGAGGTCAATAAACTCCAACATTGGTATCAGAGCAAGAAATTGAAGCTTGGAGAAGGTTATAATACCTTGATGAAGAATTTGAAGCTATTGGAGTAGCGATTCATCATCGACACTACACAAAGGTAGAAGGAGATAGCAAGGAAGCATCTCAAGCAACATCCAAGCAAAGAACGGTGCATAGACTTTATTACAAAGGTAAATCTCACACTTCTTCTTGTCACATATATCCAAAAGGAGGGTTAAAGGAGGAAGTTTAGTATTTTTCACAATGGGCGATCAACATGCACAAATAGAGAAGCTTGATAAGAACAACTATCAAGCAAGACGATTTAGAATCACAGCATACTTACAAGGTAGAGGCTTGTATGGTTTGATTGATGGAACAGATATCAAACCTATATTACAAGAGGATCCAAATCAGCAACAATTGAGGGAGTTTAGACTTTGGAATGAAAGAGACAAAAGGGTTATATTCATTTTATCACAAAATATTCAAGATTCAATGGTAGGACACATACAAGAACTAGACACAAGTAGAGATGTTTAGCTTGCATTGGAAAGGTTGTATGCTACAGGTACAAGAGCAAGGAAGATTCAACTCAAAAATGAGTTGAATAACATAAAGAAAGATACAAGGACATCCGTCAATGATTACTTGTTGAAGGGTAAAGAGATTGCAGATCAACTAGGATCAATTCAAGTGTTAGAGGAGAATTACTAGACTTTGATCAGCTTGTTGCTCTCATGGTCACGGAGGAGATGAATCTAAATGGTTCTACTTCAAATAAAAAAGGATCTCAAGGACAAGCTCTTTATGTAGGATCATCAAGAGGTGGAAACACAGGTAGAAGAGGTTCAAATAGAGGTCGAGGAAGAAGGAGCGATGATCAAGGGACTTCAAGTGGCTTCTTCAACACAAGAGAAAGAGGAAGATCAAGTGCTAGAGGTACGAGAGGCAACTACAACTACAATCAAAGACAAAGGAGTGAAGATAACAACAATTGCTATATATGTGGAAGGTATGGACACTATGCCAAAGATTGTTATCAAAATGAAAATAATCAAGGTGGTAATCGAAGAGGACGCTATTCAAGAAGAGGTAAACAACAAGGAAATTATGCAATTGAAGGTAAAAGTGATGATTATGATTCTCTTCTTATGATGAATGTAGAAACTAAGATGAATTGCAATAGTGATGTATGGTATGTAGATAGTGGTTGCTCTAACCATATGTCACATGATGCTTCATGGTTTTCTAATATGCATAATCCTTCATGTAAAGGTCATGTTGAAACAGGAGATGATACAACACATAAGATTATGCAGGTTGGAGATGTTGTTATGCAGGATAAGAGCAAGACAAATTGCTGGAAGGATGTACTTTATGTGCCAATGATCACTAAGAATTTGATGTCAGTTGGTCAAATGGTAGAAAAAAGGTTTGCAAATAAGATTTAATCATGCAGGTTGCTTCATTGAGGATCCAAAGCAAAGGAGGTTAATTGCTAGAGGTCAAAAACAAGGTAGATTGTTTACATTCAAGGTAAACCCAAATCATACAAACTATTTCTCTTATGGTATGCATCGAATAGCAGAGCTTGATCTATGGCACAAAAGGATTGGACACATGAATGTACACAGGTTAAAGGAGCTATCAAAGAAGATGATTGTTGAAGGATTACCTGATCTTACTAAGCAACATATGGTGCATCTTTGTGAAGCATGTCAAATGGGTAAGCAGAGTAGACAACCTTTCAAGCATTCAAGCTATGTAAGCAGTGGATTGCTAGACCTTATACACACGGATATATGGGGTCCTACTAAAGAGGCATCCTTGGCAATAAGTACTATGTATCATTCATTGATGATCATAGTAGAATGACATTTGTGTATTTCATTAAACATAAGAGTGAAGTCTTTGATTGTTTCAAAAATTTTAAATCATTTGTCGAGAAGCAAACAGGAAGATATGTTAAGAAGCTAAGATTTGATGGAGGGGGAGAGTATTTCTCTCAAGCTTTTACTGATTTTTTGTATGATGAAGGTATCAAAAGAGAAGTTACATGCAGGTATACTCCACAACAAAATGGAGTCGCAGAAAGAAGAAACACAATCATAGTAGAAGTGTCTAGAAGCATGCTAAATGATATGTGTTTGCCTAATTCTTTTTGGGCTGAAGTTGTTAGCACAAGTGTGTACATTATGAATAGAGTACCTACTGCTGGAGTTCATCATTTGACACCATATGAGGTATGGCATGGAAGGAAACCAAGTGTAAATCATTTGAAAGTATTTGGTTGTGTATGTTATGTACATGTACCTAGTGAAGTGAGATCAAAACTTGATGTGAAATCAGAAAAGTGCATATTTATTGGTTATGCAGATACTCAAAGAGGATATAGATGTTATAATCCTCATACCAATAAGGTGGTTGTTTCAAGAGATGTAAATTTTGATGAATCACTTTCATGGTATGTAGATAAGAAAAGTTTGCAGGTCATAAATGGAGATGAAGAAGATACAGGTGAAGGAGATGAGTGCTCACCTCAGCCCATAAGAAGTTTAAGTGATGAGAAAAGTGGTTTGGATGAAGAAAGAGAGCTACCTTTCAATGGAAGATTAAGGCAAGAGTCACCTCCAAGTGTTAAAAGTAAAGGTAAACTCAAAGTTGTTGATGTTAATGACGAAGGAGAGGAAATTAGTGATGTATGTGAGTATGGAGAATCATCAAAGGTTCCTAATAAGAAAGGAAGAGCATCTACATTGGAGGTAAGAAGAACTTCAAGAGTGAGTAAGCAACCTCAAAGGTATACTTATAAATCTTTCATGAATACTCATTATGCTTTTATGACAAAAGTTGAGCAGGAAAATGAACCCACATGTTATGATGAGGCAAAAAGAGATGAAAAGTGGGAGAAAGCAATGAGAGAAGAAATGGACGCACTACAGGATAACAAGACTTGGAATTTAGTTCCAAAGACACCAAAACAAAAGGTAATTGGTTGCAAGTGGGTTTTTAAGATTAAAAGAAATAGTCATGGTAGTGTGTCAATATATAAGGCTAGACTTGTAGCAAAAGGATATAATCAAACTCAAGGATTGGACTATGAGGAAACATTTAGTCCAGTAGCAAACATGGCAACGGTGAGAACTTTGTTGGCTTTAGCTGCAAGTAAAAGATGGAGTAGATATCAACTCGATATAAAGAATGCCTTTCTTAATGGTGAGTTAAATGAAGAAGTGTATATGTCACAACCAGATGGTTATGTGGATGCAAAATGTCCTAATCATGTATACAGGTTAAAGAAGGCATTGTATGGTCTTAAACAGGCACCAAGGGCATGGAATGCAAGGTTGGTAAAGTATCTTATGCTGCAAGGATACACAGCGAGTCATGCTGATCCTTCACTTTACGTAAAACATGTAGATGACATGTGTGTCTATGTATGCATTTATGTGGATGACTTGTTGATTACAGGGAATGATGCAAAAGCAATTGAAGAGATAAAAGGTAATTTGGGAAAGGAATTTAAAATTTTAGATCTTGGTTTACTTAGATACTTTCTTGGGATTGAAATTGTGTATAGCAATGAAGGTATGTGGTTGATACAGAGACAATATATATGTGATATGCTGAAAAGGTTTGGTATGCAGGAATGTAAATTTGTTTCTACTCCAATGGAATGTAATGTAAAGTTGAGTGCAAAGGAAGGTGATGAGTTGCATGATATGAATGCATATAGATCCATGGTAGGATCTTTGATTTATGCAACAAAAACTAGACCTGATATATGCTATGCAATGGGAGTATTGTCAGAGTTTATGCATGAACCTAGAGTACCTCATATGCATGCAGCGAAAAGAGTGCTTAGGTATTTGAAAGGTACCATGAACGAAGGATTATTTTATAGTCATGATGCTGATCTAACTCTTAAAGTCTTTAGTGATGCAGATTGGGCTGGAAACAAAGATGATAGAAGATCCACAAGTGGATATGTGGTAATAGCAGGAAACAAGACATTGACATGGAGTTCAAAGATACAACTTACAATTGCTTTATCTTTTACAGAGGCTGAGTATAGAGGTTTAGCATTAGCTACTACTGAGGTTATGTGGTTTAAGAAGTTGTTTCATGACTTGAATGTGCAGGTTGATGTACCACTAATATATGGGGATAACTTGAGCAGCATTCATATGACCTCAAATCCTATTTTTCATGCTAGAACAAAGCATATAGAAGTACACTATCATTATGTTCGAGAGAAGGCCATAAACAATGAAGTACAAGTTTCTTTTGTGGGAACAAACGATCCCTTTGAAACTTGAGGGGGAGAATGTTGCGAACATTTGTTTTATGTAGGGTACAAGTTTCAAATTATGTAAATACCTTTGGGAAGTCTTCAAATACTTCAAGAAGGCTCATATTATTGATAAAATATAGCAAAAATACCACGTGAGTTCTAGAACATGATGAGTCAAATTAGTGAGTCACAAGGGAGCTGTAGTGGTGTCCTAGTGGAAGGTTGATGTGGTTAGTTCTCAAAGTCCATCAATAATTTGCTTATTTGAGCACTTGAGTCATGTAATACCTCCACCCAAGTATCTACCACAAATTTAGATGTATTGGGAAGGTTTAGATTAGTTCCCCATGCTATAAAAAGAGGAGAGAAGTCGTGATCTTGTAGCATGTCCAAGATAGTCATATGTGTATCTCTACACTGCTGTAGTTTTGTATCCAGAGATTGCAGAGCTTGTATCTCCCCCATTATATATCCAAATTACATGTTTTATAGCTCATTGGAAAGCTCGTACTGTCTACTTTCATACTCTAAATTTTCATAATCATTGGATTTGTGAGCTGAGAGCAGTACTCTCTGCAAGTAGTGTGTGTTCTCGAGTTTCACCCCTACTGAAGGTCTCCATTAAACCTCAAACTTGCAGAGGTCATATCTCCTTGTGTACTTATCCAAATTGAGTGTTCTTTGGCTAATTGGAAAGCTCTTGGTATCTGTTATATGTGGTTAAAACATTTTTAAAAAATTCTAAGCTAGTAGAGAACAGTAAGCTTTACAAGCATGACTGGTTTTCTGTGATGAAGTTTGTGAGAAGGTCAACTTGTTCCTAGGGGGTTCCACCTACTTCCAGCTATATTTTGGAGGTCAATAAACTCGAACACATTTCACATAAAAAACAAAGTAATGAAACTTCCTAAAAGATAGTTTCAAGATATCTTGAATCACACCACAATAATCTAGCTAGCCTTCTTGAGCAGTATCATCTCTTGCACTCGCTCTACTTTTTTGCAAAAAGTTCACCATCACCCCACTATCAAAAGTAGACCTATTTTTATCGATTTGTGTGATCCAAAAGTGTCACCCATGAGACCATAGTGCACCGTATTTAGTATACTCCAAATCACATCCCTTTGCGAGTTCTTCTTCTTCTTTAGAGATATCTTCACCCGCTACCTTTGCTTGTGAAACCGCTGTATCTAGCCACCTGCTCGTTGAAAAAGGTGGAAGAGGTCGAAGACTTTCTGGAAGAGGAAAAAATCAAGTGGAACGATTCCTTCGAAACTAAGCTCTTTCCTTTGCGTTGGTATCCTTGGCAAGCTCATACTTTTCTAATCACTTATGCATAGGCTCAGAGTTAACTATGCAAAACTTCATTGCCTTCTCTCTGAAAGCTGCATCCATTTTTCTTTGCAATCCTTTACCTTGTGGTTCATCGCCTACGAGACGAACATCTTCATCATCGCTCCATAAGCGAAAGGCATTTTGGGATCCGACATACGCAGAAACTTAGTTATGAATACAAGAGACTCTTGTACAAGTGATCCCTCTGCCATGCTACCCTCTAGACGTGTTCTCTGTCGAACAAACCCTTTTAATGTCTTCATAAAGTGCTCTAAGAAGAACATCCATCGACTATGGACACTTCTTGTTATTACAACTTCATCTACCACATGAACTAGTAAATGAAGTTGAATAGTGAGAATACTTGTGGGAATGTATTTCTCTACCATACAACCAACCTCAATAGCATTGAGTTTCACGCTCTCTATGCTATCTCTATTTATCTCTTTAGAAGAGATCCACCGTACTAAAGAACTAATTTTATAAATGGTTCTTCGTACATCCTCCAAAAGACAATCTTTTAAGGCTATAGGGAGCACAAATTGTAAAAACTTGTGCCTATCATGATACTTCAACCCTCCAAGATCGTCGTTTCATGTGAAAGCAGTCTTTAGACACCTCATGCATCCAGTAGGTGTCCAAAACTCTGAAATTGTTTTCTTCACTTGTTGCTCTTCCATCCTACAGAGCACCCAAGGAGCTCTTGGTAATGATATTGTTCCGTTGGGCTTAGTAATTGCCCACAACTCTCGCATACGACCTCGCTCTTCTAAGTCCTTCGTTTGTGCTTTTCTTTCTTTCTTTCCGATCAAAGTCTTTGAAAGAATCTCCCCCACATTCTTAATAATATGCATCAGGTCTACCAAATGATTGATCAACAATTCACTCCAATAAGGGAGTTCATGAAAAATGGACAACCGTTTCATGCCAGCGACTGGATTTTCTGAATCCCACAGTTGTTTCCAATCGCTAGCTTTCATTTGCCGTTGCGCTTTGTCCTTCACGTAAAACATTTTCATCAGGCAAATATCTATGGTGTCCTTCATAGATAGTTTTACATAGTGCTTTGGAATAGCATGCTTTGAGTCATGGTCTGCATAAGGGATAAGCATGGTAACCCGAAATTGATAAAACTGAACATTCACCATAACCAGGCCAATCATGCATCATCCACATAAGTATGCCTTGCACTCTCATGTCTCGTCTTCTTATAGGTTGAGACATGTCACGCACAATAATCCCATCCCATAAAATGCGCAGTTCTTCCACAAGTGGTGCAAGATATACATCCATGTTTTTTACCTTATACTTACCTGGTACAATAAGAGCTAATAATAAATGACCTTTCTTTGTGGCGAGGCATGGTGGGATGTTATAATTGACCAAACATACAGGCCATGTGCTCGATGAAGAGCTGCATAAACCAAATGGATTCACTCCATCCATAGCTAGGCCTAGACGTATAGATCGAGGCTCACTAGCAAACTATGGCCACTTACTATCTATGTGCTTCCAAGCATTAGAGTCAGCAAGTACTCGCATTACACCATCTATAGACCTGCTCTTTGTATGCCATGACATAACTCAGCTATATATTTGCATCTAAACATGTTCTTAATTCGTGGAATGATAGGAAAGTGGTGAAGAACCTTTGCAGGGTGCTTCGCCTACAAGGTCTTCTCTAAATCTATTTGCTCCACACTTTGGACATACATGGAGATGCTCATACTCATTCCAAAAAAGGATGCAATCATTCGGACAAGGATGAATCTTAGTATAATCCATTCCAATGGACTGTTAAAGTTTTTTTGCATCTCCACGTGTTGGAGGCATGTCATTGCCCTCTCGTAAAAATTGATTTTTAAGAAGCTTGCAATAAGCAATTAAAATGATATTAGTAAATAAAGTTATTTTGATACAACAATGAAAGTTTATTTCAAATCCACTTACCTAACAATTCAGTGACACTACTATCTGACCATCCATAAATGTATTGCATATTGAGCATTGTGAGTGACGCATGTAGTACATATATCTTTGCTCCATTGTAAAGTGGTAAACGAGCTAGTCTTTGCATGTTTTCATATTCTTCATCGACTTCTGATCCTAGAAATTTTGTTGTGTCCATGAAACTCTCGACATCTTCTCCCCCATCATGATCTTCGTCCATCTCATAAAATGCTTTGAGCATCTCTTCCATATGTTCATTCTGTGTAATGCTATTAGTACTTGCTTGTACTCCTTTTTTGTTCTCTTTTGTCCACAAGAGGTTACATATATATATATATATATATATATATATATATATATATATATATATATATATATATATATATATATATATATATATATATATATATATATATATATATATATATATATATATATATATATATATAGAGAGAGAGAGAGAGAGAGAGAGAGAGAGAGAGAGAGAGATTTCTTAATTTATCCTATTTCTATATATTTAATTATATATATTTAAGTAAATTATTTAAAACAGTAGTTCTTTTTATATTTATTTATCTATATAATTATTCTATTATATATATATATATTTATTTATATATTCAAATTTTTTCCTCAGTTTTGTTCTATATTTTCTCTTTATATAAATTTAATTGATTTATATGTATGCCTAAACCCTAAGACCCTAATCTTAAAGATTTAGACCTAAAATATGTATATTTTTGTATGCATGTGTATATACATGTATATATGTATTATATGTGTATGTGTTTGTGTGTATATATGTTATATAGGTGTTAAAACCCTAAAACCCTAATAAAAAAGACCTAGACCTAAAACATGTATATATGTGTATGCATGTGTATATATATGTGTATGTGTATATCTATGTACATATAGATATGTGTATAAGTATATGTGTGTATGTGTATGTGTATATATATTTAGTATGATTAAAATCCTTAAAATTAAACCTAGTTTTATATATTTAATCATATATATTTAATTTATTTATTCAAAACACTATTTGTTTTCATATTTATTTATCTATATAATTATCCTATTTTATATATATATTTATTTATATATTCATATTTTTTCTTAATCAATTCTTTTTTATATATTTAATTAAATTATTTAAGACACTAGTTCTTTTTATATTTACTTATCTATATAATAATCCTATTTTATATATTTTTTATTTATATATTCAGATTTTTTCCTTACTTTTTTTCTATATTTTCTCTTTATATAAATTTAATTGAGTTAGATGTTTGCCTAAACCTAAAATCCTAATCTTAAATATCTAGACCTAAAATATGTATATTTTTGTATGCATGTGTATATACATGCATATATGTATTATATGTGTATGTGTATGTGTCTATATATGTTATGTAGGTGTTAAAACCCTAAAACCCTAATTAGAGAAACCTAGACCTAAAGCATGTATATATGTGTATGCATGTGTATAAATATGTGTATGTGTATATATGTATATATATATATATATGTGTGTATAAGTATATGTGTGTATGTGTATGTGTATATATATTTACTTTGATTAAAATCCTTAAAATTAAACCGACTTTTATATATTTAATCATATATATTTAATTTATTTATTCAAAACACTATTTGTTTTCATATTTATTTATTTATATAATTATCCTATTCTATATATATTTATTTATATATTCAGATTTTTTTCTTATTTTTTTCTATATTTTCTCTTAATATAAATGTAATTGAATTATATGTATGCCTAAACCCTAAAACCCTAATCTTAAAGATCTAGACCTCAAATATGTATATTTCTTTATGCATGTGTATATACATGTATATATGTATTATATGTGTATGTTTATGTGTGCATATATGTTATGTATGTGTAAAAACCCTAAAACCCTAATCCGAAAGACCTAGACCTAAAACATGTTTGTATGTGTATGCATGTGTATATATATGTGTATGTGTATATATATGTGTATAAGTATATGTGCATGTATGTGTAAATAGCCTAGAAACCCTAATACTATTTTTATATATTTGATGTAAAAAAAACTTTAAAATCAAAATTTTATATATTTAATTAAAACACTAGCTTATGTGTGTGTATATGTGTGCATGTGTGTATGTATGTGTGTGTGTGAATGTATGCATGTGTGTATATGTGTATGTGTGTCTATGTATGCATGTGTGAGTATATGTATGTGTGTGTATGTATGCATGTGTGTGTGTGCATGCATGTGTGCATGTATGTGTGTGTGTGTGAGTGTATGCATGCATGTGTGTATATGTGCGTGTATGTATGTATGTGTGTACATATATGTGTGTGTATGTATGCATGTGTGTACATGTGTGTGTGTATGTATGCATGTGTGTATATGTGTATGTGTGTGTATGTATGCATGCATGTGTGTATATGTGTATGTGTGTGTATGTATGCATGCATGTGTGTATATGTGTGTATGTATGTGTATGCATATGTGTATATGTGTGTGTATGTATGTGTGTATGTGTGTATGCATGTGTGTGTGTATGTATGCATGTGTGTATATGTGTGTATGCATGCATGTGTGTATATGTGTGTGTATGTATGCATGCATGTGTGTATATGTGTGTATGTATGTGTGTATGTATGTGTGTGTGTATGTATGTGTGTATATGTGTGTGTGTATGTATGTGTGTATGCATGTGTGTGTGTATGTGTATGTATGCATATGTGTATATATGTGTGTGTATGTATGTGTGTATGCATGTGTGTGTATGTATGCATGTGTGTATATTTGTATGTGTGTGTATGCATGCATGTGTGTATATGTGTGTGTATGAAAGCATGCATGTGTGTATATTTGTGTGTATGTAAGCATGCACGTGTGTATGTATGCATGTGTAGATGTGTAGATGTGTGTATGTGTGTGTGTATGTATGCTCTATCTTCCTATCTCTATCTTCCTCTCTTTCATCTCTCTTTATCTCTCACTCTCTCTCTTTATCTCTCTATCTCTCTATCTCTCTATCTCTCTCTCTCTCTTTCTCTCTCTCTCTCTCTATCTCTCATCTGTCTCTCTCTTTCTCTCTCTCTTTCTCTCTTTATCAATAGAGAATAAAAAAATCACTCACAATTATGTCCCTCTTTTGGATCGTTGTCGTCAAAGCATAATGTATGTCTTCTATCGTCGAATTCTAATGAATCGATGCCAAAGAGCTTCTGCAAAATCAAAGAGAAGAGAAATTATAAGACCTAAAGCATAGAGAAAGACAAAGGTTAAGAATACGTGCACCACTTACCAAGATGTCAGATCTAAATAGAGAGAGAGAGTGTGTGTGTGTGTAGAGAGAGATCTGTGTGTGTGTGTGTGTGCACAAGACAATGCAAGTCGCAATTTGGTTCACGTGGGCAAGTTTGACAGAAGACAAACACTACTGAAACACGTGTAGTTTTGCTCTCAGGTTCCCGGTATGTTTAAAACACGGCCTCGGTATGAGAGTCAATATGGGCATTGGTATGGGCGTCGCTAACTTCTAGTAAATTACCGGTGCCTATACCGACAACCATACCGATGCCCATACAGACACTCATACTGATGCTTGTACCGGCGGTCACGAGATACCCAATGATCCGTTTTAAACGGTCATACCGACGATCGCTTGACCGTCGGTATCTTTAAGTGGACTTTTCCAATATTTATACTGACACCGAGAGTGACCGTCGGTATAGGCAGCGTTGGTATGCCCCTCATATGTTGTAGTGTCTCTCTCTCTCTCTCTAGCAGTCTATTTATCTATCTATCTATCTGCCTATCTATCTCAATATCGATCTTTCTATCTTTATGTCTTTTTATCTATGTATCTTTATACCTTTCTATCAATTTATCCATCAATCTATCTATCTATCTATTTATCTATTTATCTATCTATATATATATATATATATATATATATATATATATATATATATATATATATATATACACTAGGTCACATTTATTCGATAGAATAATGGTAATTTACCGAATATGTTCATTTTATTCATGGATTTTCATATCAATGATGAAAAACTCAGAGATGGATGCGCTTTTGATCGAGAGACTTTTGATCAAAAGTGCTTTCAAAAAAAAATTATTATAATTGAAAGCATTTTTCATTGAAAATGTGTTTCTAAGCAAAAAATATATATATTTTTTCATTCGATCAAAAACTTCATTCCACATGTGATTGTTCACAAGTTCTTAGAGCTCTACCACTGCTACCATACCATTCATAGAGCCCTTTCCTGACCATACCATTCAAGCATTGGTCTATTTTTTATTTATTATCTATTTTATTGTTATGTTTATTGTGTCATGCATATTGTATGATTCACATATGCATCTCTTATATATGTATGATTTGTATTTATAAAATTAGTTTTATGTTTTTTTAATCATAAATAGTATACATGTTTCACTTGCAAAATTGTTTCTTAGTTGTATACATCGATGAATAAAATTTAAAATCTATTGTCATTGTCTCACTTGCTACATCAATTCTTACTGTCATAGTAGTATAGGACTGAGCAGTAGATCTATTGAGATTGTTTGAATCACTACCTCAATTCCAACTCTCTCAATAGTATAAGGAGTTTATAAGGACTATTGTTCTTGTCCAATTCTTTAACTCTTACTCTCACAATATTCACTTAGATTCCTATGAGCATAATTACAATGTAGGTCACAAGGTGTATAGAAACTACTGGGATTGTCTGATTATTTGACTCTTACTAGCACAATACTTCTATATACTCATGTGATAAGACTCATACATAGTATAGTGAGTGTATATGAACTATTATGAATGTATAGTTCTTTGATTCTTACATTCTTAATAGTTACATAGATTAAGTTCAAGATGATAGTTTTACTTTGTATTTAATTATAAATCTACTTATCTAATTACTTGTCCATGTTTCTATCATTTCTCTACACATACTATTGATTTATCGATCCATACACTTACTAATGTGTATATTTATATGTGTCCTTAAAATGTATTTAAGTATCTATCAGTTTATTTATGAGACTTATTTTTTATTATTGCATTCATGAATTAGATTAGTGTTTAAAGTTTTAATATCAATTCTAATTAAATTTTATCTAATAGCCTATTTTTTATATTTGCACAGATGGTAGGTAAAATGAATAAGAATGAGTGAAAGTTTTTGGAAAATTTGGTGTGCTCATATATGTATGGAATGAGAGAAGATCAAATCACTCTAGAAATGGACATATCCAACTACAAAGTTTTCATTGAACAACTATCTAGAATACTATAGATCAATATTGAAGATAAATTTGGCACTATGTTAGGAGGAGCACAAGTATAAGATGAGCAAATGTCCAAAGAGCTCACTCATATATTTGGACATATAATCAAAGGAGTAGATTCATTGGCATTGGATGCCATCGCAATGCTAGATTCATTGACAAAATCAATTTTTTTTATTTAAATTATCAAAAAATGAAGAGGAATTGAGATCTGACACAAGTGAATAGGGAGAGAGACCAACAATAGACCCAAATACAAGAGATATACATGTGAACATGGGAGATCAAAGATGGAATAATCTTTGTTTGCTCCATATTTGTCTATTTATTTCAAAGATGTAGCTCTCGTGGGGAAAGGAAAATATGCAATGATCCATAAAGTCAAATTAACTCACCGAAGATTCATCAACAAAATGTTTGCCACAATACAGACATGAGAGAACAAAGCCATGAATGAAGCTACAATATTATCTCTTACACACAATGGAATTTATCAGTCCACTTGGATTAGCAAGGCATCCTATGTTGATATATTTAGGTAGTGATGTGTGTGAACAGTCTAGGACTGCCGGGACACTTTTTTCCCTCTTTAGGAGGTTTTTTCCCCTGGCTTGTATATACACCTATTGCCCTAAGGGGCTAATTATCTTTTTACATTCTAGTGGTAATACATTAAGCATTGTGTGTTGTGATCCAAGCTTCTTCTTCTTCCTTGTGCTATTCACGTGCTTCCGTAGATGCCTAACTCCAACAATTGGTATAAGAGTAGGTCACCACTTCATCTAGGGCATTGTCTACACCTCTCTAGTTGCAGTCTCAAAATTGCACAAAGTTTGGTAAGCATATTCAAGGTGTTTCAGAGATCAAAACAGCTTTGCTTTGTGGCGTGGAATCAGGATTTGAGCTCATTTTGGTCTCTGAACACACTATCATAGCGCTTGTGTAGGCTATTTCATCTTTTTGTTCCAAAGGCATATACCAATTTCAATTCGCCAGTATAAGCATCTCAAAGTTTACTACAAGTTTAGTAGAATTTGTTTGGGTAGTTCTATTCAACTTTTTGAGATACAGTCAATTTTCTGCATCAAGGTATTTTAGTCACCAACCATGGCTGAAAGAAGTGATGTATTCCATATGTTGGCTATTGAGGATAAGTTGGATGGTACCAACTACCCATTATGGGCTTATATGATGCATCATGTATTGGTCGCAAAAGGACTATGGAATATTGTGCAGGGTGTTGAAAGACGTCCTGCTACACCTGCGAATATATATACTGTAAATACAGGTGTTGGAGCTGATGGAGATGGTGTCGAAGATGATGATATTCTTTAGATTCCTATTCGTACTTCTATTTTCATTGCACCTACTGTAGAGCAAATTTGTTGGGATGGGAGAGATGCTCAGGCACATACAGTGATAGTTTTTTCTGTCAAACGTGCCATTATTCCTCACATTCGCTCTCGCAGAATAACTAAGGATGCTTGGGATACACTTACCACGTTATACCAGGGTAGGAATGAGGCTCGTGTTGCTTACCTCCAAAAACAATTGGAGAGTGAGCACATGAATGAAGGTGATTCTATGGACACTTTTCTCACAAAGATCAAGGATTTGGAAGAACAGTTGATTTCTGCTGATGAAGTTATACTAGATAGCTCACCTATGCAGACCGTTCTGAATGGTCTTCCTAACTCATATCAGAGTTTTGCTTCTACTCTTTGTTTGGTGATGAAAGGCAATCCAAATGCCTGGTCATTTGAGGAGTTAGTCTCTGTTCTGTTGCAAGAAGACCAGTCTCGGCAGAACACATCTCTTATGCATGTTGCATATCAAGGTTTCTTGGCTAGTCAGAAGGGAAAAGGTAAATGAATTTCTTCTACTAGTAAGCCAAAATCTGCAAATGTTGCACATTCGAATAAGGAAGAACAAGAGCTGTCACTAAGAGGTCGGAATGGTTGTTGTAGAGGCTTCTACACCAAAAACAGAGTCTGCTAATCTTGTATAGGAAGAAGAATGGGTGTTTACTATTGTTTTTAGTTTTGACCCATCTTCTCATGAGCAGTGCATGTCTGTAATAGACCCAAATGTGTGGTACTTTGATAGTGCGGTAACCAAACATATTACCTCGCAACACAATTTCTTCTCTTCACTCAAGCCTGCCCCTACAAGGAATACTGTTACATGAGCCAACAACTCCTCCTATCCTATTATGGGAGTTGGTAAGATCATTTTGACTACTACTGATGGTAGTTCTTTCACTTTGTCAAATGCTTTGTTTGTGTCAGGGATCAAGAAAAATGTATTATCAATTTTTGCATTAGCCAAGATTGGCTTGGTTGTGAAATTTGTTTATGATAGATGTACAATTCATGATCTGTCAAATGGCGACGTCATTATTGATGCTAGCATTTTATTTCATGGGCTATATACGCTCATAGACTATGAAAGATCTGTAAATGATTTGGCATGTGCAGTACATGATTCTCACGCTATGTCAGATGCAAAGCTTTGGATGCATGCTTTGATCATCTAAATTTTGCTAGTTTGCTACGCCTGTAGAAATGTGAAATGGTGTCCTCTTTGCCCAAACTTGAGGCACCCAGTAAACATGTATGTGAAGCTATATTTTGGGAAAAATATAGCGTTCTTTCTTTCCAAAAGATGGTTCAGTTCCGGCTACTTAGAAATTGCAGCTTGTACATAGTGATGTCTGTGGTCCTATGCAGACACCTTCTTTTGGGAACCATGCATGGGTATATCCATTGAAGGCAAAGTATGAAGTGTTTATGTGCTTCAAACAGTTTTTGGTTTTGGTTAAAAAAATGTCAACATGTAAAATGGGCACCCTCTGTTCTGATCGAGGAGGGGAATATATGTCTTCTGACTTTAATGCATTTCTGACCGAACGTGAGATAACACATCAGTGTACAATGCTGTATATACCTCAAGAGAATGGAGTTGTTGAATGAAAGAATAGGTCACTCATGGAGGTGGGGAGGTGTATGGTCAAGAGTCAGGCTTTACCACATAGTTTCTGGCTTGAAGTTGTTATGTGTGTAGCATATGTACTGAGCAGGTGTCCCACTAAAGCGCTACAGTGTATCACTCCATATGAGGCTTGGCATGGTCATAAGCCATCTGTTGCTCATTTGCGTGTTTTTGGTTGTCTGGCATATGCATTAGTGTCTGAACAACATCGCATAAAATTGGATGACAAAGTAGTAAAATGTATTTTTGTTGGGTACAGTTATGAAAGTAAAGGCTATCGTCTGTATCATCCGCAGACTAAATGCATTCTGGTTAGCCATGATGTTGTTTTTATGGAAGATGCTATTCAGCCATTGCTTTCATGTACTAAGGAGACATCTATTAGCTCCAAAGACATGTATGATAATTTGCTGCCTCTTTTTACAGGTGGACAATCTAGTGCTGGTCTTAATGAGTGTCTAGATCTTCTGGTATGGGTTCAGCTAGAACTGATCCTAATCTTTGAGCTAGGTTCTCGCGATTAGATTCTTGAGAAGTCAACTCTAGAATTTTAGCTCTAGATGCCTTTAGACTTCCTTCCAACTCAATTATCTTTTTACTCCACTTTCTCAGCCTTTGCAAGTTTCATGTGATGATGCAGATCATTCCATTTCTAATGTAGATTTACATGATGCACTTGTTGATGAGAGATTTGATATTGAGCAGGAAAAAACTATGCCAAAATGGTTGGTGCAAACCTTGCGTGATAGCAAATTAGATGCACCTCTGTCATATCATACTCGGTCAAGCTATGCTATGGCTACCTCTAGTCTCTGTGATGAGACTGTACTTGTTTTGTTTGATGAAGCACAAAATTTTGAAACTTGGATGGCTACAATGCAATCTGAATATGATGCTATCATGAAAAATGGTACCTGGTCTTTATGTGACTTGCCTCCTAGCAACAAGGCCATTGGCACTAAGTGGGTATACAAGTTGAAGTGTAAACCTGATGGAGTAGTTGACAGGTATAAAGCTAGGCTTGTTGCAAAGGGTTATGCACAGGACAGAGGCATTGATTTTCATGAAACCTTTTCTCCTACTTGTCGAATGACTACTGTTCATAGCATCTGTGCACTTGCATCTCATCATGGTTAGAATGTACATCAATTGGACATTAAAACAACATTTCTGAATGGTGAGTTGCATGAATAAGTGTATTTTTTTTTAGCCCCGTGGCTTTGTGCAGAAAGGGCATGAAAACTAGGTGTGCAGGTTAAAGAAAGCATTATATGGTTTAAAGAAAGCACCACGTGCTTTGTATGAAAAGATACATGTTTATCTCATTGCACATGGTTTTCAGAACAGTCCAAGTGAAAGCACCTAATATGTTAAGCATGCTAATGATGTGCTTCTGATCATTGTGGTGTATGTTGATGACATGCTGCTCAGTAGTCCTCATGACATGCATATTGCTAATTTTAAGGCTGATTTGCATGCATCATTTGAGATGTCTGATTTGGGGCATTTGCATCACTATTTGTGCATTTAGTTTACGCAAGTTGATGGTGAAATGGCTTTGTGTCAAACAAAATATATTGACACATTATTGCAGTGTTTTGGCCTTGAAGAATGTAAGCCTATTGCCAATCTATGGACACAGGTTTACGATTGAGTCTTCATGATGCTGGAGATGCATTTGATGCTATTCTCTATCTGTAGGCTATTGGATGCTTGATTTACTTATGCATTACTCGGCCAGATATTTAGTTTGTTGTATCACAGATGAGCAGGTTTATGCATTGCCCAGGTGTCAAGCATTGGCAGGCGATTAAGTGCATCTTTTGCTACTTGAGTGGTACTCGGCTACTTGGATTGTTTTATCCCAAGGAGGGATCACTACCACTTTGCATGCTTTTTCTGACACTAATTGGGCTGGTTGCTATGACACTCGTGTGTCCGCTAGTGGCTTTTGCTTCATGCTTGGTAGCTCATGTATATCTTGGTTGAGCAAGAAGCAGCCTACTGTAGCCACTTCTAGTTGTGAGGCTGAGTATAGGGTAGCTCTCACAAAAATTGTTGAGTGTGTGTGGCTCAGATGCCTTATGGATGATTTGGGTGTTGCTCAGTCTTCTGCCACCACCATCTTCACTGACAGTCAGAGCGCATTGGTAGTTGCGAGGAACCCTGTGTTCCATGCTTGCACTAAGCACATTGAGGTGAATTACCATTATGTCAAGGAGACGTTCTCTGTTGGGGAGATCATCTTGGCATATGTGCCCACGCAGAAGAACATTGTAGACCTTTTTATGAAGGCTCTGCCTAGGGAGAAGTTTGAAGATTTCTGCAAAGCTTTGGCCTTACTTCCTTTTGTGGATTGATTCCACGTAGCTTGGCACTTTCTTATACATGAGTGCCAACTCCTTGTTCACCACACCACTCTCGGGGGGATTCGTTGATATATTTAGATAGTGATGTGCATGAACACTCTACGATCGTCGAGGCACTTTTTTCCCTCTTTAGAAGGTTTTTTTCCCCCAGCTTGTATATACGCCTATTGCCCTAACGGGCTACTTATCTTTGTACATTCTAGTGGTAATACATTTAGCATTGTGTGTTGTGCTCCAAGCTTCTTCTTCTTCCTTGTGTTGTTCACATGCTACCACAGACGTCTAATTCCAACATCCTAGCGAAAGCTAATGTCTCATTTTCAAATTGTGGAATGGTGGTACATTAGAAATGTGGCTAGAGAAATTGAAAAAAGAGTACTTAAACATATCACAAAGCATAGGTATTAAGGACACAAAAGGAGACATAGCAATTATGAAGACAAACATTTGGAAGCTCATCAATGGATTGTTGCAAATCATATTATTTCTACATACTTGTAATATTTCCCACATCCATCTCCATCCACGCAACATTTTGATGCATTTTGAATCTCAACATGCTTATATCAAACTATGTGAGTTTGGTAGAGCTACATATTTACCAACAAACAAAGTTTTTTGAAGCTACCTGATTTAAAAATATCGACTAGAAACAAGTGGAGTTGAAAGTAACGGTGAATTGCACCTGAATGTATATCCACTAACCCACCTTTTAATAAAAGTCAAGAGACCTTTATGATTTTGATACTCCTATTGCAACTTTTGAAATAAATAGATTTAAATAGTTATCCCATCAATAGAAATGGGATGTATAAGTTCAAATATGCTTTAGAACTATCTTATGATAGAGATTATAAAAAGGAGTAGACACACATGAACTACTTAGAGTATTCGCGAATCTAGCTTGGTATGGTTTTAAAGATATCCATTATGGATGGATTGAGACCATATTGAAAACAATCTATATCCATTTGAACTATGTGTATTAAATGATATATACTCAGTTGAATTAAGTGGACTAAATGGTATGGATTAATTTGAACTATGTGGATTAAATGAAGTGGTATCATTTAAGTTAAGTGGATTAAATGAAGTGGTATCATTTGAGTTATTCAAATTAAATGAAGTGGATTCATTTGTAATATGTGGATTAAATGATGTGGACTCATTTGAATTATGTGGATTAAATGAAGTTGTATCATTTGAACTATGTGGATTAAATGATGTGGACTCATTTGTAATATGTGGATTAAATGATGTGGATTCATTTGACTTAAGTGGATTAAATGAAGTGGTATCATTTGAATTATGTGGATTAAATGAAGTGGTATCATTTGAAGTATGTGGACTAAATGATGTGGATTCATTTGAGTTATATGGATTAAATGATATGGTATCATTTGAATGATTTGATTTCTATGAATTAGATGATATGGATGCTTTTGAGGTAAAATTAGTGTTTTTGTTTTTTAGATTTGGAAGTAAAACATGGCAAGAATGCCAAATGTGAATAATGACCTTGGTCATGCTAAATCTCAAAGGATTTTGTCTGAGAAAAATGCTCAATTTGTGCAATCAAGATTAGCATTTTGAATGTTGTGGATTAAATGATGTGGTATCATTTGAATTATGTGGATTAGATGATGTAGTATCATTTGAACTATGTGGATTAAATGAAGTGGTATCATTTGAATTGTGGATTAAATGTTGTAGATTCATTTTAATTATGTGCACTGAATGAAGTGGTATCATTTGAATTACATGGATTAAATGATGTGGATTCATTTGAATTATATGGATTAAATGATGTGGTATCATTTGAAATATTTGATTTCTATGAATTAGATGATAGGGATTCTTTTGAGGTAAAATTAGTGTTTTTCTTTTGTAGATCTGAAAGTAAAACATGCCAAAATGCCAAATGTGAATAATGATCTTGATCATGCTGAATCTCAAAGGATTTTTTCTGAGATTAGCATTTTGAATTTTGTGGAATCATTTGAATTATGTGGATTAAATGATGTGGTATCATTTGAACTATGTGGATTAAATGAAGTGGTATCGTTTGAATTATGTGGATTAAATGTTGTAGATTCATTTTAATTGTGTGGATTGAATGAAGTGGTATCATTTGAATTACATGGATTAAATGATGTGGATTCATTTGAATTATATGGATTAAATGATGTGGTATCATTTGCATGATTTGATTTCTGTGAATTAGATGATATGGATTCTTTTGAGGTAAAATTAGTGTTTTTGTTTTGTAGATTTGAAAGTAAAACATGGAAATAATGCAAAATGTGAATAATGACCTTGATCATGCTAAATTTCAAAGGATTTTTTCTGAGAAAAATGCGATGTTTGCACAATCAAGGTTAGCATTTTTAATTCACCAAGATTTAGAGCTAGAGGGATTAGAAGGAGAACCATTATCAATGAAAGAAGTAAAAGAGATTTTTCCAAATCTTTTTGTTCATGATGTTCTCTCTTGAGTTAGAGGAAAGGCGAAAGAAACAACACCACTAGAGCTTTCTAACTTACAACATAAAGGGTTAGCATAAAGTCTACTTTGATGCTTTATTCAAGTTGAAAGATCATTACCAAAGAATAATCAAATAGCACTATATTTCATTCAAAAAGTCTTTTTACAAGGTATTCTTCATCGATGTGTAGATTGTGATGATCGCTCGAAGAATGCAGGTATAGGTTTGGGTGGTCCTCAAAATAAGGCATAATCTTGTAATCAAGGAAATAAAGGCCCTCTTGGCCCTACATTCTACTACCTGAGGAACATAACCGTATCGATAATTTATCATCATAGGGAGCATAATTATACAATGAAGGATTAACAATTCCTAGATTACAAAGACCAATTGATGATCAACAAAAGAGGATTGAAGATTTAGAAAATCAAGTGAAAAATTTACAAATATCTCTAGATGCATATGAGAATAGATATGGAAGACTATCAGAGGTGTCATCATCTTTTGATCGATTCACTATTGATGAATTATTGAATCAACAAAACAATACACAAGCTGCTTTTTGTAATCAAGGACATCACTTTATGATAAAGACATCGTTTTTTTCAATTGACTCTGACCAAAGTATTCAACGTACATCATTTTCTTCATTTCGAATATCATCATATATTATAGGTACCATGTCATCTATTTCCTCCACGTCTGAACTATCATTGTGATCTAGATCTAAATCGTGATCACTGCATGGATCATTTCTTAAACTTTCATGAGTTTGAGTTTCTCCAAAAGTTTTTTCTGATATTGTAGAAGCTATCTTGGTTGGAGCATTTATGCACTCCAGTAACATTCACAACTACCACTTGAAGGTATTACTGAAAGCACTCACATAGCTATATGTTGCACCTCCACTGCCTCACCTCTGTACTCTTTCCACCATATAGGATGACCATCGATGAGACATCACCTCGCGTGCCATATGCTGAATCCATTCCGAACTCACAATAGGATTCCCAAGTGCTAACCGGTACTCTTCATATATCAATTGTGTGATATTGTTTTTAGAATCTCTATCCTGTTCGCTCCATTTTAGCATTACAGAATGTCCAAACTATATGGAGCAAAGTTGTCGAATGCATTGACGCATTGGCTTCCCGGCTGCATCCATGACTGGAGCTCCATTACGTATATGATATATTTTGGAGTCGTCATGGT
Source organism: Ceratopteris richardii (assembly GCA_020310875.1). Taxonomy (NCBI): domain Eukaryota; kingdom Viridiplantae; phylum Streptophyta; class Polypodiopsida; order Polypodiales; family Pteridaceae; genus Ceratopteris; species Ceratopteris richardii. The sequence continues at coordinate 49,469,434 of CM035413.1, read as the reverse complement.
CATGCACTCCCAAAGGTGTACGTGGAGATCCATCTGATCCAATTTGAAGATCCCATCTGATCCAATGTGTGTATGCATATGCATGTTTGTATGCATATGCATTATGTATGCATATGCATTGTGTATGCATATGCATGTTTGTATGCATATGCATGTGTGCATGTATATGCATTGTATGTATGCATATGCATTGTGTGCATATGCATTTGTGTATGCATATGCATTTGTGTATTCATATGCATTTGTGTATGCATATCCATATGTGTATGCATATGCATATGTGTATGCATATGCATATGTGTATGCATATGCATTTGTGTGTATGCATATGCATTTGTGTATGCATATGCATTGTGTGTATGCATATGCATGTGTGTATGCATATGCATGTGTGCATGTGTGTATGTGTGTATGCATATTCATGTGTGTATGTGTGTATGCATATGCATTTGTGTATGCATATGCATTGTGTGCATATGCATTGTGTGCATATGCATTTGTGTATGAATATGCATATGTGTATATGCATATGCATATGTGTATATGCATACGCATATGTGTATGCATATGCATATGTGTATGCATATGCATGTGCATTTGTGTATGCATATGCATGTGCATTTGTGTATGCATATGCATGTGCATTTGTGTATGCATATGCATTTGTGTGTATGCATATGCATGTTTGTATGCATATGCATTTGTGTGCATGTGTGTATGTGTGTATGCATATGCATATGTGTATGCATATGCATGTGTGCATGTGTGTATGCATATGCATATGCATGTGTATGCATATGCATATGGATGTGTATGCATATGCATTGTGTGTATGCATATGCATGTTTGTATGCATATGCATGTGCATTTGTGTATGCATATGCATATGTGTATGCATATGCATTGTGTGTATGCATATGCATTGTGTGTATGCATATGCATGTGTGCATGTGTGCATGTGTGTATGTGTGTATGTATATGAATGTGTGTTGGAACATCAAGCTTACAGTATGCTTGAGGTGGATTTGATCTACATCAAAGGCTATCGTGTCGAAAGAATATCCGTTGGGGAGTTCTTTTTCATATGCTCATTTATTGTATTTTTTTTGAGAAATTTTTGATGGTTCATTTACCATTGTAAAAGCCTTGAGCTTTACACATGTAAGGTAGAAAGATGGAGCACAAATCCCACGAATTTGTGGTGGTTAAAGTTGCATTCAATCAAGCAATCAATCCCTAAAAGTAGATCAAAGTAGATCTTCACTTTTCCTAGACTGTAGGAAAGTGAATTGATTCCCTCCAACAACCATTCCCACCTTCATTTGAATTCAAATTCAACTTGTAAAAGTCATGGAACACTCCTAGAGGCTATATAAAGACTTGCACATTACATGGAAGCAATATACGTACACTTGTGACCATCATTGTCTTGCTCCTTCAATTTTCTGCATCATCTTCTTCGCCAATAGTAATCTTGCAGAGGCTTCTGCTCTCTCTCTAGAGCTTCAAATTGAGTGAAAGATAACTCATTGGAAAGGTATAAGTGTCTAGTGTATGCCCATAAATTCCCATATCATTTGGTTCAGTAGAGTGGGAGAAAACTGAGTTTTTTTGTCTCAAGGTCAATCTCTACGTATTCTTGAAAAATAGGAAGTACCACGAGTGAATATCGCATTCATTCCTATAGCATATTTTGCTTATTCCTTATACTTTTGTGCATTCCATACGCTCAATCCTATTTGTATCACTCCCATAAAAGGATTTTTTCTAATTGTAATCACGCTGGTTGCTATGGGCATTTGAAGTTCATTGTCTCTTCCATAGATAGTAAGTTTTTTGAGCTAGTCGACCCGTGAACCTATCTGTTTTGTATCGACTCATTCTCTTTGATGCTCCAAAGTACATAGTGCATTTATTTGCACTTATAGCATGCCTATAAGGTCTATTTGAGTCTCCATAAGCTCAAGGGCTGGTCTTGTGCCGATTGGCTTTACCAAACTTTGTCGCTAAAAACGCACTTTTCTACCTTCTACAAGCTTCTCTAAGTTCTTTCAGTGGTATCAGAGCTAGATCAAGATGGGTGACAACTTTCCTCAATGATCGAGCAGCTTGATCGACACAACTACGCGGCTTGGCAAATCCAAATGGAGGCCTATTTGCAAGGTAGAAATCTTTATGGAATTGTAGCTAGTGATGAAGATATGCCTATTCCAAGATCCAAAGGAGGACCTACACAAGAAGAGATAGATAAGCTCACACTTTGGTGCGCAAGGGATGCTCAAGCAAGGTCGTACATACTAAACTCTATCTCTGACTTTCTATTACCACATATTAGAGGATGCAAGACATCTCAAGAGACTTGGGATGCCCTCGAGACTTTCTTTTCTGCTAGTACCAAAGCAAGAAAGAATCATCTTTGGAACAAGTTCAACCAAATGAAGAAGAAACCTAAACAAACCATCACAGAGTTTGTTACCAAGGTCAAGGAGGTTGTGGATTAGTTAGCATCCATTGGAGAGCTAATTGAAGAAGAGGTCATCATGAGGCAAATTCTCAACGGCATTCGAAGTGACAAGCAATGGCAATCCTTCACGACGGCTTATGATCTCATCATGGATGTGCAGACTCCAGACTTCAATATCTTTCTTGGACAACTCTTCAATCAAGAAGCCAACAATAGCATAAAGGAAGGTAACTCTTATTATGGTAATTCAACTAGTGCTCTATATGCAGATAAGAAGGATAAGAAGCAGAAAGGCAATAAGAAGGAAGAAGATGAAGAAGAGACTTCTCAAGCCAACTTCGCAAGCAAGAGCAAGTGTAAAGGGAAGAAGAAAGGACCAAAGCAAGACAAAGCCAAAGGTCAGAATGTTCAACCTTGTGCCATATGCAATAAGACCAACCACACCACTCAGAATTGCTGGTTCAATGGGAAGACCCAAGGAAGTGGAAGAGGTCGATATGGCAGCAATAGAGGTAGAGGTGGATACAACTTCAACAATAACAATATAAGCTATAATAGAAGGGACTACAACAATTATTCAGAAGATCAACCACATGAAGACTCATTGCTTCTTATGAATCTAAGCCACAAAGAAGCTAAACAAGATGATCATTTGTTCTACATAGATTCACGATGTTCGAATCATGTTGCAGGCAACATTGCTCTTCTATCTGATTTGGAAAGTCCAAAGCATAGACATGAAGTGCAAATAGGGGATGACACGAAGCACAATGTGGAGAAGATTGGTAATGTCAAAGCTTCCAATGGCAGGGCAAACATTCTAAGTAAGGTTCTCTATGTACACACTATCACTAAAAAGCTAATAAGTGTAGGCCAAATAGTTGAAAAAGGCTTGCAAGTTAGGTTCACCAAACATGGAGCTTTTGTGAAAGATCCATGTCAAGGCTTCAAGAAGATAGCCCGAGGTGAGAAGCATGGTAGGCTCTTTACTTTTGAAGTAGGAGAAACCAGGAACATAGCTCTATTCAACTTTGGGTCTCAAACCCTAAGTGAGCTTGAAGTGTGGCATAAGAGACTTGCTCATGTGAATGAAAGAACCTTGAAGGATATATGCAGGGATCAAAGTGTTCTAGGACTGCCGAACATATCAAAGCAACACGTGATCAACAGGTGTGATGCATGTGAGATTGGGAAGGCACAAAGACAACCATTCAACCACAAAGGCTACATCCACAAGAAGTATCTTGCACATGTGGAGAATCATACAGGTAGACCACTAAAGAAGCTCAGATCTCATGGAGGGGGAAAATACTTCTCCAAAGAGTTTGATGAGTTCTTGCAGGACAAAGGTATCAAAAGAGAAGTGAGTACCAGGTACTCTCCTCAACTAAATGGAATTGCAGAGAGGAGAAACAAGACATTGGTTGGATCAGCCCTAACAATGCTTGAAGAGAAGAAGTTGCCACATTATCTATGGGTAGAAGCTATTTCAATTGATGTGTACCTTGTCAATAGACTACCATCCAAATCACTTCAAGGTATGACTCCTTATGAAGCATGGCATGGAAGAAAACCTAGTCTTGGACATTGCAAGGTTTTTGGTTGTTTAGCTTATGTTCATGTACCATCACAAATAAGAGGTAAGCTAGATGAAAGGGCAACAAAGGCAGTCTTTATTGGATATGATTCAACTCAGATGGGTTACAGGTTCTTCAATCCTTCAACCAAGCAATTCACTACAAGTAGAGATGTTGTGTTTGAAGAACATAGGTCTTGGTATGATGAAGACAAACAAAAGGTAACACTACCATATGATCTTGATTCTAACTCTCATCAAATAGGAAACAAGCATGATACACAGGTCCAGGATCCAAGAAGAAATATAGATGATGACCAAGATGAAAGAGAAAAGGATTACAAGCTATGGAAGTCAAGAGGCAAAGTAAAGATGCAAGAGGTTGGAGAATGATCCAAACAAGCACTTAGAAGATCAGCAAGAGAGAAGAAACAACCAGAAAGGTATGGATATGATTCCACATTTGTTATGAAGCATTCAATCTACTTGGCAAAAGACTCTATTTCAGAGGAACCCTCAACCTATGAAGAGATAAAGCGAAACCCTAATTGGGAAAAGGCCATGAATGAAGAGATGGACGCATTGAAGGAAATGGACACTTGGGATTTGGTTCCAATGTCACCAAATCAAAAGGTAATTGGTTGCAGATGGGTATATAAAGTTAAAAGAAATTCAGATGGATCAGTTTGCACGTACAAGGCAAGATTAGTTGCCAAAGGATGCTCTCAAACACATGGTATAGACTATGACAAAACATTCTCACCAGTTGCAAAGATGACTACAATCAAGACATTGATAAGTGTAGCTGCTGCAAGGAATTGGAGACTCCTCCAACTTGATGTGAAAAATGCATTCTCAAATGGTTGGATAAGTGAAGAGGTATACATGTCACAACCACCAGGTTTTGAAAACCCTAATAATCCATCTTATGTTTGCAGACTTAAGAAAGCATTGTATGGATTGAAACAAGCTCCTAGAGCTTGGAATTACAGGTTGGTTACATATCTTCAAGATCAAGGGTTCAAAGCTAGCAGCTCAGGTCCTTCTCTATTCATCAAAAGGGATCACAATGAGGTGATCTATCTATGTGTATATGTAGATGATATTATTGTGACAAGTGATGATCTAAATGGCATTCAAAGGATCAAGAGACACATGCAAGAGGAGTTCAAAATCAGTGACCTAGGTGAGCTCACATATTTCCTATGTATGCAGGTGATATATACAGATGAAGGAATGTATCTGACTCAGAGAAGATACATTCAAGATCTTCTTCTCAAGTTCAAAATGGATAACACTAAACCTATAGGTACACCTTTGGAGATGAATCATAAACTAAGTGTTTATGAAGGTGAGAAAATTGAAGACATTAAAGAGTATCAAAGCTTGGTAGGTAGCTTGATATATGCTACTCATACAAGGGCAGACATCTCATATAGTGTGGGAGTGCTTAGTCAGTTCATGCACTCACCGAGAAGACCACACATGGATGCAGCTAAGAGAGTACTTAAGTATCTCAAAGGTACAATCAATGAAGGTATATTCTATCATTACTCTTCAGATTTGGATATCAAAATCTATTCAGATGCAAATTGGGCAGGAGCTAAGGATGACAAAAAAAAGTACATTTGGTTACTTAGCATTTACAGGTTCGAAGCTAGTGTCATGGAGTTCCAAGAAGAAACCAATAGTTGCTTTATCTTCAACTGAAGCAGAGTACAGAGGCTTGACCATAACAACTCAAGAGGCAATATGGTTAAAAGCATTGTATACAGATTTGGGACTTCTGAGTTCCAAACCTCACATATTTGGAGATAATGTAAGTTCCATGCATCTAGCGGCAAATCCTATTTTTCATGCGAGAACTAAGCACATAGAAGTCCATTACCACTTCATCAGGGAGAAGCTCATGGCAAAGGAGATTGACATTTCTTTTGTTCCTACTGAAAAGCAAGTAGCAGATATGATGACGAAGGCACTTGATGGAATAAAGCTTTGTAGATTCAAAGCTATGGCAGGTATTCAACCTATTAGAGAATGAAGACTCAAGCATAATTTAGCTTGAGGGGGAGCTATTGGAACATCAAGCTTACACTATGCTTGAGGTGGATTTGATCTACATCAAAGGCTATCACGTCGAAAGAATATCCGTTGGGGAGTTCTTTTTCTTATGGCATTGCCCATTTATTGTTTGAGAAATTTTTGATGGTTCATTTACCGTTGTAAAAGCCTTGAGCTTTACACATGTAAAGGTAGAAAGATAGAGCCCAAATCCCACAAATTTGTGGTGGTTGAAGTTGCATTCAATCAAGCAATCAATAACCTAAAAGTAGATCAAAGTAGATCTTCACTTTTCCTAGATTGTAGGAAAGTGAATTGATTCCCTCCAACAACCATTCCCACCTTCATTTGAATTCAAATTCAACTTGTAAAAGTCTTGGAACACTCCTAGAGGCTATATAAAGACTTGAAATCACTTTTACATTACATGGAAGCAATATACATACACTTGTGACCATCATTGTCTTGCTCCTTCAATTTTTCTGCATCATCTTCTTCGCCAACAGTAATCTTGCAGAGGCTTCTGCTCTCTCTCCAGAGCTGCAAATTGAGTGCAAGATGACTCATTGGAAAGATACAAGTGTCTAGTTTATGCTTATAAATTTGCATAGCATTTGGTTTCGTAGATTGAGAGAAATCTGAGTTTTTGTGTCTCGGGGTAAATCTCTACGTATTCCTGAAAAATAGGAAGTACCACCGGTGAATGTCGCATTCATTCCTATAGCATATTTTGCTTATTCCTTATACTTTTGTGTATTCCATACATGCACCCTATGTGTATCACTCCCATAAAAGGATTTTTTCTAATTGTAATCACGCTGGTCGCTATGGGCATTTGAAGTTCATTGTCTCTTCCATAGATAGTAAGTTTTTTGAGCTAATCGACCCACGAACCTATCTGTTTTGTATCGACTCATTATCTTTGATGCTCCAAAGTACATAGTGCATTTCTTTGCACTTATAGCATGCCTATAAGGTCTATTTGAGTCTCCATAAGCTCAAGGGCTGGTCTTGTGACGGTTGGCTTGACCAAACTTCGTCGCTTCGAAACGCACTTTTCTACCTTCTCCAAGTTCTTTCAATGTGTGTATGCATATGCATTGTGTGTATGCATATGCATTTGTGTATGCATATGCATTTGTGTGTATGCATATGCATGTTTGTATGCATATTCATGTTTGTATGCATATGCATGTCTGTATGCATATGCATTGTGTGTATGCATATGCATATGCATATGCATATGCATTTGTGTATGCATATGCATTTGTGTGTATGCATATGCATGTTTGTATGCGTATGCATTGTGTGTATGCATATGCATTGTTTGTATGCATATGCATTGTGTGTATGCATATGCATGTGTGTATGCATATGCATGTGTGTATGCATATGCATGTGCATTTGTGTATGCATATGCATATGTGTATGCATATGCATATGTGTATGCA
>CM035413.1:48741882-48811882 GCA_020310875.1 Ceratopteris richardii | reverse complement strand
GTAAGATCATGAATCAAGTAACCGCCATCAAGTGACAACAAGATCAAAAGCTATCCTATGGTAGAGCTTTAGCTAAGCATCTGTAGCATTATCTCGAGTATGAAACTTCTCAAGAATAATGTGCTCAATGGCGAACCAATCTCTAATGAAGTGATACCTCACCTCAACATGCTTGGTCTTTGCATGATAGACCGGATTCTTAGCCAAAGCAATGGCACTCTTACTATCACTGAGCAAATGAGATACATGCTAAGGTAGACCCATATCACAAGCAAGACGTGAAAGCCACAATGCTTCCTTACATGCCTCACTTGCTTCAACATACTCTACTTCTATGGTGGAAATAGTTGTACATTCTTGAAGATGAGATCTTCAAGAGATATCACCTCCAACAAAATGAAAAATGTACCCTGATGTAGACTTACGATTGTCTACACAAAGAGCATAATAAGAATCTGTGTAACCAATAATCGATGCTTTCCCTCTACCTAAGCATAGGCACTTGTCCTTAGTGCCACTTAGATATCTCAAAATCATCTTGACGGCTTCCCAATGTGACTTGCCAAGATTAGACAAATATCTGCTCACAACTCCCACTACAAATGCAATGTCTGGTCTTGTAGCTACCATAGCATACATGAGACTAAAAACAACAAATTGATAAGGAATTTTGGCCATGAATTCCTTTTCCTCATCTCATTTGGGGCAATCATCCTTGATCAATTTCACATATGTGGGTAAAGGTATACTTAATGCCTTTCCACCCTGCATATTTAACATGTGAAGTACTTTGGATATGTACTCACTTTGAGACAAATATATGCATATTTTACTCCTATCATGAGTAATGCACATGCCAAGAATATGTTTAGGATCCCCATAATCCTTCATATCAAATGTCTAGCTCAACTTCTTCTTGAGAATTGACAAGTCATAAGAGGACTTCCCAGTAATCAACATATCATTGACATAAAGTATCAAGCATATCAAGTTGCCATCTTAGGATCTCTTTCTGTAGAGACAATGATCCTCATTGCTTCGAGAATAGCCTTAAGACTTCATAAAAGAATCAAAATTTTGGTACCATTGTCTAGGGGACTATTTAAGTCCATATAAGCTCTTCTTGAGCTTACAAACTAGACTTTCTTTGCCAAGAACTACATAACCCTCTGGTTGTTCCATAATGATCTCATCTATAAGATCTCCATGCAAGAAAGCAATTTTCACATCCATTTGGACTAGCTCTAAGTCTTCCATTGCACCAAACCCAAGCAACATGCACAAGCTAGTCATCTTTGACCACTAGAGAGAATATTTCCTCGAAATCAACACCATGTTGTGTCACGAGGAAGGAGATAAGGAAAAGAGCTCACACACACAATCTCACAATCAAAGAGAAGCACACACTCAGATTGAGGCAAGGAAGAATGATCTTCTTCTTTGTAATAAAGTAAGTCTATGATCCAAGGGTATGGCCGGTTCAGACAGATCTAAAATCGGACACCGTTTGGTCATCCATGTGTATGAACAAAGATCTCAAGTTTAGACTTACTAGGAGGTCTTGTGCTCTTGTGAACAAGTCATCCACTTAGCTTAGTGGTTAAGTCTCAAGGATTTAAAGGAGGAGGTCTTGGGTTCAATCCCCATGGGGGACATGGGGAGAGTATTTTGCCCAAAGAGATCTAGAACCTTCTAGAAGCATCCACTTGAGTTAACTCGAGTTGATTGGGACACTTGGCACACATGCAATTACATGGCTGACACATTGCTGGCTAGTATCCACCTGCCCAAGAAGGCAATCCCCTGGAGAGAGCTATATATAGAGGCATTTGGTTGGGAGGAGAGTAATCTCCCTAGCACATGGTGGTCGTAATTTTTAGGTTGTTGCATTGGTATCAGAGCCTAAGCTTTCATGGAGACCTTGTGAGGGACTATCACCTTCTTTTCAAGCTCTTATGGAAATCTCCACATAATCTTCTCATCTTTTCTACCTGGAGCATATTGCTCCTCTGTCTTCAAATTTGGACTACAATAGATCCCTCTATTGTGAGTTCGGCAGCAGAGATCAAAAATTGTATTTCTTTCTTTGTGAATGGAAGTCCGCGAGGTTCGATCTCAAGACCTCATGGAGAGGATAACCTACTGTAACCACGAACACAAGCATGATAGCCATGATGGATCTGCAGCAGATCTTTATTTAGTTTATCTTTTTCTACACATGCAAAAGTGCCTACTGCAAAATGTTATATGGAGTCAATGAATGGAGGAGGTGTGAACCACCTCTTAGATCCATTTAGATGGATTTACACATGTGTGCCATGTGGTACCCATGTGTAGCTCATAGGACTCATTCAATAATTGAGAGCGAGTAAAAATGGAGTACGTACGCGGTTGCAGCGCTTAATTTTGAAGGAATCTCCATGTGATTGAGAGAACTGAAGGTTCGTACGCATATCGAGAGCTGTGCAGGCCTGAAGGTACACCAAAAATGAAGGACATCATCGGGAGTCTTTACACTGGTATCCGAGCCAGGGAACAGTCCACGCGCTTGGAGTGAAGACACGCAAATCGAGGCGACACAGACCCACGAACGGGCTCAAATACCGAGGTGCATGTAGGCGATCACAGAGGACAGCTGTGAGGAGCTTACCTCTAGAGTGCTCCCTCCATCCTTCCTCTAGGATGAGAGCATGTACAAAATGACCTCCTATATATCCCCCTACAATTATGCTGCACATGGATATATGGGATAAAAACGCTCTTCGATAGCTCTTCGACAGGGTGTCAAGCCTTTTCGAATGGATAGGGAGCTCAAAACTGGACTAGGAAAAAAAATCAAAGTTTTTTTTGAGAATCTTGGAGTATCAAGGTGATGCTATAGATCAAATTTTGGCCAAGAGATGATACATGTATGTAATACGGGCTGTGGATATGGGATGTGAGTGTGGGATTTGATAAAAAAAGCTTCAAAACCTCAGTTTTGAGTTTCTCCAAGTCACTACTCTAAGGAGATGAGTTTTTTCACTTCCCATCGATGACATACCCGACTTCTCCGCACCATAGTTTCCTCATACGATATCAAATTTCAAAAATCTTGGTCAAAATATGAAGCTACACTCCTAAGCTTCGCTTAAAAGCCATCAATGTTGGATTTGGACGAGATTTGCCTCACCAAAATCTCTCTGCAGTAGTTCCGCAGGAACTAGGCGGCCACTCTCGGGCCTAGTTTTTCATCATCCGGAGTCCAAATCCACTTTTTTCACTTGGGATAGTCTCAAATTCTTGAAGTACAGGTGCTGGTCTGCCATTCTTGGACTGGTGAGGATTGTCGAGTCTCTGAGATTGCTCAGTTTCACTCAATTTGCCCGGTCACGGCTATTCCCACGTGCTTTTGGAGTTGTTTTGGATGGTTTATGGTGTTTAGAACCTCCCCGGACCAACCGGACATTTCCAATTTTTATTTTTGCCTAGCGAGGATTCAAAATCAGCGACCTAAAGCTTCAAGGATCATGTGGATTTCGCTTCCGTAGCTTTACTTTGTAACAGGGAAGTGCTCTTGTGATATATTTCTCTTCTTCTTGCATATTTGAGCTTTACTTCCATTCATTTTCATACACTCTAGTTAGCAAATCGGGGAAGGGTAGAAAACATGGAATCTAAAGGCAAACAAGTAGTTGAAACCACTTCTCCATCTAAAGAGCAACTAGAGGATCCTGATTCTAGAATGGAAGAAGTAGAAATAGGGCAAGAAGTAGAAGAGGACTTAGAAGAGAAAGAGCCTTCACAGGAAGAATATACATATGAAGAAATTATAGATGAATTTTTCACTCATGACCAATTCATTGACTTGAAAGAGCAAACCCTTAAATTAGAGAAAGATCTTGGTAGCATCACATCTCTCATACAACAACTTAAGTCTCAAATGATCTCACTTGAGACTAGTGTCACCTCTTTCCTTGCTAGGAAGGAAAGAGAGACCCCTCATATTCCTTTGGAGCTCACTAGGAAAGATACTTCTTTTCCTAGTAAGCATAAAGGAGAGAGCTCTATGGAAGCTCCCCTCCTGAAAGACTTGAAGCCACCTACCTTTACGGGGGATGACCGAGACAGGAACAAGGATGCAATCTACACTTTTTTACAAAAGTGGCATGATTTGCATCAAGTGAAGGGCACCCCACCTGAGTATCGTGTGCTAGAGGTGAGTATCTCCCTCGGCCCGCGTGCTTATAAGTGGTGGATGAGTCTTAAGGAGGCAAACTCCATCCCTAGTGACTGGACTCAGTTTGAGACTCTTTTCCTAAAAGAGTTTCTTCCTGAGAATGAGCAGGAGAGGAATTGGGATGAGTGGGATAGGATTACACAGAGAGGTAGGCCTCTTTCGGTCTACCTATCCCACAATAGAGAGATCATTTTGAAACTTAAGGGCTTAGATGATTTTCAGAAGACTAGAGGGTTTATTAGGGGCTTAGACAAATCCATAAAGAGGGAAGTCAGAAGGAATGCGCCTAAGACATTTGAGGAGGCGATTACATATGCACAGATCTATGAGGACCATAACCGTCCTCAGAATACTCCTATGGAGAGGGATCAGCCCCTCAAGCCTCTTAGTAAGACTAAATTCAAGAAGAAGTTGCCTAAGTTTTTATTAGAAAACAAAGATCACAAGGGCCTAGGTTATCCACAGACCAGTTTGAGAAGGCCAAAAGAGAGAACCTGTGTTTTAGGTGCCTATCTCCTAGCCATTCACAGTGGAACTGTCCACTCAAGAAGGGGGAAGAAAAGAAAAAGGGACCAGAGTCTAGTACGGCCCCCGAAAAGGGAAAAAAGGTAGTCCACCTAGTGCAGACCCTTCCTATTCATGGCAGCTCTAGCTGCAAGGGAGTGGAGGTGATGCACGAGGATATAGAGCACACCTATTGTTTGACTCAGTCATTGTGGTCACTACAGTTTGGACCACATGACCTAGGTAAACTGCATGGTAGTGTTGGTCAAGAAATTAGAGATTCCCCAGCAGCCTAGTGCACATAAATACATTGTATCTATGATGCAAGGGCAAGATAAAAGAATATGGGATACTATGGTATCCAATTTGGAAGTCAAGATGCAGGACTATACAGATTATATGGACTTCCAAATTATGAACATGGAGAGGACAGATCTAATATTAGGAAGAGAGTGGCTATGGGGGTTGGGAGACACACTTAAACGCAGCTATCAAAACAACACACTCGAATTTGAAAAGAATGGAAGTAAAGTTTGTATTCAGGGAGAGAGAGATGTACCTAGTGCACCTCTCATTTCATCACTAGAGTTGTATAGTCTCTGTTATTCTCAGCATGTACAGGACATGTTTTTATTGTATGTTCATGATATGGAGCTTTGTACAGACAGCTCATCTGATGTATATTTTCATGCTAGGAATGTAAATATGAACAGGACTTTCTACTATTCTTTTTTGCAAGAGTGTAAAAGTTTTAAGGATCTTATGTTTGAGTACAGAGATGTTTTTCCCACTGACTTATCTAGAGGGCTACCACCTGAGAGAGGGGACATTGACCATGCCATAGAGGTTGTTACTAACACTAACCCTATTTGCAGACCACCTTATAGGCTTAGTGTTTCTCAGCATGAGGAGGTTGAGAAGCAATTACAGGATTATTTAGATAAGGGCTTCATCAAACCTAGTAACTCACCATGGGCATCGCCAATGCTCCTAGTTAAAAAGAAAGATGGCTCTATGAGATTATGTATAGGCTATAGAGCACTTAATAAGGTAACTATCAAAAATAGATTTCCAATGCCTAGGTTGGAAGATCTATTTGATCAGTTACATCAAGCTAGGTATTTTACCAAGCTTGATCTTAGATCAGGATATCATCAAATCAGAATGAAGGCAGAGGATGTCCCTAAGACTGCATTCAGAACTAGATATGGGCACTATGAGTTTTTGGTGATGCCTTTTGGTCTCACCAATGCTCCTGCCACTTTCATGAAGCTCATGAATAGTGTTTTATGGCCTTATCTAGGACATTTTGTAGTAGACTTTTTGGATGACATTCTGATCTATAGTGCATCAGAAGAGGAGCACTTGGAACACTTGAGGAAAGTATTTGAAGTGCTAAGGGAAAATTCACTCTTTCCTAAGGAATCAAAGTGTGAATTTTTCAAAACAGAGGTTAGCTACCTTGGGCATATAGTCTCCTAAGATGGAATCCAGATGGATCCTGAAAAAGTAAGGGCTATCATGGAATGGCCACATCCAAGAAACCTAGAAGAGTTGCAGATCTTCCTAGGTTTATCAGGTTTCTATCGAAGATTCATTAAGAACTGTGCCAAGATTGTTGTCCCGATGACGAAAGGGAAAGGAAAGCCTTTCATTGCGGAGACGAACAGAAGGAAAGTATGGAGAAGTTGAAAGTAGGAATTGCTACAGCTCCACTTTTACATATAGCAGATCCCAACAAACCATTTGTGGTTGAGACTGACGCGAGTGACTTTGCCATAGGAGCGGTTTTAGTACAGGATGGTCGACCAGTAGCTTTTGAGAGCAAGAAACTAGAACCGGTTCAGAAGAATTACTCCGTCTATGAGAAGGAGTTGTATGCAATAGTCCATGCTTTGAAGAAGTGGCATCATTATTTATATGGTGCCAAAGTCACGATAGTGTTTGATCAAGAGAGCATTAAGTGGCTCTCTAATCAAGCAGACCTTAAAGGTCATAACGCAGGATGGGCAGAGACCCTTCAGGAGTTTGATTATTAGCTTAGGTATGGGAAGGGAAATTTTAATGTAGTGGCTGATTCACTTAGCCGTATGCCTATGCTCAATGGACTGAGTTTTACTCAGATCACTAGCAAGCTACTTGAGTCCCTTAGAGGGAAATGTAGACTTGATCCTACATATTCTGAGATTTGGGAAGCCATAGAGAATGGGGATCGTGATATACGGGTTTCCAGTGAGGATGGAGTATCGACGGGTATTCAAGAAGGATTCAAGTGGAAGAATTACAGTGTCCATGATCGATATCTGTTATACAAAGGTAAGGTGTGTGTCCCTGGAGATACCGAGATGAGATGGCATATTTTGTATGAGTGTCATGACACACCTAGTGCGGGACACCCAGGAGTTAACAAGACTTATGATCTTGTTAAGAGGCAGTTTTATTGGCTTGGACTTCATAAGGACGTCCTAGAGTATGTGCTTAAGTGCAACAAATGCCAGGTCAACAAAGCTAAGAGGTTGAGGATTGGAGGACTACTTCACCCATTGGATATTCCTAATGGGAAGTGGGAGAGTATCTCCATGGACTTTATAGTCGGATTACCTAAGACATAGAGAGGGCACGACTCAGTCTGGGTAATTGTGGATAGGTTAACCAAAATGGCTAGGTTTATTCCGACACGTACTACAGTGAAGACACCAGAGTTGGCTAGACTCTTTGTAGAGAACCTATACCGGTTATATGGTCTTCCGTTAGACATAGTTTCTGATCGGGATAGGAAGTTCACTAGCCACTTTTGGAGAACGGTCTAATCCTAGAGGATATGCTTCGAGCATATGTAAATGAAAGGCAAACTAATTGGGAAGAGTACTTACCTATAGTAGAGTTTGCATATAATAGTGCCAAGCACTCTTCCACTGGGCATAGTCCATTTATGCTTATGTATGGGTTTCAGCCAAGAGCTCCTTATGCAGTAGGCTTGCAGAATGAAAAAGTTCAAGCTGCAAAGGGCTTCTTGGAAGAGATGAATGATATGCTTAGACTTGCTAAGGACAACATTAGGAGAGCTCAGGATAGAGCTAGAGCCTATGCTGAACCTCAAAGGAGAGATATCAACTTTGAGGTAGGAGAGCAGGTCTATCTTAGAGTTCCATCTAGTTCTGAAACCATGAAGACGGGACCTTGTCCAAAAATATCTCCTAGGTATTGTGGACCTTTCCAAATACTTAAGAGAATAGGAAAGATGGCTTACCAGCTCCAACTTCGAGAGAATAGTCAAATCCATCCAGTTTTTCATGTTAGCCGGCTTAAGAAAAGGCTGGGTGAATCTGACAACCTCATTCCAGATAGTGAAGTAGTAGAGCCTATTTCTGTTCAATCTATTCCATATGAGCTGAGAGCATACTACGCACTCGAGAGAAACGGACGAGAGTCACTTGTATAAATAGTGCCTAGTGAAGTGGAAAGATAGTTCAGAAGATAGTGCCACATGGGAGCGGGTTAGCACCCTTCAGAGACAGTTTCCCAACTTTAGACTACCTTCCCAAGAGTCTTTTTAAGGGGAAGGATATGGGGAAACAACACGGAGATAGGACCATGTATTTTATGCATGGGGATTTAGTGGGAGTACTATTTCATTGATTATCTCTTTCTA
The DNA here is from genome assembly GCA_020310875.1 of Ceratopteris richardii. Lineage (NCBI taxonomy): Eukaryota > Viridiplantae > Streptophyta > Polypodiopsida > Polypodiales > Pteridaceae > Ceratopteris > Ceratopteris richardii. The sequence continues at coordinate 48,803,507 of CM035413.1, read as the reverse complement.
TTAGACTTTCCAGTACCATTTTTGAGGACAAAAATGGAGTTAAGAGGAAGGAAATGTTATATGGAGTCAATGAATGGAGGAGGTGTGAACCACCTCTTAGATCCATTTAGATGGATTTACACATGAGTGCCATGTGGCACCCATGTGTAGCTCATAAGACTCATTCAATAATTGAGAGAGAGTAAAAATGGAGTACATACACGGCTGGGTGGCGCTTAATTGCGAAGGAATCTCCGTGTGACTGAGAGAACTGAAGGTTCGTACACATATCGAGAGCTGTGCAAGCCTGAAGGTACACCAAAAATGAAGGACATCATTACACAAAATGATCCCAAATCAGATTTGATGATAGAATCTCTTGCATGAATTATAATAATTCATTGCGTGGCACTCTTCACCAAGCTCAAAAACAAAAGCAATCAAGCTACTGGCAGGTCTTGAGCCCCTGACATCCAGAAAGGGACTCATGTGCTCTATCCACCAAGGAAGTTCTGTACTGTTGTTGCACTTAAAATGTAATGCAACAGCTTGGCCACAGGAAATGCTCTTGAATGAATGACTCTCCTCCCAACCATATGCCTCTATATATAGCTCTCTCCAAGGGAGTGCCTACATGGGCAGGTGGATACTAACCATCCAAGTGTCAGCCATGTAACTACATGTGCACCAAGTGTCCCAGTTAGCCAGAGTTAACTCAAGTGGATGCTTCTAGAAGGTTCTAGAGTTCTTTGGGCAAAAAACTCTCCCCATGTACCCCATGGGAGTTGAATCCAAGACCTCCTCCTTCACACTTTTGAATGTTAGCCACTAGGCTAAGTGGATTACTTGGTTACAAGAGTAAATGACCTACCAGTAAGTCTAGACTCGAGATCTTTGGTCACACATATGGATGACCAAACGGATTCCGATTCTAGATCTGTCTGAACCAATCGGATCCTTAGATCGCAGACTTACTTTATTACATTCTTCCCCCCTTCCTCAAAAATTAGAGCTATACATACTATAGGAAACCCCCGATCCTCATGTTCTAAAACTTGAAGAACATGCATTCATTCAATCAGGTTATTTACTTAGAACTTGAAAGTAAAAAACCTTATCATATTCTAGATCTTGAAGAAACATGATCGGTTTATCCACTTAAAACTTGAAAGTAGAAAACCTTCTTTATTTGCAACCAACTTAAAACTTGAAAGTTGGAAAACGTCGTTGGATTGTGGAAACTTTTTCCCATGTTGATTTTTCTTCGTTCCATCCTTCCATTTTACTAAGCACTCTTCGTACAAGTGACTTCTTGTACATTTATCTAGGGTGCGAAGTATCCTTTCAGGTTCATGAGGAACTATTTCACTTATTGGAATAGGAAGTATAACCTGTTGTCCAACTAGATTATCTGAATCTATTAGAATCTTCCTAAGACAACTGACATGGAACACTGGATGAATCCAACTATCATCCGAAAGTTGCAATTCATAAGCCCACAAACCAACTTTCTCGGTGATTGGAAAAGGACCGCAATATCTAGGTGACAACTTGGCGCATTGACCAGTCTTGAACCTTTCTGATCTTTCAGGAATACGAAGATAAACTTGATCACCTACGTGAAAAGTAACATCTCTTCACTTCGGATCGGCATATGCCTTCGCACGATCTTGAGCTTTCTTTAAGTTTTCTTTTGCTAACTTGAGTTTAAAGTTCATGTCTTGAAGGAATTCTTGAGCTGCTTGAACTCGTTCATTTTGAAGTCCCACTGCATATGGAGACCTAGGCTGGAACCCATACATCAACATGAATGGACTAAATTCAGTTGATGAATTCTTGGCACTGTTATAGGCAAACTCAGCTAAAGGAAGATAGTCTTCCTAATCAGTCTGTTTGGAAGTGACATAAGCTCTGAGTATGTCCTCAAAAATCTGATTGACTTTCTCTATCTGTCCATCCGTCTGCGGATATTCAGTTGTACTTAAACTTAGTTTAGTTTCAAGTCTCCTAAAGACTGCTCACCAAAAATTACTTGTAAATCGTGCATCTCTATCAAAAATTATGTCTACTAGAAGGCCATAGAGTCTATAAAGTTGATTTACAAATATTTTTGCAAGTTCTGGAGTCTTCTAAGTAGTCTTGACTGGAATAAACTGAGCAAGTTTACTCAATCGATCAACTACAACCCAGACTGAATCAAAGCCTTTTTTAGTGCGGGCTAATCCAGAAATGAAATCCATGGAAATACTTTCCCATTTTCCTTTGGGAATTTCCAAAGGATGTAGCAATCCTCCAATTTTAAGTCGTTCAAACTTATTGACTTGACATTTATGGCATTTGGATACATAGTTTTGCACATCTCGATGTAAACTAGGCAAATAAAAATGTCGTTTCACTAATTCATAGGTTCAGTTGATACCAGGATATCCTGCACTTGGAGCATCATGGCATTTGAAAAGTACTTGATTTCGTATGCCTGGCATACTTGGGACACAAACCTTACCTTTATAAAGAAAATATTCATCTTGGAGAGAATAGTGTTTAAACTTTCTCTCAGAAGTACTTGCTTCATTCTGATGAACTTGTTCAACTGTTTTCCATGCTTGACTGTAGCTTGGATATTCTTTGCAGGTTCCTTTCAAAGTTGAAATAAATTCACTTTGAATTTGTACAGAACTTAGGTTGTTCAACATAGGCATCCGACTTAAGGCGGCTGCCACTACATTGAACTTTCCTTTTCTGTACCTTAGTTCATAATCAAACTCTTGCAACTATTCGACCCATCTTGCTTTTCTACCTCTCAGATCTAGTTGGTTTGCAAACCACTTGATGCTCTCTTGATCAAAGACTATGGTTGACTTTGATCCATACAGGTAATGGTGCCATTTCTTCAGAGCATCTATAATAGCAAACATCTCTCGCTGATAGGTAGAGTAGTTCTGCTGAGCAGGACTTAGCTTTCTACTCTTGAAAGCTATTGGTCGACCATGTTGGCTTAGTGCTGCTCCTACTGTAGATGAACTTGCATCTGTTTCTAATTGGAAAGGCTTGTTCGGATCTACGATTTGTAGAACTGGGGCCAAAGCTAAAGCAAGTTTAAGTTCTTGAAAACTCTTTGCTTGTTCCTCTTTCCAATTTATCTTCTGATGCTTCCCTTTGAGTTGATCCGTCAAAGGTACTGCAATCTTGGCATATCCAGCCACAAACTTCTGATAATTTCCTGCGAATCCGAGAAAACTTTGTAGTTCTCGAATTGTCTGGGGCTCAGGCCATTCAAGAATTGCTTGGACCTTTTCAGGGTAAACTTTGATTCCTTCCGTGGAAATAATATGGCCTAAATACTTTACTTTTGGGGTAAAGAATTCACATTTTGACTCTTTAACATAAAGTTTATTATCGCAAAGAAGTTGAAAAACTTTTGCCAAGTGCTCTAAGTGACTTTCATGATCTTTACTGTAGATCAGAATATCATCGAGAAAATCTACAACAAATTTTCCCAAGTACGGATTAAGCACTTGATTCATTAAAGTCATAAATGTTGCGGGTGCATTTGTCAATCCGAACGGCATCACTAAAAACTCGTAGTGACCATACTTTGTTTGAAAGGTTGTCTTGGGAATATCATCATCTTTGATTCTGATCTGATGATAACCTTGGCGTGAATCAATCTTGGAAAAGACTTTAGCCCCTTTTAAGCTATCGAAAAGATCTTCGACTAGCGGCATGGGATACTTGTTCTTTATAGTAAGATTGTTTAATGCCCTATAATCTACGCACGGCCTCATAGTTCCATCTTTCTTTTTTACTAGAAGGATGGGTGCTGCCCAAGGAGACTGGCTTGGGCGGATAAATCCTTTATCCAAATAGTCTTGAATCTGATTCTCAACTTCCTAATTCTGGACATAGGGGAGGTGGTATGGGTTTTGAGATTTTGGCTTGGTACCCCGAAACAGATCTATACTGTGATCGATGTTTCCACGAGAGGGTGGCAAGCCGTGGGAAAGTTCTTTAGGGAACACATCTTTAAATTCCTTCATTAAATTGTTAAATTTAGTATGAACTTCATGAGGAATAAAAGACGAGACATAAGAAACTTGATTTATATTATCAGAATCTATTACATCAGTGCCAAGGACAAGAAAAGCTTGAGTCCTGGCTTCAATACTTACAAGTTTCTTAAGTTCAGTATATGAAATCAAAGGCATACTTGGAACATCATGCTCACCCTTGATTTTATATACTACACCATCGCGCTAGAATTCCAAAGTGTTAGTAAAATAACACCTGGTCAATGAAGGTCCTAGACTCCATAGCCAATCTCTCACTAATACCAGATCTACCCGGTCCATGTTCATTATTTGGAAGTCCAAAGTGTCTTTAAATCCTTGGATTTCTAGTTCCAAATTAGATATCATTGTGTCCCAAACATGGGTGTCTTGGCCGTGCATCATGGAAACAATGTATTTATGAGGAGATGGTTTCTGAGGAAGAGCTAATTTTTTTACTAACACATAATTAATAAAATTATGCGTAGCAGAGTCATCCACCATTATCTGGATGGTGTGCCCTTTCACTGATCCATGGAGCTTGACCAAATCATGTGGACCAAACTCTTGAGGTTGCCACATGTTTTTGAAGATCTGGCATTTATGGGTACTATTGCAGTGCATTATCTGAACCTTCTTTGCACTTGAATTTCTATCCAAGTCCAAAGTTTGAATCAGATGTATCTACTGCTTACCCTTTCCCTTGTCAGTCAAAGAGATCTTACTTTCTCTTCCAATTGGATAGGCACGACTACGATGTTCAGGCTTGAGACACTTAAAGCACAAATTTTCTTTTTGCGCTTTAATATGATCTTTTGGAGAAAGCATGTGTCTAAAAATACGAGGTTTTTAAGACACCCTTTCATTCGATCTTTCCCCTTTGCCCTTGCACTTAAAGTTACTCTTCTGGGAATAACTATTTTCTTGCAGGACATCTAGACTTGAGTTATCCTCTTAAATCTGGGCAACCTTAATCGCCTCTTCCAAGGATTTAGGTGCATGTCTTTTGACTTCATTTTGAATTCACTGATTAAGTCCTCTAACAAAACCACGAAGATGATGAATGTCATCTAAGTTTTTTAATTTCACAATAACATCTCGGTATTTTGAAATATAAATTGATAACGGTCTACCTTTCTGTTGAATTTTATCCCACGCCTCCGAGTTGTGTTCCTCCTCATTCTCGGGAAGAAACTCTTTCTTGAAAAGGCAAGAAATTCAACCCAGGTAGTAGGTTTCTTGTGAGTCTCAGAGAGACTCATCCACCAAGTATAAGCCTTGGGTCCTAGTGATAAGCTTGCTTCTACTACTCTCACATGATCGGGGGTATGTTTGAGTTCGTGGACATCATTCCAATTCTCCAAGAAGATCAAAACCAAAACTTTATTTCTATCCTTATCCTCTCCAGAGAAGTAAGGAGGACAGATCTCCTTTCCTAAGGAAAGATCCACTAGGCGGTTATGACTTCCTGACATCCCTACCGAATTAGCAAACAAGGGAATAGAAGATACCAAACTAAGACGATTCATATTTCCCGTTAGGGGAAACATGTCTGTATGGGGAGAGGATAATCCCTTATTCTTTTCCATCCTAACAGACATTGGTGAAATTGCAATCGTATCTGTGTGACTACCCAAAGTAGCCTTACTGATATCCCTAGGCATCTGAAGTAAGTTCAAAATAGCCTTAAGGTGATCTTGGATTCCATCAACAGATTGACAAAGTTCTGCAACCTCATCCGAAATATTGGACAACCGTCCAAGTCTTTGCTCAACTAGCAACATCCTACCTTCCATATCTTTCCCCTCGTTTAAGGTAGTGTTTGTTTCTCCTTTCCTCGCAGAATCCTCAACGTCTAATGCTATAATCGTCGATTCTATTTTTGATGCATCGGACGCATGACTAGTATTTGAAACCATAGGTGCAAATGAATGCAATGCACGTGAAACTACTGGTGGTCTAGTCATGAACGAGGATGTTACTAACATAGGAATGGAAACTACTGGTGGGATGATAATTATCTTTTAGTCTTAGATTGAATCTTGAAGTTAGATCTGATCCTCAAGAAAATGTAAACTTCAAAGAAGGAGTTTAATTCAAGAAGGATAAAATTAGTATCCTAAGATACTTCAAGATAACTTCAAGATCAAAGAAATTGAAGATATGAAGTAAGTAACTTCCAAGATCTTCTTATAACACTTCAGGATCAAGAGTTATTGATCAAAAATATTTGATAAATTTCTCAAAAAGTTGGACTTTGATTTTGAGTTGATCTTTTCAATCAAGGATTTGATTGACTAAGTCAGACATCAAGTTCCTAGTGTAACTTGGTAAATTCACTCTCTCGACTCAAAGAAATATACAAGAATTGCATTCCCAGTAAGGAGTCAGAAAGACTGAATATGAACCTGAACTTATTTTCAAGTGAAGCATTATTTGAATTCAACATCTACACAACCTCAGTGGGTCAACACAGTGATGTTGGTTACCACACTAGTATCTTGTGGTTGGATGATGTTTGCTTCGAATCTTTTTGAGAATCCAGCTTATTTCTCTTCAAGATAGAAAAAATGCTTCAATATTGTGTTGAAACAGATCTTTGAGAAGTTAAAGTCCTAAGTCATCTAGACTTTGACTCATAGCAAGTTTACATATCTTCGAAGTTTGAATGGGTTGTACAAAGTTTTAGTTATTTCTTTTTGCTTTCCAAAACTTTTGGAATTAGCTCAGACATGGTATCTGATTCCTTTTGCAAAAGACCTGTTGGAGTTAGACGTCTGTGGAAGCACGCAAACAGCACAAGGAAGAAGAAGAAGCTTGGAGCACAACACACAATACAGAATGTATTACTAGAGAATGTACAAAGATAAGTGGCCCATTAGGGCAATAGGCGTATATACAAGCCGGGGGAAAAAACCTCCTAAAGAGGGAAAAAAGTGCCCTCGCAGTCCTAGTTTGTTCACACACATCACTACCTAAATATATCAACAAATCCCCCCTAGGAGTGATGCGGTGAACAAGGAGCTAGCACTCATGTATAAGGAAGTGCCAAGCTATGTGGAAATCGCTCCACAAAAGGAAGTAAGCCCAAAGCTTTGCGGAAAGCTTCAAACTTCTCCTTAGGCAGAGCCTTCGTGAAAAGGTTTGCAATGTTCTCCTGCGTGGGCACATATGCCAAGCTGATCTCCCCAGCAGAGAACCTCTCCCTGACATAATGATAATGTACCTCAATGTGCTTACTGCAAGCATGGAACACAGGGTTCTTCGCAATTGCCAATGCACTCTGACTGTCAGTGAAAATGGTGGTGGCAGAAGTCTTACCAACACCCAAATCATCCATAAGGCGTCTGAGCCATACAAACTCAACAGTTGCTGTGAAAGCTACCCTATACTTAGCCTCACAACTGGAAGTGGCCACAGTAGGCTGCTTCTTGTGCAACCAAGATATACATGAGCTATCAAGCATGAAGCAAAAGCCACTAGTGGACACACGAGTGTCATAGCAACCAGCCCAATCAGAGTAAGAAAAAGCATGCAAATCTAGCGGTAGTGATCCCCCCTTGGGATAAGACAACCCAAGTAGCCAAGTACCACTCAAATAGCGAAAGATGCGCTTAACTGCCTGCCAATGCTTGACTCTTTGGGCAATGCATAAACCTGCTCATCCGTGAGACAACAAACTGAATATCTGGCCGAGTAATGCATAAGTAAATCAAGCATCCAACAGCCTGCTGATAGAGAACAACATCAAATGCATCTCTAGCATCATGAAGACTCAATCGTAAACCTGTCTCCATAGGAGTCGCAATAGGCTTACAGTCTTCAAGGCTAAAATGGTGCAATAATGTGTGAATATATTTCGTTTGACACAAAGCCATTCCACCATCAACTTGCATAAATTGAATGCCCAAAGCTTTGCATCTGACATAGCCTGAGAATCATTTACTGCACATGCCAAATCATTTATAGATCTTTCATAGTCTATGAGCTTATACAGCCCACAACATAAAATGCCAGAAGCAATAATCACATTGCCATTTGACAGATCATGAATTGTACACCTCTCATCACCAAATTTTTCAACCAAGCCAATCTTGGCTAATGCAAAAACTGATAACAGGTTCTTCTTGATCCCTGGCACAAATAAAGCATCTGACAAAGTGAAAGAACTACCATTAGCAGTAGTCAAAATGATCTTACCAACTCCCATAACAGGATAAGAGGAGTTGTTGGCGCATGTAATAGTATTCCCTGTAGGGGCACGCTCGAGTGAAGAGAAGAAACTGCGCTGCGAGGTAATATGTTTGGTCCCCCACTGTCAAAATACCAAACATTTGAGTCTACTGCAGACATGCACTGCTCATGAGAAGATGGGTCAAAACTGCAGACAGTAGTAAACGCCCATTCTTCTTCCTACACAAGATTAGCAGGCTCTGTTTTTGGTGTAGAGGACTCTGCCGCAACCATTCAAGCCTCTTTCTTCTTTGCCTCTTTAGCAGCCAATTTTGGACAGTTCTTTATGATATGATCAGTCCCTTTACAGTACTTACAAAACAATTTCTGCTTTTCTGATTTCTTCTCATCTCTATCTTCCTTCTTCGAATATGCAAAATTAGCAGATTTCTGCTTACTAGTTGAAGAGCTCCATTTTCCTTTGCTCTTCTAACTAGCCAGGAAAGCTTGATCTACAACTCGCATAATGGACCTGTTCTGCTTGGACTGATCTTCCTACAATAGAACAAAGACTAACTCCTCAAATGATAAGGCATTTGGATTGCCTTTCATCATCAACCTAAGAGTAGAAGCAAAACTCTGATATGAATCAGGAAGACCATTCAGAACGGTCTGCACAAGTGAGTTATCTGGTATAACCTCATCAGCAGAAATCAACTATTCCTTCAAGTCTTTGATCTTCGTTAGGAAACTGTCCATAGAATCACCTTCATTCATGTGCTCACTCTCCAACTTTTTTCGGAAGGAAGCAACACGAGCCTCATTCCTAGCTTGGTACAATGTGGTAAGTGTATCCCAAGCATCCTTAGCTGTTCTGCAAGAGCGAATGTGAGGAATAATGACACGTTTGACAGACAAAGCTATCAATGCAGTGCCTGGGCATCTCTGCCATCCGAGCGAATTTGCTTTGCAGTAGGTGCAGCAGAAATTGCAGCACGAACAAGAATACGTAGAATATCATCATCTTCGACACCTTCTACATCAGCTTCAATACCTGCAATTGTAACAGTTGCATGTGTGATATGACATTTTTGGACACCCTGAACAATGTTCCACAGTCCTTTTGCAACCAACACATGTCGCATCATATAAGCCCATAACGGGTAGTTGGTACCATCCAACTTATCCTCAACATCCAACATACGGAATACATCACTGCTTTCAGCCATGGCCGGTGACTAAAATACCTTGATGTAGAAAATTGACTATATCTCAAAAAGTTGAACAAAACTACCTAGATAAAATGCACTAGACCTGTAGCAGACTTCAAGATGCTTATACTGGCGAACAGAAACTGGTATATACCTTTGGCACAAAAAGACAAAATAGCCTGCACAAGCTGATGGAGAGTGTTAATCTCCAAAAGAACAAGTTAACCTTGAATTTAGATCACCTCTATATCAAGATTAACTTTAGACTCCACCAAACTTAGAGATCATTCACCAATTTATCAGAAAATTGATTATTCTGAAAAATTCAGCTTCTTCAGAAAAGTCTGCTACAAATTAATCACTCATTGACTAATCAATCCTGTAAAGTTTTTGATAAAACTTTGCACAACACTTTGCCTTAAGGTTGCGCAACTTTACCAAGTTAAATCTCTCAAAAAGATTGAGTATATACTGAGAAATGTGTGAAACACTTTACCTATGTCTGAAAGAGCTTCTCTGCAATGGCGACTTTGACACCTGCAATTTCTTAGCACTGGTTCTCCCAACTCTGAACCCGTTTGATCAAGATCTTTTAGCCATAGATGGCTTACCTTCCAACTTAGATTTTAAGCCCTCATTTGTGTAAAACTTTACACTGTGGACTGAGCAATGATCATTTCATTGAAGATGAAATGTGCGCCAGATTTTACGACTCTTAGAACATTCTTACATATGAATGTTCCTAATCAAAATTCTCTCAGCCTGATTACAATTAACCTCTCAAATTCTAGCCATAGATAGATTAGCTATGGACTTAGACACGTGCAGAAGGATTTCTCAAAAGATTAAACACAGAAGGAGCAGACTGCTAAACATCGGGCGCAGGTTTCTCGATTTCTTCAAAAAAATTTACATACAAGTGAGGATGGATGATTCACTCACTCCCAATGTGTCTAATGACACTAATTTCTCTCTCCCTATTCTCTAATCTTCTTCTGCTCTCCTTGCCCGAAAATTTCCAACATATTTATATATGAATATATACAAGTGTATGACTAAAACAAAGATATAAGTCAGCTAATGTACATATGTGTACATATCTTTGGATTTTCTGAACATGTCCTTCCTTCAACCATCTGACTTTGTTTTCTTCTTGACTCCTTGACTTCATTCCTCTATAATTCTTCAATTGATGATTGTCATGCACCAACAGCTCCCCCTCAATCATTAATTGAGGTTCTTCTCTATCTTCTTTACTCCAGCCATATCCTTGAATCTTTGTAGTTTTGGTCCATCTAGACTTTTTGTCATCATATCTGCAACTTGATCTTTTGTGGGAGTGTGTATGACTTCAATCTCCTTCTCAATGACCTTCTCTCTCAAAAAATGATACTGTATTTCAATATGCTTAGTTCTAGCATGAAATACAGGATTAGCTGCCAAGTATAATGAACTCATATTGTCTCCACAAATAATAGGAGTACTCTGAATCACATCAAAAACTTTCAAAAGTGTCTTTAGCCATATTACCTCTTTTGCAGCTTCCACCATACCTTTATATTCTGCTTCTGTAGATGACAAAGCAACTGTATGTTGCTTCTTGGAACACCATGAAATCAATTTGTCTCCTACATAGCACAAGTATCCATGTGTTGATCTTCTATCATCCACATTACCTGCCCAATCTGCATCACTATATATCTTCACTCTTGTATCAGAAGTAAATCCATAGTACAACCCTTCTCTGAGTGTACCCTTGATGTACCTAAGTACTCTTTGTCCTGCAATCCAATGTTCCTTTCTAGGACAATGCATAAATTGTGAAAGCACACCAACTGCATATGACAAATCAGGCCTTGTTAATGTAGCATAAATCAAGCTACCAACCAGACTTTGATAGAGTTTCATATCTCTGAACTCTTCTCCTCCAAACCTAGACAATTTATGGTTTACTTCCAAAGGTGTAGGTGCAACCCTGCAATCTTCCATTTTAAATTTGATTAGCAAATTTTTAAGGTACCTTTCTTGGGTCACATATACTCCATGTTGAGTATAGGAAATCTCCATTCCTAAGAAGAATGATAGGTTCCCCAAATCACTGATTTTGAACTCTTTCTCCATCTGCTTCTTGATCATTTGTATCCCCTTATCATCTGTTCCTGTAAGTATTATGTCATCAACATAAATACAAACATAAATGAACCCATCTTCACTTGCTTTGACTAGCAAGCTACTATCTGCCTTTGATGCTTGAAATCCAAGATTATTCAAGAATTTTACAAGCCTATAATTCCATGCCCTTGGGGCTTGCTTTAGTCCATACAAAGCTCTCTTGAGCTTACACACATAATTTGGATTCAATTGATCTTTGAACCCATCTGGTTGCTCCATGTAGACTTCATCTGAAATGTAACCATTCAAGAAAGCATTTTTAACATCTAATTGAGATAATTTCCAACCTTTGCAAGCAGCAATTGCAATGAGGGTTCTGATTGTTGTCATCTTTGCCACAGGACTATAAGTCTCATCATAGTCCACTCCATATGTCTGTGCATACCCTTTCACAACAAGTCTAGCTTTGTACCTAGACACACTTCCATCTGCAAATCTCTTTGTTTTGTAAACCCACTTACATCCAATGATCTTCTGACTATTAGGTTTAGGAACCAAATCCCATGTTTGATTCTCTATCAATGCATCATGCTCCTCTTGCATAGCATCTTCCCAATTCTTTTTCCCTTTGGCCTCTTCATATGTAGAAGGGTCTTCATATGCTTTTACCAAATAAGCATAATCTTTAGTAGTTAAGAATGAAGTGTCATAGCTATACCTTGTAGGTTGCCATTTGTGCCTAGATGACCTCCTAACTTCTGCACTTCTTGAAGTTTCTGGTTCATCACATTCTGGATCAAACCTTGGCCTCTCTTCAACTTCAACCTGCACTTCATTGTTCTCACTTTCATCAAGTAATTGAATCTTTGCTTTACCTTTTCTTTGATCCACTACTTCTTTATCATCTGCATGTACATTATATTTACCTGCATACCAAGTACCTTGCTCATCAAATGTAACATCCTTGGATACAAGGAATTGCTTTGTGGATGGACTCCACAACCTGTATCCCATTTGCTTATCATCATAACCAATGAATACATACTTTTCTGCCTTAGGTTCCAACTTATGCCTCAATTGAGATGGCACATATGCATATGCCAAGCATCCAAATATTCTGCAATGATCCAAGGTAGGTTTCTTACCCCACCAAGCTTCATATGGTGTCATACCTTGCAAAGCTTTACAAGGCAATCTATTGACCAAATATGTAGCTGTATTTACAGCCTCTGCCCACAAATAATTTGGGCAATTCTTCTCTTTCATCATGGACCTTGCAAATTCAACAAGTGTCCTGTTTCTTCTTTCTGCTACCCCATTTTGTTGAGGAGAGTACCTGCAAGTAACTTCTCTCTTTATACCTGCATTCCACAAATAATCATTGAACTCATTTGAAAAATACTCTCCCCCTCCATCTGACCTTAGTCTCTTCAATTTTTGACCTGTAATCCTTTCTGCATATGCATGATAGTGTTTAAATGTATTAAACACTTCTGACTTTTCTTTAATCACATAAATTGTGATCCACCTGGTAGCATCATCAACATATATGACATAATATCTTGAACCATTTATACTAAAGTCCTTTGAAGGACCCCACACATCTGTATGCACCAATTCAAGTCTTTCTGAATACATAAACCCATGCTTGGAATAGGATTGCTTATGAGCCTTACCTAATTGACATGCCTCACATCTGTATGTCATGTGTTGACCTACAATGTTAGGCATTCCAAGCACTGAATCATTGTTAATCATTTCTTTGATACCTCTTTCATTAAAGTGTCCAAGTCTTTTGTGCCAAAGATCCAATTCTGACACCTTCTGCTCTCCATATGTGAACATAGCATGTCCAACATTTCCTTGTACCTTCAATGTGAAGAGCCTTCCTTCTTTCTTTCCTGCAATAACTTGTTTATACCCTTGACTAGGGTCTTCCACATAAACTCCATCATTGGTAAACCTTACCTCATAACCTTTTTCCACAATTTGACCTACACTGATCAAATTCTTTCGAATTGTGGGAACATAAAGTACCTTACTCAGAAGAGTGCTCCCATCCTTAGCTTTGACTGAACCAATTGACTTTACCTTATGCTTTGTATTATCACCTGTCTGAACTGTATGATTAATTGCATTATGATCTAGATCAGTCATCAAAGCAATATTTCCACTCAAATGATTACTACATCCTGAATCAATATAAAACACTCTCATGTCCTCATGTGAAGTTTCACATGTATTCATAATGAGAGTCGAGTCCTCCTTTTGATCTGATGCATAGTTGTAGTAGGTGTTATTATAGGATTGACTTTGGAAGTTTCTTCCACCACCTCTTCCAAAAGAATTCCTACCACCTCTACTTCTGAAGTTTCCTCTCTGAAATCTACCACCTCTTGCTCTTTGATTAAAGTTCTGATAATTACCATTGTTTTGATTATTATGCCAACAATCATGAGATAGATGATTGGTCTTACCACATATCCAACAAGCTCTTGCATTCTCTTTGTTGTTTCTGCCTCTTCCTCTACTTCTCCCATTTCCTCTTCCTCTTATGAAGTTTGCTTGGTTTGAAGTACCTTCTTCTTCACCTGATTGTTGCTTCCCTTTGTTGGCTTTCTTCTTGTCTTTAGAATACATTGCATGACCTGCACTCTTATCAACATCTCCTTTGACATCATTCTCAAAAGTTAGCATATGACCTAACAATTGATTCAAATCAGGAGTAAAGTGATCTAATGAAAGTTCTGTAGATAAAATGAAAGGCTTCCACTTCTCATCTCCTCTTAGCCCTGTGAGTATTTGTCTTACCAATTTGTCTTCTTCAATATCTTCATCCACTGCACCTAAAGAATCTGCAATGTCCTTCATCTTTGTCACATAATCAGAGATTGATTGTGAGGCCTTCTTCTTGAAGGTAGTAAACTCTGCCCATAGTGAAGCCTTCCTTGATTTGGTTGTATTTTGGAAATGCTCTTCCAAAGCATTCCAAATGTCACATGCACTTTCAAGTCCTCTAATGTGAGGAAGCAAATAGTCATTGACTGCCATGTAGATGATGCTTCTTGCTTGAGCATCCTTCTTCATCCAATTCTTCAAATCTGCAAGCTCCTCCCTAGTTGGAACACTAGGATCTCTGAATTCTGGCTTTTCTTCATCTCCTGTGATGTATCCTATCAGATCTTTGCTCATAAGATGAGCTTCCATCCTCATAGACCATGCAGGATAGTTCTCTCTATCCAGCTTCTCAATTTGGAGACTATCACCCATCTTTACTTCACCTGTAGTTTCAAACCCTTAACCTTTACAGATAATGAATGTACCTTTACTTCGAATGTTGCTCCTTCTGATCCTTTTGATACTCTTTGTATGTCTTCCTTCAATCTTTCTTCACACTTTAACCTTTTGCACCTTCGAAATGTAAAGTTTTGTATTTCTGCAGTAGTTGGAGTCTCCTTCACTTCAATTTTGACACAACCTGCTCTGATACCACTGATGGAGAGTGTTAATCTCCAAAAGAACAAGTTAACCTTGAATTTAGATCACCTCTATATCAAGATTAACTTTAGACTCCACGAAACTTAGAGATCATTCACCAATTTATCAGAAAATTGATTATTCTGAAAAATTCAGCTTCTTCAGAAAAGTCTGCTGCAGATTAATCACTCATTGACTAATCAATCCTGTAAAGTTTTTGATAAAACTTTGCACAACACTTTGCCTTAAGGTTGCGCAACTTTACCAAGTTAAATCTCTCAAAAAGATTGAGTATATACTGAGAAATGTGTGAAACACTTTACCTATGTCTGAAAGAGCTTCTCTGCAATGGCGACTTTGACACCTGCAATTTCTTAGCACTGGTTCTCCCAACTCTGAACCCGTTTGATCAAGATCTTTTAGCCATAGATGGCTTACCTTCCAACTTAGATTTTAAGCCCTCATTTGTGTAAAACTTTACACTGTGGACTGAGCAATGATCATTTCATTGAAGATGAAATGTGCGCCAGATTTTACGACTCTTAGAACATTCTTACATATGAATGTTCCTAATCAAAATTCTCTCAGCCTGATTACAATTAACCTCTCAAATTCTAGCCATAGATAGATTAGCTATGGACTTAGACACGTGCAGAAGGATTTCTCAAAAGATTAAACACAGAAGGAGCAGACTGCTAAACATCGGGCGCAGGTTTCTCGATTTCTTCAGAAAAATTTACATACAAGTGAGGATGGATGATTCACTCACTTCCAATGTGTCTAATGACACTAATTTCTCTCTCCCTATTCTCTAATCTTCTTCTGCTCTCCTTGCCCGACAATTTCCAACATATTTATATATGAATATATACAAGTGTATGACTAAAACAAAGATATAAGTCAGCTAATGTACATATGTGTACATATCTTTGGATTTTCTGAACATGTCCTTCCTTCAACCATCTGACTTTGTTTTCTTCTTGACTCCTTGACTTCATTCCTCTATAATTCTTCAATTGATGATTGTCATGCACCAACACAAGCGCTATGATAGTGCGTTCGAAGGCCGAAACCAGCTCAGATCGCGATTTCGACAACACAAAGTGAAGCTGTTTTGATCTCGAAAACACACTGAGTATGCTCACCAAAATTCGTTCGATTCTGAGACTGCAAATGGAGGAGTGTCAATGGCACCCTAGATGAAGCGACGACCTGCTCTGATACCCATTGTTGGAGTTAGACATCTACGGAAGCACGTGAACAACACAAGGAAGAAGAAGAAGCTTGGAGCGCAACACACAATACTGAATATATTATTAGAGAATGTACAAAGATAAGTAGCCCATTAGGGCAATAGGTGTATATACAAGCCGGGGGACAAAAACCTCCTAAAGAGGGAAAAAAGTGCCCCAGCGGTCCTAGTGTGTTCACACACATCACTACCTAAATATATCAACAAGACCAAGGTTATCCAATTAGAATTAGATAACTAAATTGAACATCCTAGATAGATGTTTTGTACAAGAACCTTTTCAATCTTCAAAAGATAATAAGTCTAAGTGGACTTATTTATTTGATTTTGCTTCAAGTTATAGCATAAAAGATTTCCTAGAGTCCTACATATAACCCATTAGCATTGAACCTGAATTGTAATAATTGATCAACCTTTTGTCCAATAGAAACGAGATTCTTTGTTATATTTGGAACATGCAACACATCAACAAGATGTTTTACCTTCCCATCCTCCATAGACAATGCTATGTTTCCTAGATGCTCGATAGGGTGTGATGTGTTATCACTTGTTTCAACATATCCAAGAATTGCCAATTTCTGCAAAGTACTAAACCATTCCGCATGATTGGTCATGTGATTTGAAGCATGTGAATCAACATACCAGAAATTATCATTCGATTCTGAAACACCTATAGACATAGTATTCATCATGTAATATTGAACCATGAACAGGTTCTCAAAATCATCTGCACTTGTGGATGCATAGTTGTTTTAGTGCGTTCTGTTATTTTGATTCTGCAACTTGGAATCACATTCAAAGTGACCAGGTTTACCACAATTCCAACATCCTTTATTGTCATTACCTGAATCATTCCTTTGGAAATTTCTACGACCTCTTTGGCTCCCCCTGCCTCAATATTGTCCT
Organism: Ceratopteris richardii; assembly: GCA_020310875.1. Classification (NCBI taxonomy): domain Eukaryota; kingdom Viridiplantae; phylum Streptophyta; class Polypodiopsida; order Polypodiales; family Pteridaceae; genus Ceratopteris; species Ceratopteris richardii. The sequence goes on along the minus strand of CM035413.1, from coordinate 48,786,351 downwards.
CTTCCTCCTACATGATTTTGTTCTTGACCTTGGTCTTGGTTGTTGTTTCCTCTTCCACTTCCAAAACCTCTACCTCTGCCTCTTCCTCTACCATAGTAGAATACCTGCTCAGAAATGGGCTTTCCTTGGGAGTTTGAATCCTCACCAAGATTCTTTTATTCAATAATCAGCATGGACACCAAATCAGCAAAATTCAGAATATTTTCTTTGGTCTATATAGAAGTTCTGAATTGCTTATATGCAGCTCCTAAACTAGGAAGGCACACTTCCACCTTATCATCATCATCTACATTCATGCCAATAGATGCAAGTGACTCACATATGCTTTTGATTTTCAAGGTGTAATCAGTTACCGACATGTCCTTCTTCTCCAATGTATGTAGCTTGTTCTTGAGTTGCAATTTATGTGCCTTTGTATTGGTCTCATACAATGCGACCAAACTATTCCAAGCCTCTTTCAGAGTCTTGGCATCCTATATGTGCCCAATCATGCTATCCTGTATGCTAAAAGATAGCCAATACATTACCTTTCGTGCTCCTTGATTCCATTCCTCATATGCTCTTAACTAGTCCGCAGTCCGATTTCTCTCTGGTAAATGTGGAGCATTTTTGTTCTCTCCTTTGATATACTTCCAATAGCCTTTTCCCATCAGGAAATTTGTCATTCTAAATCTCCAATCATGAAAGTTGTTCTTGTCCAACTTATGGCTCATAAACTGACTCATTCCATCTGTGTTTGCCATTTCTGCAACAATTCACAACACTGCAAAACACTACAAGCAACACTTCTGCTTGAACACTGTTGCACTATGACATGACAATTCAATCTCAAAAAAACACAATTTTCATGTATCAACGATACACAAAATTGCTTGAAATTCTGGGTCTGGAATATATGACTGTTGTCAAATAGGACGCAAGTTATAGTTTTGCAAAATGACTTGGTTTTTTTGTGGGCCCCACCTTGCAGGCTCAAAAATATTTTGAGGTTTTCTACCTTGACACCAATTTTCATAGCAATCTGAGGTCGTTTGTGAATTGCACTTTCTCCACACCTTCTCACGTACTCTTCATCATCGGCCTTCTCCACGAGCTCTCTACAGGCACACTGGTTCTGATACCATGTCACCTGGAAGGAGATAAGGAAGAGAGCTCACACACACACTCTCACAATCAAAGAGAAGCACACACTTAGATTGAGGCAAGGAAGAATGATCTTGTTCTTCTTCTTCTATTACATAAAAAGGAATGTACAAAAATGACCTAAAAACAAGAATACAACTACTGCAATATATAAAGATCAATACATAAGGAAAAACATAATATTGCATTCATGCTCTGATCTTTTGCCTTAGCTCTTTGGCGATGAATGTTCGCGCGACTCTCATCTGTCCACACACAGAGAGGGAGTTCGGTGTTTCCACCCTGCCATGTCCATAGCACTCAAACTCGTGAGATTTTGTTCCCTCCTCAATTCCTTGCTTCTACCAAAAATACATAGTGCCTCTAATGATGCCATGTGGCATCTATGCCACCTCACCCAAAAAGGGGTGCATCCATAATATGACATTTCCTTCCCCTTGAAAGCATTTTCGTCTTCGAAAATGTAGATGAAATGTCTGTAATGATAGAAGTAAATGCTCGGACTCCCCTGAACCCCATGTACTCTATGCACATGGTCATCTCAAAGGTGGGAAACCATCTAAGTGGTGCCTACTATCTCCCATATACACTCAACTTCCAAACTATCACTCCCATAACATACAACATCATCCAAATGACCTAAGCCCATATGATGTATCCTCTATGGAGTAATAGTATGAGAAGCAAGTGTAAAGTGCCAAGCTCATAAGCTTGACCGTACCATAATGGAGATAATAAACCATAGAATCCTATGAAATATAGAACAAAGTCCCATAACAAGTGACTCCAAACCCATCTAAGACTAAATGATAGATTGCCCTCATAACACGCGAGGTCTTCCTAACCTTGAGTGTTCTCACAACTAATAGTTTTCTCTAAACTATGTTGTGACTATGCAATTCCATCATCTAGCTCATGGTAGTAAAATGCAATCTCTACATTTCACCAACCAAGAAGTCTGTGGTTTTTCATCCATTACCTGTGGACTAAGTTCTATTGGAAAAGCATCTATTGGCACTTGTGCAAACTCTAATATTTCTCTTCCCTGTAGTTTGCCATATGAATGCACAAAGCATTCCCTTTGAGATTCAGATAATCCTTTAGTACCCATCCTCCTAACTGATGTTTACTCATCATACTCATGATGTAACACCAACTAAGAGTTTGGTACCCTAATAGGTTAGATATATCTCTATCTCCTATAAACTCTGAAGAGAAGATTCATAACTCTACTCCCAGTCTAACTAATGTCAATAACTAGATCATCTCATCTAGTCAAAGACCATCATAGGAGTAACACAATTGCTCCGCTCTAGAGTCTCCATGTGAGACTCAATCTAACCATCATGATTAACTGACTCCTCATGTCTTTGATAGAAGAGTACCACTTCTATCTAGACAACCTAAAAGTGAGAAAGTGAAACTCTCTCTCTCTCACTCTCTCTATTGAATCTCTTCTAAGGAAAAGAGCTCTAGCAGTGGAACCTATTCCACTTTCCCTTTCCCTTTGAAAGAGATTCTGTTGAATCCATTTACTCTGCTCATAAGTGAGAACATGTACATAAGTTCTCCATGTTTTCCTTCAAAACTTGTGAAGAAAGAGACTCCCATGTGAAGGAAAATTACATTGAAAAGTAGAGTAAATGAATTCCTTCTAAAATATAGATTAAGAGATGTTTCCTAGACACCTCTTCTGTCTAAAGGAAAACATAGTCTATTCTTCTTCTATGAAGAAATCATGTTTTCCTTTCCTTCTTTCTCTCTCAAAGAGCAGGAGCTAAAGTGAGACCGCTGAACTAAAGTGAGATCTCTTATGGATCTCTGAGCTAATTCCCACTTTCTCCTTTCCTTAAAAGCGAAACTCATGAATTTATTTAGTCCTCTCTTCCATAACTAATGCATAATCCCTCATTACACATATTCCTATGAAGATGGAGAACAGATCTCCCCTTACTAATGAAGGTGTATGTAGCGAAGAGTGGAGAAAATAAATTCCTAATAAGAGTCAAAGCCCTCTACTAAAAATGGTCAGCAATGATGTGACATGATACCGTACACACATGTGTATCCATCATAAAGAACTATGTCTGCCAACCATACTCTGTGCATGGATCTATACGATCCAATCAAACTCATGGAATTATCTTTCCTAAAAACCTGAAAATGAGTATGTGATATCAATGGTGAAAAAATCACCCATCACATTCTCTACTGGAAGAATAGGTCTTCCCTAATCTATGAAGGATAACTCCCCATCGTAAGGAGATGTCTACTAAAAGCTCTCCTCTGATCTAGTGAGATATGTATGATGAGTCCTTTTCTCCCTAGCCATAGAAGAAGAGTGCTCAAAGGGAAGTCATTTCCACTATCCCATACCAGTGAAAATTTCTTCCAATTCAGGGTGCCATACCTACAATAAACCAAATATATTGGATTATGTATGTGGACTGTAATGAATCCCATATCCTAAAATCATGTCAGTGGACTCAAATGAGTCCCATGTCCTCGAACTAGTTAGTTTGGTTCTAGTCAATATTTGACAATGGATATCCCTTTCTCTTCCAAACTAACTTGTTCCTAGGTACCAAGACTGAGCCTAAGTACCTTTTGTAGCTCCCGATATACATATATATGTATTGGGTACCCCAACTATTCCTGACTAAGGGATCTATGCTCTATACCATAGAGTGAGTGCCATGTCTGTGGCCTTGCTAAGCATCACTCAAATCACATAAGCACACGTCAATGCTATCTAATGAAACCCATCTTTGTGACCCCATCTATTTGGTTTCCTTAGTAGTGTAGCAGAAATGCTTCACTACTTGGTCAAGTGATGTGCATGAGTGAAACTAGTCACTCTTTGGGTATTCCTGATAATATGCCATAGTCTCCTAATCATACTCTAAGACTCTAAAGATAAGTAAATCTTCACTATCTTGGAGATTATGAAACTGTATCTCCCGTACCTCTATGCAACTTCCTATAACCTATAGGATTGCTTGTGCACATTACTAATGGTGAAGGTGTAGCTCCTTCCCTTAGCAATCCTATGGTCTAAATCCATAAGGATTATGTGTAGGGATCCTGTTACTACTGAAGTTGCCTTATGTATATTGCTATGATGGTCGTAAGTCCATCAAATACATGCTTACAAGCATGCCTATATCTTATTGATGTTTGCAACAAGGCATGTTACCATGCCATAACATTCTTACCTAAAGGCAAGTGCGTATATAACGCCATGTAGTAGGAAACATTTTGACAGCATTTCCCTAGGAAATGGAATCCCATAAAAATTTAAATCATAAGCTCAGTGGCACACAGGCCACCCAACAACATAGGGCTTGACAAGCCCATGGCATGCACGCCATAAACTCATATATGGACTCCATAACCTACAAAACATAAAAACAAATGCTAGAAATCATTCTTTGTGTTGCATAGCTATTCTACAATCCTCTTTCCTGCAAACAATCAAAAAGTGTACTTGTCGCATGTCGATCCATACTTTAAGAATTTAAACAATGATCAACATTTGATGTATGCAATCCAATTTATGCATGTATATACAAAACATGCCATAACATAAAATAAAATGCCTAAAAGCATAAGGCATACATCCCTGAATGATTTTGTATTGGAGTTGCATGCATCCAATTCTTTTTGATGAGCTTTGAGATCTCTGCACCTTCCTTCTTAGGTCCTAATATAAGCTTTGAAGTGTCTGAAAACTTCGGATCACTTCCCAAAACATAAAACATGGTTAGGTGATTACCAAAATAATGCAAATTTAGTCAAAAAATGCATTAGTAATCCTTCTTTAAACCTGCAAGAACCACTTTAGGACCTGAAAATGTTCATAAACTGAAATATATAGCATGTGGAAAGAGATAGAAGTGAAATTACTCCAATCGCCTTCCCGGTTTGTAAGATATGGCTCCCGAAAGGTAGTCACCAAAAACTGTTCAAACGTTGCAGACCTATTCAGACCTGCAAGAATACTTATTTTCCAAAATTTCTTTTAAGAAATTAAAAATAGACCTTGTGCTCTTCGAAATGAACCATAGCATGTCCAATTTGAAGTTTTCTAGCCCAAGATATGGCCATTCCAAGCGGGACATGCCAAACTAGTGGACTGTTGGAGGGGCTGGAAAAAGTGTGAAAATGTGATTTTTGGGGTGCCCCAAAGCATTCTTCCATCAAGCAAATCCTAAAATTCTCTCCATAACCTCAGAGAGTGATACATGAAGATACTTGGGCCTATTTTCACCTTTCCAAATCCTCCCTTTGTGCATGCTAATTCGCTCCCCAAAAGAGGCCTAAATCAAGATTTTTGCTTTTATGCAAAAAACTTAAATGGGAGCTTTTAGCAAGCTTCTAATCCATCCTAATAAGGATTTCTCTTGGATTTTCTAGTTCTCCATGGTAATACATACACCATACTTCATGTATGTATACAATAATCCATGGGAAGCCTATTAAATGATCTTTATTCTTACTCCCAAAAGTGGAGTTTGATAAAAAAAAATAACTTCTGAAATTTTTCAAAAAGTGCGGGAAGGGAGTCTTTGAGGAAGCAAAATTCCTCCTTAAATTATTACTTGGATGAATCTAATGATTCCATTATGAAGTCTATACATCATACTCTCAGTATATATACTTTTTCCCATCCATCCGTAGCTACCGCACCTCTTTTTCCCTCTTTCAAAATGGGAATTTCTTAGATTCAGGTGCTGAAATTTTTTCTCAAACTGTGATGGAAGGGGGTTTTGTGGAGCTTCAAACTCCCATCATATTGAGGTATATTTTGGATTTCTTGATTGTATATGGAAGTCAATAGACTATACTACAGATATGCATGGTTTTTACTACCAATCTGTAAAAAATACCTCTTCTTTTCCCCTTCCCAAAAAGGCTACTTATCCCAAATAGCTCCTGAAATTTATATAAAAATCATAAAAATAGGCTACTTTGGAGGTATCTAAAGCTTACCCTTTGTTGTATTTTGAGGGAATCCTTGACTCTAGGTGAGATTACATATCTCATAATCTCCATACATGTGATTTCCCTCCAAAAACTTGGCCCCCCTAATGCTTCATTATCATTCTCAAAAATGAAAATTCTTACAGGAATGCAAAAATACTCAAACCTAGAACTTGAAGTCATAACTCCTTGTTGTCTTGTTAATCATCTCATCCCTCTCACATCCATGTGTGGGGCATCTAATGTGTAGACCTCCAATGAAGCAAAGTGGGGATCGTAGCCAAACCTTCTCATGAGTGATCCAATTTTTATCAGGAGCATACGGATGTATCTTCAATGACTTCCATAGAATCCATAATATTGCTTCTCCACACTTTGTATTTGTATGAAGAGCATGGTCAATTCGACAACTTAAATTCTTCCTTGAGCATCCTCACGGACGAGGCTATGCACACCTGTCCATGTCCCATATGAAGGGAACTAGTCATGCGTGGTGGGAGGAAAGCCGCTTCCTGTCTTACATTATAGAGTAAGAGAACAAGTTCATAAGCTCCAAATGGCATGTCAGCTAAGTCACCCGCCTCCCTTCCTCCTGATCTGGGTTCGATCCCCAATTCATGCATGCGCGAAAGCAGACCATATATCGGCTCTGATACCAATATTGCATTCATGCTCTGATCTTTTGCCTTAGCTCTTCGGCGATGAATGTTCGCGTGAATCTCATATGTGCACACACAGAGAGGGAGTTCGATGTTTCCACCCTACCACGTCCATAGCACTCAAACTCATGAGAGTCTATTCCCTCCTGAATTCCTTGCTTCTACCAAAAAGACATAGTGCCTCTAATGATGCCATGTGGCATCTATGCCACCTCACCCAAAAAGGGGTGCATCCATAATATGACACATAATGTCCACAAATGAGTGAGCTAGCAAGAAACAAATGTGCCATCACTTCGATAGATAAATCTAATAAAGCTCATATACTAGTGTGACCACTATACATGTTAGAGAAATGAAAAAGTGATACGTGTCATCCTCGATCATCACATGTTGAGCTTGATATCTCAATATGTTGTTGCTTAAAACCCTTTGCAACATGTCATGCTTTATACTTTGGAGAAGCAGTGTCTGATGTGAATTTCAGCTTTTATACCCATTTACATGGTAAAGATTTCTTGCCCTTTGGCAAAGGTACTAAATCCCAAGTACCATTCTTGTGAATAGAATCCAACTCACTCTTCATGGCACACTCCCACTTTACATGATCCATTGTCTACATAGCCTCTTTATAGGAAGAAGCCCCACCAGCATCTATTAGCATAAAAAGATCCAAACCTGGAATATATCTATCAGGTGGATATGAGACACATGTAGAGTGTCTCAATGGTTGCTGAACTAGAACATTTATAGACTAATCTGATCGGACATTCTCTTGAACATCCCTATGTGAAGCATTTTTATGCATTCTAACTAGAGAAGTAGTATCCTCAAACACAACTCTTCTCACTTCAACCTCCTTAATGGGCTGTTTAATATGGTGGCTTCCTTGTCCATAACTCTTGTACCACTTTCAGACCTTTGACACTACTAGATGAAAGGTTAATCACATGAATTGCAGTCAATATTGCTTCTACACAAAAGCCTTGTGGAAGGTTTGCATGATGTAGCATAGAAACTACTCTATCTTGAATAGTTCTGTTCATTTTTCAACTACACCATTCTGTACGGGGGCATAAGGAGCTATAAATTCTCTACAAATTCCTCTAGATTGATAGAAAAGGCTGAATTCATGTGAGGTATATTTACCCCCATTATTTGAATGTAAAGCCTTAAGCTTAGTTCCTTTTTGAATCTCAACAAAAGCAAGACATTTTCTAAAAGTAGGGAATACCTCATCCTTTGCTTTGAAAGGATATACCCAGACTTTTCTAGTAGCATCGTCTATGAAAGGGACAAAGTAAAGAGAACCACCTAATGACCTTGTGGGCATAGGACCACACAAATCTGTATGAATGAGATCTAAAGGCTGAATTGAAGAGTCAATGTGCATCTTGTGCACATTCACAGTCTGCTTTCCATATTGGCAATGCTCACAAAGTGAAAAAATCAAAGACAGATAACATAGGTAATTATCCAGGAGGAGAAAGATTTTCCATTCCACTATGTGATATATGGCCCAAATGGTCATGCCAAATACAAGCCATAGGCTATTCATTAACAGCTAACAAATGTCCTTTCTTTGATACAAATAAAAGATAAAGTGACCGAACTTTGATTCCTTTTGCAATGATGATACTACCCTTTGATATGTGAAAGGACTCAACATAGAAGACCACCTCATAATTGTTGGAGCATGACAATCACCAATTAATGATTACATGAAGCTTAGAAGTGAAGAAATATAGAAAAGATTGAAGCTTAAAGCATGAAGTGAAGTGGAGGTTCAAAAAGAGATGTTCTTTATACACCTGCATTAGTCTTGTAAATACTTCACAAATACCTTGAAGTAATGTTGAATGCACACTTATATGTATATATACACTTGTATATAGTCGTGATATAAATGAGAGATGAGTTATAGATGAGATATAGAAGAGTAGATCATAAGTTGAGTGAGAAACATCCATGAGATGTACTTCTGTTTGAAATAGAAGAAGCTTTCAAGAAGTAGCGCCTCGATATTTTTCCCTCTCTCTTTCTATGCTCAATCATTTGAGAAATCCTTTTATGTGTGCCTAAGTCTATAGTTAATGCTTCTATGGTCAAGTTTTGAGAGTTCAATTCTAATCAGACTTAGAGATTTTTGTGTAGGAACATTCATATGTATACCTAGTGAAGAGTGACTCTTGAAATAGGTGCAATCCCAATGGTCAAAAAATTGATTAGTTCTTAGTCTAGAGTGTAAAGTTTTGCACAAGTAAGCATTCAAAGTTTAAGTTGGAAGGTAAGAAACTTATATCTTAAAGACTTTGATCAAACAAGGTCTAGATTGTGAGAACCATGTATTTAAAGTTGCATATGTGAAAATCGATTGCAGAGAAAGCCTGTTTCAGATATAGGCTTACTTATTGAAGTAAATATGAAGTTTTGTGAATTCTTTTGAAGAATTTTCACTTGGAATAGTTGTGCAAATATTAGAAGAGTATTGTATCAAAGTTTCATAAGATACTTTAATCATTTCATAAGTCAATGAATGAATTTTGTGAAGCAGAATTTTCTAAGTATAGTCATAGTTAACAGATATGTTGATTGTTCATAAATTGGCAAAGATTTTTCAAAATTGAAGAATTTTTTGAGTTATGCTTGATATAGAGTTGTTCTAAATTCAAGTATAACTTATCGTTTGGAGATTAATCATCTCCATCAGTGGTATTAGAGTAGATTGTTGGAGACCTCTTATTCTCCAAAGGTTTGATCTACACTGACTTAAGAACACTTCTATGTCAGCTATAAACCAAACTTCACACAAACAATGTTCCTTTTTTACCAAAACTTCAAGCAACACTTCTCTGAGTGAAGAAGTGTCAACTTCAGAAAGTCTGCTTCAAATATCAACTTCTTTATCTGCACAAATCTTCAAATTTCTTCAAGTAAATGATGCACAAGTATTAGCAATACCTTTGCGCAATCATACTAACCATTAGTTCTCAAAACTAATCACCAAAAGTTTAATTTGATCATTAAGATCAAATACATGTCAGAAAATGACTCTCAGAAGTTGCGCCTTCGACATAGCCAACTTCTTAACTTGATTTCTCCCAATCTGGAACCCGTTTTGCTAAATGCTTTTAGCCATAGCTTCCTTATCTTCCAACTTAAATTTTAAGTGCTCACTCATCAAAAACTTTACAGTATACACTCAGATCTGATCAAAATACTGAGACGGAAAAGTGCGCTACTTTCAGGCTTCAGTTCTCACATTCTACATATGAATGTTCCTAATGATCATTCTCACAGTAGGAGAGGAATTAGATTCTGAAACTCTAGACATAGCTTCATTAGCTTCTCTATTAGATGTGTACAAAAGGATTTCTGATCCACATGATCAGACAGAGAGCACTCAGAGAAAAACCCGTCGCTATTTTCTGGGAAAAAACTCTCTACACATCCTCCTCAAAATTGTCATCTACAAAATGACTCTATTACTTTCTCTCATACATTTCTTGTCATAATTATCTTATATATACACGACTTTGGACTCATCTCGTGTCTATGACTCTACTCCTTATCATCCTAAAGATTTTAACTATGGTAGCTTACAAGATTGTTCACTTATATGTACATATGTGTACAAGACAACATCCTGAATTCTTCTTCATTTTGCAAATATCTTCCTTTGCTTCATTCTGACCATAAGCATTCTCCAAGATCTGTATAATCACCAATTTGTGATTGATTTGCTCCAACAGCTCCCCCTCAATCACTAATTGTGATTATTCCATTCTTCTTCACTCCTGCCATCTCCTTGAATCTCTGTAGCTTAGGTCCATCCAAGCTCTTTGTCATCATATCTGCCACTTGTTCCTTTGTTGGAGTGTACATCACTTCAATCTCTTTATCAAGTACCTTTTCCCTCAAGAAATGATACTGAATCTCTATATGCTTAGTCCTGGCATGAAAAACAGGATTAGCTGCCAAATACAAAGAACTCATATTGTCTCCAAAAATTATTGGAGTACTATGATCAAACTCAAAACTCTTCATCAAGGTCTTCAACCATATGACTTCTTTTGCAGCTTCTACCATTCCCTTATACTCAGCTTCTGTAGATGATAAAGCAACTGTATGTTGCTTCTTTGAACACCAAGACACTAACTTGTCTCCAACATAACATAGATATCCATGGGTAGACCTTCTATCATCTGAGTCACCTGCCCAATCTGCATCACTAAACACTTTGATTCTTGTGTCAGAAGTGAAACCATAGTACAAACCTTCACTTATGGTTCCTTTGATATATCTGAGTACCCTTTGGGCTGCAATCCAATGAGTCCTCTTTGGACAATGCATAAATTGTGACAACACACCTACTGCATATGATAGATCTGGTCTTGTCAAGGTAGCATAAATCAAACTACCTACCAAACTCTGATATTTCTTCATGTCATTGAACTCTTCACCTCCATACCTGCTTAATTTATGATTTACCTCCAATGGTGTGGTTGAGGTCCTGCAATCTTCCATGTTAAACTTGACTAGAAGATTCTTCAAGTATCTCTCTTGTGAAACATATACTCCATGTTGAGTATACACAATCTGCATTCCTAGAAAATAAGATAAGTTTCCCAAGTCACTTATCTTAAACTCCTTCTCTATTTGCTTCTTGAGTTCATCGATTCCTTGAGCATCTGTTCCTGTAACAATAATATCATCAACATAAATACACATGTAAATGTATCCATTTTCACTTGCCTTCACTAGCAAGCTACTATCTGCCTTTGATGCTTGAAACCCACATTCATTCAAGAACTTGACCAATCTGTAATTCCAAGCTCTTGGGGCTTGCTTCAACCCATACAAAGCTCTCTTGAGCTTACACACATAATCTGATCCAATTGATTCCATGAAGCCTTCTGGTTGCTCCATATATACTTCATCTGCAATGTAACCATTAAGGAATGCATTCTTCACATCCAATTGTGATAATTTCCATCCCTTGCAAGTAGCAATAGCAATCAATGTCCTAATTGTAGACATCTTAGCAACAGGACTAAAGGTTTCATCATAATCTACCCCATAAGTTTGGGCATAACCTTTAACCACTAGTCTAGCCTTATATCTAGACACCTTACCATCTGCAAACCTCTTTGTTTTATATACCCACTTGCATCCAATGACTTTCTGATTCTTTGGTCTTGGTACTAGTTCCCAAGTTTCATTTTCAAGTAAAGCATCATACTCTTCTTGCATTGCCTTCTCCCAATTCTGTTTACCTTTGGCTTCTTCATAAGTGGTTGGATCTTCTTCTGTTTTCACAATGTAGGCATAATCTTTTGTTGTTAGGAAAGATGTATCATAACTATACCTTATAGGCTCTTTCCTTTCTCTTGTAGATCTCCTGATTTCTGCACTTCTTGAAGTTTCAGCCTCAATTGATTCTGGATCAAATCTTGGCCCTTCTTCTACATGATCCTGCACTCTACATCTAGAGTCAACTTCATCAACAATTTCTTCACAAACTTTTACCTTTGCCTTTCCTTTCCTTTGTATTTCTTCAACACCTGCATACTCATTTGGTGATCCTGTGTACCACATGTTTTGCTCATCAAATGTTACATCTTTAGTAACAAGAAATTGCTTTGTGGATGGACTCCACAACCTGTAACCCATCTGTCTATCATCATATCCAATAAACACATACTTCTCTGCTTTTGGTTCTAGCTTATGTCTTAATTGTGAAGGAACATAAGCATATGCAATACATCCAAATACTTTACAATGATCAAGACTAGGCTTCTTACCCCACCATGCTTCATAAGGAGTTCCTCCATCCAAAGCTTTGCAAGGCAACCTATTCACAAGGTATGTTGCAGTGTTAATGGCCTCTGCCCATAAGTAATTTGGACAATTCTTTTCCTTCATCATGGCTCTTGCAAATTCTACAAGAGTCCTATTCCTCCTTTCTGCTACTCCATTTTGTTGAGGGGAGTACCTGCAAGTCACTTCTCTTTTGATACCTGCATTCCACAAATAATCATCAAACTCTTTTGAGAAATACTCTCCCCCTCCATCTGATCTTAACCTCTTTAGCTTTTGTCCTGTGATCCTTTCTGCATAAGCATGGAAATGTTTGAATGTCTTGAAGACTTCTGATTTGTCCTTGATTACATACAAAGTAATCCACCTAGTTGCATCATCAACAAACAACACATAATATCTGGATCCATTTATGCTATAGTCCCTTGAGGGACCCCATACATCTGTATGAACCAATTCAAGCATACTTGAATACTTGTACCCTGATTTGTTATAAGAACTTTTATGTGCTTTACCTAATTGACAAGCTTCACACTTGTACACCATATGTTGCCCTTCAATGTTTGGCAATCCAAGCACCACCTGATTCTTTGACATCTCCTTTATAGCTCTCTCATTGAAATGACCTAGCCTTTTATGCCATAGGTCTAGTTCAGACACCTTTTGACCTCCATAGGTAAACAATGCATGTCCCACATTACCTTGGACCTTGAGAGTGAACAATCTTCCTTCCTTTTTACCTGCAACTATGGTTCTATATCCCTGATTTGGATCTTGTACATAAACACCATCATTTCTGAATCTTACCTCATATCCTTTCTCCACAATTTGCCCTACACTTATCAAATTTTTAGGAATAGTAGGAACATAAAGTACCTTACTCAGAAGTGTACTTCCATTCTTTGTCTTCACTGATCCAATGCTCTCCACTTTATGTTTGGTATTGTCACCTGTTTGAACTGTATGTCCATTCACCCTTGCTTCCATATCAGTCATCAAGGATAGATTCCCACTCAGATGGTTGCTACATCCTGAGTCAATATAAAACACTCTTTGATCTTCTCCCATTGATTCATGAGTTGCATTCAAGATAAGAGTCATGTCATCCTTCTGATCTATTGCATAATTGTAATAATTATTGTTGTAGGACTGAGATTGGAAGTTTCTTCCACCTCCTCTACCATATGATGTCCTACCACCTCTTCCTCTGAAATTGCCTCTTTGGTCTCTGCCTCCTCTACCTCTTTGATTATAACTCTGATTGTTGTATCCTCCACTTTGATTGTTATACCAACAATCATTTGCCAAATGATTTGTTCTGCCACAAATCCAACAAGCTTTAGCATTATCTTTGTTCTTGCCTCCTCTTCCTTTACCTCTGAAATTTGTCTTCCCTTTTGTGAAGTTGGCTTGATTTGAATTCCCTTCATCATCATTTGATTGCTTTCCCTTGCCATTCTTTTTCTTGTCCTTGGAGTACATAGCTTGACTTGTACTTCTATCATTGTCTCCTTTAAGATCCTGCTCAAAGGTTAGCATGTGTCCTAGCAATTGATTAAGATCAGGAGTAAAGTGATCAAGTGACAACTCTATGGACAAGATAAAAGGCTTCCACTTCTCATCTCCTCTCAAACCTGTAAGTATTTGTCTTACCAACTTTTCTTCTTCAATATCTTCATCCACTGCTCCCAAGCTATCTACAATATCTTTCATCCTTGCCACATAATCTGAAATTGATTGTGAACTCTTCTTCTTGAAGGTTGTGAACTCAGCCCATAGTGAGGACTTCCTTGACTTAGTTGTATTTTGGAAATGCTCTTCCAAGGCATTCCAAACATCTGTAGCACTTTCCAAACCTCTAATGTGAGGTAAAAGGTAATCATTTACAGACATGTAGATGATACTCCTTGCTTGAGCATCCTTTCTCATCCAAGTCTTCAACATTGCAAGTTCTTCCCTAGTAGGAATACTTGGATCTGCAAACTCTGGTTTTTCTTCATCTCCTGTAATAAATGCTATAAGATCTTTGCTCATGAGGTGTGCTTCCATCCTCATGGACCATGCTGGATAGTTCTCCCTATCTAGCTTATCAATCTGCAAGCTTTCTCCCATCCTTGACTTCCTGTATATGCAATTACTATGGTTTATGAAGAGAAAGTGTACCTTTGATATATTCTTTGTCCTTCTTGATTCTTTCGAACTTGTACTATGAACTTCTGCAAGTTATCTTCAATAATTTGTCCTTATCCTCCTTTGATTTGAAAGATCTTCAATATCTGTACCAGTTGGAACTTCGATTATCTTTTCTTCTCTTGTACTTCACCTTTAGCTCTGATACCACTGTTGGAGACCTCTTATTCTCCAAAGGTTTGATCTACACTGACTTAAGAACACTTCTATGTCAGCTATAAACCAAACTTCACACAAACAATGTTCCTTTTTTACCAAAACTTCAAGCAACACTTCTCTGAGTGAAGAAGTGTCAACTTCAGAAAGTCTGCTTCAAATATCAACTTCTTTATCTGCACAAATCTTCAAATTTCTTCAAGTAAATGATGCACAAGTATTAGCAATACCTTTGCGCAATCATACTAACCATTAGTTCTCAAAACTAATCATCAAAAGTTTAATTTGATCATTAAGATCAAATACATGTCAGAAAATGACTCTCAGAAGTTGCGCCTTCGACATAGCCAACTTCTTAACTTGATTTCTCCCAATCTGGAACCCGTTTTGCTAAATGCTTTTAGCCATAGCTTCCTTATCTTCCAACTTAAATTTTAAGTGCTCACTCATCAAAAACTTTACAGTATACACTCAGATCTGATCAAAATACTGAGACGGAAAAGTGCGCTACTTTCAGGCTTCAGTTCTCACATTCTACATATGAATGTTCCTAATGATCATTCTCACAGTAGGAGAGGAATTAGATTCTGAAACTCTAGACATAGCTTCATTAGCTTCTCTATTAGATGTGTACAAAAGGATTTCTGATCCACATGATCAGACAGAGAGCACTCAGAGAAAAACCCGTCGCTATTTTCTGGGAAAAAACTCTCTACACATCCTCCTCAAAATTGTCATCTACAAAATGACTCTATTACTTTCTCTCATACATTTCTTGTCATAATTATCTTATATATACACGACTTTGGACTCATCTCGTGTCTATGACTCTACTCCTTATCATCCTAAAGATTTTAACTATGGTAGCTTACAAGATTGTTCACTTATATGTACATATGTGTACAAGACAACATCCTGAATTCTTCTTCATTTTGCAAATATCTTCCTTTGCTTCATTCTGACCATAAGCATTCTCCAAGATCTGTATAATCACCAATTTGTGATTGATTTGCTCCAACATAGATTTTATCAAAGTTGAAGGAAAGGAAGACCCTAACTGTTGCAGATATACAAAATTCAACATTTGAAGATTCAAATGGACAAAGTGTGAAGCAAAAGCTAAAGGGAGACACAAGAGAGCAATCAAAAGGATCATAAGGAGTAAGTTTCAAAGCATTGGTATATTCATTAGTCATAAGGTTGAAGATTTGTTAGTATAGGTGAAGCAAGAATGGGAGATAGTCTTCAAATTGAAAAATTGGATAGAGAGAACTATCCGTCCAATTGAAAAATTGGACAGAAGCTCATCTTATGAGCAAAGATCTGATGGGATACATTAGAGGAGAAGAAGAGAAATCGGAATTCAAAGATCCTAGTGTTCCAACTAGGGAGGAGCTTGGAGAATTCAAGGTTTGGATGAAGAAGGATGCTCAAACAAGGAGCATCATTTTATATGGCAGTGAATAATTACTTGCTTCCTCACATTAGAGGACTTGAAAGTGCAAGTGATATATGGAATGCTTTGGAGGAGCATTTTCAGAATTCAACCAAATCATGAAAGGCATCACTATGGGTTGAATTTACCACATTCAAGAAGAAAGCCTCACAATCAATATTTGATTATGTGACAAAGATGAAAGACATTACTCATTCTTTAGGTGCAATTGACGAAGACATTGAAGAAGATAAATTGGTAAGACAAGTTCTCATAGGTCTAAGAGGAGATGAGAAGTGGAAGCCTTTCATATTGTCAACTAAACTTTCACTAGATCATTTCACTTGTGATTGGACATATGCTAACTTTTGAGCATGATATCAAAGGAGATGTTGATAAGCGTGCATGTCAAGCAATGTATTTCAAAGACAAGAAGAAAGCTAGCAAAGGAAAGCAACAATCAGTTGAAGATGAAGGTACTCCAAGTCAAGCAAACTTCCTAAGAGGAAGAGGAAGTGGCAAAAGTAGAGGAAGAAGTAGTAACAACAAGGATAATGTCAAAGCTTGTTGGATATGTGGTAAGACTAATAATCTAGCTCATGAATGTTGGCATAATAATCAAAGTGTAAGCAGCTTTAATCATAATTATAATCAAAGAGGCAAAGGTGGAAGAAATCAGAGAGGTAGTTTCAGAGGTTTAGGTAGTAGAGGCTTCTTTGGAAGAAATGGTGGAAGAAATTTTCAAGGTTAGTCCTACAACAATAATATTGAGATATGAAGCTCAACATGTGATGATCGAAGATGAAACATATCATTTTTTCATTTCTCTGACATGTATAGTGGTCATGCCGGTATAGGTCAAGGATACTTCATTGAGCTTTATAACATTTATCTACCAAGAGTGATGGCACATTTGTTCCTTGCCAACTCACTCATTTGCGCACATTAGGTTTTTCCTTATGTATTGGTCTTTATATATTGCACTTGTTGAATTCCTGTTTTTTAGGTCATTCTTGTACATTCCTTTTCATGTAATAGAAGAAGAAGAAGAAGAAGAAGAAGATCATTCTTCCTTGCCTCAATCTGAGTGCGCTTCTCTTTGATTGTGAGAGTGTGTGTGAGCTCTCTTCCTTGTCTCCTTCCTCGTGACATGGTATCAGAGCCAGTGTGGCTATAGAGAGCTCGTGGAGAAGGCCGACGGTGAAGAGTACGCGAGAAGGCATGGATAAATCATGATTCACAAACAACCTCATAGTTTTCGAGCCATCTTGAACTCTATTTCAAGCCTTTAAGGTGGGGCCCATGGGAAAACCAGATCAGTTTGCAAAATTGTAACTTGCATCTTCTTCGACAACACTCATATATTCGAGATCCAGAATTTCAAGCAATTCCGTGTACTGTTGATACACAAAAATTGTGTCTTTCTGATATGGAATTGTCACATTATAGTGCGATAGTGTTCAAGCAGAAGTGCTGCGTATGGTGTTTTGGAGTGTTGTGAGTTGTTGCAGAAATGGCAAACACAAATGGAATGAGTCAGCTTATGAGTGATAAGCTGGACAAGGACAACTTCCATGCTTGGAGATTTAGAATGATGAATTTCCGAATGGGAAAAGGCTACTGAAAGTACATCGAAGGACAGATGAAAATGCTCCGCAGTTACTAGAGAGGAATTGGATTGCAAAATAGTTAAGAGCATATGAGGAATGGAATCAAGGAGCATGAAAGGTAATGTATTGGCTATCTGTTAGCATACAAGATAGCATGATTGGGCACATACAAGATGCCAAGACTCTGAAAGAGGCTTGGAATAGTTTGTTCACATTGTGTGAGACCAATACAAAGGCACGAAAATTGCAACTCAAGAAAGAGCTATATACATTGGAAAAGAAGAGCATGTCAGTGACTACACCCTGAAAATCAAAAGCATATGTGAGTCACTTGCATCTATTGGCGTGAATGTAGATGATGATGATAAGGTGGAAGTGTGCCTTTGTGGTTTAGGAGCTGCATATAAGCAGTTTAAAACTTCTATATAGACTAGGGAAAATATTCCAAATTTTGTTGATCTAGTATTTATGTTGATTACTGAAGAAAAGATTCTTGGTGAGGATTCAAACACCCAAGGAAAATCTAGTTTTGAGCAAGTATTCTACTTTGGCAAAGGAAGAGGCAGAGGTTGAGGTTTTGGAACTAGAAGAGGAAACATTAACCAAGACCAAAGTCAACAACATAATCATGCAAGAGGAAGATGACAGTTTCGAGGCAGGGGGAGCCAAAGAGGCCGCAAAAATTTCCAAAGAAATGATTCATATAATGATAGTGAAGGATGCTGGAATTGTCGTAAACCTAGAAACTTTGAAAGTGATTGCACGTTGAAGAATCAATATAACAAAAGGCAACAAAACAACTATGCATCCACAAGTACAGATGATTCTGAGAAGTTGTTCATGGTTCAACATCACATGATGAATATGATGTCTACTGGTGTTTCAAAATCGAATGATAATGTCTGGTATGTTGATTTAGGTGCTTCAAATCACATGACCAGCCATGCAGAATGGTTTAGTACTTTGCAAAAATTGCCAGTTCCTAGATATGTTGAAACAAGTAATGACACCTCACACTCGATCGAGCATACATGAGATATAGCACTATCTATGGAGGATGGGAAGGTAATACACCTTGCTGATGTGCTGCATGTTCCAAATATAACAAATAATCTGGTTTCTATTGGACAAATGCTTGACCAGGGATTATAAGTCAGGTTTAATGTTGATGGGTTATACATAGAAGAATACAAACAAGATGGAAGATTGATTGACAAAGGAAACAAAGTGGGTAGGATGTTCACCTTAAATGTTAAAATTCCTTGAATGAATGAAGCCATGTTTTCAAAAGGTGCAGGAGTTATTGATGATATAGAGATGTGGCACAAACGGATTGGACATGCAAACTTGCAAAGGCTGAAACTGATGCCGTCAAAGGAGATTGTCCATGGACTACAAAATTTAAAGGTTGCAAAGATGCAAAAGGTATGTGTAGCATGTCAATTTGGTGAACAATGAAGATCATTGTTTCCACATGACAAGCATGTTAGTGAGATTGTGCTAGAAATAGTACATACAGATGTTTGGGGTCCTACAAAGACTACATCCATGGGTGGTTGTAGGTTTTATGTTACTTTCATTGATGACCATACACGGAAAGTGTGGGTATATTTCATGAAAGAGAAGAGTGAGGTGTTCACTCACTTCCAGAATTTTAAAGCTATGGTGGAAAAGCAGACAGAGAAGTATATTCAAACATTAAGGTGTGATGGAGGAGGTGAATACATGTCAAATGAGTTCAAAAACTTTCTTAAAAGTCATGGAATTCGATGTCAGTTTTCATGTAGGTACACACCACAAAAGAATGGTGTTGTTGAATGCAAAAATAGACATATTGTAGAAATAGAAAGAGCCTTGATGATTGAGCATATGCCTCATTGTTATTGGGTAGAAGGTGTGCATACGGCCATATACATTATGAACAGAACTCCAATTGCTGCTATACATCAAGTTACACCTGAAGAAAAGTTCACAGGTAAAAAGCCAAACTTATCACATGTGAAAGTTTTTGGTTATATTGCATATGTACATATTTGAGATGAGCTGAGGACGAAGCTTGATTGAAAAGCAGAAGAATGTGTCTTCATTGGATACTCCCTTGAGCAAAATGGATATAAATGTTATAACCCACTCACAGGATAGGTGAAGGTGAGCAGGGATATGGTATTTGATGAAATGTCAAGCTTCTATGCAGATGCCAAAGAAGGAATAAATCTTGAATCAAATGACAAAGGAAATGTTGAAAAATCAAGTGCATAATCTCAAGCTTTGAGTGGACTGGATGCATCACCAAGCAATAGTTCCAATGCAAATCCATGGAGTGGAAGATTGCATGCAAATTTCAGTCCAGCAAATTCATCAAATACATCCAAGAAAGGTAAAGAAAAGCTTTCTGCTGGTAGTAAAACATGTGCAGGTTATGAAGACGTTGATGGAGATTCAAGCAGTTGAGAAAAGAGTCTTGATGAGGAACTTGGATTGCCCTCTATGAAGATGCCAAAAGTAAGAAAAGCACATGCAGATAATACAAGGAGAAGTGACCAAGGACCAAGAAGATCTAGGAGGATGTGGAATTCAGTGCAATGATTGACGTATGACAGTTATACGGCTCGTCATTGTGCCTACAGGACCAAGGTGATACAAGATGCTAAACCTTCTTGTTTTGAAGATGCAATTTGAAATGCAGATTGGGAAAAAGCTATGGATTAGGACATGGATGCACTTTATGGAAATGATACATGGAAGCCGGTTCCATTGCCCCAAGGAAAGAAACCCATAGGCTGTAAGTGGGTTTACAAGGTAAAGCACAATGTTGATGGTAGCATAAGCAGGTACAAAGCATGATTGGTACCAAAAGGATATGCACAGACATATGGCATTGGTTATGAGGAAACATTCAACCTTGTAGCTAAAATGTCTTCTATCAAAACACTTGTTGCATTAGCCACATCAAAAGGATGGACTTTGCATCAGATGGATCTGAAGAATGCTTTCTTACATGGTGAGTTACAAGAAGAAGTATACATGGACCAGCCACAAGGATATGAAGATTCAAAGCATCCAGAATATGTTTGTAGGTTGCAAAAGGCTTTGTATGGGCTGAAACAAGCTCCTCATGCATGGCATGCAAGGATTGCTGATTACTTAACCACCATTGGGTTTTCTATGTGTGATGCAGATCATTCACTATATGCAAGGAAGGGTGATGATGTCATCACAATTGTGGCTATTTATGTTGATGACTTGGTTGTAGACTCTATGTTCGTATTTATGTTGATGACATAATACTTACAGGTATAGATGAAAAAGGCATACAACTGCTTGAGAAGCAGATGGAGAAAGAATTCAAGATTAGTAACTTGGGAAATTTGTCATATTTGTTGGGAAATGGAGTATATGTGACTTAAGAAAGGTATTTGAAGAATTTGGTAATCAAGTTTAAAATGGAAGATTGCAAGATCGCATCAACTCCAATGGAAGTGAATCACAAATTGAGTAGATATGGAGGATAAGAATTCAAAGACATGAAGGTTTATTAGAGTTTGGTGGGTAGCTTGATGTATGCTACATGAACAAGGCTTGATTTTGTCATATGTAGTTGGAGTTCTATCTCAATTCATGCATTGTCCTAGAAAGGAACATTGGATTGCATGCCAAAGGGTGCTAAGATATATCAAGGGTAGATTTAAAGAAGTTTTGTATTATGGGTTCACTTCAGACACAAGAATCAAGATATATAGTGATGCATATTAGGTGAGTAACTATGATGATAGAAGATCAACACATGGGTATTTGTGTTATGTGGGAGATCACTGAAAGGCTGAATTCATTGCTCAAAAATTGGCCAACAACACCTGCAAGTGTCTCTCAACCTTGCTCTTTAGCCTCAAAAAAGTGCATAGACTTGCGATGGCTGCTCCCACCATAGCGAAAACCTTTCAAGAAACCTGTAGATTAACTAGTGTGGCTGAAAATATAACCCCAAAAGGTGAGCATTCATTGTTGAAGAAATACAGAAAACACTCTTCTTGATGTTCTTGGACCTCTATGAAGAGAACTATCCACGAAAGTACTCCAAAATGGCTCCAAAAAACACCCCAAAAATGCTTCAAAAATAGGTTTTGAAAACAAAGAATGAAGCTTTGAGGACCCAAAACTTTTTGAAGATAATGTCAACCTTAGTTTTTCCCCTTCCTCAAGCACCACAAGAGTGTAGCTTAGTGGCAAGATGTTGCCATGGTTAAGGCAGCTCCAGGGGGAAGAGTACTATGATGGGTGACCTCTCGGGAAGTACTAGGAACCTCAATCCTCCTTGATCATTGAGGTCCTCCCTCGTGTTCAGCCAAGGGTGCCAACGATGACTTCAGTGACTCGGATGACAAGGTCTATGCCTTGGTTGCTACCTTATTCATAAGCCTTGGAGAATGCCTTGGGTGGGTGGGTGAGAGAGAGAGGGAGAGATAGAGAGAAAGAGAGAGTTTGAGTGTTTCTTGTTTTGTTGTTTTGTTTGTTTTGATTTTATTATTTATGTCATTTAAATATTTAGTAACTTAAAAGAAGAACGCAATTGCAAATATATTTGTTAATAATTTATTGGATATTTAGTATAATAAAAAAGTAAAAATACATAATTAAAGGAAAAGATTAAAAATATAAATAAAATTTAGAAATGATTAAAGATATTTATAAATAATAATAAAATTATAAAATTAAATTAATTAAATAAACTAAATTAAATTGAAAAGAAAATTAAAAAGGTATAATTAAAATAGAAGGAACTAATTATTATAATATTAAAAGAAAATTTAAAATAAATAATTTATGAAAATAGAAAAATAAAAAATAATGGAATAAAAAGAAATATGTTTATATATTAGAAACAACAAGAAATAAAAAGAGAAGATTTAAATAAAAAAGGAGAGAGAAATGAAAAATAGAGAACTTAAGTACAGAAAAGAAACAAAAAAATAGAATGTATATAAAATGTAAAAAAGAAATGAAAAGAAAAGGAAAATGAAGAGAAAAATGAATTAAATAAAGCATGGTTTTTTTCGCTAGAGTTTTTCTTTTATTATTAAAAATGATAATGGATTGTTTTCCTTTCTAATTCATCTTGCAATCATATTGAACAAAAGTGAAATCTTTTGATCCTGCATGTAGTAGTAGTAGAATTTCAAGGACTCTACCTGTCAATAGGAAGTGAAAAAAAAACACATGAAACAAGCCTACAACTTGACTCATGCTGAGAGAAAGATCCTAACCTATCTAGGATTTTCTTTTCAATCTATCTAGATCACTAAAACCTTGTATTATTAGTCATTATTTCTATGGGTGTATACCGACTTCATTTTACATCTCATAAGATTTTGATTGTATCATTGATGGATAGTGATCATATACCTTCTTGTAGTGATTTTGTTTCTTCTATGTCTCATGATATGATACTTTCTCCACTTTTTGTATCATCTCTTCTAGTTAATGTTGACATAAATGCATCTTCTTTATGCAAGTTCCTCTTACTGCATCCCTGTAGCTCTCTGCTCCCCTCGAAGCACAAAGCTATTCAGACTACTTGTAAAAGGAACCCAGCATGTATCTTCATGCAAAAGGGACTACTGGTAGGACTGATCCACCCAGCCATCACATCACATACCCCCTTCTTCTCGACAAAGTGAACCTAATGTAAAGTGACATGACTACTTGGTGAGCGCATCAGAGATCCTCTCCATGTTAAGCCATATTGTCAAGGGAGTAGAGAACATGGCATAAATAGTCTCTTTTGTATTTACGATTTTAAATATATGTAAATATTTTGACTACACTTAAAACAAAGCCTCGATAGAAATAAAAAAAAAAATTAGGTTTTTGTTTTTTTCAAGTTATTTCAATTCATTGCATTACTATCATGTACTAGAAGAGAATGGTTGTTTTTTATTGCATGTGACCACTCATAATATGCATTAGGTTTAGAAATACATTGTGTGCACTTTCCAACCTATTATCTTAGTTAAAATACTCTGCAATTGTTTTAGTCTAGCTTAATTCCATAAAAAAAACCACAAAAATAACATAAATAGAACAAAATCAAAACCATAAAAACCTAAAAACATTAAGAAAAGGAAACTCATAAAAAATTTAAAATAAAAAATAAAAAAATAATCATGAAAAAGAATCTCTTTCCTAGTACTTAATTAAACAAAAAAAATTAGATTAGGAAACAAAAAACAAAAAACCAAAAACAAAAAGTAAAAAGAATGTTCAAGGACATTCACATATAATAAAATCAAACAAACAAAGAAGGAAAAAGATGTCAACAAGATTAGAGTGAGAAAATTCAAAGGTTAAGTCAAGAAGTAAGAAATTAGTAGCAAAACTCAAGAAGTGACTTAAGCCTGGGAAAGATTGAAAAGGATAGACGATTAAGAGAAAAATCAATGAATTCAAATCCTAGAAGTAGGTTTTGGCTTGAGGAACTAATCGCTAAAGTTAAATCCAATCTTTATTCTGAAAACCTAACTAACATTAGATAGAAACTTAGAGAAGAAATCCAATTCTAGACATAAACTAGAGAGGAAGAGCCAAACCCAGGAGTGAAAAGTTTGATTCTAGAGCTAGAACTAGGGTAAAAATTTGGTTCTAGCATTAGGAACTCAAAGAGGGGATCAATACTCTAGACCCAAAAATTTAAAGGAAAGATTGACTTTAGACTTAAAAGAATAGAATAAAGTTTAAAGGTTTTATTTGATATCTGGTGAAAAACCCTAATAGTCTAGCACTCTAAAGTGACTGCAAGTGATCAAAGCATCACCAAACTTCAAGCTGAAACTTATCTTGAAAATTATTGCCTTCAAAAGTAGAACCTTATTGGTTGAGACTCTTTATTAAGTGTTCTTGAAAATAAAGTAAGACCCAAAGATCCAAAACTAGGAAAGTAAGTGAAGGTCTTAAGAAAGTTTACTTTCTTTCCTTGGCTCAAATTACAAACAAAATTTTCTCTAAGCTCTATTATGAGTTAAGCAAATTTATTGACTTAATAACTTTGGATATTGTTCTACATTCCATAACAAACCAAAGAAGGAAAAGGGAGGAAGTTTTCAAGCGACGTTTTATACAGAAATAAGGCACAAGAATGGTGCAAGACATTCTTAAGGTTAAAGGAAAATTTATTGGACTAATGTAAATCAGTATCTAGATATCTTTAAAGAAGAAGCTTAGATCCAATGACTACCTCAAGAAATGGTTATGCATTACTTTCAACAGGTAGTTTCTGGGATAATCCTAGATTTGATTTATTACATATGAATAAGAATTGGGACGAATTTAAGAAAAACTACCATAAAATATTCTATTTGATGGTTTTCAACCAACATAGTTAGGAAGGCCTTTTAAGGTGGATTCATTCCACTAAGCCTATAACATCCTTGAAAAACTTATTAAAGGAATTCTTGAGAAGATTTTCTCAACTCTCTCAAGGTGATCAAGATTTCCTAAACCCGAATCTCGTAACATACTTTCTTAAGATTCTTATTCCTAAAGATAGGGCTAAGGTCGAGAGGAGAATTAAAGAACTTAGAAAAAAAATTGGGCTTCATGATAGTTAGCAAAATGTGAGAAGATAATTAGAGGTAGTTGCTCAAATGAAGCAACAAGAGTTTGTCTCTATGATAGGTCAACAAAAATAGCTCAATTTCAACCCAAAAAAACACCTCTACCAATGAAACCAAATGTAAATGTTGCATCTACATCTTCGACATCTTCAATCCCATTGGAACTCCAACTAGAAATTATAAGTAGTTGGAGAGCATTATGTTGATGCAAGAATCTATATCAAGGGAGATGACTATCCTTCATAACAAGGAGTACCCAATGGGGTATCAAGATCATGGTTCTTCTCAACCAGGT
This sequence comes from Ceratopteris richardii, assembly GCA_020310875.1. Taxonomy (NCBI): domain Eukaryota; kingdom Viridiplantae; phylum Streptophyta; class Polypodiopsida; order Polypodiales; family Pteridaceae; genus Ceratopteris; species Ceratopteris richardii. Next base: position 48,760,453 of record CM035413.1, on the reverse strand, counting down.
GTGAGTAATAAGAATCCTATGGAAAGAAATCCTTTTACTATGCGGAATATTCCCCAAGCTTACATGATGCCTTATGTTGCCCCGCCAATGCAACCAATTGGACAACAATATCCTATGCCTCCAATGCAGCCCATGTATCAAAGAAATATTGCATTCAATGAAAGATGAGGAGCTAGAGGAAGAAGGTGTGTCTAGTGCAATGCATAGGAGCACTTATTGTTGGAGTTTGAGGTCTATGGAAGCACGCAAACAACACAAGGAAGAAGAAGAAGATTAGAGCATAACACAACATTGAATGATTTATCAATTGAATGTACAAGGATAAGTAATACATTAGGGTTATTGGAGTATATACAAGCCAAGGGAAAAGCCTTCTAAAGAGGGAAAAGCACCCCAATAGTCCTAAGTGAATTCACACACATGACTACCCAAATATATCAATAAATCCCCCTTGCGAGTGATGGAATGAACAAGGAACTGACACTCATGTATAAGGAAGTGCCAAGCTATGTGGAAAGAGATCAATCCACAAATGGAGATAAGCCCAAAGTTTTATAGAAAGCTTCAAACTTCTCTCTAGGTAGAGCCTTTGTGAAATGTTATGCAAGATTATCATGCATAGGCATATATGCGAAACTAATCTCTCCAATAGTGAACCTCTCCTTAACATAATGATAATATACCTCAATATGCTTTGTGTGAGCATGGAACAAAGGGTTCCTTGCAACAGCTAATGTGCTCTGATTTTCAATGAAGATGGTGGTGGAGGAAGACAAACAAATCCCCAAATCATACAAAAGGTGTATGAGCCACACACACTCAACAATTACTATGAAAGTTGCCCTACACTCAACCTCACAACTAGAAGTCACTGCAATAGGCTACTTCTTCTGCAACCAAGATGTGCATGAGCTACCAAGAATGAAACAAAAACCACTAGAGGACATACGAGTTTCATAGCAACAAGACTAGTCTGAATCAAAAAAAGCATGTAATTTTGGCGATAATGATCCACCCTTGGGATAAAACAATCCAAGTAGCCGAGTACCACTATAGTAGCAAAAGATGCGCTTAACCACCTACCAATGCTTGACACTTGGGAAATGCATAAATCTCTTTATTTGAGAGATAGCAAAGTGAACATCAAGGACAAGTTGTGCATAAGTAAATCAAGAATCCAATAGCTTGTTGATAGAGAACAATGTCAAATGTATCTCTAGAAGCCTCATGAAGACTCAATCGTAAACCTATTTCCATAGGAGTGGCAATAGTTTTGCAATAATCAAGGACAAAATGCTACAATAATGTGTCAATATATTTTGGTTGGCACAAAGTTATTTCCCCATAAACTTACATAAATTGAATGCCCAAATAATGATGCAAATGCCCCAAATCTGACATCTCACAAGAGGCATGCAAATCAACTTTAAATTCATCAATATGCCTCTCATTAGGACCAGTGAGTAGCATGTCATTAACATATACAACAATGATCATAATTACATCGTCTGCATGCTTAACATATGAGGTTCTCTCAATTGGATAATTCTCAGAACCATGTGAAATCAAGTAGTCATGTATCTTTTCAACATGGTGCTTGCTTCAACCCATATAATGCCTTGTTCAACCTACACACTTTGTTTTCATGCCTTTGGCACAAAACCATAGGGCTGAAATACATACACTTCTTCATGCTAGTCACCATTCAAAAATGCAGTTTTAATATCCAACTGATGTGCATTCCAACCATGATGAGCTGCAAATGCACATATGCTACAAACCATGGTCATTTGGCAAGTGAGTGCAAAGGTCTAATCAAAATCAATGCCACTATCTTGAGCATATCCTTTTGGAACAAGCCTAGTCTTATACTTCTCAAGTGTTCCATCATGCCTACGTTTCAACTTGTATACCCGGCCTTTTTTCCTAGAGGAAAATCACCTAGAGACCAACTACAATTCTTCATAATAGCAGCATTCTGATTGTATAATAGTCATCCAAATTTCTTCACTCAGAGAAGTGTTAATGAAAGTTTTGTGTAACGTTTGATCCATAACTGATATAGAAGTGTTCTTAGATCAGTATAGATCAAACCTTTGGAGATTAAGAGGTCTCCAATAGTGGTATCAAAGCTGAAGGTGCAATACAAGTAAAGTAAAAGCATTAGAAGTCCCGACTGTTGTAGGTATTGAAGTTCCTTCTAATTGAAGGTGAACAAGGACAAATTCTTGAAGATAACCTACAGAAGTACAAAGCACGAGTTCGAAGGATTAAGAAAGATTAAAGCTTCATATCAAAGGTACACTCTATTATCATAAATCATAGTAATTGCAGACACAGATGGGAGAAAGCTTGCAGATTGATAAGCTAGATAGGGAGAACTATCCAGCCTGGTCCATGAGGATGGAGGCACACCTCATGAGCAAAGATTTGATGGCATTCATTACAGGAGAAGAAGAAAAGCCTGAATTTGCAGATCCTAGTATTCCAACTAGGGAAGAGCTTGTAGATTTGAAGACTTGGATGAGAAAGGATTCTCAAGCTAGAAGCATCATTTACATGGCTGTAAATGATTATCTTCTACCTCACATCAGAGGATTGGAAAGTGCAACAGATGTGTGGAGTGCTTTGGAAGAGCATTTCCAAAATACAACCAAGTCAAGGAAGTCTTCATTATGGGCAGAGTTTACAACCTTTAAGAAGAAGAGTTCACAATCAATTTCTAATTATGTGGCAAGGATGAAGGATATTGCAGATAGTTTGGGAGGAGTAGATGAAGACATTGAAGAGGATAAGTTGGTAAGGCAAATACTTACAGGTCTGAGAGGAGATGAGAAGTGGAAGCCTTTCATATTGTCCATAGAATTGACACTAGATCACTTTACTCCTAATCTTAATCAATTGCTAGGACACATGCTAACTTTTGAGCAGGAAATTAAGGGAGATAATGATAGGAGTGCAAGTCAGGTCATGTACTCCAAGGACAAGAAAAAGAATGGCAAAGGGAAGCAATCAACTGATGATGAAGGGACCTCAAGTCAAGCTAACTTTACAAAAGGGAAGATGAATTTCAAAGGTATAGGAAGAGGAGGTAAGAATAAAGATAATACTAAAGCTTGTTGGATTTGTGGTAGAACCAATCATTTGGCAAATGATTGGTGGTATAACAATCAAAATGGTGGAAGTAATAACCAGAGTTTCAATCAAAGAGGTAGAGGAGGCAAAAACCAAAGAGGCAACTTCAGAGGAAGAGGTGGTAGGACATCATATGCTAGAGGAGGTGGAAGAAGTTTTCAATCTCAATCCTACAACAACAATTATTATAATTATGCATCAGATCAAAAGGATGACATGACTCTCATCTTGAATGCAAATCATGAAGCAGTAGGAGAAGACCAAAGGGTGTTTTATATTGACTCAGGATGTAGCAATCATCTGAGTGGCAATATGTCATTGATGACTGATATGGAAGCAAAGGTGAATGGACATACAATTCAAACAGGTGACAACACCAAGCATAAAGTGGAGAGCATTGGATCAGTGAAGACAAAGCGTGGAAGTACACTCTTGAGCGAGGTACTTTATGTTCCTACTATTCCTAAAAACTTGATAAGTGTAGGGCAAATTGTGGAGAAGGGATATGAAGTCAGATTCACATATGATGGTGTTTATGTGCAAGATCCAAATCAGGGATATAGAAATATCATTGCAGGTAAAAAGGAAGGAAGGCTATTTACTCTCAAAGTCCAAGGTAATGTGGGACATGCTTTATTTACTTATGGAAGTCAAAAGATGTTTGAATTAGAACTATGGCATAAAAGGCTAGGTCATTTCAATGAGAGAGCCATAAAGGAAATATCAAGGAATGATGTGGTGATTGGTTTGCCAAAAGTTGAAGGGCAACGCATGGTGTACAAGTGTGAAGCTTGTCAATTAGGTAAAGCACACAAGAGTTCATACAATAAATCAGGGTACAAGTATTCAAATATGCTTGAATTTGTTCATACAGATGTGTGGGGTCCTTCAAGGGACTATAGCATAAATGGATCCAGATATTATGTGTTGTTTGTTGATGATGCAACCAGATGGATTACTTTACATATAATCAAGGACAAATCAGAAGTGTTCAAGACATTTAAGCATTATCATGTTTATGCAGAAAGGATTACAGGACAAAAGCTCAAGAGGTTGAGATCAGATGGAGGGGGAGAGTATTTTTCTAAAGAGTTTGATGATTATTTGTGGAATGCAGGTATAGAAAGAGAAGTAACTTGCAAGTACTCTCCTCAACAGAATGGAGTTGCAGAAAGAAGAAATAGAACTCTTGTAGAATTTGCAAGAGCGATGATGAAGGAAAAGAATTGTCCAAATTACTTATGGGCAGAAGCTATCAACACTGCAACATACCTTGTGAATAGGTTACCTTGTAAAGCATTGGAGGGAAGAACTCCTTATGAAGCATGGTGGGGTAAGAAACCTACTCTTGATCATTGTAAGGTATTTGGATGTTTAGCATATGCTTATGTTCCTTCACAATTGAGACATAAGCTAGAACCCAAAGCAGAGAAGTATGTGTTTATTGGGTATGATGATAGACAGATGGGTTACAGATTGTGGAGTCCATCTACAAAGAAATTTCTTGTTGCCAAAGGTGTTACATTTGATGAGGAATGTACATGGTATACATGATCAACAAATGAGTATGCAGATGTTAAAGAAATACAAAGGAAAGGAAAGAAAAAAGTAAGTGTGTATGAAGAAGATATTAATGATGTTGATTATAAAAGTAAATTGCAGGATAATGTTGAAGATGGGCCAAGATTTGATCCAGAATCAAATGTGGCTGAGACTTCAAGAAGTGCAGAGGTTAGAAGATCCTCAAGGGAAAGAAAAGAGCCTATCAGGTATAGCTATAACACATCTTTCTTAACAACAAAAGATTATGCTTATATTGTGAAGACAGAAGAGGATCCAATCACATATGAAGAAGCTAAAGGTAAACAGAATTGGGAGAAGGCAATGCAAGAAGAGTATGATGCTCTACTTGAAAATGAAACATGGGAATTGGTGCCAAGACCAAAGAATCAGAAGGTCATTGGATGTAAGTGGGTGTATAAAACAAAAAGGTTTGCAGATGGTAAGGTGTCTAGATACAAGGCTAGACTTGTGGTCAAAGGTTATGCCCAAACTTATGGGGTAGATTATGATGAAACCTTTAGTCTTGTTGCTAAGATGTCTACAATTAGGTCATTGATTGCTATTGCTGCTTGTAAAGGATGGAAGTTATGACAATTAGATGTGAAGAATGCATTTCTGAATGGATATATTGCAGATGAAGTGTACATGGAGCAACCAGAGGGTTTCATGGATTTAATTGGATCAGATTATGTGTGTAAGCTCAAGAGAGCTTTGTATGGGTTGAATCAGGCTCCAAGAGCATGGAATTATAGGCTTGTTAAGTTCTTGAATGAATGTGGATTTCAAGCATCAAAGGCAGATAGTAGCTTGCTAGTGAAGGCAAGTGAAAATGGATACATATACATGTGTATTTATGTTGATCATATTATTTTCACAGGTATAGATGCTCAAGGAATCAATGAGCTTAAGAAACAAATAGAGAAGGAGTTTAAGATAAGTGATTTGGGAAACTTATCTTATTTCTTAGGAATGCAGATTGTGTATACTCAACATGGAGTATATGTTACACAAGAGCGGTACTTGAAGAATCTTCTGGTCAAATTTAACATGGAGGATTGCAAGCCTTCAAGCACACCATTGGAGGTAAATCATAAATTGAGCAGGTATGGAGGTGAAGAGTTTAATGACATGAAGAAATATCAGAGTTTCGTAGGTAGTTTAATCTATGCTAACTTGACAAGGCCAGATCTATCATATGCAGTAGGTGTGTTATCACAATTTATGCATTGTCCAAAGACATTGGATTGCAGCTCAAAGGGTACCCAGATTTATCAAAGGAACCCTAAGTGAAGGTCTATATTATGGATTTACTTCTGATACAAGAATCAAAGTGTTTAGTGATGCAGATTGGGTAGGTGATTTAGATGATAGAAGGTCTACTCATGGGTATCTCTGTTATATTGGAGATAAATAAGTTTCTTGGTGCTCAAAGAAGCAACATATAGTTGCTTTGTCATCTACAAAAGCTGAGTATAAAGGAATGGTAGAGGCTGCAAAAGAAGTAATATGGTTAAAGACCTTGTTGAAGAGTTTTGGAACTGATCAGAGTACTCCAATTATTTTTGGAGATAATATGAGTTCATTGTATTTGGCAGCTAATCTTGTTTTTCATGACAGGACTAAGCATATAGAGATTCAGTACCATTTCTTGAGGGAAAAGGTACTTGATAAAGAGATTGAAGTGATGTATACTCCAACAAAAGAACAAGTTGCAGATATGTTAACAAAAAGCTTGGATGGACCTAAGCTACAAAGATTCAAAGAGATGGCAGGAGTGAAGAAGAATGGAATAATCACAATTAGTGATTGAGGGGGAGCTGTTGGAACAAACCAACCACAAATTGGTGATTACAAAGAGCTTGAAGTAAGATTATGATCAAATTGAAGTGGAAGAAGACACTTGAGAAAGTGAAGAGATCTCAGAAGTGAAGTTTGTATACATATGTACATTACAATTGGAAACTCTTGTAATTTGAGTATAGATAATCCTTAGGATGATAAGAAGTAATATAATAGACGCACGATAAGTCTAGAACCATATGTATATAAGTCAATGATGTAAAGAAATACATGAGAGAGTCATTAGAAGACAAGTGTCATAGAGATAGATGTGAAGAGAGTCATCTTCAGAAAAATAACGACGAGTATTTTGTAGATTTCTCTCAGTCTGATCTTGTGGATCAAAAATCCTTTTGTACACATCTAATCTAGAAGCTAACGAAGCTATGTTCAAAGTTTCATGGTCTAATTCGTCTTCTGTTGTGAGTATGATCAATAGGAACATGTGTATGTAAAATCTACAGATAAACTTCTCAAAGTTGTGCACTTTTTCGTGTCAATGATTTGCTTAGATCTCAATGCACAGTGTAAAGTTTTTGATGAATGAGAATTCAAAATCTAAGTTAGAAGGTAAGGAAGCTATGGCTAAAAGCATTTAGCAAAACGGGATCTGTGATGTGAGAAATCAACCTTAGAAGTTACCTATGTCAAAGTCGCTAGTTCAGGAAGATAGTTTCTGACATACTTTTGATCTTAAGGATCAAATTAAAGTTTTAATGATTCTTTTGAAGAACTAATGGTTGATATGATTGCGCAAAGGTAGTGTGAAGATATGTGCATCATTGATTTGAAGAAATCTGAAGATATGTGCAGGTAATGAAGTCCATTTCTAAAGCAGACTTTCTGAAGAAGGAATTTCTTCACTCAGAGAAGTGTTAATGAAAGTTTTGTGTAAATTTTGATCCATAACTGATATAGAAGTGTTCTTAGATCAGTATAGATCAAACCTTTGGAGATTAAGAGGTCTCCAACAGAAGACTCATCATTTCAAACTCCTCATTGTCATTTCTGAGTGTGTGTGAGGTCTACACTTTATCCCACATCTATCTACACCATTAGGCAATGATCTTCATGCCAATGGTATTGTACACAAGTGTTCATTAATACATATAACTACATTGTTCATTTCTGAGTTCACTGTCATAGTCTCTAAAAGTCTTTCAACTTGTGGAGAGCATATCTCACTCTTCTCTTCACCAAATTCAAAGATCTAAAGCTTTTTGGAACCAGCTCAAAGTTGTCTACATGCTATCAAAATTTGAAGGATTTCTATTCAGCCATTTCAGAGAAAAGCTGGTCGAGGTGATCACTGGTCAAAGTCTACAACAGTCCTAAAAAATCGGGGGTAAAAGTTTACTTGCTAAATTGATTTCTCTGAGCATAGTCAGTCTTTTTAAGTGATATCACTTGGAAAAGTTAGCTTGCTAAGCTAATTAGATATCCCTAAAAGAAATTTTTTCAATTCCTACTGTGCTGGTCATATTGAGCAAGAGATAGAGCAGGTGTCAAGACAAAAATAGAAGGTTTTAGTGAAGGCTTGGAGTTCAAAGTTATCTGTTTTGATTCATTTGTTTCATACATCATTTCCAAAGTACATAGGCCATTTTATGGTGTCATTGGAAAGCTGAAAGGGTTCACTTATCAACTCTAAAGCATCAGAGGGCTGGTACAAAGCAAGATTTGGCAGTACCTACTCATCCTCTTGGAGTGTCCATCCATCATTCCCAACACAACATGATTCGAACATCCTGAATCTATGTAGAACAAATGATCATCTTCTTTACCTTCTTTGTGGCTTAGATTCATCAGAAGCAATGAGTCTTCATGTGGTTGATCTTCTAAATAATTGTTGTAGTCTCTTCTATTATATCTTCTATTGTTATTGTTGAAGTTGTGTCCACCTCTACCTCTATTGCTACCATATCCACCTGTTAGAGGGCCGCCGAACCAGGACGGATGAACCCGGACAGGTGCCTTAAATGTAAAAGTGCTGGATGGCCGCCGAACAAGGACAAGAGTACGAGGACAGGGAGCTTAAATGAAAAAAGAGAATCTTACAGGGAACGCGTAGGTAACTACAGAAGTGCGCACCCTTGTAAAAAAATCTCTATTATTGCCTATAAAAAGAAAGAGCAGGGCAGTCCCTGTTTTGTGGGAATTGTAGTGTGTTGTCTGATTAAGTCTCGCTAAGAGTGATATCACGTCTGTGTGCGCGTATATGTTGTTGAAAGGATAAGTTTGCTTGATCTGTTCCGTCTATACTCCTATTAGTCGATTATACTCACCGTATACGGAATGACGAATTAGTTGTATTGTGTGGCGAAGTTGTTCGGTGATGGTTAAGTATGTTTCTGAGTGTGAACAAGCGTGATATGTTATCTGTTAGTTCCTCTGTGGAGCAAGTAGCGCGAAGAGTAACCTTGAACTAATTGTTTGTAGAGTCTTGGCAAGCAACTGGATTCGTTACTGCATCTTATATTTGTTGTTTACCTCAGCTACGGGAAGATTAGTAGCTGTAACGGTCTGAATGTGAGTAGAACAGTGTCGGTTTATGGTTGATTGGTTATTACGAGGAGATTAACTGTTGGAATCCGTGTGACTTTAAGGTATAAGGTCTAGTTGGCACACCTACCTGCCTTGAAGGAGTACGAATTAGGTGGTATTGTCATCGAAGTATCTTTTACGTGTAGAATACGTAATCGGCTTGCTAACCTCAGTCCTGAAGTTCTACTTCCAATACACTGAACAGACTTCCGTTGTTCAGGGACGGATACTGAGCTAAGGACGGAACGGCCGTAAGATTGCGTGTTAAATTGGGAAAATAGTACACGGCCTCTGTTTAACAGACCCCTACCACTCCCAAGAACCCACGTGGCTAAGAGAGGAATTGCGGCTAGAAGTATTTGAAACCGATTGAGCGTGAAGTATCTGAATCGAAAGTAGAGTAACACTTAAACTCATAAACGAGTAGCAGTCCAACATTTAGTCTAACAATTGGCGCCGTCTGTGGGAAAGTGGCAACTGTTTACCAGTCTCTGTGGTAAAATAGCATTTGATTACGAGTTACTTGTGAGAAAGTGGCATTAGAGTCCCAAGCGGTTTGTAAGAAGCAAACATCCAGTAACATTTGATTTACTGACAGTAGCAACAGACCTAGATTGTTGCAAACTGCTCAGATAGTATCACTGGGCAATGATACATGCCTGTTACTCGGTCTGGTGAAACATATCCTAGGACCCAGACGACGGGAACAAGAAAAGTACAAAAAACAACTCTAGGAGAAGAAGGTATAACGCGACCTGACTCAGTGGTCGAGCAAGTTAAGGACGCTAGAATTAATTCCGGTCATATTCCGGTGGAACGATCAGCGCCTTTGGTACATGTTGGTGTCACCTCGACCTAGCCTAACCAAAGTACAGTAATTCCAGAATCTATCAAGACGCCGCTGGAGATTAGACAAACTCTAGGAAAAGAAATCAGTAAAAGCAAAAAAACACTACAGTCTGGTAGACTGTCAGCTCATTCCAGTGATATTCCGGTGATAGAAACACCAACTGGCGGTCAAGGATTAGCATTTTTTGCAGAATCCTCAGCCAGACCCGCGTGTCTGGAAGAAAGATTTCGGATATTGGATATCCAGAAGGAAGGAGAGCTATTCGAAGCAGAGATCCAAAGTATCCTGCGCAAAAACAGCACACCGGAAGGCACGCCGTCTAGCGATCCAGATTCTGATAGTTCAACTAATCAACCTCAAGATACAGAAGAAGGACCGGAGACACCCACGATGAATGGACAACAACAACAACAACAGTTAGGTCAACCAAGGCCGCCTCCAACAGGAGTAACCTACACGAAATTCGGTGGATTCCCAGGAGATGACCCAGACGCTCATGTACGAACTTTTGAGATAAGTTATGCAGTTCTTAACCATCCACCAGATCAGGCGTACAAGGCCATTGTTTTTCAATCTACTTTGGTCAATGAAGCGGCTAGATGGCTTACGGAATACGACATTAATCATTTCGGTACCTATGATGCAGTACGAGATGCCTTTCTACAACGATTCAGACTAAAGAAGAATCCTGCTGAAATCTTTGAGTATCTACAGAGCAACTGACAGAAGGCAAATCAGACTGTCTAGGAATACGCTACTCTCTTCAGAACACATTTACGGCAGATACCACAGGCACATGCTAATCTACCTGACGATGTCATCTCTCAATGGTTTATCAATGGACTAACCCCACAACTGAAGCAGATTATGATCATCAGATGTGTTGGAGCAATGACACTGGATGCAGTCATTGCAATGGCTCTATAGTTGGAATCCAAGGTTGGTGGATTTTCAGAAGACTTGGAATGGTTAAGGACAAACAAAAATATGACTGAAGATGTAACCAGGAAAGTATACTGCACCACGTGCAAAAATTCAGGGCATACAAGTGCTAACTGTGCGCTAAATCAAACATTCTGCGCTATCTGCAACACTGCCGGACACTCCACCGGAAATTGTGTCTACAATGCCAGAATACAGGGAACAGCAACCGTCAAGAACATGGATAGGCAGTGAATCACTATGTACCTCCGCAACTGAGAAACAACCAGCCACAGGGATATCGAAACTACCGAGGACAGAGGAACAATAACTATAATGCAAACCGCTGGCAGAACGGACCACCCCCGGAAAACCCCAATTTACCACCACCACGCTGTCATTTTTGTGGTGAATTCGGACACATTAGAAGATATTGCAAAGACGTAGCTGAGTATGATCAAAGGAAGAAGGAGCGGCAAAACCCAATGGCCAACATGGTACAAATTACACCGGTGGAAACACAAACTGCTACAATCCGGACCTGATCAGTTAAACAACTGCAACCAGCAGCAGAAGTATTTGAACCAGGGATACGAGAACAACATAGGATGTATAACAAGGCTAGTCACTGGACCGCCACAGAACCACCAGTGTTCCCAGAACCCATTGCGATAACTCAGACCTCGTCAGCAAAGGAAGGAATGCAACAAGAGGAAGCAGCAGCAGAACAACCATTAGCAGTAGACATAACAGCAGATACTTCGGCAACAGCAGAGACCTCAAGTTCAAAGGAGCAGGATAACCAATCTCAGCAGGCCTGGGAAATTTTATCCAAGGCATCTATCACCCTACCTCTCGGCCAACTTTTGGCGTTAGTACCTAGAATCCGGCAACAGTTTCAACAACATTTTAGCCCGGCACCCTCTTGCATTCCGGCAACCGCCGCAATTCAACTGGAATCTGATTCTACGGTTGATCATTCAGTCCCCTTGATTACAGTATGGTATAAGAATCATAAGATTACACAGGTATTGATTGACGGAGGCTCTGGTGTCAACATTGCAACTACAGCCTTATGCGATAGGTTAGGATGGACCGAAATCGAACCAGTTCAATTTTTTATCAGAATGGCAGACCAATCTAGAGTCCACCCTGTAGGACTTGTGCGAAATATACCCATTACTTTACAAGGTACAACCTTCAAAATGAATTTTGTCATACTAGATCTGCCGGAATCCACTTTGGATTACAACCTTCTTTTTGGCCGACCTTGGCTAAAGCATGCAAAGGTAATACAAGACTAGTCTGCGCAAGAGCTCACATTCAAGGATGCCAATCGTAGACATGTAGTAAAATTAGATGCTATACAACCTTGCGAACTGCACGCCAGACCATATTTGGCGGAACCAGTTCATATGTTAGATGGACTATCGGATGATGAAGAAGAGCAATTTCTGAAGAATAACACCGATTTAATGTCTCTAGGAACTGTTGATCTACAGTCCGTCATTAATAACTGGAACACTTCAGTTTGTGCAGTAGTAGCTATCACCGAAAAGTCTGACCAAGCAGATACTGAATTACAACCACTATTCAAGCCAACAGAGGATACAGAGATCCCACAGCAATTTTATGTCCCTGAAGACCAGCTGATCATGTACAATCTAGGAGACAAGGACCATCCTCGACCTGTAAAAATAAGGCAAAACTTACCGGAAATCTTTCAGACTAATTTGATTCAGCTCCTTCGTGAATTCTCAGACGTCTTTGCATGGGATTACAAAGATATGAAAGGATTAGATCCGCGCATATATCAGCACAGAGTCATGCTGAAGCGTGAAGCTAAACCGAATAGGCAGTCCAGCTATCGGATGAATCCCACTTATGCATCTCAGGTAAAAGGCGAACTTGACAGATTATTAAAAGTAGGATTCATCGTACCAATAGAACATGCTGAATGGATTTCACCAATTGTGATTGTGCCAAAGAAAAATAAGGAACTACGAATCTGTGTAGACTACCGGAAATTGAACGCAGCAACAGTACCAGATCCTTTCCGGATCCCCTTTTTGGATACCATGCTTGATAGAGTAGCAGGCCACGAAATGTATTCATTCTTAGACGGATACAGCGGTTACAATCAGGTTAGAATGGCTGAAGAAGATATACCAAAAACTGCTTTCATTACCAATTGGGGTGTCTTCGCCTACACCGTAATGTGGTTCGGATTAAGAAATGCACCAAGCACATTTCAGCGATGTATGCAGGAGATATTTTCTCCTTACCTCACTTCATTCATGCAAGTATATCTTGACGACTTCTCAATCTTTGGGAAGATGATAGCACATTTAAGTCATTTGCGATGTTGTTTTCAGAAATGTAGAGAATATAGACTCTGTCTTAACCCGAACAAATCCGTGTTTGCGGTTTCGTGCGGCAAACTACTTGGGCATATTGTATCTGTTCAAGGTATCCGAGTAGACCCAGATAAGATTTCGGCAATTTTAGAAGCCCGGGTACCCGCAACCCCAAAAGAAGTAATGCGTTTTATGGGTCAAATACGGTGGCATGGCAGACACTTACGGTGGCTTGCTCACCTCGCAGTACCACTGAACAAGCTAATCACAAAAACTCCCCGACAGTTTGAATGGACTGAAGATCATACCGGAATCTTACTTCGCTGTATCCCACCTCATGAGGTTAATTCAGTTATCACTTTGGCGCACTCAATTCCTTCTGGTGGCCATTTTGCAGTAGACTTAACTCAACGGAAAATTCTGCAAGGAGATCTCTGGTGGCCAACGATGTACAGAGATGTCGCACAGTTTGTTAAACAATGTGATACTTGTCAAAGAACTGGTCAGCCTTTGCAAAGGCATCTTTTTCCTCTGCAACCCATCTTACCACTCGAACCATTTCAGAAATGGGGATTAGATTTTATCGGTCCAATCACACCCCCAGCAGTCTTCAGTAACAACAGATACATACTAACCTGTACAGACTATGCAACAAGATGGGCAGAAGCCTGGGCTTTACGATCTGCTACAGCGGTTACGGTAGCAAAATGTCTACTCACGGATGTCTTCCCACGATTTGGCTTACCCCTGGAAATTGTCTCAGATCAAGGCACTCACTTTGTAAACAATCTAATGAAGGCCCTTACACAATCATTCCAGGTCACACATAAATTTAGCTCTCCTTATTATCCACGTGCCAATGGATTGGCCGAAAGTACAAACAAATCACTATTGAATATCCTCCGGAAATTGATCATGGAAGCATCGGAAAGATGGGATCAATTACTACCTGCAGTATTATGGGCATACCGGACTACATATAAGGTAACAACAGGCTTGACACCTTTCAAACTAGCTTATGGCTTAGAAGCAATAGCACCCATGGAAACAGTCATCCCAAGTCTGCGTGTAGCAATCACTCAGAAGATGCTACCGGAATATTCGCTGACAGCACGAATGGACGCACTCAGAGAACTTGATGAGCACCGATGGCTCAGTTTTTTAACTATGCGCGAAGTTCAACTAAGGCAAGCCAAGACACACGATCGATATTTGAAGACTCCAATCTTTTCGGTAGGCCAGCTTGTACTCTTCTATAACGCAAAATCGGATAGAGCAGCAGGAAAATTCAAACTCTGATGGTTCGGCCCTTTCAAGATTTCAGAACAAGTCGGTTCGGCAACCTTTCGGTTGACTACGTTGACTGGAACTCCACTCCCCAAGGTAATCAATGGGTCGAAGCTGCGGCCGTATTATCCCACTCGCATTAAATTATTCGGCGGCGAACCGCGTTTTGTATAAATTTTTGCGTTTTTCTTTTTTTTTCTCCCTTTTTAGTCATGTTTTGTACGAATCTTTATGTTACCAGCCGCCCCTCCCTACCGGTCACTCAAGCACGCACGCCAGCATGCAAACAGTATCCTTCCTGCACCGCACAATGATACCCACCCCCCCCTTTTTATCCCGGTGAACATGATCGAATAGATACAGAACACCACACAGAGCCTGAGGAAGAAGCTCAACCCTCCACCTCGTCTGCACCACTCTTCCACACAGGTAACAGCGCACAGAACCAGACCGTAGGAATGCCGTTTCGGTTGTCCATTAAACGACGAATGGCAGACAACTTGCCAACTGCCAGTCCAGAGCAATTACCGGACGATCTCCAACCCGATTCTGTCATAAGGATGCAAAACCAACAACAAGAAGTTTCTCAATATTTGCGGCAACAAGAACAAGCGCTTCAGCACAAAAATGAATTACTACTCGCCACGATGACTAAGTCCAATTCATTAATGACACAGATGCAAAAAGAATTGGATGACAAAGAAGCTTTAATACAGGTGTTACAGAGTAACAACCAGCAACTAATGGCAGAATTGATCACCGCAAAAAAGTGTGTTCAAGACTTTAATCAGTGGCAGCAAACTATCCAAACACAAATTCAAGCCAAAATGTCAAGTTTTTCTACCCTGAATGCTCACCTGCAAGCCGAAAATGAAATTTTGCAGTCAAGGATACAAGTTTTGTAGGAGTTCGAAACGCAGATATTAAAAGATGAAGGCATAGAACTAAATGCCACATTAATGACAAATGTGGACATAGACTTATTAAAACAGCAATTGGATAGTCGTGTTCAAAATAGCTGGACACTTTTTCGCAGGAGATGACTGGCTATACTTGTTCCGCCACTTGAACAAGTGCGATCAGAAAGGATTGGGGAGTCAAACCCTGGAATAGACCTACGGGCAGTACAAAAGGATGTTGAAGACACTAGTGCACCTGCGGGTTCGAGTCCACTGTGCGTGCCAGTGTTAGAGGGCCGCCGAACCAGGACGGATGAACCCGGACAGGTGCCTTAAATGTAAAAGTGCTGGACGGCCGCCGAACAAGGACAAGAGTACGAGGACAGGGAGCTTAAATGAAAAAAGAGAATCTTACAGGGAACGCGTAGGTAACTGCAGAAGTGCGCACCCTTGTAAAAAATTCTCTATTTAAGGCAATAAAAAGAAAGAGCAGGGTAGTCCCTGTTTTGTGGGAATTGTAGTGTGTTGTCTGATTAAGTCTCACTAAGACTCATATCACGTCTGTGTGCGCGTATATGTTGTTGAAAGGATAAGTTTGCTTGATCTGTTTCGTCTATACTCCTATTAGTCGATTATACTCACCGTATACGGAATGACGAATTAGCTGTATTGTGTGGCGAAGTTGTTCGGTGATGGTTAAGTATGTTTCTGAGTGTGAACAAGCGTGATATGTTATCTGTTAGTTCCTCTGTGGAGCAAGTAGCGCGAAGAGTAACCTCGAACTAATTGTCTGTAGAGTCTTGGCAAGCAACTGGATTCGTTACTGCATCTTATATTTGTTGTTTACCTCAGCTACGGGAAGATTAGTAGCTGTAACGGTCTGAATGTGAGTAGAACAGTGTTGGTTTATGGTTGATTGGTTATTACGAGGAGATTAACTGTTGGAATCCGCGTGACTTTAAGGTATAAGGTCTAGTTGGCACACCTACCTGCCTTGAAGGAGTACGAATTAGGTGGTATTGTCATCGAAGTATCTTTTACGTGTAGAATACGTAATCGGCTTGCTAACCTCAGTCCTGAAGTTCTACTTCCAATACACTGAACAGACTTCCGTTGTTCAGGGACGGATACTGAGCTAAGGACGGAACGACCGTAAGATTGCGTGTTAAATTGGGAAAATAGTACAGGGCCTCTGTTTAACAGACCCCTACCACTCCCAAGAACCCACGTGCCTAAGAGAGGAATTGCGGCTAGAAGTATTTGAAACCGATTGAGCGTGAAGTATCTGAATCAAAAGTAGAGTAACGCTTAAACTCATAAACGAGTAGCAGTCCAACATTTAGTCTAACACACCTCTTCCACCCTTTCTTTCTGGGTCTTCCCATTGAACCAACAATTCTGAGTGGTGTGGTAGGTCTTATCGCATATGGCACAAGGTTGAACATTTTGACCTTTGGTTTGGTCTTGCTTTGGTCATTTCTTCTTCCCTTTCCACTTGCTCTTGCTTGCAAAGTTGGCTTGGGACGTCTCTTCTTCATCTTCTTCCTTCTTCTTGCCTTTCTGCTTCGTATCCTTCTTATCTGCATATAGAGCACTAGTTGAATTACCATGACAAGAGTTACCTTCCTTTATGCTATTGTTGGCTTCTTGATTGAAGAGTTGTCCAAGAAAGATGTTGAAGTCTGGAGTTTGCACATCCATGATGAGATCATAAGCCGTCGTGAAGGATTGCCATTGCTTATCACTTCAAATGCTGTTGAGAATTTGCCTCATGATGACCTCTTCTTCAATCAGCTCTCCAATGGATGCTAACTGATCCGCAACCTCCTTGATCTTGGTAACAAACTCTGTGGTGGTTTGTTTAGGTGTCTTCTTCATTTAGTTGAACTCGTTCCAAAGATGATTCTTTCTTGCTTTTGTACTAGCAGAAAAGAAAGTCTCGAGGGCATCCCAAGTCTCTTGAGATGTCTTGCATCCTCTAATATGTGGTAATAGAAAGTCAGAGATAGATTTTAGTATGTGCCACCTTGCTTGAGCATCCCTTGTGCACCAAAGAGTGAGTTTATCTGTCTCCTCTTGTGTAGGTCCTCCTTTGGATCTTGGAATAGGCATAGCTTCATCACCTGCTACAATTCCATAAAGATTTCTACCTTGCAAATAGGCCTCCATTCTGATTTTCCAAGCCACATAGTTGTTTCAATCAAGATTCTCGATCATTGAGGGAAAGCCATCACCCATCTTGGTCTAGCTTTGATACCACTGAACAAACTTGGAGAAGCTTATAGAAGGTAGAAAAGTGTGTTTCGAAGCGACGAAGTTTGGTCTAGCCAACCGGCACAAGACCAACCCTTGAGCTTATGGAGATTCACATAGACCTTATAGGCATGTGATAAGTGCAAAGAAACACACTATATACTTTGGAGCATCAAGGAGAATGAGTCGATACAAAACAGATAGGTTCATGGGTCGACTAGCTCAAAAAACTTATTATCTATGGAAGAGACAAAGAACTTCAAATGCCCATAGCGACCAGCGTGATTACAATTAGAAAAAATCCTTTTATGGGAGTGATATACATAAGGTTCAATGTATAGAATGCACAAAATTATAAGGAATAAGCAAAATATGCTATAGGTATGAATGAGACATTCACCGGTGGTACTTCCTATTTTTCAGGAATACGTAGAGATTGACCACGAGATAGAAAAGCTCGAATTTCTCCCAATCTACTGCACCAAATGCTATGAAAATGTATATGCACAACCTATACACTAATACGTTTCCAATGAGCCATCTTGCACTCAATTTAACACTCTTGACAGAGAGCAGCAGCCTCTGCAAGATTACTATTGGTCAAGAAGATGATGCAGAGAAATGAAGGAGCAACACAATAATGGTCACAAGTGTATGTATATTGCTTCCATGTATTGTAAAAGTGATTTCAAGTCTTTATATAGAATCTAGGAGTGTTCCCCGACTTCTACAAGTGGATTTTGAATTCAAATGAAGGTGGGAATGGTTGTTGGAGGGAATCAATTCACTTTCCTACAATCTAAGAAAAGTGAAGATCTAATTTGATCTATTTTTTAAGTGATTGATTGCTTGATTCAATGCAACTTCAACCACCACAAATTCGTGGGATTTGGGCTCTATCTTTCCACCTTTACATGTGTAAA